>OZ023157.1:23624350-24224350 GCA_963678695.2 Diplodus puntazzo | reverse complement strand
AACCCAGCTGTGCTATTACTTGATATTATTCTCTTCGCTTGCTTTTGTGTCCAGAACCTAAAAAATATCTCTTCAGTTCTATAAGCAGGGCTCACAAGCTCTTTCGACCTGTTTGCGTTGCCTCAGGTGATCACTGACCTGGAGGAGCAGCTCACACAGCTCAGTCAGGAGAACGCTGAGCTGAACCGTCAGAACTTCTACCTGTCCAAACAGCTTGATGAAGCATCAGACGAGAGGGAGGACCAGCTGCAGCTCAGCCAGGAAGTGGACAGGCTGAGGAGGGAGGTGGCTGACCGCGAGATGCACCTCAACAACCAGAAACAGGTAACACACACACACACACACACACACACACACACACACACACACACACACACACACACACACACACACACACACACACACACACACACTTTAAAGCTTTTGAATATAGTTATCTAGTTATCTCTAACCCTAACCCATGTAGATAGAGTGGAAAGATAAAGGTATTGTAAACAGCTTACATTTTTCAACTAGGCATCAGTTAAAATGGTGTGCAACCACTGACATAATGCAAGAGAGACAGCAGTCTCTTGGTTTCAAAAAGTGTTAGAGGTGTTGTCTTCAATCTGTGCTTTTGTTTATCCTCCCAGAACATAGAGACACTGAAGACCACATGCAGCATGCTGGAGGAGCAGGTGGTGGAGCTGGAGTCCCTAAACGACGAGCTGCTGGAGAAGGAGAGGCAGTGGGAGGCTTGGAGAGGAGCCCTGGAGGATGAAAAAAGCCAAGCCGAGAGACGCACCAGAGACCTGCAGAGACTGCTGGACAATGAGAAGCAGAACAGGTGTGAAATGTACTTACAGTGTGTCATTATACACAAGAACGTTTGCACTATGATGTTCCTCAGGCACTAAAATGTATTGATATTGTGAGACTTGTTAATGTGTTGGTCACAGGCTGCGTGCAGACCAGCGCAGCAGTGAGTCTCGCCAAGCAGTGGAGTTGGCAGTCAAAGAGCACAAGGCTGAGATACTGGCCTTACAGCAGGCCTTGAAGGAGCAAAGACTGAAGGCTGAAAGTCTGTCTGATACTGTGAGTCACAACTGTTTTTCTGTGTCTAATTTATGATCTAACTTGAATCCCTTAAAGTGAAACAACAAATATGTGTTTGTGGTTGTGGTGTTCCACTTAAAGTTTTGAAGATTTAACATTTATTCACAGCTGAATGATCTGGAGAAGAAACACGCCATGCTGGAGATGAACGCCCGCAGCTTACAACAGAAACTGGAGACGGAGAGAGAATTGAAACAGAGGCTGATGGAAGAGGTAGAAAATGGAACATGGTCACATAAACAAACACCTGTATTCATGTCCCCTTTGACTCACTCATTCACAAACATAAAACCAAGCCAATGTTAAAAGAATCTCCTGTTTAAGACATGTTTTCTCTAAATTGAGTGAATTATATTTCTGAAAATTGGTTGATTAAATATCTGCATGCTGGTGTCCCCACAGCAGGGGAAGCTCCAGCAACAGATGGACCTCCAGAAGAGCCACATATTCCGTCTGACCCAAGGCCTGCAGGACGCCCTGGACCAGACCGACATGCTCAAGACTGAGAGGACAGATCTGGAGTACCAGCTGGAGAATATACAGGTGCGCAATGTAATACCTTTGCAATTTGATGAAATGCAGTGGTCTCTAGGGAGAAAACGAGTCCTAGTTAGATATTAAAATAGTGTGAACGATGTTGGCAAGTAACAAGGAATCTCAGGGGAGACCAAGAGGATATAGGAATCCTAATTCGTGTGTGCTCAAAAGGAATTCTTTTCAAGTTGTAGTCAGAGGTATTTCCTTCTCTGAAGATCTGTTTTCCTTCCTGCAGGCTGTATACTCCCATGAGAAGGTGAAGATGGAGGGCACGATCTCCCAGCAGACCAAACTCATTGACTTCCTCCAGGCCAAAATGGACCAGCCGACAAAGAAAAAGAAGGTCTGGGAATATGTTTTATGATGACTTTAAGCCAAATTAGATTGATAAACAGCTTCTGTCTAAAAATAATCGCACATAATGTAATGTTCTTGTATAGTAAAATCTTCCCTTTCTTCACAGGGTATATTCGGTCGGCGCAGGGAGGATGTGGGCACCACGACTAACGGGGCTCTGGCTCCGCAGGCCCAGCCGGCAGTTCCCCTGCAGTATGGTGACATGAAAATGGCTTTGGAGAAGGAGCGCTCAAGGTGTGCAGAGCTGGAGGAGGCTCTGCAGAAGATGAGAATAGAGCTACGGTCCCTCAGAGAAGAGGGTAGGTCTTAGTATTCTGCAGCACAGTTACTGCACCAGATATGCCAGTGGCTTTATATTTTATGGCACTACTTGGTAGCAAGACATGAAACTCTGTTGCTCACCCTTGATTATCATCCTAACGTAGAAACGAGAAAAAAAACGTCCTGAAATAGACTCAGTTTGTAGTCATTGTTGGCACAGAGTCAAAAGTGTTAATTTTTAGATCAGATAATCATATTTTGTCATATAAACTAATAAGAGCATACAGGTTCTGCTAACTGAAATGATAAATGACAGCATAAGTCCGTTCAGAAAATCCTGTTGTGCCTCCTCCCTTATCTGTTCCCAGTCATATTTTAACAGAGTTGCCATGGCAGCGTCCTGCTCCATTACCTACACCTGCCAGGTCCTATGAGATTCATCTCGGAATCTGTTTTTTGTAATGGAGCCAGATATTTCCAGCTTAAAAGCTATGACTGATCTAATGTGAGGTTATTTGTTTATGGTGATGCAGCGGCTCATTTTAAAGCCCAGGATCATGTGGCTCCTTCCACACCGGCCCAGGCTCGACATCAGATCCTCATGTCAGCCATTGTCAAATCCCCAGAACATCAGCCCAACCCCAGCAGCCTGCTCAACCCTTCCACCCGCTGCAAGGAGACCTCCACACCTGAAGGTTAGTCAAGCACACATACACAACAAACCCAAAGGTAAACTCACGGGAGCCCATCCGCCTGAAATTGTTCCGAGGATCTCCTGTTCTGAAGCTGCAGATTTCCTCACAGGACTTGTTCACCCTTATGCTATCAGTGTCGACACACATGGATTCTCTGTTCACTTATTTTGTTTATGTGGTGTGTTTATGTATGTGTTCTCTCTATGGCCTGTCTCATAAGAAGGATTATGATGTTGAATAAAGTTGGATAACTGTGCTCAGCACATGTTAAACCTGGAACTCAAACCAGGGACATGGACTGACGTTAAACAAAAATCACTGTTTTCATTCTCTGTGCATTATCCAGCTAACATTGTAATCCTGCTTTGCCCTGTCTCACAAAGTAAGAATAGTGGATTATCCAGGTAACATTGGTTTAAATCCAGGTTTTCTGCAATCCCAAAGCTAAATTATCCTTTCTGTGAGGCTGATCACCATGGAAACTGAATCTTGCTGCATATATCATAGCTGAGTAGCAAGTTCAGTGGATAATATCATAATGTATAATAAAACACTATTTTATCAGTGTCTGCGGGCCCTGAAAAAATCGTGGTGTCTTAAATTCAATTCTATAAATATTAGCTTGTAAAAGTCATTAAATGGTCTTAAATTTGAATTAACGAGGTGTGACATCCCTGTAATCTTTCTTTCGAGTCTTTTGATCTTCTGTATATATTATATGGCATTATCTGAGTTGACTAAGAATACTTTCTCAGATTTCTTTGTAAGAAGCTACATTTTTAAATAGGTTTTTCATCTTAAAATTTTTGTAATACATTAACACATAAATGTGTCAATAAATACAGTTAGTTTATCCCTTGCACGTGCTTCCTTATTTGTTATAGTCTGAGCCAGACATAACAGAGGTCTTAATTGTCTCAAAAATGTCTAATCTAATTTCATTTATCCATCTTTCAATTTGAACAAATTTGAATTAATAATTAACTAATAATTTTAACAAAGTGAGCCAAGATCTTTCTCAATCTAGATTAAGAACCTAGCACTGAACCTTATACTGTCTTTTTACTTTATACTTTTACTCACCTGTTGGCATGAGTAGAATGGACCTAACTCGCTCTAATAACCATATTCCTGCATAAAGCCTACTTCTGCATTGGACCTCATATATATACTACATACCCTTGCACCTGCATTGCTTGAACACAATTTGTCCAGAATCAGTCGTAAATTTGGTTTAAAAATGATCATGATCAGTTCTTGAAAACACCTGTATACACCCTGGACACATGTTTGGAAGGCTGACTGAGGGCAACTTGCTTTGTGATTCAGGCTCCTGACTCTCCGTGTTCGTTTACTTTCACATAGCTATTGTTAGACTGCTCTCTCCTTTCTGTCTCTTTCCTCTTGCTCCTCACAGAAAAGAGGAGGGTCACCTTTGAAAGTAAGTTAGCAGTCACCACTGTGTGTCTTCCCACATGTGTAAGCTCATGTACATGCATGTTAAAATGTTCACACACACATGCTCATATCATACTGTCCATCCGTCTTATTGTCCTGCTGTCAAGCTGACTGTAACTTGACCAAAGGCTTTGTTCTGAAAGGTCAAGTGGAATGTGATGTACTTTTATTTATTTTAGCATTGTTGCTGGAACCATGATTTAGATAGCATATGGTTGGGAGCTTTTCACCCAGAAACATGTAAATGCATCCCATGAACATTGGCATGCATAATCTGATTCTGACTGACTATTAAAATATACTTGATATGCCTAATATCTTCTCTCAAAAATAATCCACTCATTGCTCAAATTGCCCCATGCTGCTTGAAAAAAACGAGTGTCATGTGCTTCTGAACTGGTAAAACAATATTTTATGGTGTTATATTTCTCTTTCGGTAAGTCTGTCTCTGCACCTCTACTTCCCATTTTGCATTGCAGAGTTTGGTCGTCGTGTGAAAGAGAGAATGCACCACAACATTCCTCATCGTTTCACCGTGGGCCTCAACATGCGGGCTGCCAAGTGTGCCGTCTGCCTGGACACTGTGCATTTTGGACGACAGGCTGCCACTTGTCTAGGTTTGTGTCCTGCACTGTCACTGGATGTGACGATATTTCAGAAGACACATTTATTGGCCAGACTCAACAAACAAACTAAAAATAGTTCTTGTAGTTTCACAATCACATTAGTCTAAGTGACATGGTGGAATCAGATTTGTCTTGTTTTGGCTGTAATTAAAACCCCCTAGTTTTATGGTTCCTAGAAAAGAGAAATATGCAATTTTATATTCCAAAACAAACAGTGTAGAAAAGGTTGAAAACCACAATAACAGTCAAAAAAAAAGAAGAAAAAAAAAAGCATTTGCTTTCTCATTGTCAGTTATTGACAGTGGTCATAAAACAATGATCACTATTTGTATTTTTTTTGTGATTACATGAGACTCTTGTGATAAAATGAGTCTTTGACAGTCTCTTAACCATAACCCTAAACTAACATTTATCTCCCCGATCTCTTCTCTCTTGTTGTGTTATAGAGTGTCACACCCTTTGTCACCCTAAATGCTCGCCATGTCTTCCGGCCACCTGCGGTCTACCAGCTGAGTACGCCACTCACTTTTCAGAGGCTTTGTGCCGAGAAAAGGCAAACTCTCCAGCCCTGCAGGTGAAAGAGGCCAGTGGGCATGTTCGCTTGGAGGGATGGATGAAGCAGCCGAGGTAACCTCAGACCTCCGGGGCTTACTACCACGTTAACCATATGTTTTCTCACAACTTTGACAGTAGTGTGTATTTGTGTGCTTGCTCACACAGAAATGGCAAGCGTGGTCAGCAGGGCTGGGAGAGGAAATATGTGGTGCTGGATGGAACCAAAGTATCCATTTATGACACTGAGCCCAGAGAAGGTCAGTACTTCAGTTTTTAATAGAAAAATACATTTTAAACTTGACATAAAACATCACGGATCGATTCCTTAATGAGACAGTTTGTAATCATGTAGGTATTTAAATTCCCATATCGATCAATACCAGCCTGTAGTCTGGAACCTCTGAGTTCATTTTCGATTGTCAAGGGGCGTTATCAAAGGTTGCAGACTAAAATACCTCTAGACGTAATTGGATGGACCTACAACCAATTAAACCAATGAAACGTATGAGGTAGTGTTGGGCAGTGATTGGTCGGTTTTTCGAGAATGGAAAAAATGGTTGCCTGATCACTAACTTTCTCATATTGCATTAAAGTGTGTTTCTGGAAACATCCGAAGCAATGCAGTAACATAATGTTGGTTAATATTTTATTAGCACTGCCTAGTTTGACAGTTTGATTGGAGTTCCATGAGCCTAAACAGACTCAATTACCTACAACCAATCAGAGTAGGAAAACGAGTGACTTTTCAAAACTGGTACAGTAATGCTTCTCTGTCAGTTGTCATATCAAACCTGCCCCGTTTTCAGATAAATGGTTGTGACTGGTTTGCCACAAACCAGGAAGCAGGGAAATCTGCTAGACATATTGTCTGGTTCGCAGGCTACATCAATGCAGCAGAATCCAACTGTGGTGTCTGTCTTCTAGACTGTATTAAAGCTGAGGAGGAGTTCGAGCTCTGTCTGCCTGATGGAGAGGTGACCGTTCATGGAGCTGTTGGAGCCTCTGAGCTCATCAACACTGCCAAGTCAGGTACTGGATCAATAACAAATAATCCTGCTACACTCTGCCTATTGAAGGAGTTTAAGTATGTCATTCTCCCCCAAGTCTTAGATTAGATCCACATAGCCCATCTGTGAAATTAAGCTGTTAGCAAATTGCTAACCAATCCATCTCTTTGTGTTGGTACACAGACATCCCGTATGTCCTGAAGCTGGAGTCACATCCCCATACCACCTGCTGGCCTGGCCAGTCCGTATACTTCATGGCTCCCAGCTTCCCCGACAAGCAGCGCTGGGTGGCTGTGCTGGAGTCTGTGGTTGCTGGCAGTCGTGGATCTAGAGACAAAGTGGATGCTGATGCTGTAAGTATTGCATTTTTCTGCTTATGTCAGTCCTGATAGGGTTCAGAATTTGAATGGATTTGTAAGAAAGAAAGCCCACTGTCTTCTTTATAAGAGACAAGCTCCCTTATTATGCACATTTCTAATAGTAACTTTATCCAAGGGTGGCTGTATTGTTTGGGTAAAATAAACTGAATGCCTCCATTAAACATCAGCCAGTGCCTTCACTTCTTTTTCTCTCCCTCCCTCTTCTTTCTCTCTCTGCATGTTCTCAACATCCACGTCTCCTATTTGCGTGTTGTCATCGTCTTTGTTTATGTGGTTATACTGTGCGTTTGTATCTCCATTCAACTCGGTTGTGTGGATCATATTATAGGCAGGTGTTGCTAAAAGACAGAAGAACCTATCCCCTCTGGTTCAGGTACAGTAAGTAGCTGCACGAATGCTTGGGCTTCAGCCGACCGACCGGCTGAGCATGCAGTAGCTGTACACATCTACGCATACAACACTGGTCCTGCTCAGAGCAGCTCAACACAGTCCCTGGCTGAGTTACTCAGTATGTTCCATAGAAAGAAACTGCCCTGTGTCAAACACACACATCATTATAATATACACCCATAAACTTATATAATGCATGGATGTGAATAGGCACTGCTGTGCACCTCTGGCCTTGTGTCATATGCTATGTCATGCATGCTTCTGCAAAAGCCATGCACTGCTGTGTCATCACTGAAACAGGACAGACACACGTACACACTCCTTTAACAACCTGAGCTTGTCTTCAGTGTGCAGGCTTCTGCTGGTGGTGTTGGTGTGTTTACTGCTGCTTTAGGAGCAGTTTCCCATTCTGTGATAAATGACCTTTGGAAATAGTGCTACATATTCTCTGAACTGTGTGTCAGCATTTTCAAAAAGTGTTACCCCTGCCTTGTTATTTTTATTACTATTCAAATATACATTTAAGGGACAGACCGATTTTTGGCCTGGCAGATTACCAGGGCTGATATTCAGTATTTCCAGATTATTAGTGTTGGTGTTGTAGACAACACTCTGTGCTCTCACTCAGTGTCCTGCCCACAACACTGTCTGACTGGTTACACATAAGTAATAGCCAATTAACAGTGAATAATCTGTTAATAGGCTAAGTATAAAGTAGCAGAAAATGGAAATAATAAGTATAATAATAGGAGTAAATTTTAGTAAGTTACATCACATCACTGGCTATTATACATTTTGACACTGAAATATTGGTTATCTGCATACTAACTATAGTCTGTATCATTATCAGCCATGAAAAAACATATCGGTCCATCCCTAATGCATTTAAAAGTTAAACATGCAACGTTTTGCCTTACAGTAAAATACACCTCATGGCCAAACTTATATGAACACTTTTATTAGAATTATAAACATATATATGACTGCTAAACATCAAATCCCCAAATCTTTAGAATCCCCAAATTAAAAGAAAGAAAAAAAAAAAAGAAAGACAAGAAGAGAAAATAATATTTTTTACCATTTCCCAGAAATGGGCATTAATATGCTCCACATTTCTTTAAAGCTTTTCACAAATTCAAATTCGTCCCAGAGTTATTTCATATGGTCGATGTCAGGACTCAGGCCAGTTTAGTAAAGTGAGTAACTGAGAAAGCCATTTCTTGCCCTTTCTTTTTGACAAGGACAGGATTCAAGGAATGTATTGTCATGTGCATTAAAATATCACCAGTTAATTTCCATACTCAATCAAATCCACATGTACAAAGTACAATATACATAGTATACAGTCACTATCAGAGTTACAACCACTCTGTATTACAGCATAAAGAAGTGCATAAAAAATAATAGCCATTCTTGAATAACTAGAACCCAGGGGGTTAGTAGCTACAGGAAAGAAGTCTTGGTTCCCGGAGATAGAAACTGTCTTGTTATGTGCTTTGATACCATATCTCTGCGATGGTAGCAGTGAATGTATTGTGAGTGATGGCCTTCACTGAACTGTTGACACAAAGCTGGAATTACATTATTCTTTAAAATATGTATATCTGTAGCATTATTGTTTCCACTAACTGAAATTGAGGGATCCAAACCATGAAAAGCAGCCCCAGGACAAAAGTACATAAAAGAAACGTATGTGGATATTGGTGTCTACATACTTTTGGCCACATAATGTATGCATTTCTAGCCCCACCCTTCTTTAACTCAGTTTGTTCATGTCAGACTGCAGCACTTATCATAATAAGCTGTCTGGCATTTTATGGTAATTCATACTGTAAAGCCTGAGGGAAATGGCATCCATAAAGCTTAAACACTGAATCCGCAACAATTTGAAAAGGCACTTTATTATATTTCTACTTTCCTCAACTGCTGTTGTTTCTATGGCCACCCAGAAAATAATTATAGTTTTAGAAATGCGGACCAAATTGTGTCCACAGCACGGAGTGTCTGAAACTGTTAAGTACAAAAAGTTTGCATCAAATGCTCGCTCAATTCTCAGTCTTGTGTACTTTTGTCTTTGACTGGTTATTCTAATTTGAATTTTGACTTTAATTTAACTGTGTATTGTACTGTGTGTATGTAGGAAAGTTATATTTAAAGCGAAACTCTCGCCAAAAAGCAACCTAGGCTTTATTTGTGAATGTATATGAGTCAAACCTTCATGTAAAAGCATAATTATGAGGAAAGAGGCACTTTTAAGATTTACTGTAGTTTCGTTTTCGGGCAAGCTAATTTTCAATGGAGTGCTACGGGCACTCTTACGCTAGCATCAAAATCGCTATTTTTAAAACACTAAGAAGGCTCGACACAACATGAAACTTTGCTTGTAGTATCACCAGGGTCTCTACACATGAACACGAGCATTGAGAACATTGTTTGTGTACACAGAGTTTACTGAAAAGAAGGTTTTTGAAGGACTCACGTTAGCTGCTGCATCTCCGGCGCACCGCCATCATGGCAGACAAAAAGTGTTGATCCCCGAGTGCGACCTAACAGGTAGGAGAGTAATGGTGGACCTCCTACCTGTTAGGTCGCACTCGGCGATCAATAATATAAAGCCTAAGTTGCTTTTTGCCGAGAGTTTCACTTTAAGGCTGTTTGTATTCAGACAACATTAAACAAGTCTGACATATTTGGGGTATTGTTTCAATATTCCAAACTTCTAAAATTTAAGATAATGATGTTTATACTCGACAAAATCATAAGATATGATCATTTGTCTTTGAAACTTGGGTGTTGTTAGAGCACTGTCGCTGACAAATATCACACAAGACTTGTCCCATATTAAAAGTAGTGTTTTTGTGTTTTTGGCGAAAAGATTCCAGTTAACTTATGCAGGCATCCTCAGGTTACATTTAAATTATAAGTAATAACAGTGAAGGGTGAATTCAGTGATTCAGATAACGGGTAACGGGTCTCTGGCTGCTCATTCTTGCTGGGTCATCTTTTCTTGCTCTAAAGCAAGTGGAAGATCTGCCTAACTGACCTCCCTCCCTCTGCTCCATGTCTCTCTCTCTCTCTTTTCTGTTTCTTGTCTTCATAGAAACTTCTGGGAAATTCTCTGCTGAAGCTGGAGGGTGACGACCGTTTGGACATCAACTGCACCCTGCCTCTTACTGACCAGGTACGTGGACCAAACCCTGTACCATCAACAGGAAAGTCATGACTTAAATTAGGTGAGCCGGTAATGCTCACAGTCCATCTTCTCCTTTCCCTCAGATTGTGTTGGTCGGCTCTGAGGAGGGTTTGTATGCTCTGAATGTCATAAAGAATTCTTTGACCCACATCCCCGGGCTGACCTCCGTCTTCCAGATCCAGATCTTAAAGGAGCTCGATAAGCTGCTGATGATCACTGGTCAGTACTTGATGTTAAATGGAGTCCTTTATACTTAATTATGAGTCCGAAATTTTAGTTCTTTTCTGTCAGGGTTCGCTAGTATCTTCATACTATATTATAAGAGTGTGAAGTCACTCAGGCAAACAGGACATTACTTGGGTTTCTGATTGTACGTGATGTGTTTGTTGTGTCATCCAGGAGAGGACAGGGCCTTGTGCCTGGTGGAGATCAAGAAAGTGAAACAGTCTTTGTCGCAGTCCCATCTTCCAGCTCAGCCCGACCTCAACCCCTTCATCTTTGAGACAGTGAAGGGATGCCACCTCTTCTCCTCTGGAAAGGTGGATTATTGTTGTTACTTATGCTGAGAAAATTCCCTTAAGTCAGGCTGTTATTTAGTCAGAGTTAATGGGCTCAACATCACACTAATAGCACTGCGGTGTTGATCTTTCTTTACAGATTGATAATGGGACCTGTATCTGTGCTGCTATGCCCAATAAGATCACAATTCTGCGACATAATGAAAGCCTGAACAAGTTCTGCATCAGAAAGGTGAGTGGGCCTTAAAGGTTGTTCAATGTTAATGTCAGGAAATGAAAGACAGTTTCTGTTCTGTTTCAGGGAGTAATGAGTTGGTAAAAGGTGTTGAACATTTGTTTGTTTTTGCAGGAGATCGAGACATCAGAGCCCTGCAGCTGTATCCACTTCACTGGCTACAGCATCATTATCGGTACCAACAAGTTCTACGAGATTGAGATGAAGCAGTATGTGCTGGAAGGTAGGTCACCCGCCATTGTGATTTATTTGTACAAGTTGGGGCTGGGCATAATAAAGATAAATCGCTATAATTTTATCATCATATGAGACCCTATATTGTCTTAAATTTTAAATATCATATCATAATGTGGTATGTTGTCCTTTCCTGTTTTTAAAGGCAGCATTACAGTATAGTGGTATGATTTTTCTGAGCTTTCCAGACTTTTGTTCATTTGTTTTGTTAATAATCTAATTATACCGATAGTCATCCCTACAATATTGTCATACAATTGATATTGAGGTATTTCATCATAATTGTCTTGATTGTTTATTTTGATGCCCACTCCTAGCATTTTCTTCAGAGCTTTTGAAGAGATTTCAAAATACCAAGATTTGTATTTGCCTATGGCAATATAGTACAAAAAATGTGCCATATAATTTGAAGGCAATATGGCCGAGCAGCACACATCCTGCAATGATATTTGAAAGAGACACTGCAGGTTTTTTCATGCACCTGCCAATTTGGGCCTATTTTGCTTCCATAATATCTTCTGTCAGACTAGTGGAAAGACAATGCTCAGAATACACATTTTGGTGTTCATTTTTCCTGGGGCATTTATGCAAATCAGTGCACATTTAATTAGTTAGCTTAATTTGCATATTAAAACTTGAAGTAGCAGAAAACTTGTTGTACAAAAATAGTTGTCTTAATGTCAGTAATCAGCTGGGGAATCTTTATGGTGATTTATTTTCCCTATCTACCATTTTTGTCTAAAAATGGATTTAACAACACATACATTTAAATTCTAATCCTGAAAATGTGTTTTTCCAATACTCGGAGCCAAAATCTCCAGCACTTGCATATACCAAACTTTTATTCCTGTATCTGTATTCTGAAGGATTTACATAGTGGTTTGTTTATATATCATGAATAACCTGATTTTACCTAACATTTTATTCCCAAAAACATGGCACAAATTGTTTTGGTTTTTTATAGCTGTTGACAGTATTTTCTAATTAATGCTGTGATCAGAAGAGATTTCCATAATTGCCCTTCTGTATAAACCTTTGACTCTAACATGTGTTGTCTCTCTGTGAGGTTTCAACATTCACACCTGAGCAAGCTTACATGATTTCTTTCTACAGAGTTCCTGGATAAAAACGACGTGACACTAGCTTCAGCTGTCTTCGCCGCGTCCTCCCACAGTTTCCCCATCTCCATCATACAAGTCACCACGTCTCCACAGAAGGACGAGTACCTGCTCTGTTTCCATGGTTAGATGATTATATCTGTCTGTGTGGGCACACGTGTTTATGCAGTTAAGCTTGTCAATACTTGTACCAGCAAAGGAGCCAAAAATGTAACTGTTTGTGTGAGAAAATCGATTTATCGATTACTGCTCTCATGTTTTTTTGTTTCCTACGTCACAGCTTCTTTTTTTATACCTAGAAAATAGGCAGATTTGTCTGAGACCTGGATTTTTTCTTGCAGAGTTTGGTGTGTTTGTGGATTCATACGGCCGCCGTAGTAGAAGTGATGACATCAAATGGAGTCGTCTGCCTCTCTCATTCGGTTAGTGTCACTTTCGAAATGTCTTTCTTTCCTACATGGTCAATAAATGATTTATGATATGATGTTCAGTGTATCTTTTGTATCTCAGCCTATAGAGAACCCTACCTGTTTGTGACCTACTTCAACTCTCTGGACGTTATTGAAATTCAGGGACATGCAGCTCTGGGGTAAGACTGCCTTCTGCTCCTTTTTCAGTACCAGTGCATCACTTTAGACTAATTAGTTTTCTCCCTGTAGTCATCATTTTATGGATCTTCACTTAGCATCACTGCATATTGTAGTGATGGAAATGTTAATTTCCCATTACTGCCAGGGCTCAGTAACCAGCTCTACAAGAATCATCTATTTCAGTCACCGCTGTTCTAATGGACACTGTTTCTAATGTTCTTATATCTGTCAAGGGATACATTGTATAATGTTGTTATCTCTGTCCAGGCCCCACTCATATGCACACCTGGATATCCCAAACCCACGCTACCTTGGCCCAGCCATCTCCTCTGGAGCCATCTACCTGGCCTCCTCCTACCAGAACAAACTGCGGGTCATTTGCTGCAAAGGCAACCTGGTCCAGAGCACAGAGGGTATAGGAGACCTGCAGCGCAATGGCTCTGGACGCAGGTGAGAATGTACACCGTTTATTAACCTGCTTCAGCTCACACCTCTCTCCCATTCTCTAAGTTAACTAGTTTACAAAATGACACTGACTTAATACCCCAAATAATGTCTGTTCAGGTAATTAGGTTGGTGACTTTTGTATCCAAAAAGCTTTCAGGTTTTGTTTGTTTTTAAAGTGACCACACACTTAGCTGTAACACATTTCTTCATTTACAATTTACAGCTTAATTTTATGATGTCATAAAACACAGTAACACATTATATACCGTATTTGGTATCATGATTAAAGGCAGGTGAATTTTATTTCTCAAATGAAAGAGTATTATTTTAGTATCTGCGCCAAAACGTACATATTTAATGACTTGAATAACCGTATCCATCAATAATCATGATGTCATGATACTGTCAATGCACATACTGAATGCACAGGTCCAATCTCATGTGGCAATTTAGTGAATACATTTGAGGCTCAGATACATGAATTAATACATTTACATAATGCACAAATAAATTGTACCCCTAATAACTGTGTATTCACGATGTATTTAATTCACCAATCAGGACTTTGTGACAATACGTATCAGCTTAAATAACACCTGCATTACAACATATTTGTTAATGTATTATGCCATGCCTTCGTTTGCCTATCGAAGGGAAATGAAATGGGCAGAAGTCCGCGGAGTGGAATTTTATTTGTTTCGCAGTTAACCTGAGAATTTACTTATTCATTGATTTATTTTTGCTGTGGTTTTTGTCTTCACCATTAGTCACAGACTGTAGAGTAGAAGCACGCCTCACTCCTTTGTCTCATGTACACTGGTGTTGTTGAAGGGTCACTGGGACTTGCTGGCACTGCTGGGCACAGGTTGGCATCCACAGGTGGGGATGGTTAAATTGTGGCCTTGCTGTTTAATTTAATTATAAAACAGGACAGTAACACCTTCATTTTGCTCTTCACAGGAGGAGGGGTTCATTTTTTATCTGTAACAAATCCTAACATTAAAATGACTTTTAAAATGCCTCCTGTAGAAAAGAAATTGCTGAATAAAGACTGACTTCCTGCCTTTATGTCCCGGGACTCGTCTGTTACAATTTGACGCTCACTGACAACTGAGCCAAGAATGAAAACTGGCCTTACAAGCCAGTCGAAGCTTTGCTCTGTAGTTATTGTTGTCAGCCACTGATTCTATGCTCATTTAGAAAAATCCGATTGAGGAAGTGGGTGCAGTGTCCTCTAATCATACACTACAGCAGAGTCCATCATCATCATCATCATCATCCTCATCCCCACCACATCTGTTGACTGACCTGACGGTGCCAAGCAAAGCCCATGACCCGAGACACACAACACCTTTTCCTTTGACCAATGCTCCCTGTCCGTCTTTATGCCTCGGTTCCTCTCTAACAGCCCAAACAAGCGTGGCCCTCCCTCCTACAATGAGCACATCTCTAAAAGGCTGGCAGCCAATCCCCTTACTCACGGAGATCCCGGCACACCTCACCGCTACCGTGAGGCTCGCACAGAGTTTCGTAGGGACAAGTCCCCCAGCCGTCCTCTGGAGAGAGAGAAGTCTCCCGGCAGGATGCTGGAGAGTCGGATAGGGGGATCTCCAGGCAGGGCCATGGCTGACCCTCGGTTAGAGCGCTCCCCGGGCCGGGCCATGGCAGACCCTCGAATGGACCGCTCCCCCGGCAGGATGATGGACGTTCGTAGGGAGAGGTCACCAGGACGATACGAAGAGCGCCAAAGGCTTCATACTGGCTCTGGTCGCACGCCCATAAACCCTGTTAACAAGGTGTGTCAATCATTTTTGACATGTACATATACATATATATCTATACATATATGTGTGTGTGTGTGTGTGTGTGTGTGTGTGTGTGTGTGTGTGTGTGTGTGTTTAAGTGTATGCTATTTTTTGAACATTTTTGGCACTTAACATTGCATCTGACCTGACCTGACCTGTGGCGTAATACAGTATGCGGCAGGCACAGCTGCACTTGTGCGTAGGAATACAGGCGTTGTATGGTTGAGGGCTGTCTACCTCATACAACCTCACATCAAAGGACATGAACTATCACTTTAAAGAGACATGAACTAAAACGACTTGTAATTTTCTTATAATAATATTGATAATATTATAACAATCTAACTGCTAGTCCATATACTGCATGTGTGCATTAACTTGCCTTTATGTTTTTGCCTTTGTCTCCAGGTTTGGGACCAGTCATCTGTTTGAGTAGACAGCAGAGCCATCCATACCCAGCATAGACAGAGAACTTGAGAAGAAAAAGGGAAAGAAGGGAGCAGAGAACCAGTGAGAATGTCACCAACTCATGATGAAACACTGCCACACATCTAAGCTGACAAACCCACAGAGGAAAAAAACATCTGTTGCCGTCAGAACAGAGAGAGAACAAGAGCGCGAAATAAATAGATGTCATTGGAATCAGGTTATTTTTCTCAATGAACTGACCCAAGTCAATAAAGGTCAACAAAATGCCATATTTAAGAACTTTTTGAGCAGGGTTTTTAGAGACATAATTGAGTACATGCGAAGGGATCCGTTATTCGATTTGATTTCTTCTACAAAAACAAAATCTGGTTCATGAGTTCTCATCTTTAGGCCTGACTCAGTGGGTTTGGCTAGTTTCAATTAACACCAGACAGTAGTGACTTTGATAGATAAGCACAGCCGTAGCAACTTAATCTTACAAAGCCTAAATACTTACAAAGTCAGTCACTAGTGCACATGGCAGAGGTTCACACAAAATGGTAGTAACACATCTGGCCCTTTTTCCACACTCAACTCTGTCCGCAGTAGCCACAGATCAGGGCAGGTGAGGATATCTAAAAGCATTTCTGGTTCCAGCCTGCGCTGACGTGTCAACACACAATCATTATCAGTTCATTACAATCATTCTCTGCTGACTTCAGTCTTCTGTTGAGGCTGTGGTTGGTTAACAGTGACAGGACTGGAGCACAAAAAAATTTAAATCAAATTTAAATAAATGAAGTCTCCCTGCCCTGTAGAACCACACATCAGACGATGTCTGTCCTTGAATAGGTCGACACTAAAAAAAAACTGCACTACCCACAATCCTCAGCAGGACTTTCTAATCCTTCAGAATGCTATCTGACTGTAAATAGACGAGACATAATTTTATATATATTGAGAAGGAATTTCAAGGCTGGATAAGCCATGTCTATTTTTGTTAAAGAAAAAAAAGTGATTACGTGTCCTCTTGAATGTCCAATGAGTATTCTTTTAACATGTCCAAACAAGTGAGTGATTGTATCTGGATCCAACTCGTGTATGCACTTCCATCTGTCAAAGGCAAAACCTCAGTGCTGAACTATATGACAGGAGGGGGGAAAAGATCATGTTTGAAGCTTACAACATAGTATTTGAGCATTTCTTTTTGTACAATGTCCCTTATATTGTATATAACCAGAAATTGTTCCAAGGTGAAGATGAAAATAATCTTTGTTTTTCTCCTGATTCGTAAATGGCATGGATATGTATATCTGAAATGAAACGGAGTGTTGTCTTCTGCTTCTGCCTCATTTATATTTTATATTTTTATTCCACGATTTAGCAACGAAGCACGTGAATAACATCTCCTTTCTTTTATCTCTTACCTATTTGCACAGTAGTCATATGATTATTATTCTTTTTCTTATAGTAAGACACTCTTGGCAAGTTAAACAGACAGTCCAACCTTGAAAGACACTCAAATTCGTCCACATTCTTGCCCTTGTTGACAAGGCGCTCGCACTTGACAAGAGCTGCAACAATCAGTCAAGTCTAGTCGAATGAAAGAAATTGGCAACAATCTTAAAAATCGATTAATCGTTTCAGTCATTTTTAATGCATAAATCTCAAACATTTGCTGGCTACAGCGTCTCTAATGTGAGAATTGACTGTTTTTCTTTGTCAGTTATGATCGTAACGGAAGACTCTTGGGGTTTGAGGCCCTTGTAAACTGATGAGAATTTTTCACTAAACGATAAATCGTTTAAATGTGCAAATAATCAGCATATTAATCAATAATGAAAACAATCATTAGTAGAATGACACTTTTAGAAATGTAATATTTTTTGCAATGTTTTTGGAATATTTACACAGTTCAACTTGCCCAGTGTGTCTGTTAACAGTAAAGCACTCAATACCAAGATGTTTCCTTAACTATCCGAATCCACTTTGCGTCTTTAAAGACATAATAATCTTCCTGAATGTATTAAAGCCAAGAAGAGGCGACTGATTCATTGGTCACAAGTGTTCAACAGAAAAGCATCCAATGCTACAGATTGCACAAGTTTCCCCACTGCTCTTTATAGGACTCTATTCAACAAGGATTTACCATTCTGTTTTATTTTTCTATTCTTTTGAGTTTCTTTTCACATGATCCTGACTCATATTGCCGTAACGCTGGATATGATAGTGATGTCTGCTAACAAATGTTTTATTAGCGTTCCCTGTAGAGATTTTGTCACAGAATATTAAATATTATAACCATTGTCTTTCATTTCTACTTTTGTATGTGTGCCTGAACAACCAACAACCTTCATTGAGTTTTTTAGAAATCACAGACGCTGAAGAGAAAACGGTTTAGATTTGAAGACCTTCTCCTTCGTGCTGTCTCCTCCCCACTCGCACTTGAGGCTGCCGGCGAAACGACCATTTGTCCACGTCCATTGTGTTCGAAGAGGTTAGTCTATTTATAGGTGTCTGATCCCAGCGCTCAGCCAATGCGGCGATGGCCTGCCATTCCAGTCACAGTAGCTGTAGCGGCTGCTCGGGTCAGAATCTGAGAGGAGCAGGAGAGAGCTTTTCAACAATAGCATCTGCTCTTAAGGTTAACAATAACTCTTCTAATTCTGACCTCTGTGTACACGCTGCACTGTGAGACGACACCGCTGACATCTGCTGTTAGTTCATCATCAGTGTTGGAAGTGACAGTGAGTGGACTGAGCACAGGGAGGCTTTCAGCGCCTCTCTTTATATAGATCACCCACTCCTAACCCCGGCCCATTCAGCTCATTTTCACAGACTGTCACTTTTCTTGACCTGGGAGCCACAAGTGATACTGGATGACTTGTTTATAGTGCAGAGGGACATAGCACATTGTAAGGACACGTTCAGTGTCAGCACTGTTGCACTTGAGAATGTCACACCCACTGCTGTTGACAACATTGAGCTTAGTTTCACAAGCTCTTTAAAGCAAGTTGATCAGAGGCATCCTAAGACAGAGCAGAAGGCAGGCCATTACAGCAATGCCATAACAGACTGATGAAGTGTTTTTTAGGTGGGACTGAAACAGCTGAATGAATTGCATTCAATGCCGAATTTACAAACGGGCACGGATGATTTAGAAGTTGCACCAGCTGTCTCGCAAAGTTTATCAAGCTCCTCACTTAGCAACTCTCAAAATCACATGCTTTTTTTTAATGGAGTCTTGGGATGTTACCAGTTCAATAGTGAAAAATCAATTCAAACTATTCACATCTGCTCTAACCATGGTAACAGCAGGTGCCCAAAGTGGGGCCGGCGGGCCATAGATTGGCCGTCATTAGGCTCGATTTGGCCTGCCAGAGGCCAATAATATAGAAAAGAATGTAAATTATTTTTAAAATATTGTAGTATGCTCTCATGCTCTATAAATATTTTTATGCTGTTTCATCTGTTTTATTTAAATTTTAAATAAAATAAATGTTATTTATAATTTTTTATAATGTGAGCGGTAGGCTGAATTTCACTCTGAAAACTGCAGGAAATCGTTCGCTTTGGATCCTAGTACCATTTTACATTTAAATAACGTTACGTTTCGGTTTTGGCCAAGAGAATACGTTTTGCCACCTGCATTACGGTGAACTAGATGGAAATCAGACGACGTGTTTTGTCAGTACAAGGATCCGTTGTGGCTGTGGCTGTGGCGGCTTCATACAGCCCGTCAGTGTGGACAGATGTGCGTACACACTGCTAAAACAAAGTGACAATATGCCACCTCCAGATGTGGCCTGAGCTTTCTGATCTCAATGCGTCTTGGGGGCATTCAGCAGTGTAAGTACAGGTTTGCCTGCACTGTTTACTTGTGATGGGATTACCCATGGCACATGTTAATGCAGGTGTAAACATGCCTTTGACGCCACATCTTCCTTGGCCCAGTTAAAGAATTTAAACAGTGTTAATTTGTTTCACAGACAGAATGATCAACCCGAGCTGTTGTCGCTTTTCTCATCCTCTGGCTCCAGTGGAGAAGAAGCCAATGTAGGTGAAGGGCTTCCAGTCAGACATTTCATTGGCGCGAATGTCAGCCAGTGCATTTACCTTTAATGAATAAATGAGCTCATGAATAGCGTGTCCTCTGCCACCCTGTACTGTGACAGTGTCTGGGAAAAGTAAGCCGGAGCCAATCACGTGAAGAAGCATGTGAGAAATGTGACTAAAGGTTGGCGGTAACACAGTCCTGACAGGTCAATAAATCACACGCTGAACAGGCTGGCGATTTTCACACTCTCCCATCACGCCACGTATCCAGCGAGGACAAGAAATGAATGATACACAAATCAAAAAATTAAATCTAAAGTTCATAAAGACTTTGTCGGGGAAAGTAGGTCAAGTTACTCTCAAAATGTACGTCCTTGGAAACAGACTTTGACAGCAAAAAGTTTGAGATCCAGTTCTCCAGATAGACCTCTGTCTTGTTGTAAAATCATTTTTGTCTGTTAACTACATAAACATTACCGTATATATGCCTACTATGTATACAAAATCTTCTTATTTTCTGCAGTGTTTATTAATTTTGGTTTTATTTAGGATGGATTGGTGTTGATTAAGAAATCACATGGTCAAATAGCCAGAATTAGGACCTTTTTGAAGTGTGCTTTCTACATTAAAGAGAAGTAAAATGTATTTCACCTTCTTCAACACCAGTTACATCACAAATGTCTAAGTTATATTTAATGCAGTAGGCAGGGGGGCGGGCTTGTCCTAATTCTCAGCTTCCACCTAGCCTCAACGTTGCCTCAGTTTTTCAGTCCACTTCAGACTGCCTTTAATATTCTTTTTTAGAATGGACTGGATCGCCTAAATTCAAATCCCACACAATTTTTGAATGACGTCCGGTCAGATTTCTGAAATTCTGTTTAATAAAAAGAAGTCTTGAAAGGCTGCTCTAGGTAGGAGTATAAAAGTTGAAAAAAAATGGTCAGCTGGAAGAGAACTACCAGATTTCTGCCTTATTAAAAACAAGTCTGAGACGTTTCTGCCACCTGTTGTAGGAGTGACATCCGGGTTATTTAGAAAAAATAAGAAGAAGAAACCACAGACTTTGAAACCAGCCCAGAAAGTTTCAAACTGTCTCTTTTGTCTTGCATTTTTTAACATCACATTAACTGAGTTGATTCCGTGGCTGCCTGCGGTTTACACAGTCAAGACGGTGGTCTGTGGAAGCGGGACAGTTGTAAAGTGATTAAGTGCTTTAACCTTCAGTCTGCGCTTGATATTCTGAACCAGTTATTCCAATCTCTTTGTCCAGAGTCAGCCATGACAGCACGGGGCGAGTGGCTACTACAGAGGGGTGTGCGTACTGTATGTGCTGTATGAAGCATCATTTACCTGTCACTTCCTAAAGAGGACATAGTTTATAAATATCGTCCAGTGGAGCTGAGGGTTGGGGCTACAAAAGGCTACCCACAGTCTCCCCATTGTTCACTGGCATCATTGTTGGACTGACCTCCCAGCTGCTCAGCCATGGTAAGTGTGTGTGTCATTTGAGGTGCGAGGGCAGATGTGGTACATGATTTTTTGGGGGGGGGGTTTTTTGGCTTCAAGAATGATGACTTTATTTTAGACAGATGAGTGCAATCATTTAGATCTACTTTGTTGTGAGGAATGATTGGCTTAATAAGATGAATACTAAGTAATAACTCAAACTTTGGATGGTGCTCTCTGCTGCAAAGATGTCATTTTTACCAACAACAGACGTTGAATGTGTCGCTACGTACAGACTTCATGTAATACATGTGAAATTTAACACTAACACTGATTATTTTTAATTGAAAGTACGATGTTTGATTTGCTAAACCGACTCACTTCTGCAGATTTTGATCTTGTTAAGATCAAATTGAATGACATTTATGCACTTTTAAAAAACATTTACCCAACACTTCACCTCAGCTTTCTGCTCAGCCCTCCAATCTCTTATGTGCACTATCTGTAACTTCACCTTCACAGGCACATTGTCTGCTTCATCTTTCCTCCTTTTTTTGTGCCAAAAGGCCCCCAAGAAAGCCAAGAAGAGGACAGCAGAGGGAGCCAACTCCAATGTGTTCTCCATGTTTGAGCAGGCTCAGATCCAGGAATTCAAAGAGGTGAAAGCTGCTCAACCAATCTTTATTTTGCTGATTCTACATTTGGCTGAGATGGACTGTGGAAATGGTGTATGAATATGCACGACAGCCCTCCTCGTCAAGCGCTGCGATTCAAGTCTTTTCAGTCTTGAAAACACACAGCGACACACACAAAGGTTTCTATTTCTTCTTCCCTCTACATCCTCTCCTCTCCTCTGTCTTTCCGTTTCCATTGTTCATCGTCGTAGTATGTCCACCTGTCTATTTTCCTGCCCCCGGCTTGGCAGCAGTGAGACTAGTGGTATGCTGGTATGAGAGTGGATGGTGCCCAGACATCCAGACTGTGTCATCAGTGATTAGGCCGCAGATAAACTGCTGGGCATGCCCTGGATGCCGGGCTAAACCCCGGGGGGCGGAGCTCACAGGTTATAAATACTTAAGAGTGTCCACCTATAAAGATGGTACACAAAACTTTCAAGGGAGGAAAGGAAATCTAAAACAGTGTGGGACTGGGATGTTACTCTCTGATAAGCGGGCTGAAAGCATGAGGCTGCGATATGTCTGCAACCACCTCTTCTCCAGGCGGAGAGACTCATTTACGTGTACTGTCATGTGTACTGACTTCAGGCCTTCACCATCATGGACCAGAACAGAGACGGCTTCATCGACAAGAACGACCTGAGGGACACTTTTGCTGCTCTAGGTATGTTGACGTCAGCTGTATTCAGTCTGATAAGATGTTGTGAGTCTTTTTATAGAGTGAATCATGAGCAAACAACATTACATGGACTTAAGAGAACTCAAGGTCTGAATGTGAATCTGCCTGTGCTCTACGTTCATGTTCAATGTTTGGCACCACAGGACGTCTCAACGTGAAACAGGAAGAGATCGATGACATGCTCAAAGAGGCTCCAGGCCCAGTCAACTTTACCGTCTTCCTCACCATGTTCGGTGAGAAGCTGAAAGGTAAAGACACACAAGCTAAAGAATATTTAAAGGGTAACTCCACCAATTCTACACATTACGTACGATTGTGAAAAAGTAAAATAAAGCCTTTTGTGGCTCTGTATGTAATCTGATAAATCTCCTTGCGTGATGCCACTTAGTAGCTAAACTGCACTGTGGGCAATGTAGGCTCCAGGTTTTTAAAAAAGGATGAAGACAACATGGAATAAACAGGAGCGCAATGCTAGACCACTGGACTGCTTTTTTCAAACCTGGCGCCCGCATTGCCCACAATGCAACCACTGAGTGACATCACTGGAGGCAATTTATCAGATTACATGCAGCCTTGTCTGGAGCCACAAAATGCTTGATAGAACTTTTTTCACATATGCAGTAGTACACCCAAAAGCCTGTAAACACACTTTAATGTGTAAAACTGGTGGAGTTACTGTTCAGCACAAAGATTTAATCCAAGTTATATAAGCAGAGTGTCACTTTAAATGTCTTTGTTTTAATGTGTCCAGGTGCTGATCCAGAGGAGACCATCCTCAATGCGTTTAAAGTCTTCGACCCCGAGGGGAAAGGTGTGCTGAGGAAGGACTAGTAAGTGACTCTCCACTCCTCACGCCACGTCAATTTAAAATATAAAGATGTATCGCAGAGGCCGTTATGTAAGCCGTCACCCAATTTATGGCTGCATCTGAGTCTCAAAGCAGTCGTTCATCCCTGTTCGACTCCACAATAATAACACCATTAAGACCTCCTTGTGTGAACACAGGTCTCATCATCTCAGTGTTTTTTTTCTCTCTCTTTTTCCTGTTCAGCGTGACACAGATGCTAACGACACAAGCCGACCGATTCTCCCCTGAAGAGGTGCATTGTCGTCCTTTTTACAACAATTACCATTATTATGTCTCTGCTCTGTGTGTGAGGATGAGTCTAAAAAGCCCAGCAGAATGAACGTCATCATGACAATTGTCCACATCCACATCAAAAACATTTTTCACACCATGAAAACAAAACCCTTCAGTGAATCATCACCACACCTTTTCATGCACACTGCGCTATTATTTTGTGATAAAAATGGATAATATCTGCTTTTTGTTGGTTAGATGGAGCAGATGTTCGCTGCCTTCCCCCCAGATGTGGCAGGGAACCTGGACTACAAGAACCTGGTTCACATCATCACCCACGGAGAGGAAAAGGACCAGGAGTAAACCTTTTAGTACACCTTTTTTGCCCGTATGTGACTTGAAGCTGGCCCACTGCACTGGAAGGAGACGTGGACTGTGGTGTATTTACGCATCTTTATTTTGGTACTCACTCAAGAGCACAAGAGGATCAAGGCAAAATGTTCCAGGCCCCAAAAACGGACAAATCAGCAGCGTCCACATGCTGAGCTGTCTTACTCCCTTTCAGCTTTTTCCACATTATGTTCCCGACTAATTAAATTATTCTTCCTCATCATTTTATACACTCAAAACCACCTTTCACCTTTCATAGAAACTGTGTTAGGTCTGTGCATGTTCGTCTAATAAAAGTTTTTGAAAGACAACAGCCAGCCTCTTATTCTGATTATTCTGAAGCATTTATCAAGATGCTGAGGGGGACAAAACTGCATAGGGACGATACAAAAGAGGTTATATTCCCGTAAGTGACATCATCACGACACTGCTATACCAGCTGGCCTTTTTAATTCCATGTTAGGTAGTGAATGTGTGTACTTGACAATAGCGGACGTGCAGTTGGTGGTCCTCTGTAACCCCAAGAGATCAATCCAAATGTGTGTGTGGCATTGCGTGTGTGTGTATGCCTGCGTGTATTGTGTGGGTGCATTAAAATGTTTGGCTACTGAAACAGAGGACTTAAGTTGTTATTTTAGTGCTGCGATGATGCGAGCAGGGTAATGTTATACTGTGGAGTTTGGGTGACAGGCACACAATAGGATGACACCCAGTGATCCTCGCCACCCTAGTCTACCCCGCTTGCCAGACCTTGGCGGGGTGAGAAAATCCCTGGGTGTTCCAGCTGGAGGGCCCAGGGTAGGGGCGGGGTTGGGGGGGGTCGGCTTATCAGCCCCGGACAAAAAGTATTGCCTTCTGGAGAGGAGTAATGTAGGGAATGGTGAGGGATAAGTGCCGGGATCAACCCAGGCATGTGAGCTCACATCATGCGCTCTGTTTTAACAGTCTCTAGGCACAAACTGTGGCTGTTGAAGGAGGGAAATTCAGAGGGAACCAGTCTAAGTGCTGATTGTGTTATTGTTCTATATCCATCACAATGTGAAATCAACATTTTTTCTTCGTAATGATACGTTAAACCAAAAAAAAACTTGTCTGTTGCCTGTTTAAAGCGGCACTAATTAGTTCTCTTCATGTCAACAAAGGGTTATGAAATAGATGTAATTTGCAATGTGAAAGATATCTTTTGTGACAAACTCGCAGAAAATAATCACGTAACTCTCTGGTCCACCGAAGCATTTTCAATCTTTCTTTGGCTTTTCATTGACCTTGTTTCCAGCCGCAGCAGGCATTTATTTTTTTAGCTGACAAACAGTACATGTCGTTCAGCAACAACAACAACAACAACTAGCTGGCGAATATAGGAGGGCATTTGTCAGCTAAAGAGCCACACATTTCAGAGAGTTGGATGGAGGCTAGGAGAGGAGAGTGAATACAGGACATTCTGGTGCCAAGAAATGAATGCTAATGTTGCTCCGTATCTGCTGGAAGTGTTAACTGTTTGCTAACACATTAACCATAGCAACTTTATAAGCTGCAAGTATTCTAGATGTTATGTTTTCAACCCCCACATGGCAAAAAAAAAAAAAAAAACATGCATTTTTAATATTTTTGCTCTCAGATGTGACACAGGCAGTCTCAGTACGACTCTTGCCACTGGTTCTGAAAGTGCTTGAGTCCTTAAGGGGAATAACATTATTTTCACTTTAATTCCATCCATAAGTAACACACTTTCATTTTCTGTAATAAAACATCTGAAAGATGTGGGATCCTGGGAGAGAATCTTCTCAGATGGGGATCTGTGGTCTAATTTGTGTCAAATTTTGGGTCCTTGATGTGAAAAATCTGCTGACTTATCTGATTAAAATGTTTGTCCTATCATGTCCCTGTTCTAAAACTCTGCATGTTGTTCTGAATAAAGAAATCACTGCATGCTACATACAGCAGGGCTTCCCAAAGTTGGCCCACCATGAGGTTTGGTAAGTGAAATAAAATTTTAAAAAAGACGTTTATAATATGAATTGCTGTTTGTGCTGCTTTACCTTTTGTGAGGTAATAAAAATGCTCCTTAAATATGTAAGATCCTTAATTATTTAATTTCTTTTGTGTTATTGTTGTGCGCATGGCAGTCAGAGTGACACTGTGCAGAAAGTCAGTCAACGCAGGGAACTCTGGCAAAGCATTTTTCCACGCATTTCTTAAGTTATGAACAATGGAGAGAAACCCTTTTAGATTAGACTTAGAAAATGGATTACCAGGATTCGTTTTTCTCACTTGCCTCTCAGGGCGTCCATAAAGTACCATTTGGCATCTTAATAAGATTGGTGTTTGCTTTTGGCCTGCGGTCCACCATTAAATTTGAGTTTTGGCCCTCCAAGGGGGAAAAGTCTGGGCACCACTGACATAGAATAAAGAACCTGGGTGTGATGCTGTCACGTCTTGTTTACTGCCATCCTCAGAAATATTCAGGGGGGCTGTTTTACTGCAGTAAAAAGCTGAAGGATGTGACAGCACCATTCCCCTTCAGATCAGACAGACTTGCAGGAGACCTGCTGAATGGTTATATGCAGTATTATTAAGATTGGTAAATGAGAAATGTTTTGCGGAGTATGAAACTTCACCTCACTTTGAATCATCATGAGCATGAGTAGATGACAGAATTTTCCGTCCACACTTAATGGATTATATCAAAACAGTTTTTTATCAAACAAACAAAGGTGTTTATTAGTTCCATGAGAGCTGAGATCGTGGAAGTATACAGTTTGTACCTGAAAACATGTTGCTAGGAAACAGCTTGGATCTGAGTCTTTTTCTTGTGAGCTACCTAAAATTACACAATAATTATACGTAATTATAATCCCAGTCAGCTACAGACATTAACAAAACACTGCATCAGAAAATAAAGCAGGACGCAGTTATATTCACAGCACTGCATAATGTGTATAAGTCAGACAGTGAGACTCACCTCTCGAACGTGGAGCTGGTTCTTACTATGCTTGTCGTGTCCTTTTTTCTCTTCCTCCAGGAGCAACACTTCACTCTGTAGGAGAAACCCATGAATATAAAACTAAACACACACAAGGTTAAACTGTCTGCATGTTGACAGGACATGAACGGGCCTCCATCTTGTCCACTCAGTTCTTCTACTTGTTGCTCCTGTTGTGCAGCTCGTTGATGTAGTTGAAGTCAGCAAAATTCTTCTGTTTGTTCTAGAAAAAAAAACCTCTAGGCTATCTGACCCAGGTCTCTCTTTCTCTGGTGAACTCAGCAGCATGCTGTGTCCCTGCTTGTACATCTCAAGCTTGTTGTTCTCACGTCACTGTTTTTTTCTGCACCAATGAAATTTCACCAAGTGTTATATGGTAATATAACACTTGGTGGAGACCAAGTCTGATGGAGACCAAGTCTGTTTAAGCCTCGATCAAGACATGATACATTGTTCATGTGCTTATTAATTGGGATTGTTCATGTGCTTATTAATTGGGATTGATGGAGACCAAGTCTGTTTAAGCCTCGATCAAGACATGATACATTGTTCATGTGCTTATTAATTGGGATTGTATTTGCATTAAGCACATGAATAATGTACCATATCTTTATCTTATATTTATATTTAATAGCCCTAATTATAAACTACTACCATCACAACCCCTGAACAAGAGCTTTATTAATTAAATACAAGGCCCACCCTGACTTTTATGCAAATCAAAAACCCACAAAATCTTGATTCTGACTATACTTTTTTTACACACCGTGCTACTATCTAGTCAGAATCAATATTTTGTGGTTTTGTGAGCGTTAGCACCTGGTTTGTTTCTTAAGATGACAATAGGTTTCCTGTGTTTCCCTTGTTGTTTGAGGATGCCTCCTGGGACCGCTGACTTCTCTTGAATCGCGCTCTCTGCTAGTTATCTGGAGCCACACAGGAGAGAAGCCACAATATATACAATGCATGCGACAACTACACAGAGACACATTGAGTTTAAAAGGGCTTAAAAGATGTTCAGATGCGTATTGCTTGACAGTGACGAAACTGTGGCCATTTTAACGCGCAGTGCTTTACAATTCCTGAAGAGTGCGTCACTACAATGGAGCTACAACTCCAACTCTACAGTTCAGTTCCTGTTCAGCGAATATGTGTAAATATAAGAGCCAGACTGATACTGGATTTTTGGTGCCAATGCCACTATTAGGTAATAAGAAATTCTGATATTGATACATCAGTCGCTTTTGAAAAGTTTTTATATTCACACATATTGACTGACATATAAGTCTATACCGCTAGGTCTGTGATAAGCAAATATCTCAGTGTCAAAAAATAACCGTCTTAACACTACGACGTCCATATATTGTGTTGCCGAGATATCTACTGATGTTAGCATGCTAACCAGCTAGCCCCCGCCCGTCTCCATAAAAAGGTGTTAGTGGTTTAAACGCCACCGTGTCCCCGGTTCTCCAAGCTCACAGTGTGAACAGCTAGCTGCACGGCTAACTAAGCTAACAAGCTAAAAAGGCAGCTTCAGTTAGCAGCAGTAGGCTGCTGCTATGGTGATGTGCTACCCCAAATTTGTTTTGAGAATTAATTTGAGAGGTGGGCCGATTCTTACATATTGCACCTTTAACTCAGGAAATAAAAACATTGCATGATTGGTTAAACGCTAAAACCAACATATCATAACCAACTAACAAATTAACTGCAACAAGAATAAGAAATAATAAATGGAGTTAAAACAATTAGTTAAATCCTTCTGATCTTCAGACAAGAGCCTTCAGTGTTATAGAATATAGCAACTTATACATCCGTCTAGTAGTTAACCTCCTTATTCAGAGAGACCAAAGGACCCTCCTGCTGGCTGAGGAGCTTCGTATATCGGTTGTTTCACATTTCTGTTGCCATTTTGAGCTAAAGACCTAAGATTCATTATAATTGGTGATTAGTTGACAAAGTGGTTTGGCAATAACATTTTTGTGGCTAATGACCTATCGGCCAAGTGTGGTGCTAAAATCCTAATTAAATGTAGTTGGGAGGAAATCTATTTATAGAAGAATCGTCGTCTGTAGTACTCAAACTTTTGGTTGCAGCATTTCTCATTTAAAACAAAAACATTCTAAAAGATTCTGTGTTTATTCACTGTTGAGGTTTGAGGTTTATATGACTAATAAGAATATCAGTATTGGATGTAACAAATTAAGACATGATACATTTAAATCAACAATATCATGTTGGGATGAAAATCAAGCAGAACGTTTGTGAAACATAAAGGCTTTGAAAAAATAAAAGTGGGCAGCCATGTTAGACTATAGAGAGAAAAAATTGCATATTGATTGGAGCTCTCACTGACACTGAAAGTTTGTGTATATATTTGTACATGAGCGCCCCCTAGTGGCATTTGAGGAAAAAGAAACATGAAATAAATCAAATGGGCTCAACAAAGGATATAACGCTGACAGAATCCTGCCGCATGCCCTTGTGAAAATAAAATTCTACAGGCCTACTTAGAATTATACATAAAGTAACTCATCAGGTCAAATCTATAAAACCTACATATAAATCAAGACAATAATTAGCTTCCACAGAAGTCTTGAAGAGGGGACAGAAAATAAATAAGAACCTATGTAAAGCCACGATACAGTCAGGAAAACATAACTGCTGCTGAGCACACACACTTTGAATCCCTGCGGGATAATTATAGGAATATTACACTAATCATTGATCAGGAGGAGCATTGTACAGTGTGCTGAGGTTGCAATTAACGCTTTCTCGCAGAGATTTTTATTGAGATTTAATACAGTTCTCGAGTGACATTTAGTCTATATCCACCATTGAGAAGTAATGGATTAATATTCCATGAGAAGTAGAGACTTGTACTGAATGTGGGGTCAGTGAGGCAAGCCCTGGCTCCTGATACTTCAATGTACAGCCATTATTAGGCCATTTATGTTATGATATCGCCGGGATATCAATCACACTGGACGCAGGGCCTAAAGAGTCCATTTGTTCTTTTCTATTGTTTCAATTCCTATTTTTAATTATCTTCGTATCGACTCTTCTTTAAGTGCTACATTACATGAACATGTTTGCTCATTCAAATTATAGCAGCTTTTAAAAGTGAAATATGTAAGAACTTTTAATGCTCAATTACAATGATCTAAAACAAATACAGATTTTGATGGTATGACCTCTATGAGTTGTGTTGCAGAGAAATCTAATGAACACCAACACTATCCTGATACTCCTGTCTCCCAGTATGCATCACTAGATGCTCTGCTAATGACAGCTACACTTAGCGGCTACTTTGGAGATATGCTACCACTTGTTTGTTTTGAGCGTAGATTTGTCCTTCAGCAAAACTCTGTTGAGGGTGATTAAAACCCCCAAGAACATCACTGGTACTCATCCTCTGAGCATCCATGATCTCAGTCAGGAGAGGGGCCTGCACAGAGCCCACAGGATATGAATAAACAACACTGGCCGCAGCCAAAGCCTGTTCACCCTGCTGCCGTCTGACAAAAGATGCAGACATATGTGCCGCTGTAGCCACAATGCAACTCAGCCACTGAGAGACTTCACTGGAGGCAATATATCAGATTACAAGCTGCTTCATCTGGAGCCGCTGAAGGCTTTGTACTACACTTTTCACATATACATTACTCGTAAACTCACTCTCAATGTGTAAAATTGTTGTTACCCTTTAACTTATAAGGGCAAACGAACGGTTCAGCGGACAGAGCCCATACACTCAGGTTGATCTTGAGGTGTGCACCATCAGATTGTCTTGGTGTGATCAATAACTGCAACAAGAGAATATAGGACTATTGATGCCAAGGAGGGAAGAGATAAATGATTAAGCAGTTAGAAAAATAGAACTGAATGAATTAAAAACGTAAATAAAATCTAACAAAATAAAGATCATTTGAAAGCTATATATATTACATACACAGAGTGAACATCTCAGCTCCTTTGTGCTTCTCTGAAATCACTGATTAACCGCACATTCCAGCTGCGGTGCTGCAGTACCGCTCTCTGCCGCTAGATGCCGCCGGTCCCTGCGTGTAGGGGCCGGTGGGCAGGCAGGGGGCTGGATGTGTGGACTGGTGGAGACTCCAGGGGGGCAGCAGGGAGGGTATGTGTGTGCTCGTGAGTGTGTTTGAGGCTCGTCGAGCAGCAGGGGAACTTGAAAACTTCTTTACGTCCAGCCAGCGAGACCTGGGATCAGAGATTTGGCGACTGGGGGCTGAATCGGCTGCTTCTCGTCCCGCTGTGATCGACAGAGGAGGACCGGTCCGGTTCCTTGGAACGATTTCCGGCCAACATGGATGATTTAGGTAAGTTCGCTCGCCCTGAACGCAACATTTACACAGCGTGTGTATGTATGTGTGTGTGTTTGTGTGTGTGTGTGTGTGTGTGTCTCTGTGTGTGTAAGCTGTTAGCGCAAGCAGACAAAGCTGGAGTTGGGTATTTATTCAGCTAAACAAGGGTTTTCAACGAGGTTTTTCCACCGTAGTTGTCTGTTTTGGGTCGGCGGTCCGTCCAGGTAGCTTAAGTTACGCAGGTTGAGCTGAGACCAGCGCGAGGTTGCTGCCCGGAAAGGCCCCGCGTGCTGACACAAGGAACCGCTGGCACCAGGCTCGCTGCGATAATTAGCCTCATTAATGTGTGTATTTGCTGCGATTTGTAGAGGAAAACGCGTCTTTGTGGGGAAATCGAGCTGTGTCCGATGCATTGGCAGCGTTTGATGGCGAGTTTCGCACCACAATCTCCCCACGTAACTCCGCGCGAGACAGGCTACAGGGCTCCTGCAACTTTTTCACGCTCAAAAACAGGCAGAGAATGTGTGTATTTTGACCACCGATTACCTCCTTTGACATCTGATGAGACACTATTGATTTCCCTCCCGGTGACTTGTCAGGGTTGCATAACTGCCTCCACTGCAGGTGGGGTTGGTAACAGCTGGCTGCTCTGATCAAAAACATCCAACCTCTCTAGCCCCCATTTAAAGCCACTTGCAGCCAATTCAGCCCTCTTTTCAGCTGATTGTCACACCACCAGTGTTGCGTTTGCCCACGCATGCAGCTGCAGATGAATCCAGGGGAGCTTTGCTGTCCTCCTGCCCATAAAGATGAGCTTAACTCAGTGAATTAATGGCAAGCTTGGTGACAGCAGAAAAATCTAATGCCTGAGGGCAGGCTTGTGGCGACAGGAAGGATGTGTAGAGCTCGGCACAATCTGCCTCTCTAGATAACTGCTCCCTTGCTATTATTTTTTTTTTTTCCTCAACGCTTTGAAATTCTTGCTTGCTTGTGTAATTCCAACAACTATGCAGACCCTCCTTTGGTGGTGTAAAAACGTGCAGCGCAAACCAAATCAGAAGGAAAGCTCTCAATAGTTATAAGGGTTCGAGTTTTACCCCGGCAACTGTAAGGTTAAGTTTAGCAGGACGTCCGTGTAATGCGCTGAGGGAGTCGAGTTCATTGGGTGCTAAAAAAAAAAAACCTGAATACATAAAGTGAAAGATGATAAATGTCTTGCAGAAAGTGGACCTGTGCTCAGATAAGAGACACGGCTCTGTTCTTCAGCAAGTTAACTTTTCGTTCTCATTCCAGGACAGGACTGCTCAGACTGGCTCAGGTTTGCATTTCCTTAGTCGATACAATCACGTTGGCTCCACACCTTAATCAAACATCTCCATCTGGGTAGAAACCCAGTTCTCTGGTTGACATCTTGGTGTCGAGAATATTGGTCATATTATATCCAGTCAATATTTATGGATACCTTCTCGGCTTACGTGGGTGAAGGGCTTTCCTTAAAGTAGCTGCTTAAAAAAGGAGTGTTATACAACCCAGTGTAATTACCATGTCACAGGGTTGTAAATCCTGTCATCGTTTTAGCAGAGATGGGTGAAAATGTGGCACACAAACTTGCCCAGTGTTGTTTTCTCGGTCCTTACGGGTGGTGCTGATGGGTGGGGATTTTCACTTCATCTGCTGGTGGGAACTGAATGTGTTTAAAGTTTCAAAATGGTTCAAATGCAGTTTTGGATCTACTGAAGCTCCTCCCAAAGAGCTGAAGTGAGTCGGTGCAGCCAGGGAGTCCTCAACCTCAGACCCCAGAGAGGACAGCGAAACCTACGCGTAATTTTGGCAGAGGAATCCTTTTTCTCAAGCGCTGAGCCAGCAGCACCTTCCACCAACCAACAGGCCCCTCTTTTTAACCCTTTTCCCACACTTTTATTGTTCGTTTCTTCCAGTCCTTCCCTTTATCTCACATTGCTCCAAAGCAGTGACTCTAACTAACAGGGTCAGGTTCTCTCTAACAGCTCTGTTGCTGTGATTCGAAATCATGGTTGCGCGCTCAGTTTTTGGCGATCTCCAGACACTTCCTTGGGAGCAGCCTAAGCGCTGCTCACAGGCAGGGCGTCGGTGCAGATCAGGCCCACATGCAGGGATTGGTCCTCAGCCAGGATTTATCCTCCTTAAACACTGCACTGCCCCACCCTCTCTCTCCCCACTCCCCTCCATTCCTGTGGTGAACCACATAGGAAGCTGCAGGCTGCAATCTATTGACAGTTTAAAGCTGACTGGAGTTTGCAGGAGCGCAGATTAGCCTTTTCGGAAGACTTGGATGAAAGTTGATTGTGACGCTTGATCGCTGGCAATCATCTGGTCTTTAACTCCAGTCAGTAATGAAAGTCAGAATTGGAAATTGGATATAAAAAGCTTTCTTTTCTTATGCTAGACATGGATTTGATGTCATTTTTGCCTCCCTTTATTTATGCGGTCTTTGCAGCTAAGATGCCGTGGCATGTTCAGAGGCAAACTTTCATTGACCTCCCCTCCTCAGCTATCAGCGCTGCCAAGCGTTGCTCCCTGCTTCAGCGCTCTGGGCCTGCACCAACAAGACATGAATGTCAAATAGCCTCCAAAGTTGACTTTCCCTTGCTGACTTTGAGCTGCAATACCTTTCAGTATTTCCTGTTAATGTCTACAAACGCAGTAACTGTTCACTGATTTGTTTTACTGTCGCCTTTGTAGCATCATTTGAAGTGAAGTGATTCCCCAGAGTCCTGTCAGCGCAGCAGCTGCAGCGATGGAACTGTCACTCCTAGAGTGGGCGTGGGCAGAGTAGTTTTTCACCAACTCCAAATGAGATCTGATGTAGCCTAGATACTCACCCAAGTCTAAATTTAGGTTGGTTCATTGTTTATACACCAGAAGAAACATCAGACAGCTCACATGTAGATGTGTGATATCTCTACATCCTCCATATTAGACTGTGACACAGATGGTGTTTATGCCTAAGTGGTAGTTTTTTCACTCCGTCAGGGACACAGTTTGTATGATAACCTAATTTTTCCACGCCTACTAGCACTAGAGCCTTGCCAGTCACTATTGTTGTCAACATAATTCAACCCTCAGCTTCCTTTAAATTATGCTGTACTTGGATCACCAACTCTGTTGTGCCTGTTTCATTATAACCAGTGAACTAGTTCCGGTTTTGAAGGAATATACAAAAGAAGCCAGTGTTGTTTATTATCGGACTATCTCTTGATACAATTTGGTTAGAGGTCAGCTGCTTAGCATGCTGACTTAAAGCAAAACTCTCACCAAAATGCAACCTAGGCTTTTATGTGCATGTACCCAAATCAACCCTTTGTGTAAAAGAATAATTACGAAGAAAGAGGCAGTTTTAAGATTTACCGTATTTTCGTTTTCGGGTCAAACTCATTTTTAATGGCAGTGCTACACGCTATTTTTAAAACACTAAGAAGGCTCGACACAACATGAAACTTTGCTTGTAGTATCACCGGGGTCTCTACACATGAACACGAGCATTGAGAACATTGTTTTTCTACACAGTTTACTAAAAAGAGAGTTTTTGACCAACTCACGTTAGCAGATGCTTGTTCCGCTAGCTGCCGTCCTGCCAGCCGAGAAGTATCGATTTCCGAATGCGACCTAACATGGATCAATTAATGTTATGTGCAGAGCATTATGTGCCAGACTAATAAATCCCAGAGCTAATAAATAGACCAAAATGTAAATGTGTGTATTTTGCTTTTACAATTTGGTTTACATCCGGATAAAACAAACAGGATGTAATGAGTTAACCAGTGATCCTTAGAGGTGCTAGAAGGTTGATTTTATTACTTTTGGATTAAACCAGGCTAGCTGTTTCCCCTTGTTTCCAGTCCTTCTGTTAAACTATCTGGCTCCAGCTACATACATACAGCAATGAGAGTGGTGACAATCTCTTGCCCAATATGCGAATAAGAGTATGTACTAATATGTGTTGAACTGTTCCCTTAAAGGTTATCTCGACTAGGTTACAAACCAGGGGTGTAGATTTTTGAAACATTTGGGCATTTAGTAGGCAGGTTCTAGCAAAATATCCTATTGAGATGCATTATGGGAAGTGTAGGATTCAGTGTTTTTGGAGCTCAACCCATACTAAGGGCTAAAAGTTAGGATATTTCAGCCTTACTTACTGTGGCAAGTCTCCAAATTGATGGAAATTTAATGCTTTCTCACTGGACTACTGTTCAGTGTAATGTCAGTTTGGATTTGGTAGTTCCCATTTGCAAAAATCCCCCTCAAGTTAACTTCCTCTTCACTTGAGCTCAAAAACCTGGCAAGCTGTTGTTGCAAATTACATCTTCAGTATCCCCCGGCTTAATGCAACAAGGGGCAAGCCTGCACTGGATGATAAGTCTCTTGTGTGTGACACATGCGTATAACTCACACACAGAATCAATGTAGCATCTGAGGGCTTGAGAGAATCCCCTGTATCTCCTCCAGCATTTATCCATCTGTTTGGCTTTAAAATGAAAGTGCTGCAGGGCTTTAAAACATATGGTGTAAGCACACAAATAAAGCACACACACACACACACACACACACACACACACACACAGAACACTTATGCACGCTCCTGATCGCAGACTGCCGGTGTGGACAGACAGCTCTGAAGGGGAAGCTGACTAAGCAGCGACAGCTCCACACTCAGCCAACCGTCATGTCATCTCTCATGGGTTTAGCGCTCCGTGACAACAGCCTGCAGGGTCGATATCCGAACAGCTACTGTAGGTCTCTGGAACCGGTGTTTATGTGGATATGGACCCTCTCGCCAAAAAACATATTTAGACCAATTTGGATTCAAGCAAAACCTTGCTGTGGTCAGGAACTGTGCAGTTTTGATTATAGACGAGCACGTCGTACAAAGTAGTTACCGCGTACGTCAGTCATGTTCCTCTGTCCTGCTTTTTGTCAGCTGAGCTCAAAGAGCCCCTTTTTATTGGGCGGTTTCATGGCAGGAAGTGCCCTGCGTGACCTCTCTGGTGTTGTAGTGGTCAACCAACACAATAGCCCACTGTAGGTCACAGACATCATGCTAGTCATACTAACTTGTGAATGTGCCTCATCCTGTCCTATTTTTGGCGACTTCCTTAATGTGAGCAGAAAGGAACTTATTTGCTTGTGGTCTTTTTCTTTCTTGAGGTTTTTTCGCTGTTTCACAGATCAGTGAAGCAGTTATAGCATACGTTGTATCGTGTATTTGTAGGGAAAAACAATCTTCCGAATTTATTTTGGTCATTATTGAGATCATGATTATTTAACATGATTGTGCATTGAATTTGCAAACGTCATGTGTTAATTAAACTTTTAATGGTCCAATCAGTGTGTGGGATTTAGGAGGATCTATTGGCAGAGACGGAATTTAAGATTCATAATGTTTCATTAGTCCACCATTTTGCGCCGCCATGTTTCCACAGTAGACCAGAACAGTCAAATGAAACACTGGCTTTAGAGAAGGCCTTTCACATTATTTGCAGCCACTGTAGGGGAGAGTGAGACGAGGGGTGTTCACTTGGTTGCAATCTGAGACCTTGAGCTTGATTCCACTTAATCCTACAAAAAATGTACATTTTAACTGAACTTAAATATAATTCAACAGAAAGCAGGATTTTTTTTATAACAATTATACAGTCTATAATACAGTAAATATGGCTCACTTGACCGTAGTGGGCTGAACTAAACATACAGCCTGGCTAGTTTGGGCATTTAGGATAGGGTTAATGTGCATTGTTGTAAATGAAAAAGGAGCTATGTATTTATAACAAGAGTCAAAACAAGAGTGACATTGCAAAACGGAATGCGACAAAATACACATTTTATCTCAGTTGTCTTGTTTCACATAGTTGGAAGCCAAAATTGTAATTTAAAATGAAATATGAAAGTATGAGTTATCAAATGTCCACAAACTAAAGATAATCATTTTACTGTCAATAGAGGTTTAGTGTCAGAAATTATTTACATTTAAGTTGCTGGAATCAGACAATTTTGCATTTTCTTTCTTAGAAAATCAATCAATCAATCAATCAAAGCTGCTTCGTGGTTTATACTATACACACATCACTACAGCTGTTATCAGCCTTCCAGTATCCTCTGATAAACTGATTCCCCTGCTGACTTTGTGAGATTCTCCTCCAGGCACTGAGTCTGACAGTGACTGACAGCTCACATGATGCGTTGCTGCTGATCCTCTGATGCAAGCCGTAATACGAAAACAGTTGGTGTAACAGTTAAACATAGAAGATAAAGATGCCACGGTATTTGCAAAATGTAATCGGTAGCGCAAAAAAGGGAATCAACTTCAGCATTGGAAAAGGCTGTACAAATAGTGTCCCTTTGCTAAAGCTCAATGAATGCTTATTTGTCATGTGAAATGGAGCTCTTTCAATGACAGATGCCCTTTCAAATACACCTGCATGGGTTTTCAGGCTTTCCTCTAATTGGCTCCTAAATGTCATTTCTTCTGCAGGCTTAGATAACACACCAATGTTTTATTAGGAAATGGATTTGTGCCCAGCAGGTTTCCTCTGGCCTTGGCCCAGGTTTAAATAATCACACTGCTGGTGCTGCCCTATTTGGGAAATAAAGCCACCACAATGAAGGCCTTTTATGCATTGAGAAGTTGGAGGGGGTGTAGAGCAAGTGAGTGTGCGCATGTGAGCGAAAGTGAGCATTAGTATAGCACAGTTTGTGTGTGTGTGTCTTAGTTTCAGATCGCTTGTGCTTCAGTTGGATTTACAATCAGCATCTGGCTTGTTAAAGAGGATCATTCAGAGAGCCGATCTAGACCCCACTCGCCTTAATGACAGCATCAGTGGTGCTTCGGTCCAGGATTACTACTCCACAGGTTTATAGGGGTGTGAGCTTAACAAGGGTTTACACACACATGCACACACACACATATGCGGGTTCTGGCACCCACTCGGAGCTGACTGTTTTCCAGTGGAATGATTTGGCCTGCTTTGCCGACCTCACAAACCCTCCTCTCCATCCTCTTCCCTCTGTCCTTGTCCTGCCCGAGGGGGACAAAGAGCAGCTTGTTTCTGGTGCTGTGACCTACTTCAGCCCAGAAAAGACAGAACCAGGCAGAACTGATTAAGGGAAAGGGCGGAAAAATGTCCATCCATCCATCTGGCCGTCCATTTTTTGCCACTTTTATTAGCTGAATAACGATTGAAGCAAGCAAAGGAAAGTAGCTCAAATATCGATCCTTGATTTTGGAAATAGTGCCGTGACAAGTAGAATGGCAGTAAAAGATTTCAAAGGAGGCCCCAGCCGGTGTAGACAGTATGTTGCAGCATGTTGCAGCATGCTGTCCTCAATCACATCGGTAAAGTGAATTGTCTCGTAGCAAGTGGGGTGGCAGCCCCACAGGACAAATGCTAAGGATTTCCTGTCTAACAGCACTGCTGATGAACGGGCGAATGTCATGAATTTAGCAACAATATTTCACTCGATAGTTTTCCTTCCACTATTGCTAAACCTTTGTGTGTTTTATATTTGGTTTAGATTAGGGCAGCAACCCATGATTATTTGCATTATTATATGTAATGATTTATCAGTTACTCCTTTAGTCTATAAAATGTCAAAAAAAGGGAGTCAAAGTGTCCCTCACAATTTCTTTGAATCGCTTCTTTTGTCCAACTAACAGAACATAAAACAAAAAGCTCTTACAAACATTAATGCCGAAGAAAAGCCGCAAATCCTTACACTTAAGAAGCTGCAACTAGAAAATATTTGACTCTATTGCTTGAAAAATGACCAAAATGACTAATTGATTATAATGGCCATTCATTTTCATTGTAGCTCTGGTTTAGATGTTATTCAAAGTACCAAACACATTTTGATTTTGTTTGCAGTCCAACAAAGCACTCCTAAATAAGCAATAGGTCATACCGTCTTTAATAAATCCACCCACAGTACAGAAACATTTTTAAATGTGAGCTTCAAGCGCACAGATGCTCAAAATAACCACAGGGGCAACGTGTAAACCACAGGAAAGCTTTTGCGCCCACAAACTACCTCTGTGTTCCTCTCTAAGCCTTTCACTGTGGGGAATAGGAAGGGGGAGGTAGGTGGGAGACAGCGAGAGGAGAGTGTCTTTTATCTTTTGACTGGTGCTGTTTGAGTTACAGATACTCTTGTCTCACTTTCAAATTCATTTTTCTCGGTTCTTATAGTGTGTTCATGCATTATTCAAACGTTCAGAAATCCTTTAATTAATGATTTTACTCAAATGTAGCGATTCACTTCAGTCGATGCTTATTGTCCCCGCGGGCACTGCAGCAAGGATTAGAAAACAGTACAAACACAGCTCACAAGCCGTAACAGAACAATAGAAGCAGTTATTAAAGAAGACATACAAATACTAATTAAGAAGTGACATGAAATCACATTATCCAGTTTAAGGCATCACTGCTTGACATATAACAGATGCTCGGTGGCTTGAGTTCAGTTTATGAAGTTGGACTATTTTAGAAGATACAGTTAGATGGTATATTGGGTATATAGGTGATGAATAGATGCTGTATGTCTGAAAAATCCAGCGTCTTTTAAAATTACTTAAAGTAATATAGTGCATGTCCTACTCTTATTTTCTCTCATGCCTGATTACATGGTTCTTAATAGTGTTTATTGATAAGACCTACAAGGTAGAGAAGGATGTTTGAAACCTCCTTTTTGACACATCATAGACTGCAGCTTTTTTTTATACATACTTGCTGAGGTCAGATGCAGTAATTTACAGTAAAGCGGACACGTCAACGGGCTTAAAAAGTGTTACTTTCTCAGTGGAAATGAACCGAGAAGATATGTCAGGCTTCTGAATAGTTAACTGTCACACTCTTGCAAGAAGGCTCATTAAGATCCACGTAGGCTAATCGGTTAGGTCATATGTTTATTTTAATAGATTTAGGTGAATGCAATCTTCTCAGTATGTGAATATTAAAGTGGTTGTTCTGTTAAAAGCATTGATGCTACCCTGTAATTTGAAAAACATTTTGAGAAAATATGTTTATTAATGTTCTTGCCAAGATTAAGATATTAAGATTAATAAACCCTTCTCATGTCTACATGTCAAGTATGGAACTTGAGCCAGGAGGTGGTTAGCCCGGCTTAGCTGAACCTAAAGATGGAAACTAGGGAGAAACAGGGTAAAAAAATAAGATGCAACACATCTTTAGCTCACTAATTCACATGTGGTGTCACGTGTTGTTGCACACAAACACTGTGAAAACAAGTAGGAGAGTTCACAAGTTGGAGAGTTATTATTATTTTCTATGTTTACAGAGCGTTGCTAGCTTTTGCTTGTATATTCCGTCTTTATGCTAAGTTAGGCTAACTGTCTCTTAGCTCACACTCCACACTCACTGCAAACATTAGAGTGGCATCCTCTGACTCTGAGCGGACTACTCCTTTAAATTATTTCTTGGCTATGTGTGGGCAGCAGAACAAGCTGTCAACACAGCACTGACATTTATCACCTCCAAGTTGATATAGCGGCCTTGCTAGCCAAAAGTGGCCTACTTACACATTCAGCAGATATACATAGCAACATGGTCATGTTTCTGGCCACCAGACGAATGCAATTCAAATATTTACTCTCTTATAGCTCTGTTTTTGGTCTCTACCTGTAGCTGCCTCTCCAACTAGCTAGCCATTTTACCTTTTTCAGTAACTGTCTGTGTAGACACAGTCAGGAAACATGGTGAGGGAGAGATGGTACGCAACAATGGTTTCCTGGCTGCAATCAGACTGGGGAAGATGAGCTCATACGTAGAGTAAGTGTTAACCAGCAGGAGGGCTCTTTGCTTTATGTAGTTAAAGTTTGTTGTTGCAACATCTGTCATGGAGCTTAAAATGTGTCAGTTTGCTCTTGCAAGCACAGAAGTGTCATTTTGTCTTGATGAGAAAATTGTCATCCTGAGGCAGCGTGAGGCCACACTGTGCTTTAAGTCATACCAACATGACCATGTCCACAATCCCACGGGTAGCGTCTTTCATCAGGAATCACTTTCTGTTCAACAGGGCATTCAGTCACTTTGCAGTACAATGTTTTTTCCTTGACTTGAGTGCTGTATTAAGTTTAGAATTGCATGTGTCTGAACGGCTTGCTATAATTGTATTGAATAGTTTAGAGTGGAGCACAAGCTGCTTTGTCAGCAGTCGTATTCTATGACCTAATTGCAAGTGTGGGCTGTAGTGCCATTTCCCTTTAACGGCATTTGTAGCAGGAACACTCCATTGATCTAAACATAAGGAAACTCCAACCTTGGATCTCCATCTCCACTCATGTAGAGGTGTACGAGTACTGTAGGGATGTACTTTGTTTAGTCAAGTAGTCAATTAAACGTTACTACCCTCACTAATTGGAAGCAGACATATTAGTTGGTTACAATTGTTACCATAATTTTATCTATTATTGATGGATTTATTAAAACAATGACAGTCAGCTGTTGTGGCTAAGATGTAATAGTTGCCATATTTTTGGGGACATTGTTAAAGTGGGTTCAGTTTTGACTAGTCTGAGTCAAATGGCAGCCTGGCACCATTTCTATCTGCTTTCAATGTCTCTATTATAGACTAAATGAATAAATAAACTCATGTTTTGTTCCGTGTTGTTGGTAGTTGGACTCTGAGGAAAACAGACACAATCCAATTGTCATCAAGACAGCGACACCGTCAATAATACCACTTTGAAACTGTTTACACTTTAAGTTAAAACGTCAGGGAAATTAGTCTTTTGGAACATCTGTATTGTAAATGTAATATAATTTCTAGTACAGGCTGGTTGGGTGGTCTGTAATGTCCTACTGTTGCTTTGACCGGCCAGCCATCCATCATCTACTGTAGGTCTGTGCTCCCACAGGTCAGGGTCGGGCGGGAATGTATTTATAGTGAGCCTGGATGCCTCGGCCTGTCTTTGGTATGCGCAGGCAGCCTAGCTGAGAGGCACCTGTGTGCAATGCTGTTGTTCTACTGGTGCACCTGTGTGTGTGTGTGTCTCTGGTGTGATTTAATTTTGCGTGCCCGCCGAAGCGCTCCAAATGAACACAGGCACAGGCCTTCTGCTGTCTAACATGAGCCCAGAGGGGAGGAAAGTGTAAGTGCATGTGGATGTGCATGTGCTTGTGCGCCCATCTTGTCCTGATTTCTCTTTTCCTTCTGGTGGAAGCAACGAGAGGGATTCATCATCTCCATGATGGTCTGTCAGTTTGTGTCACATTTACAGGCCACCTCTCCCTCATAACAGAACATGAAAGACTGTCACTTCATGTCAATGCACACTCGCACGCAGACTAGTAGCTGAAGGTTGTTCCTCACATTAGAATTGTTTTTACATCTTTATTTTTCAAGTATCACATACAGATACTCCCTGATACTCAAAAACAACTGTGTTAGGGCTACAATTGATCATCTTCATCAATTATTTTCATGGTTAATCATCTAGAAAATATGAAAAAAAATTGAAAATGCTCATGGCAATTTCCCAGACATCCACAAATTGCTTCTTTTGTCCAACCAACAGACCCAAACTGAAAGACTCCTCCTTTACTATCATGCATGACAAAGAAAAAGCAATCGTTGCAACTCTAGACTATATGCAGATTTCTTTGTCTAACACCTGGTATTTGTTACTTTCATCGGTCCCATCTTGCCTTTAGTCCTTCCTTATTGCTCTTATCTTCTTCTCTGAGCTTGTGTTCACCTCACATTTCTCTGCATCTCTCACTCTTTCCCACATATTTTGGAGACGAGCTGCGGCACGTCAGGAATTCATATCAGCCGGCGTGCACCTTGCAACACATCAGATAGCCAAGAGGAAAGGAAATTAAAGGAATGAGAGTCGGGAGATGCAGAAAAGGAGGTCAGGGAACACAGGTAAACCTGCTGCACAGGCAGATTCTCGCAGCTGATATTCATCCTGTTAGTTTCACTTTGGTGTCAGCTCATATCTCAGCAAATGCCTCGGCATTTATGAACCTTGGCGGATAAAGCCTGCTCTGTATACCCCCACTAGCCCCTAGGAGAGAGAAGCCAGGGGTGTGCTCGGCTCTCACACGCGACTCAACATCACCCCCTGCAGGTTGTTAAAAGATGTGTTTTGTTGCGTTTGATAGGACACACTCCCTGAAATGAACTGAGGGCTAAATAAACAAGAGATGTGTTGGGTAGTAGGCAGCATTGATTCACTCCATGCAGTGGTCAGCACTGATAAGAGCTCAAGCGGGCAGGATGTCCTGTCAGGGATACGTGAGTTTTGCCTCTGTTGACGTTCAGGACTTTGAATGACCAAAACTCATTTAATTAGTGCTGTCTCAGTTTTTATAACATTTTTTAATGCTGATTTTGACTATGAAATGCCACAATTTAAATGCAAACATCTGTCCTTCCTTTTGCTGTTGACTCTTCAAATGGCTTCCTCTTCATACCCTCATTTCCCTGCATCCCCCTCCCTTTCATTTCTCATTTTCCTGTCTTTTTCATCCCTTCCTCTGCCACTACAATCTTCCCAGTCCCCTTTTCTTTTTTATCTCTCTCCCGCTCTCTCTCCTGTAATGAGCCCCATGCGGAGCAGCGTTTGTGTAATTAAAATGCACACCATTCATCTGGGAGGAAGGGAGGCTCCTTAATCTGCGTCAACCCACATTCTAGCCTCTGAGGATTTGCCTGCTGCGCCGCACGCACGTGCACACACACACACACACACACACACACACACTTCCCAGTTTGACTCGCTATCTCTCTCGACACTCCCACCGCCATTCCTCATTGTTTGAGCCCAGCTGTGCCCTGCTATGTCATATTTAATCTTGCGGACATGGGGGCTAACAGAATGCTGGTTGATTAATAAGCCGGACTGTGTTTTAATTGAAATACGCAGTTTGTCAGATCTGAATGTAGCTCATTTTTAGGTATTCAGGAGTAGATCTGTGACCCTCTTGCGGCTGCCTGCCTGCTCAGGAACTCGGGTCTCTCAAGGTTTTACTTTGCACATCAAACAGAAGTGTTATCGCATGTGAAAAAATATGCTAAAATATGCTGAAATCTCCAAAAGTTCATGCCTCTCCTTACAAAGAGTGATTCAGGAGGCTCATTTTTAAAGATGTAGCACTTGGGTGTCTCTTATGAGTTCCTCATTTTATTGTAGTTCCATTTTTGGTCACTGGGGAGCTAGTCTGTGCTCTGCAATAGTCTGTGTGTCACGGTATGTTCCCTTGGCAGAGGAGGCTGACACACCTCTGTGTGTTTGTGTAGTTTGTGGATGGGCCAGAGCATGCCTAGCAGTTTTCAGCGAACAAAGGCAGCCCTCAAGCTGCTAGTTTCTGTCTTCTATGTTTTGCTCATATCCTCTAAATTATAGGAACGTATTCCAACAACTTTGGTGAGAGGAATGAGCAGCTGATAGTTAATTAACTTGCCTTGCATTTTGATGCGATGGCCCTCTCGGACATTACAGTCTGTCTCCACAGAATATGCATTTCATATAGCTTGGAGGTTAGTGTTTTAGCATAGCTCTGTTTTGGCGCAGCAGCATCTTTCTAACAGGGTTAAAGCCAGTTCAGCTCGAGAGCTAAGTTGATTAACATCTCTTGTGTAAACCATCTGGACTAACATCTGTTGACTGAGGTCTCCTCCTCCTGAGCCGCAGTAAAACTTTGTTCTGACATCAGTAGCACATATTCACTGAAGCCTTCAGATATGTCTCCATTTTATTTATAGAAGATTTGAGAGAAACATGTGGTGAAATCTAAATTATGATTTGGCCTGTTTTCATTTCATCCTAAATGGATATCTGGTCCAGTTTGTACCTCTTGATTTGTAAATTTGAATTGTAAAAGTACATCCATGTCTTTCTGTGTTAATGTCAATGCAATAAAAATCAGCTGCATCGTGGGAAATGTCTGAAGGAAGAAATTAGAGCCTGTACATCTTAACCACAGGAAGACCCAACACAAGTTCACACATTTATTAACTTCCGCTTTTTGGGGACCAGAATTAGAGCCTAGAGACTGCACTGTCAAGTGCACCCATCTGTTGGACATCTCTTGAATGGTAGGTTTTTATCATACGCCGTACTTGGTATGAGCTCTAAATATTGACAGTTGCATTGTCTCTGCCTCTTCACTTGTATGGGTGTGTTTTTGCTGCTGCCAGGCACAGAGCTGGCTGCAATAGTGTAAACAGCGGGCTGTGCTGTATCCATAATGAAGCTCTATGGAATGTGCTCGGGCTTCTGTGTCCGAAACGGAGTCTCTGCTGTGAACCCAGTCAACTGGCATGTTAACCATGCTAACCATGCTAATGCGATGTCGGGCCAAGTGGATCTGGCTCGGCTTCACTTGTGTCTCCTCTCAGTCTGGAAAACATTACAGCCCAGGTTACGTACTGTACGAATGATACTAGTTGTGCAGAATGGTGACATCACATGTTTTAATAATCTGATCTGTATTGGACTTGCAGACTAAATTTAATGCAGCTTCGCGTAGCATTAAAATGTGGTAAAAGTGAGTCACGAGTAACCTGAGCAGAGTGTGTTCTGACACTGTGAAGGAGGAGCTGATTCTACCTTAATATACCTTTGTGATACCACTCCCTTTGTTGGGCCATGCCTCCGCTGATAAGAGCTCTGCTTGCTCTCAACTTTTCTCATTTCATGCTGTTGTGTGTACACCGTCATCTGCTGTAACGTTGGGTCGTCAATTGCGTGAGTAGTATCTCTTACTGTAGCTTTCAGGCAGCTAGGTTGGAGCTGGCATAGCAATGGGAGGGGGGCTACCTTACTCGCTGGCATTTATTTTAACCCCTCCTTCTCCTGTCTATACTGACCCTCTGCTCTGCTCTTACAACCCACTTTCCCCCCTCCTCCTTGCCTCTTGTTCTCTTATACTGATGGTAGAGTTAAGAAAGGCAGTTCCTGCCTGGCAGACAGTCTGTTTGGGTTGCCCTCTTCCTCCTCAACTTCTTCTTTTTTCTGTATTATCTCCTCTTCATTTCCTGAGGCCATCTTATCTTTTTCTAAGGTATGTCTCATGTACATGTTACTTTCGCTATAGTTTGGCTTTCTTTCTTGTCATTTTTGAGCTTGGCTGTTGTTGGTTTTTGGTACATATGTACCGCTTTATGCTGGCAATATTGCAGTTTCAAGACCTATAAAACTTCACAGTTTAGTGCAGTTTGACAATTTTTTTAATAAGCTTTTCTGCGATAAGAAATTAAACTTCATTCAGTTGGTGCCGTACATTTGTTGTTGGTTATATATTTGTTTATGAACTTCATATTGACAACGTCATTGTCCGTGACAGCATCAAATATATTGGCATAATTGAAAATGTGTAACTATTTGTAAACAGTCATTTTGTATTAATAGAGTAGATATTACTAAATGGAGAGTTTTATTATTTAGGACTTGTGAAATTCTGCAAGAGAAACTAAACACTGCTGTGGTGAGTGAGCACGCTAAAATAAGCCTGAGTATTCAGTAATACAGTCTGCGCTCTTCATTAAATCCCCTATAATGTTATGTGTCCTTCTACCTACTGGTTAGGCTTCCTAAATTAGTAGTTGTTTCCCTGGCCTGTGTTCCTCCCAAGTTACTAAATAACCCCTTAAAGCAGAGCTGGTGGCTGGTGGTGTGAAGATGATAAATATGAGCATGGTTGACCCTGTCGCACACTTGACAGTGACTCCTGATTTTAAGACATGTCAAGACTCCAGGCAGACCAGGGTCAATGAGTAACCAAAGGAGTGGCTATTACAGTCTGCATGATTCAACTTTTACAACTCCACCATCCCTGTTGTCAGTCAGCACATATGTGTTTCACCGATTGCGAAATTTTTTAAATCCTGTGTGAATGCAGCTGCAAATTTTAACTGCCAAATACTAGATATGAAGTAGAGAATCCTAATGTTGGGAGGGTTTGGTGTTCCTGGATTATTTTTTATTTTTTTTGCAGTGGTGATTATTATCATGATACACTTTTTCTGGAAATTTCAATAAGAAATAAATTATGGATTACAGACAAAAGGGTCAGTTTTAGGTTAATGCAGTGGATTAGATACCTGAAAAATGAAATTACTCACAAAAATCCTGTAAATCTAATATTGCCTTAAAGCAGTCTGTTTACTAATCTGCAACACTGTCCACACTGGCTCACACAGCAAGAAATATTTTTAAAGGAGACATATGCTTATTTTCGGGCTCATACTTTTATTTGGGTTACTACTAGAATAGATTTACATTCTTAAGTGCCCAAACACATCAGTTTTGTCACACTGTCCAGCGCTGCAGCACAGTTTTACCCCTCTGTCAGAGATGCTCTGTTTTTAGCTCCTGTCTCCTTAAGCCCTGCTCTCCAAATTTCCAATTCTGCTCTGATTGGTCAACCCCCCAAATGCCTGAACTAGAACTGCTAACAACAGATCAGCTGTGTTAAATCTCACACACTACACTCGACTGTGACGTAGTGTGTCACAGAATTAAAAGCGGGACTACTGACGAGGCGTTTTCAGGAGCAATGTTTTCTGGGAGAGAGGAGCATCTGTTGACGTGGACCTTTTAAACTAGATATTTTACGTGCACAAGAACAACATATCTAAAAGCTGAAAGAAAGGAATTAAACAAGAACCATATTTGGCCTTGTTTAATGGATAGCCACTTCATTAAAAATGTAACAGCAAAAACCTACACCATTTGACAAAAACCCTGTTGTCTTACGGTATACTTGTTGGGTTTCCTGTCACCCGATCCTGTCTGAGAACATAATTAGTTTCAGCGTGATGTTACATCTGTGTTTTGTATTTCCATAGATGCTTTGTTGGCGGACCTTGAGTCCACAACATCCCACATTTCCAAGCGTCCACTCTTCCTGTCTGACGAGACCGCCTACTCCATCCCTGTCGGGGGTCAGACCCAGCAAGACAGCTGCTCTCCACCCCAAGTCCCACCCACGCCCTCTGAGCAAAACGGACTAGATGAAACAGAGGTAAAAACCACACATGCAATTTTGTCAAGATTTTCTTCAATTTAACTATAAATAAAATCCAAATTAGTTTCTTCATTTGTGAACGCCTCCTCTGAGAACTCTATATATTAACTTCACTTCCTGTCTGCAGTCTTTCAGCTCAGCTCAGAGAAGTCCCTGGTCAAGAGATAGCGGTAGTCCAACCCAACCAATTGCTGAAGAGGACCACGTATACAGGTAGGTCTTGTTAGTTGGATCAACAGTTTATAAATGGCCTCACAATAACTTGTACCCTCAAATGTGAAGGAACTCTAGATAACTTTACTTTGCACCATGGTTGTGAAAAATCTCAGTCCTATTGTACCAACTATTGGGAAGACATTAAAGTGGGTACATAATGTTTAACTGACTTTAACCTCTTTTTCATTTTGGCATTTGACTCATTAGTGAGCTATAAACACTGTCCAAAAGATGCCAGTATGGAAATACAGACACCCTCTCAGTCCACAGCTCGGTTGATGCTAAATATTGGTTCTTGTCTCTACTCTGCACAGTTTCCCTAATAAGCAGAAGAGCAGTGAGTCATCAGCTGTTGCCATGAACTCATCTTTGGGCAACAACCTGTCTGAGCTGGACCGCCTGCTGCTGGAGCTTAACGCTGTCCAGCAAAGCACCCCTGCCTTCCCCACAGAAGGTAACTTTACAGTTTATTTAACATGCCAATTTTTCTCTAAAGAAACTCAGATGTGTATCTAAATTTGGCACTTATGTTTTTGTGGTATTGACCCTTCACTCCACTGTGTTTTGGTGTTTACAATACAAGAAATGAATACACTAAAGGAAATTCATTCAGCATTTTTCCTCTGTAATAGAAGAAGCAGCACCCCCGCTGCCTGCCAGCAGCATCATCCACAATATCCAGGAGAATGGAGTCTCGACTGCAGGCAAGACTGCACCACCTTTACTAGAGAAACCCAAACGCAGTACAGCAACTCGAGGAATAGAGGACGTAAGACCAAGTGTAGAGAGCCTTCTGGATGAGCTGGAAAGTTCTGTGCCCTCACCTATGTAAGCAACGCAGTTAATTTCAAAGTAGGTATTAATGTTTAACGTGAAAAGCCCAAACATTTACTTGATTGCTTACTTTTCTTCTTCAGTCCCACACCTTTGGTTGTGTCGGATGAACAATTTGATGGACAAGAGGAAACACCAGCACAGCAGCAAGCCAGAATGTCTGCCTCCTCTGCCACACGAGAGCTGGATGAGCTAATGGCCTCCCTGTCTGACTTCAAAGTCCAAAGCAATGTGAGTATGCCTCACAGCTGGGTCGATATTGGGTCGAACTATTTTGTAACCCTGGCCTATATTTGGACGGGCCTTTTTTTTTAGTTAGAACAAAATATTTCAAAACTGACTACTAATTAGCCAACTTTAAAATAGAATATGATTACACTTGTGTCATATATGATCAAAGTTGTATACCAGATAACATTTTAGATTTTTTTGTATGAATGTGCAATGTTGCAGTAATTTTGTAGTGAGTTTGCAGTCATAGAGGAAGTTGTGGGGTTGCAAAATCAACCTATATTGACAACAAAGTATAATGCAATCCAGTACAATTTCCCTTAAAATCCATCAACACATAGCAATAAATATTATCTTTATAAAGATTACGATGATCAGTTTTGCTGAAATTGTGTCCAATTTAGTGATTCTAAGTGGTTCTATCTGACCCAGGATGTCTGAGGGCAACAAATGTACAGATCCAGTTTATTTACTTTATTTTAAGATAAGGTTATTTTAGGAACGATTTCTTTGAGCTCGAATTGAGTGAGCTCAGCTCCTGGTTGGCTTTGTGTGTGAGACAACTTTCAGTTCCTTCCCTTCATTCTCAATCTGTTTTTCCTGCTCTCTTTCTCTTTTCTCCACTACTGTGAATGTCTTGTCTTTGTTTGGACATACTTTACACTATTGCACCCTATTCAGTCTGGCTCTCAGCTGTCTGTGAATCAGGAGGCAGTAGACCCTTCATTGGTAGCTGGTTCACCAGTTGTACAAGCAGTAACCACCCCATCAATAAATCCTATTAATGGTTCAGTGGATACTCTTCTACCTTCGAGTTTCACCACTCCCTCCTGTACCCCTCTTCCACTGGAACTTCATATCGATGAAGATGGTAGTTCAGACCCTACAGCTTTATCTGGTTCCAATGTAGTGATTGCCTCGTCAAAGAGCCTTCATTACTCCCAAATCAAACAGTCAGATGACAGTGGCAGTGTCATCTCTGAGATCTCTCATGTGGAGAGTCTTAGTATCTCTAGTACTGTAACTTCTCCTTTTCAAACTGAAGGCAACAGTCCTACACATATGTCAGTCACTAAAGTCTCAAGTCCACTTGGAAAGAGTTCAAGTCCAGTAGCTGTTTCGGAGAGCCCTAGTCCCGTCACAGTGTCTATGAACCATAGTCCCATTCTTAAAGCCAAGAGTCCGAGTCCACCTGATCTTAAATTCTCCTGTCTAAGTCAGTCTGACAAGAGTCCAAGCCCAATACGTAACGACAGTCCAGTTCCTGTTAGTCATAGTCCAGAGGTGAAGACTGCTAGTCCAGTTACAGTTCCTAGGCTTTCAAGTCCAGTGCCAGTCCCTGCTGTGTCGAGTCCGATAACCATCCCCAACAATGTAAGTCCAGATACAGTTCCCAAGTGTGCTAGTCCAGTTTCAATTCCAAGACTTTCAAGTCCTGTTCCAAAGACCGCAAGTCCCTACACAAGTGTACCAAAGTGTTCTAGTCCTGAAACATTTCCAAAGAATGCTAGCCCAATAGTACTCCCAAGACTTTCAAGTCCAGTAACGGTTCCAAAGACTGAAACTGCAGTTCTCAAGAGCCCTGCTTTAGTCACCAGAAAAATGTACTCAGTTCAGAGCACCAGCAGTCCCAGAGCTTCACCAGTTCAGCTTGCTGCTGTACCATCAAAGAGCCTCTCCCCCCCTCCTTCAGAAAGGCAGGGAGGTGATATACTGGATTTAACATGGCCCTGTCGGGAGCCTTTATTGGATGATGCTTTAAACAAACTTTTAACCCCCGACATCACCCAACCGAGTGAGAACCAGCCACCTGCCTTCATTATGCCTGGAGATGACTACAGGTCCTGGGAGGAGGAGGACGGAATTTACCCCTATCTCAGTCGAGAGGGAACCCTGACACCCATGACTGAGTCCAGCTGGATGGACGAGTGTTTCACCCCCTCCACCTGCCCCGGGACACCAGATGCAATGCTGGAGCTGCCCTCACAGCAGCCCTCTGCTGTGGAGAGACTATCAGCTTCTGGCCAAGTAGGACGCTCAACCTGACTCTCCCAAAATAAGCTACTGGCATAAAACTTGAGAGGCTTTAGTACCCCATGTGGTCTTTATATTACTTGGCCATGTGGCCTAAGATATCGATTATCTCTGATGATAACTGTAGAATGACAGTACCAGATAATTATTCAAGGAGTGTTTCTCTGCTTGCTGACTAAGCTTATTTTGGGAGAGCAGCTCCTACGTACATAAGTACACAAGGAGCTGTACAAAAGTACAACAACATAAGTGTCATGATGAGGAAAGATTCCTCCATCCATGTGGTGTGATGCATGTGGTGTCATTGCATAGCAATTGCAAAATGGCTTGAGGGAGAATTCGCCCTGTAGAGACTATTTGTGGCTGATGTTGAAAGCTTTGCTTAGAGGATGTTTCCGCACGTCTCCACTTGCCTCAGTTGACGCTGCTGTGTTATTCACAGGGCCCGGCCTGTCATGTTTACGCAACGATTGGATGATGCAAAAAATGTGTTTTCAATCACAGATGGATATCTTTCTTCTTTGCTAATGCACAGACACACCAAGAACATGCACATTTGATTGAAAAACATACAAGAGCTTTGCTTCTCTGATATTTGGCCTCGCTTTGCAGACTTATGTGCAAGCATTTTGTGATAGACCTGTGTTGTGTGACTTTAGCTGTCCAGCATGCCGTGCCACAGATACCTGAGTAGTTTCAAGTAGACTTCACTGTAGAGAATGATTTTGAATGGAATGGAAGGCTGTGATTTGCTTCTGCAGCTAAATTTGATTAGAGTGCCTGACAAAACCTCCAGAACACTTTGGTATATTTTGGAGCCAGTGCCTGAGCATTTTTACCACTTGAATGAGACGTCCTGTGCTGGGCCTGTCCTGCTTGCGTTTGTGACCCAACATGGACTTTGCGGTGAATGACACAAACCCAGCTTCCCACAACTCCTCATATCATCTACTCTCCAGCTCAAGTCAGTTATCCGCCGCACCAAAGAGACCTGCAACGTGCACCCAATGTACAGGGAGGGAATGTTGCGACGAAAAATGGGACCGATAATTGTGAATAAGAGCAACTCGCAAGACCGACTCATCGAGGAGCTGCAGGGGAAACTTGGAATTGGTCGAGCGGAGCGGAGCATCCGACGCAAACAACCGCCTGATGATTGGATGACAGAGGGAGTCATCGTTATGTCTAACCCACAGCGAACAAGGGAAGAAGGGGTGAATCCATCTGTGGATAAGGTAGACATTAAAGGTGCACGGAAGGTCACATCAGACCAAGAGTCAGGAATTATTTGCCCCTCTGAGGGTATGGTTTTGTTTGTTTGCCCTATGGTCAAGAAATTAACTGGCAATTAGTAAAAATATATGATTAATCAAATTGCCATAAAAAATGTATTAGTCTTTGGCAGTAAACAGTTCAGTTTGTGGTGCCAACTTTCTTTCTATTACCATTTCATTTCCTTCATTCTGACCCCCTTTTCTGTATTATCTGTTTGCTCTCCTCTCTTTGCTCCTTCCTTTTTCCCTTCTTTCACCCAGATCATCCTCCCTCCAGAATCTCCTGCCCCACAGAGAAAAGTCCTCCCCCCTCAGCAGTCTCCCCCAGCACCCAAAAAGACAGCCCCAGTCAAGCAGATACCTCCGCCACTACCTCCTCCCCCTCCGACCCCTCCCCCTCCTCGAGAACCTACCCCTCCACCCCCCAAGGTGCCTACTCCTCCACCCCCCAAGGAGCCCACACCTCCTCCCAGGGAGCCCACACCTCCACCTGTCCAACCCCCTCCTCCATCACCTAGCCCCCCTCCAAAGCCCATCACGCCACCTCCGCCTCCCAAGGTCTTTGTATCAGTGGGTTGTCAGACTGAGTACGACCACATCTTCCCTCCAATGCAGGCACGGCTCACCTCTCTCTTTACTTCTCCCTTTCTCTCACCTCATACACTCAAACCACCTCATGCTCTCAAACCACTTTCTTTTACACTTTCCTTGCATGTATGTGTTTGAATCTCAAGCAACTGCACCTCTGTACGTATGTGAGCTACATAGCTTGGCTGGTCACCGGCTCTGTTTTTCGACCCTTCGGCGTCCTTTCACGCCCAGCTGTGACAGGTCACCTTTTTAAAGCTTTGTCTGAAATCCAGTCAGTCCAGGTTATGACTGGTGCTGACATTCAGGCTAGCAAGACTGAGCCCCATTTCTAATTCTGACATCTGACTGCGCCAAGAGCTCTGTGGAGAGAGGAGAGTTTAAGAGCTTAGGGCCAGGAGGAGTGTAACCCCCCAATGTTCCCATTACACTAACTGTCCTGCCATGCGCAGGAATGGAAGGCTCGCAGTGCAACTGAAACCTAATCTGCCACATGACAGCACAGTTACCACCACAGTTATAGCATCTCCCACAGGACTTCCGTCAACAGGCCCCACTAGGTTAGATACCAGCATGTTGAAATTGAGTGCCATGTACCATCACCTCTTATAGAATCCGTTGTGTCTTTATTGAATTGGTTTAGAGGAAGACATCTAAGATGATTGACATGAAGGCTAGAAAATAATGGCATTCAGGTCAAAGGCCCAGTGGCTACTTTATTTGGTCAAAGGTAAGCTGGGTCATTTTTGTGCGTGTGTGAGACAGAATACGTGGAGCAGAGATGCTATTTTCTCTCTCAGAGGAATGTCGGAGGAGTCATGAAGCTCCAATAACCCCACCATCTGAGAAGGTCTGTGTTTGCTTACATTACAGTAGCCGGACAGATCCAAACACACGTTCACACACACTTCTGATATTACAGAGTCATCATCAAAGGATTGATGGATTAGTTTTGATGAGAACATACTTCGTCCTGGTTAATTTGTCCATTTGCTTGTTTTAGTAAAATATTTCTGTCATCTCAGAAACCAGATCGCCTGCTTGATGTTTGGGGTGGGCGATCTGATGATTTTAGACCCTGATTCATCTTGAATGGGTCCACAATCTACTATATATCTTTGCTACGAGAACAAACCAATTGAGTTATGCGTTTAATGGATAAATTACTCTTTCTTGGATGATGTACCTTAAATAATGAAACATGAGTCATAGCTTTCCTAGAAACAAGGCTGATTTGGAGCTTGTGCCTTAATGGAACTATCTTTAATGCAATATTGTGCTTTAATGGTGTAAATGGAGGGATTCATAGGCTATGTCAAGTCTGGCCAAAGTCAAAATTGAGGAAAAAGATTGCATTTTAGATCTTAGATCATGATTACCACTGAATAGATTTTGATATTATATTTTGATAAGATCGCCCACCCAAGTTTGTTGTACTACCAGCAATTCAGGGTAAGACAATTGTAAGGAACAATTACAAAGAAAGTAACATGTAAGAATTATATTACGTTTACTAAATAATGTAACATGAAATGGGGCTAAGTATAAAAAAAAACAATCATCCACATGCCAAACACCGATTTGATAAAGAGCAGTGGTCACTGGACCAAAACAAACAAAGACATTATAAACTATGACTGCAAAAGTAACCATATTTACGATTCAACACCTCTGACTGAATGCTATTAAGCGGAAGCACATTTCTGTTATTTTTATCCACTCATCATATATCTGAATGCTATAGTGAAACCACTTTTGTCTCCATCAGATCCAGTCCCAGGGAAAGACTTCCCCGACCGGTCCTCCCAAACCTGCCAACAAACTGGACAACATGCTGGGCAGCCTGCAGTCCGACCTCAACAGACTTGGAGTCCAGACAGTGGCTAAAGGTGTCTGTGGAGCCTGCAAGAAACCCATCGTAGGCCAGGTGATGATAACACTGAATCATGCACATACAAGTCAATACACATTCAAAAAAATCTTCAGTTGGTGCACAACTGAATGTAAACTTTGGTGCTTTTAGATAAACATGTACATGTGATATCTGTAGCTAAGACACAAAGTTTACCAAGTAAAAAAAACATTTGGAATACCAAACACGATTTTTTATTTTTAAAAAAATCTGATTTTAAGCCTTTTTTGTGTTGAGAATGTGGTTTGAAGGAATATTTGACTCCAGAATCATTTTCCGAGGTTGAAGGTGTTGGTCATCATATCTCAGGCTGTGCTGATCTGTGCTGTCTTAAGGCTCAGGCCAGTCAATCTATCAATATTTCAGCTTTTATTTTATAGGCAGCTATTAAGTGGAGGAATATAAAACCTGAAACTTCTATTCTGTGTTTTGTTACATTTACCTGCCTTCTTAATTTGAGACTTTAAAGAAGCACAGACAAATTTCTTTCTAATAAATGGACTGGGGTTATTTTGAATATATAAACATAAATGTTTGAAAAATGTAAAAATTGTATGACATCTGCACCTGCTGCTGTTTGCAGTATCTCCTCCGCTTCTTGCATGCAAGGCTGCATTGATTTTCTCTGCTGAGCTAGTTTTTTTTCCCCCTCAGAAGCTCATTTTAATTTAATGCGCTGTGTCCCCACACCAGGTGGTGACGGCCATGGGCAGAACGTGGCACCCCGAGCACTTTGTGTGCACCCACTGCCAGGAGGAGATCGGCTCCAGGAACTTCTTTGAGCGGGACGGGCAGCCTTACTGTGAGAAGGACTACCATAACCTGTTCTCACCACGATGCCACTACTGTAATGGACCCATACTGGATGTTAGTAATGCATACATTAACACACACACACACACACACACACACACACACACACACACACACACACTAGCATGTGTGCCATGGGGGGCTGGATAATGATATTTATTTATTCATAACTTAATGGATTAAGGCCTTCCTGGAAAAATCACTACATGTCGGAAATTGCATTGCATATTTCTCAAGCAGATATTGACAGCTTATTGGAGTCACACACACACACACACACACACACACACACACACACACACACACAATCCAAGAGGCTGTAGAACTGAAGGACTTCTATTTGCTTCGTACATGCTGACTGAGTAAGTCATATGTCCATCGCAATGCATCTGACTCTGCTCTCTCACTTGTCAGCGCTCAGCCTTATCCTCAGTGACACACTCCCACTGGGGGTTTTCAGCTCACACACACACACACACACACACACACGTAGTGCCTGGAAGTAGGGAAGGAACTAGACACTGGGCAATAACCTTGGGAAAGACCAACATGTGTCACTGCCAAGGTTTCCAAGTTTGTTTGTTCTGTCTGTCTGCCTGCCTGTCTGTCTGTCCATCCATCTGACATCCTCTTTAAATTTCTAAATAAAGAAAATCATAAAATACTTTTAATGTTGGACACTGTATAGATAGTCATGTTTATATTCCATAGTGTTTCATTGTGAATTGCTCAGTTGTTTAAAAACTGTGCAACCCGATTTTCTGATTTACTTTGTTGCTGCTCATTAACATATTGCATTTCAAATTTAGTTGTTCTGTATCCATCCATAAAGATGATGAATATTTAAATTTGCCCCCCACCCACCAAAAGAACCCCTACTTTTCATTACTGCACCCCCTGGTGGCACAGCCAAGAATCCCATGTGCTCTCACACATAGTGGGGTAGTTACAGTGGTTCACACACAGCAAGTCATTCTTGCCCTGCTGCAGAAACTGACTGTTTTGAAATCATATGTCAAGTCAAATGTATTTTTATATCCTAGAATCCCAATCCCAATTTACCTTATGGGGCTTTACAAACCAGCATATGACACCGTCTTTGCTCAGACCCTCGATGAGTGAGGTTATCAGTGGAAAACATGTTCTAACAGTCCTAACATTCCAGCACCTCCCACACTGCCTCTGTGGACTCTGACTGCTGTCTCCTGGCCTCTGACTTTCTGATGTTATACTTTCTCAGACAATGACAAACACACATGATTATACAACATGAGGAACCACCTTTTCCCTTATTGTTTATGGCCACACCTTTAAGCAGAAATTGAATGACTGACCATTTGGCTGTCCTTTGTTTCACAGAAAGTAGTGACTGCTTTGGACAAGACTTGGCATCCAGAGCACTTCTTCTGTGCCCAGTGCGGAGCCTTTTTTGGACCAGAGGGTACAAACTGCTCATAAATTACTAACACAACACCTGTCTTGTTTTGGAAAAAAAAGCAGCGTTGCATTTTTGTTATGAAAAGAAGCTTACAGAGTGAGTCGCTGTGCATCTTTGCTGCCCTCTAGGTTTCCATGAGAAGGATGGAAAGGCGTTCTGCAGAAAGGACTACTTCGACATGTTTGCTCCAAAATGTGGTGGCTGTGCCCGCGCCATCCTGGAGAACTACATCTCAGCTCTCAACTCACTCTGGCACCCTGAGTGCTTCGTCTGCAGGGTGAGTCACTCGACTCTCTCCGTAATGAGCCTCAACAATTTGCGTCGACCCGTCATCATAAATTCTCCCTCTTTTCTTCTGATTTTCCAGGAGTGCTTCACACCTTTCATTAACGGCAGCTTCTTTGACCACGACGGCCAGCCATACTGCGAGGCGCACTACCACGAGCGGCGTGGCTCACTGTGCTCCGGCTGCCAGAAGCCCATCACCGGCCGCTGCATCACTGCCATGGGCAAGAAGTTCCACCCGGAGCACTTTGTGTGTGCTTTCTGTCTGAAGCAGCTGAACAAAGGCACCTTCAAAGAGCAGAATGATAAGCCCTACTGCCAAGGCTGCTTCATCAAACTTTTCAGTTAGACTGTGTGTTTGAGTACAAATGTGTGTACACGCGTCTTATACGTTATTAACATGTCTGAATGCACGTGTGGATGTGTGTGCCATCACGTGTCTAGCATGTATTAGTCAATGAAGTGTTTTTTCAGACTGAGGGCGTTGATGTGCTGGTGGATGACATCAGAAGGGTGAGGAATGTGTCTGACTTTTATTGACACTGAAGGGACTTCCCTGGATATCCAACCTCTCAGGCTTGGCATTTCACACTTTTGTTAAAGACATTTTTAAACAGAGCCCAAAGAGATTTTTATTTAGAGTTTTTTTTTTTCTTCCTGTGTGCAGCAAAGAATAATTTCCCCTCATGCGTGTGTACATAAATCACATGAGGGTCAAGTTAGGAGCCCTGATTTGTAAATGATTTTATTCCCCCATGGCAGGGCTAGACCTTGCACCATATGGTGGTTTTATGCAGATGTGAGACAGCTGCTTGATTGCATGGACCATGGAGAGTTGATTTAAGCAGTTTTAAAATATGTCGAGTGTTGAATACCCTGTGCTTGGCCAATGAGTGTAATCTATGAAAAAGATGTATTTTTCTAGCTTTTGAGGTGCCATTTAAAATAACTATTAAATAATCGAAATGTACACAGATACAGACTCACACTGAACCCCTCGGTCCTAGTCTCTTCTTAAAAAAACAAACAAACAAAAAAAAAAACAGCTCAAACCCATTGCACACTCCGACCACACATCTCTTGACGAGACCGTCTTAAGGTGCATTTTACAGGAGTCGGCAAAATATTAGCCAGTCCCTATTTTTCTACTGTTGTACTATGAAAATGTTTTCTCGGTTTCAGCAAATATTACAATCACATCTGTGCCCTTTCAACTTTAATGAAAAAATTCCTGTAGCAACTTGGAACTCTGTTTTTACTGCACAGTGTGTGTTGTGTCAATTACATTCAAATAAAAGTTAAATGTTTGCCGCTCATAATGAAAGTAGGTCAGTAAGAATATGTGTACTATGGTTAATTTTGAACTGAGGGTGTAATTTAAAAACAAGCCAAAATAAAGCTGATCTTACTGCTGTACATTATCATGCAGATTGAAAGTATAAATAATGCTTCAGTTCAGCATTGTTTCCATGTCTCACCATTGCTTCTCCTGTGACTCTTATCATTGTATTAAAATCTAACAATATGGCTGTTTCGAGGTTTAATAATGTGGTTGTGCATTTGGATTAGATGCATGCTTTCTTTTATCTGGAGTTTTTCTCAGCACTTGCTGCCAGTCGCCGTTACAATCAGAATCTGAATTTATATACCTGTAATATGCTCAACTTCGAGACAGAACTGTGTTTTGTCGCCGTTTTGATGAGAATATATATATATATATATTTTTGAGCCGTTCGTGCTCACACTGATATGCAAAGAGCTGGCTCTATTGGCATGTAGGCTAATAACCGTAGTTTTACCCCCTACTCACACACACACAAACAACACGTACCAGCTTGGATTCCAGTGTGTCAGACTTTCAAAGGAAACGCAGTCCTGATTATTTTCATTATGAGTCATGAGCGATGATCATGTTGTCTGAGTTGATATTAGTGCTTGATTCACTGATGGGAGCTGTATGTCAGTGTCAGCTGGTCAGGAATCAGAATGCACCATGTCAGGGCCGAGCCTTTAGCTAAATCTATAATGACTCCTTTTATCTTTATTTCATTTGCAGCTCTTTTTTGCCACTTCTTTTAGACAATGTGTGATTTTTATTTGATTTTTTCTTGTCTTTTCATTTTGATCACTAGGTGTGTGAGGAGTAAATAGACCGTACCCACATTAAGATTATTTTTACTATGAGATGTTTGCTCTTGTGCCAAATGTGTCAATGCAATAAGGTCTTATACACTGTGGAGTTCTCAACCTTTCCTGTGATTTGACTCTTTGTGGGGCTGAACTCTGGGAGAGGCTTCATCTGCTGGGGTGCATGTTAAAAGTTTACACTGTATGAGACGAGCCGAGGAGAAGCCTTGTGCACTGAGTCATTCAGCAGACTGTATAGTGTACACTCGTAGCTGATTCAGATTCACAGGAAGTAGCAGGGGAAGATGAACAGGAGCTGTGAGTTACTTTCTTTCCCCATGTATATTTATCTGCTTATAGTTTTTGCTTCTTTCAAAGATTTCATGGAAATATAAGAATCAAAGCATTTTATTGTTAATGAGATTAAGTGAACTTTGTAAATGGAGACATTCATGTGATCTTTTACCAATTGAATTTTCTCTCGAGCCACAAGTTTTACTGGCTCTTTGTTTGGGTGGGGTGTAAGCCTGTAGGGGTCCTGATTACTGACTGATTATTATAACTGCTGCAAATAAAATAAGTCCTTTATTTCTGACATTGCTGTGTCTGACAGGTGATTTTTTTTTTTTTTCAAAATTGTATTTCTTCTTTTCTTCCTCTGTTGGTTTGTTTTAACTTTTCAGTGTTTTGCATCAAACCAGATGTGTGGCACACAAGATTTTCATAATATATTCAAACACACAGAGCAAAGTCATAGATCATAGGCTCAATTTTAAAAATTATTCTTAGGATTGTAGCAAACAGTTTACAAATGTTGATTTGCATTCGAAATGAAATGAACAGTTCGCCTGAGCGTGATGCATAAAAAACAAATGCTTGCCCTGTATTAGCAGGCGTTTTTTACAAAAAAGGTACAAAATCGTATGATGTCCTAAATGTGACCAAAAACAGGCTACAATAAAAAGGTGCACTTTGTGTATGTATCCATTGTTGGACATTAGATGTTTATTACAGCTTCCCAACCTTTGGGGTGATGGTCCCTGAAATCAAAAGAATGTTTACTTGATAAAGCACTAATTTCATGCCCCTCTACAGTACATTTATCTTGTGGCCCCTTATCAGGAGTTAACCCCCAGGTTGGGACCCACTTATTTATGTTAACAGTGGGATGTATGGCAAGGCACTGCTGGTTCCCAGATCAGTCAAACCAAATGAACTATATGATAAATCTGTAGTTTGAGGTAAATCCAAGATCCAATTATAGTGGAAATCAAAACCACATATATTAATGAGCTGTAAAGATTTTTTTTAACTCAAGATATTTCCAAAATTGATTAACCTGATGATTATTAACGTAAACCAAAAGTCCAAAACCAGAAAATTCTTCACTCACTTTCATAAATAGTATAGAAAAAAAATCTTGAACATGAAGCTGGAACCCCAAATGTTAAACACATTTAGCTTGAAAATGACTAATGCAACTAATCATTGCAGCTCAACTGGTAAAGCTGGCCTGCTCAAAGAAAGGGATTCAATACATCTGATTAACACAAGGACAAGACAACACATCTCTCTGGCGTGGAGAGGTTGCCACCTGAAGCCTGTACTGTGTGAGAGCCCGGAGTTTTCCAGTAAGCTCAGAGAGGTTCGGGCGACTGTCGAGAATCTCCAAGTATTCTAGATCCTGCAGCTGGTGCAGCTGTAAGAAATCTTCCTCCGGTACATGTTCGTGGCGAAGTTTGAGACTTTTGAGCTTTGGAAAAAGTTGTGGGATCTGACCTGTGCGAGCTGCCAGATGTGAGGGCCAGAGGTCTATGTGAAGGTGCAGGAGATTTGGTACCTGCCCTACCACAGCTGCCATGTCCTCTGAGGATAATCCTCCAACACACAGTGTGAGGCTGGTCACTGTGGCTGGGATGGCCGTGACATACTTCTTAAGAGGCGGGCCCTTGACGATGACCAGGGCTGACAGTTGAGGGAGGTCACTCAGCCATGTTTCCAGGTGACACCCGGGGAAAGGCCATCTTTCTGGGACGTGATAAGAGTGGCTGTAGAAAACAGCAAGACGCTTCAGGCAAGGCATCAGCCTCATTGCATCTTTAGGGAATAAATGATCCATGCAGTCAATAATCTCCAAACTGGACAAGGGTGGGGCACCAGCTTTTAAGGGTCCAGGGTTTGGTCTAGGAAAACTAAAGAGGCTGTTCAGTATGGACAATGACAGATGCTTCAGCTTAGGCAGGCAGCTAAGTATGGAGTGGATCATCGAAATGGTCTCTCCAATGATTCCCAAGTGATGACAGACCAGAGATGTAAGATTTGTGAACCGGGAGACAGCAGAGATGACGCTATCCATGGACGCGTAGGTGAGTGTAACACGACATATGCTGAGGTGGGTGAGCTGCTGGGGGTGACACACCTTGGAGACATCCACCAGAAGATCAGAGGAGCTGCTCCTGAAAGCCAGGCGTTTTAACTGCGAAAAGTCCTTTAAGCAGTCGAGCCTCACCTGGGAGTTGTGGTCTATCACCACAGTGGTGAGGGCGGGGAGGGACAGGGCGAGCTGTTTCCAGTTCTTAAATTTGCTGCTCTTCACCACCACACTGGTGACTTTCCTGCGGCGAAGAGTGCACCAGAACTTACTGTTGTAAGCGCGACGTTGAAAATCCAGAACCACCGACCAGTCTTTCCAGAGAGAGCCGTGGTCGACAAGTTTTTTGAAATACTTGCAGGATGCCCGGACGCTGGTCTTGTCTTCCGCTGACAGATACCCAAAAACGTGGTTCCACACTTCGGACGGAAGCAGCAGATCCGGCTGTGCCATCATTTTCTCTGCTATCGAGAGTGTTAGCTAATTTGCTAACACCGCCATTAATTGTGCGTGATTGTAGTTACAGCTGATCGACCTGTTCGACAAACACAAACATCTGTCTTCACATCAAGTTTGTCACTTGATGTTGACACCGGATTCACTTGTTAAAGCGTTAGCTTTAGCAATATCCTTCTTATTGGTGGTAGTGTGGCAACAGCGGTGATGGGCACAGCAACCATCCAATAGCTGTATAGCTGACGCCCATCGCTCCATCGTGATTGGCCACTCATATCACATATATTCTACTCGCGGCCATTCTCTTCCTCTTTCTTTCACGCGACCCTCGTGTACTAGGTAAGGACATTCCCGCTCTCTTTGAGAAAACCAAAAACCTGTTGTATAGTTCAATTATATCAAATTAAGTATTTGGATTAATGTTGTAACCGCCTACAGCATCTAAATAAATGTTTTATGTCGTGCAAAAGTGCGGTGACGTCTGTTAAGCCAGCGCGGCCTGTTAAACTATTGCTAGCCTGCTATTAGCCGGCTAACGTTAGCTGTCGAGCGCATGTCAGCCTGCGCCATGATGGCTGTACTTTGATTTTTGTAATATTAAACCCAATCCTTCTCTCTTTTTTGAAGGTACAATCTTGTCTTTAAACCAGCTGTTTAAGCGATCCTTGGAAGCACTGCAAAGATGCCCAGGGAAGACAGGGCCACGTGGAAGTCCAACTATTTTATGAAAATCATCGTAAGTAGGACTTGACTTACGTAAGTTTATATTTACAAATATCCAACCAATTTACTGTACATTTAAGACTTAAAATATATTTATTTTTACTGACATACTTAACTCTGTATTTTAGCAACTTCTGGATGATTATCCAAAATGCTTCATTGTGGGTGCAGACAATGTGGGCTCCAAGCAGATGCAGACCATCCGTCTATCCCTGCGCGACAAGGCTGTCGTGCTCATGGGGAAAAACACCATGATGCGCAAAGCCATCCGTGGCCATCTGGAGAACAACCCAGCCTTGGAGAAGTGAGTAGTTTTCATTACTTTTGCTTTCCTGAGCCATTAGTTTGGGAAGTGCAGGATAAGTTACAATGCAGCTTGTTTGGTGCTGCTTTGTCGTTCCCCCTGCAAACATTAACCTGTTTCCTCGCTATACCTGTCGTCATCATCCTTGGACTGCCAGGCACGTATGGTTTCAGACACTGAAACTTAGCTGCTGTGGTAAACTGTAGACTTGCTCATGTATCTAACAGCCAGTCTGTGATTTTACAGGCTCCTGCCCCACATTAAAGGAAATGTGGGATTTGTCTTCACCAAGGAGGATCTGACTGAGATCAGGGACCTGCTGCTGGCAAACAAGGTGAGAATCCTGACAAATCTGACTACAGGAGTGCAAATGCCTGGCACAGGTGCAACTAGTTGGTGCAGACCACTTGGGTGTACTCCTATACAACTAAGTGCACGTAGCCAAAACTAGTCTGATTAACAAAATGTTTTTTGACTCTACTCTTTACATTAGGGGTCCCTTTTCTTTTTTTGCACACTTCTGGTAATTTGATAGTGCCACACTACATCCTCCAATTACTGATTACATCACTCTGGGTTTAAAATATTGTAAGTCTGAATTGACTGCACTAGTTTTGAGTAACCGTATCTATAAACCTATCTATTGTACAACCCAGTCGATGTGCAGGATAAGTTACAATGCAGCTTGTGCAGTACTGCTTTGTCGTTCCCCCTGCAAACAATAACCTGTTTCCTCGCTATACCTGTCATGTCATCATCCTTTGACTGCCAGGCACGTAAGGTTTCAGACAGTGAATTGCAAGTCTTAGGCAGCCCTCTCTAGTGAAGTACTGTACTAAATTGATGCACTCTCTATACCCCAGGTACCTGCAGCTGCCCGTGCTGGAGCCATCGCCCCTTGTAATGTGACTGTTCCTGCCCAGAACACTGGTCTGGGTCCTGAGAAGACCTCTTTCTTCCAGGCTCTGGGTATCACCACCAAGATCTCTAGGGGAACCATTGAAATCTTGGTGAGTTTACACTTGCCTTGTGCTTTAAATAAAAGCTAGTTTCACAGACTTATTCAGTGAAATGCACATGTCATAATGAATACATGTATAATGTGACTTGGTAAGTAATGAGCATTTCTCTCCCCAGAGTGATGTCAGTCTGATCAAGACCAATGACAAGGTTGGTGCCAGCGAGGCCACGCTCCTCAACATGCTGAACATCTCACCCTTCTCCTACGGACTCATCATCCAGCAGGTGTATGACAATGGCAGTGTTTACAGCCCTGAGGTGCTTGACATCACAGAGGCTTCCCTGCATGCCAGATTCCTGGAGGTGAGACGCTGTGCACATTGACACCCCTAATAGAAAAATGAAATTCTCATGGATCACTTTGTCAATGTGTTGCTGCCAATTGCTCATGACAGATCTTTATGCTTTTATTCAGGGTGTGAGGAACATTGCTAGCGTGTGTCTTGAGATTGGTTACCCCACTTTGGCCTCTGTGCCCCACTCTGTCATCAATGGCTACAAGAGAGTCCTGGCTGTCGCTGTGGAGACAGACTACTCCTTCCCTCTGGCAGACAAGGTATGGATGTCAAACATCTGATCCCATTGGTTCACCTGTGTGATGGGTAGCACAGCAGTTAATGCATGGATTGAACAAAGGGCAATGGCTTTGGTCCATTGGACACCTGGTCTCAGATGGCCCTTCGGTGTCTACTAGTTGTACTAGAATGTGTCAGTCAGCCTCAATTCTGAGTCTTGTGTGATAAAACAACTTGTAAATTAAATGTCTTACCCTTTTGTCCCCACAGGTCAAGGCCTTCCTGGCTGACCCATCTGCTTTTGCTGCTGTCGCAGCACCTGCAGCTGCTGCAGAGTCTGCTGCAGCCCCAGCTGCTGCCAAGGAGGAGGCTAAGGAAGAGTCTGAGGAATCAGATGACGACATGGGCTTCGGTCTGTTTGACTAATCCAAATACAGCGAACAGAACTATGAATCAAATGAGACCATGATTCAATAAAAAACTTAAACTACATATGCCTTGTGTGAATGTCTCTTTTGCAATAACTGACGTTTGACTGCAGCAGATACTAGAATTTGGTGCTAAAATGTGAGTTGCTCAGGGTTTACCTAGTTGCAGATTCCAAAGTGTACGGAGTATTGTCTGTACAGGAAGTGACGACTCATTTTACATCAATCATACCTTTTGGTGGGACTCCAGACTTCCTTTTTGGGTGTGTCTGCCTTCAAAATAAAATGCCACAATATATTGTCATGCTCATTACACATAAAATGCTATACATTTATAGCAATTTGAGAAACTGCTTAAATCTTGAGGAAATGCTATAGTACAGGTGACATTTGTGAAATCACTGATGCAGTGAGTGGCCAGGATTACACTGCAATAAAGTGAGCTGCTGTCTGATTTTCATTGTGCTTGAACTAGAGTAAATGGGGGTAAGCAGGTCATAAGTGATGGTCCTAAAAGATGCACATAACTTATGTGCTCTTGCTGATGTGTTTTGTGAAGATTGAACATTTTTCCTATGTGTAGTCAGGTGTAAGTTTTTATTTCACTAATCGTTATCAGACGATTCCAAGTGATTGTTTGCTCTTCTGCTTAATGGTATTAAACCAAACTATTCCCACCGTACCTGTTGAAACTTTACAATAAAACACTTTTTGCCTGTTATGTTTTGAACGGGTAGCAGGCTTTTATTTTATCTAAATTTTAATAGTTGTAATGGTCGGTAACTCATATCTCCTGTCATGCATGAAATCTGAAAATGTTGTACTTGAGTTTCTTGAATTTTTACTTTATGGTCAAAACCAAGTCAAAATATCTGTTTTTCTGACTTTGACTTTTCACCAAAGTAATTCTTTCATAGGTTCATTCTTCATTATCATTCAGTTTTCTTCCTGGTGTCTTACTCTATTACAGGTACACATTTGTTTACGTTTCACTGCAGCAATGTGGAGAAATCTAACCTCAAAATCACCTCCAACATGAATAAACTATATGTTATTCTGACCTTTGAACTAAGATATTAGTGAAAAATGGAAATGCCACCAAAATCCAATAAAAACAGGTGTGTCTCATTCAACTAATAACCAAAGACACTGTTGCATTGATTCTGAGTCAATGGGTCAAATGACCTAGAAGCTATTGAATAAGAGTGTCCCTATGCAAAGTGAATAGGATAGAAAAGAGGTTGACAAAGGGTCAAATGTTCAATTTCCAACAACTTAGATTTTTTGACTTTTCAGTGAGCCTTTTACATTTGAATCATTTTTGACAGTTAGTTTAGACTGATATTGAGCCCCTTCAATAAAACTAACCTTTGCTGCTTGATATTCAATATAAAGTGTTATCAGCTTTAACTCATACATGGATCCAAATGTTGGCATGTACGAAATATACATTATTGTTCACTTATTAATTCTTGGGTTCAAAATACACTTATTCTGAAAACAATAAGCCGGAAGTCGCGCAGGGCTAACAGCAGGCTAGATGCGCAGCAGCTTCGGGGGAATCGTCCACTATGGCTGAGGTAAGAATTTTTGGGTCCTTTTTTTCGCCTTTAAAGACTGACATGTAATTGGATGCCTGTACATTTAACATGTTTATGGTAATTTATTGATTTGGGTGAAGATAAAGGCTAACATAGACGTACTTTTCAGCGGCGTTGATGGGTCGGCAAACGTAAGCTAACGTGTTGTTACCTAGCTTGTTAGCTAACGTTACCTCATATCATAAGCAGATCGTAGAACAGTGTTATATAATTTGATACAAGGACCATCAGCGACATGGTTTATATAACAAAGGTTGTAGTTGTCATCTGATCATAAGAATATATGACCTTAGATGTGGCAAAGTCAGCTATTAGCCAATTGCATTTGGCTAACGTTAACAGCTACATATTAACAGTATGAGCGATTTACCTCTCCCTAGTTGAAGTGTAGGTAGCTTGCAATAGGTGTTACTGTTAAAACTCTACAAACAGATAATCGTCATGAAGGACAGTCACCTAAACTCAGATTCTGTGTCCAGACCCACAGCTTACAGGACCTCCAGCAGCCAGCTGTCTGCTCCAAAGTGTTCATCCAGAGAGACTACAGCTCAGGAACCATCTGCAAGTTCCAGACCAAGTTCCCCTCTGAACTTGAGTCAAGGGTGTGTACAGTGTTTGAATGGATGTTATGATTGTTGTTGTGAAAAAATTGTGACTAATATCCAAATCTTTGTGTTGTTATACAGCTTGACAAACAGCAGTTTGAGGAGACCATTCTGGCTCTAAACAACCTGTATGCAGAAGCAGAGAAGCTTGGGGGAAAGTCTTATTTGGAGGGCTGCCTGGCTTGTCTAACCGCCTATACAATCTTTCTCTGTATGGAGACACACTATGAAAAGGTAAAGCTGGTATTTAGAAAAAATAAATCCTAAATGACCTCTTGTGATATCAAGGTTTAAAGAATATAAAGTCCTAGCCACACCAAAATAGGATTAATCTTTACTTCTGTTTTAAATCAACAATTGCACACAGTGCCTTACCAGGACAGCCACTGAACACATCCCATAACAATTTTAATAATGTGATATAAAAATAATTACTTCCATTACTATCAAGTGCAGATATTGTATCGTTTTAAACACACTGTATGTAAAAAGTAAAAGGATCGATAGTTTTGCCTTCCTCTGGTGGGTTAGACCCATCCACGTAACACTGTATGTCTTAAAATGTGTGTGTTTCTGTCTGTCTGTGTTCAGGTGTTAAAGAAGATTGCCAGGTACATCAAGGACCAGAATGAGAAGGTATATGCTCCCAGGGGCTTGCTGTTGACTGACCCCATAGAAAGAGGCCTGAGAGTTGTATCCTTATCCTGGATAATGTTTACATGAAATGAATTATCAGCAGTATCAATATGCAACCCATGTTGTCTAAAGAGAATGTCTATTTATTGTTGATTTTTTTTCTCTTCATGACAGCTCATAATCATGTGTTTCAGCCAGAATTTAGCCAGAATTGTTCAGGATCAAGTCTGTCGCTTGGCACACCGTGTGTGGACATAAGGCAGTAAACACTGGGGTAGAAAAGTAAACACTGGTAGGTTTAGGTAATGCCTCATCAGACTGTAGATAGTTCCACCTACATGCTGGCAAACTTATTCTTTGATGTAGGGATCATTTTACACGCCATCTCTGAACTAAGTTCTCTCTACCCAACCTTAAAATGTATTATTATCCTACAATTTTGGTAGTACATTTTGCCATAGTTAAGTAAATTCTTGTTAATTATTAAAATTAGAAAATGTTCATGTAGCATTGTGTATTTCCCTTAACTTGCTTTCTTTTAGGTTGAAATAACCATTTTTGAAGACAGAAGTATTGGCTCTGGAAGATAAAGAAACTTGGGGGGTATGGAGTTCTTCTGATGTATTTTGTCCTAAACACTGGACCTCTAACTCAAGAAATCAGAACTTTATTCAGGAGATTCCCCATAATGTTAGATGTGAAGTCCATCTTTTAGCTGCAGTCAAACTGATCTCTGTTGACCCTTTTGATTGCATCATTTACTATCATCTAGCCAAATTATAAGAAAGGCTGTAACACTGAGATCTGTTTGTACCCAATGATTTTTCTTAATGCTAAAACAATTTTCCTCTGTCTTTCTACTTCACTGAATAGGCTGATGACTGACTCTTCATCTGTTTGGTGGCACGTATTCAGATGTCCTGCTTCACCTGAATGGATGTATATAATTTTGATCTGATCCTTTTCTCTGTTATTTATAAGTACTTTACTGTCACCCTATCCGTATATGTTTGTAAGTGTGTTTTCATGTCTTTTTATACGTGCAGAGATGTTAAAATCAAGTCCTAGTTGATCAAGCCCAGTGTTTATGAATAGTGCCATTGTGTTTACTGCAACTCTCTGACCATGGTAAATATAAGTGGTTTGACTTGCGTATTGTTTTGCAAATAATATAGAGTCAAATGATGTATAGTCATCAAGATTTGTTAAAGAAATTGGTCGGGGTGGAGCTGCTTGTTGCCTTTGTTGAGGCAAAGTTTTCTTACCTGTGCATGAATGTGACTGTTGGAGGGGAAATCATGTCGTGTGAAACATGTAGAAAGTTCTAAAATGGAGTTTTTTGTGACCTCAAAGATGGAGCATGTTTACCGTTATCACAAAATAATGACATGATCTAGTAATTATGAGAAATACCCATCTCTGCCATGTTATAGTACAATTGCACCAAGTCTCCCAGATCATATTCAACAGTCCTGTTAACCTGTTTCTCATAAGATTTACTATCTATAATGCGAATGTCATCCTCCTTTTCATTGTCATCAAACACCACAGAAACCTTAAACACTCTGAACTCCACAGATTATCGCTATAGTCGGTGTTTGATACAACTGTTGTACTTTTCTTACAAATATTGTTCTGTTTTATCTAAATAAATATCCTTTTCCTGAAATCTGCAGGGCTCCTTGTGTTTGACCTTATTCCAGTATCTATCTTTTTCTTTTTTCCATAAACGCAGAAGACTTTAAAGAGAGAGAGAGCTGTAGTATTATTTGTAGGCAATGGATTCCAAAACTGCCGTTTGTTTTTTCAATAATAATAACAATTTCACGTACAAAAACTACATTTGTATTTTATGCAGTTTGCCATAGATAGATTTGGAAGATAGATTTATTCTGAAATAACCAAGCCGGAAGTTTTGGTACCCCCGAAACATCTGCTTCCGGTAGTTAAAAAAAAATTATAGCTAGCTGCGGAACCACTGATGCCTTTTACTTTTAACGAAGTCACCTTAGCTCCTATGAGCACGGCATCGCTTTAAGATAATCCCAAGTCAAATTAGTACACTTTAACCATAACGGTAAGCGCACTTTAGCTAAAGTCCGGTATACTGACAGCTACCATACTTGCGTTAATGTTAACCCAAGTCGGCTAGCTTGGTTGTAAGTTGCGCATGTGTAGTTTCAGGAAATTAAAACGCACTGTAACCAGCTAGCTTTCTGTTTTCCGTCCCCCTAATTTACGTACTTAATGTTACTTCGGCTTACATTGGTGTTAGCTAGCGTTACGGTGACAGTGCATTTGCCTTTGTGACGATGTTTTACCGGTAACGTTACAGCTAACAGAACCTAGGTTTTAATAATATGTAATAACTTCCACACTGTCCACAGGAGCCGTCCTTCTCTGTCCACCCTGGCGTCTCCTTGTATCGATGGACTACAACGGCTTTCTCCCGAAACAAATATGTCAGTTCTTGCATCAAGTCAAGGATGAGCTGGAAACATACCAAAAGAAGAGCAAGCGCACACGGTAAGGATACTACCGTCACGAAAACTGACAACTGACTGTTGAGTTTAACATCTGTAGCATCTGTTTTCAGTTTCTCTGGTCAGACAAAATTGGTTTTAATCTTCAGAACCCATAATGACATTGTAAATCTTCTTCACCGGCGTCCAAAAGACATAGAACATCATAAATACCTCTGCCTTACCTTTGAAACTCATGTGAGAGAAGGGGCACTTAAAACTGAAGATAGATGGGGGTTTTTTGTGGACAGTTAAAAAAAAACATATAAATAATAAGGTCCTCATCAGCAACAAGGAACAGCAAACTATCATTTTTATCAATAAATGTGTCGTGAAAAATGCAAAGTAACTTCTCAAGTGTAAAAGTTGACTGTCCAGCACTTGAAACTTAACAACTAAACACTCAACTTGAGTAGTGATTGTTCTGTAATGTGCTTGTGAGTTGCTGGTTGTGTCTATTCTCAATGCACTTTTTTTTTAAATGTGCCGTTCACAAAACAGATCCTGGTTAAAATGCAGTTGCATTAAAGCCTAAACGTTGGTTGCTTTTATACTGTCAAAAGAAAATGTGGCTTTACTGTCTTTCTCCTTCATGCCCTGTCTCTGTCCAGTGTCCTCCTGTTCCCCGCTTTACCCAGCAGACTGCGATACCTGATTCACAGCCATGTAGAGGATCTGCCTGAGCTTACCTCCTTCTCAGTAGGGGAGAGCTGGTGCCGTAGGGTGGTGGTGTGCCATTCTGAGCTCAGGTACTGAACGTTGACTGAAAGTCGGCCTAGATACTTAAAGCAGATCATCTTCACATTGTTTGCCAAACTTAAATCTATCTTTGAACTTTCGATATATGAGAAACTGACTTCCAATTAAGTGGGATCACACAGTGGATTCATACAATCTTCAGATGTTGGACTCAAAGATTCCAGTTATCAGTAGTATTTTAAACAGGTTCAACCGATAAGATTGAAAGAAATCCCTGTTTTTTTAGTGCAGGGTGTTGGATTTAAAGGAAGAAAGGTCTTAAAGTAATCAATTTCAGAGTACTGTTTTTAATACAAAGGTGAGTGCACAGACAAACATGCCATGCACAAGTTGCAATTGTAAAAGTTATGTTTTAGATCTTGTAGCTAGAATATTCACAGATTTTAGTGCGATAACCATCTTTGCTGTCTTACATTGTATGTGCACTACACCAGTTATGTGGCAAAATAAGATACGGTCTTTGTTGTTTTTCCTCAGTCTCTGATTCTTCGGTTTAGTTGTATATTATGTCTCTTATTTTCCTATGTAAAAGCATTCGTATCTTTTTGTAGGGATGAGGAAGAGGAAGACATTGACTCAGAGACGAACAACAGCAGATATGAAGAGCCCCTAAGTAGTAGAAGTAGGGAGGAGCTGGGAGGAGGCCATGCCAAGCGTAAACCTGCAGTCGCATCCCGAAGCCGAGGGCCTAAGAGACCGGACAAACCCCTCTACATGCCCCGAGCTGCGCGGGACAGACTGTCCTTACAAAACTCCCACGAACCCTCAGGAGACCATGAGTTGCCCAGTCCTGTCTCAAGTAGCATTAGCTGCATCAGTTCATCTGACTCTTGTTACTGTCCCGAAACTACAGAAAACACAAAGACCACATCCAGACAGGAAGGTCTCCCCAGTGTTGATGACAGTCCAGAGGTTTGTCCTCAGGGACTGCACGAAGCTGAACCCTCGGTCTGTGACGAGACTACGTCCTGTTTCGCTGACATGACTCTGGAGGAGGATGAGAACGATGAAGAAGATCTTGATAGTGTGGCATTCATGAATTTAACTGAAGAGGTAAGTCTATGCATGGTTTTGATGGCAGGATTATTATAATGTGTTTTTTTCCATTCCCTGCGTCTTAACTTGCACGTTTTATAGAAAAACACATCAATAACCATCTCTTACCATCGGGGTATTTTTCATTGGTCTGTAATGTTTTTTGGATTAGCCCTTTAATTACATTTACCTCTTTCATGATGAAGCCACATTAGCACCCAAAGTTTTAACCAGTTATTTGTGTTTGTCCTATCAGATCAAGGCCCACCTGAAAGAGGCGGTGACTGTTTCCATCGAGCGCGTTCACAATGACTACTCCTTGTATGTGAACGAGCGCATCAATATCAACCCGGATGAGTTTCGCCATGTGATCGAGATCTATGACTTCCCAATTCTGTTTAAAACGGATAATCTCCTGGACGCTTTTACAGAGTACAGGTGCAAGTCCTTTTAGTTAGAATTTCTTCATATCTCCATTCTTAAATGTTTTGTAATGTGTGGTTTAGATACATTTCTATGGAAGCTTTGAGAGGCTTGTGAGGAAACAATCCATTTTCAATTTTGATAATTTTCTTCCATCTGAGAAAACGAGTGGAGACGTTTATTTTTCGACGTTTTTTTTGTGTTTTTTTTGGTCCGTGTCGGGATCATTTTTGTAAAAAAGAAAATGTTAGTGTTTGTTTTTGTATTACTCATTTTGGCCACAAGAGGGTGACGTTCACAACTACCCCTGTTCTTAATAGAAATAAAAGCATTCATGTTTTCTTCCAGGTTTTTTTTCTTCTCTCACTTGCCTCTCAAGCTTACTTTTCTGTATTGAGTCAAAAAGAGTTAATATATGAGACTGAAAAACAAACAAACAAACTTAATATTCTTAAATAATCTCAAACAACTGATCTAGCTCCCAAATTCATAAAGTGCTCTCCTGTCTGTCTCAGTGATGGTGGAATGAAGATCAAGTGGATTGACAACACACATGCCCTGGGGGTTTTCTCCAGTGAGTCGGCAGGTAAGAGTCCTTGTTGCACAATAAATTTGATTTAAAGAAAAGATTAATGAAAATGGAAAAAAAAATGTACTAATATATGGCAATGTCATCTGCAGCGACTCAAGCCCTCTCCGTCTGCCATCCACTGCTAAAGACGAGAGCACTGGCTGAAGGGAGTAAAAAAGCCAAAGCCAAGGCCATGAGATGTGCAGGTAGGTGATTCATGTAGCTTAACTGAGCCCTGAAGCTACTTTAAATAATAAACATGTTGAAGTTTTGGAGATTATATCCTAATTTATGATAATATCTTGGAGCCCTTTTGTGGTAACATGTATTTAGTCTGAGATTTAGTTTTCCCTTTTGACACTGGCTGATGTGGATGTTTCCGTAATGTGTTCCAGAGTTTATCCAGCCGGTGAAGGAGCGCCCGAGGACGGACTGTGCTGTTGCCCAGAGGATGGTGACCAGAGCCCTGGGACTGCAGGGACGAAGCAGAGTGCAGAGATACTAAAGGGAATTGATCACGCTGTCGGCCAATGCAGGTGAACAGACTAATGCGTTTTAAGTCCACATAGTAAACACTGGAGATGGCTTTCTTGGAATAACTGGAATGTAATTCATTTTTCTTGGCCTGAAAGTCAGCCTGTGTTCCACTGTTACTATAATTTTTCTTGGCACGGAAAAGTTGGCAAGGCTTTACGTTCTGGGCTGCCTAGCCTGCTAATCACAATCTGGGGTTTTTGTCATATTTACTTAGGCACCACTGGTATGTCATTGTTACTGCTATGTGTCTTTTCACTTTTATCCTGGGTTCATTTGAAAGTACTTGCACATGCACAAACATCATAAAATTGGTTCTGGGATCTGCTTTGAACATTTTTTATTTGAAAAATGTTATGCTCATCCACATTCATCCATGCATACAAAATAAAAACAGTCAGGCAGCAAGTGACAAGTACCCTTTTAAAATGAAGGATCTTTCAATTTATTACATAAAAAAAACAACTAATTTACAGAACGAGGAGGAGGCGTTTTCACACACATTTGTGGCATTTACAGTACATCCACAATGTTATTGTAGTCCCTGACAGTAATGATGTAACAAAGCTCAGACAGTGAGAAAAAAGCTGAGGAGATGCACAGATCATAAAAGGTAAATGTGTGTCTGCTGTAGCTACCAAGAAAAAAACTCAATAAATAATACAGTTTTAAAAGTGAGCTCAAGTATGTGGAACATAAATCCAGAGAGAAAAAAAGCACTTTCTCACTCAGCTTAGATCTGACAGTATATGATGGAAAATCTTCACAAGGAAACAAAGCCAATTATCTGTTGTCTTTAATGTATTCAACACTGGAGGGTTTCTGACAGACAATGTAAAAATATATCCAACGTTTGGCAGCCTATATATAAAATGTAACTTTTTGTAGAAAATTAAATACAGTCTTTATAAAAACAGGAGTCATTTGAGTGAATTGATCAGTTCTGTCGTTGACCTTGATTGAGACATTGTTACTGTGCAGTGCTTAAAATAATGCTCTGTATTTGATTTCAGTCTCTGGTTAAAGCATTTAAATAACCAATACTGTGGAAGTTAATTTGACCTAAACACACCCCTTTCAATTAATCTATTTTTGAGAAAAACATACAATGCATGAATCAGTTGTAGCACCATATCTAGCAGTAGAATATTTTCATTCATCCCAAGAAAATTCAACAGGGCTGAGGTCTGATCAAATGGTTTTTGGTTTGAAACTTTGGCTAAGAAGACGACTGTTGGCACATTTAATTTAATTTATTTGGCTGCAACCCTCCCTGACATCTCTCCCAATAAGCACCACGTCAAATCCTTCATTTCACTGATGAAGGCACTAAGAGATAGGAACACTTTATACAGCTGAATGTGGTTAATAGATTTGGTAAGCAAGCAGTTCATTTTCCTGTTAAATTATTGTCCTTTGTACCAGTTGAGCCCTGATCTCAACAACAATCCAGCACTGCTCCGAGGAAGCACAGCAGTGCAGCTCCCTCTAGTGGTTGTCAAATATTATTTTAAACTTCCCTAATGTCTGTCCGACTGCGTTGTCCGTCTTTGGTCTACCTGTGAGAGATCTGGTTTGTCAGCAATCCAGGGAATGTTTCCTCTGTGTCGGAACCCAGTGAGCCGCCTGTGAAGCCAGACAGGGAGAGGGTGATGAAGACCAGAGCAATACTGTGGAGTATCAAATTAAATGCCAAAAGATGGTGCTAATGATACAATTACACCATCCGAGCAAAAACTGTAACAACACACAATAACTCCCCCTGATGTGATGAGGTGACCAGTAGTGTCACAACTTCAAAAACATTTGCGATTTATTGACGATAAAGGAAAGGTTTATTTTGTACCATCTTATAATACAATACCTGTCATAATATCACCTAATGCTCTTTCTATTTTCTACAGGAAGGTCCAGCAGAGGTCTGCCTCCATTTACTGGCTCTCTGTGGAGGCTCTACAGCTGCCACAAACGGCTAGCTAGGCTACCGTCCAGCACCGTCTGCCTGCTTCACTGATTGGTACAACACTTTTTCATGGCAAAGGAGGAGACTGGCCAAAATTTCCTGCACCAAATCAACATCCACCCTGCTGAAGTGTCCTTGAGCAAGACACTGAATCACCAGCCTCAAAGCTGCTGTTCCATCGCTGTACCCCTTTGGACATTCTTAGTATGGATATATCTGATGCACACAGTGATCTCAATTGACAAAAGGGACTGGAGAAGCTCATAGCTTGTTCTGATTTGGTTGCATGTTGCCTTGAAACTCAAGTGCGTTTCAAGCGCGTTCATTTTCCTGGTATGGAAATTAAGCTTCCCTGTTGCCCCGGTGCAGCAGGATTGGTTGCACAATTCTACATAAAGTTCTTCTCTAACTTCAAGTAATGTTGAATTCTTCCACAGTTTAATTCTCAGGTTTTGTTAAATAAATCTCTTAAATCTTGCGTTGTATTCACAACTAGAATTTTCTATGGAGTGCACAAGTTTAACTGACAAAAGAAATGTAGATCCATTGACAGAATCTGATCTGTTAGAGATATAACACTAAGTATTGTTTTCAAAAGCCAGCAATTAAATTGAGAGACTGTTGTAAAGTCACATGTGACAGCAGTGTTGTACTGGACTCAATGGATATTTTTAATGTTTTAGTCAATTTTAAAACTTTGTTTAATATTTTGTAAAAAAAAAAAAAAAAATGCACGATGTTCAGCTGTTCTTAGTATTTATTGTTTTCCTCTAAATAACAACATTTATTTAGGGATGTTACCAGGCAATGTGTTCCAGTTATATCTCACTAACTACACGAAATGAAAAGAAACTATATTTCAGAAGTTTATGATCAACTAATGTTTGTGTTTTGGAAACATAAAATGTTAGGTCCTCCGTACCTGTTTCTATATTGTTATGTTGTTATTCACTTAACACCAATCTTACCTCTGTAAAGACGGTGTCCAAAATACAACCAAGAGAGAGTTATTTGAGTTTGTATGAAGTAAAAGAAGATGTTGAGTATTTTATTTTTGTCTTACTAAAATGGGATTTTTCCTTGAAATTATCTCTTGTGCCTGATGTGAGAGTGACAGGACTTGTTCTGTGGTGTGTCTCTATGTCATCACCTACAGACGGGTCACAAGTTAAAGGAAAAATCTGAATAAATGAGTGGAGAAATACCAATCATGACTCTGTTATACTGTTCGGGGCATTTTGCGGGAATATTTTGGGTCCCATCTGTCGCCTCAAGGAGAAGGGTCACTGCAAATCAACACACAGTTGTTCGGAGTGATCGCCTTCAGCCTATGATCCCACATTTCTTTCCTGGTGGGAGGTTCTCTTTGAGGTTGACAATGCTCAATCTCTTGGGCGCGACACTGGGTGTTTTGATGAGTATGAAAATTATATGAATCACATGTTGTGGCCTTCACAGTCGCCAGATGTCAACCCAACTGAATTTTGGCCCCATGTGTTAGACAGTGCCGTTTACCACCACCATCATCATCATCATCATCATCAAAACACCAAATTAGGGAAACTCTTTTAGAAGAATGATGCCCCATCCCTCCAGTAGAGTTCAGAGACTTGTAGAAGCAACTTCAATGTGCACTGAAGCTGTTCTGATTGCACATGGTGGTCCAACACCTTAATATGACACTTTCTGGTTTTTCCTTTAATCTGTCCCCCGTCTGTACATCGGTTACTTGAGGAATTGACTGCATTCACTGAGTATTTTCACAGACAATTGAATTATTATATTTTAGAGGTTTCAGTGGTGTGATATTTGACATAAATTACAGTATATACAGAGATGCCAGAATGCATTGTTACAGTAGCACTGTGTTTTGTAGGCCTGAGTTCAGTACTTTGGATTTGAAAAAATAAAACAAAAATGGTAAATGTTACTGTTCAAGTCATGATTCTCACCTTTTATTATGTTTAAATCTAAATCTGGTAAAATGTATAAAAACTAAATTTTACCAGTTAGAAAAACAAAGTGATCACATTTAATATTTGATTGCAAAATAAGTTAAATAAGTCCCAAACCTCATGATTAAACTGTGGAACTCGCTTTCATTTCATTCAAAAAAACACAAATCTGCTATAATGCAGCTTCATTTTCCCAACAAACCTGACACTAGTTAATATCATTTTAAGACTACTTAAGATTAAGATCCTTATGAGTTGATGGTCTCACCTATACGACAGTTGTATGTCCATATCCGATGTCCATCGTACCGGGAGCGGCACTTCATAATGTTGTTGGTGTAATCTGATTCTGCAACCTCAAAGTTTGGGTTTATTACAACCTGGAAGAGCAAGAAGCAGTGTTCGTTAAACACCTGACAGCATCGCTGTCTTTCATTTATACATACGTATGTTATTTTTAAAGTATTCCTAAGTTCAAAATGATGCAGATTTAGTGACTGGCAGTAGACTAAAAAGGTAGCAGGGTGACTAACAGAGTGGCTGTCTCAAAAAGAAGTTACTGCTGCAACTGATTCCAAAAGATGATTTTCTAGTGGAGGATGTCGGTTTGTCTCAAAATCAAGAGACCATAAATTTAAGTCTCTTCAGCAGCCAAAGTGTCCCTCAACAACCCCAGTACGCCTCTTTGACTCTGAGTAAGAGTAGACTGCGACTGAATGCCAAACTCTGCTGAATGCAGAGACGTGGACATTCCTGGTATCTGTTTGGTCTATAAGACTACGCTGGCTGGAGATGAAACAATCTTTTCCAGCAGCACATGTGCTTTATCTGCTATGGCTCAACCAGCAGACCAGACGTTTTACCTGGAAGAGGTAGTCGCCGGGCTTCAGGTCTGTGATGTCTATCCACTGACAGTCGATGTCGTGCCTGTAGGTGTCCGAGCAGCCGACTGAGATGCCTTGTGCCCCGAAGTTTGCACATTCATACTTCTTCTGGATACCTATCAGGAATCAGAGCACTGTAAGTTTTCAACTGCGTAGTTTCTTCTTAATATTTCATATGACAGATTTAAAAGTTCTTAAATTATGAAAACCACAGTATGTTATAACAGTAAGAAAGCAAAGACGTAAGTTGTATTTACCCTCATTACAGTGAGTGTCCTCCAGACAGAAGCTGGCTTTGTGTCCCTCCGCCACTTTAGTGCCGTTTAGACTCAGCAAGTCATAGTGGGTGAAAACCTCCATACTATGGTAATGTCTGGATTTGACAAGGAAAAACACAATGTTGAATAATCCTATATACATAAACCTACATTTAGCAACTCCAAAATAACATATATGCTCTCACAGCAGTGAATACAGGGGAAAGCCTCAACCACAGAAGGATAGACAGATTTTTAAGACATTGAGATGTTAAATATTTAGTAGTTTTAGTTTTTAGGTTAGTTCCAAATGACTGGATTTAGTTTCAGACATATTATGTATTTTTTTCTGCTTTTTTCCAAAGAATTCATTACATTTTGATGTCTAGCATTAGCAGGAACAACACTTCCTCCAGTGTAACCAAACTACAACCTGTAGTTCTCACCTGTGACACTCATGCCAGATCCAGGAGTGGTGCGCCGCCCGTGGCCTGAAGTCTGTCTGGCCGTTGTTGTGGATCTGGGAGGAGAAGCGCAGAAGGCGGCGGTAGGAGCTGGGGTCGGCATTGTCAGCACTACTGGACAGACAGTGTTCCTCTTGGGCACACTTCAGAATGTACATGGGTCTGTCCTCCAGGTAGGTGGTCTGCTCCACTACCTGGGCATCAAGGACCAGGTCTGGGGCCGCTGTGAGGGAGAGAGTAACAAGGTGTGTGGTGGTTAGGAACAGCATGTCTAAGAGAAACTAAGAGTTTTATTAACTTTGAATCCAACTATGATAATGCAGCATTTTCCACATATTTCATTTCATTTCAAACCTTTTTTTCTTGTTCAAAACCATTTTCACAGCAGGCATGTTCTGAGATTTTATCATTTACAGGTGTTTTGCCTACTGTGACAGGTCAAAATGTCTTCCATGAAAAACTAAGTAAGAAAATATAAAGTATTTGCACTGAAAAGCTTCTTACCCTGAGTACAAGAGACACCAGCAGCGAAGCGTCCACCCCCTTTTGGACAGTCGATGTGTCTCCCATGATGTAGACACTGATCCAGAGTCAGCTCAGTCCCTGAACATCTCACTCCACTCATCACGATTGCATCAGCAGAGGCATCCCCCTGCCAGTAGTAAGTTTCCTGATAACAGAGAAGCACAGAAAACAGATATCACTCAACTGAAGCCCAACAAGCTACAAACAAAACTGAAATGTAACCTAGCTCTAGTTTGTCCCTTGCATGTACCATAATACATGAGAGAGACTTCTATATTCAGACAGAGCCAGGCTAATAGTTTCCCCCTGTTTCCAGTCTTTGAGCTAAGCTATGCTAACCACTGTAGCCTCATATTTATCATATGGACATGACAGTGGTATCAGTCCTCTTCTCTCGCTCTCTTCCAAAAAGTGATAAGGGTATTTTCCATGTGACAAACCATTGCTTTAAATCTGACTTAATTTCAAGTCTCAAGTCGGCATCTTTGCAACATAAGCTCATTATTCATTCCAGAGTTAGTTGGAATCAAACAGATGAAGATCATGTTGCACCAGCTGTTTGTGTGCAAACGTTTTGAGGAGACTGATTATCTTAATTTTCCTTCTGTATTTAATTTACTGACATGTTATCCCAGTTGTCCCACAAGGCAAATCGAATCAAAGAGTCTCTGACACATCACACAGGCAGCCAGTGCGGCTCTGTTGTCCTCACAGTCCTGACTCAGCCTTATTACAGCATTTGGAAGACCACAGGGACACGACCTGTAAAAAAGACCTCATAGTTTCCATCATCTTCCAAGGAAGCGGGGGATTCATGAGAGAGAAATTTAGCTGAGGGATATGGATGTGGGAGGACTCGCTCGTAGGTTGAGGTACACAGACATACAGTGGTATAGTTTAGCCTCTGTGTTATTTGTTCCATCTGGCAGTGGGGTTTGCCTGCAGAAGTATTTAACAGTCAGACAGGAAAGAGTCTCTGGAGGGGCTGTGGTCCGCTGAGATAACAAAGAGCAGACATTTATCACTCCTCAACCTGCCGTTAACATGGGAACTCTTATGTAATGGCAACTCACTGTATATACATGTAATCACAAGTAGACACTTTATTTCACACTGTTGATGTTGACCTGTACTTGACTAAAGGGCGAGTGCTCCAGCAGCAACCGCAAACACGTGAGGACATGTTTACGTGCTGCTCCATTAGAAGTGCATTGCACATAATTGTCCCAAACAGACTTTAGTGAGATAAACAGCCTCCTACAAATCCTGTCCAAGTTCCCGTCATAAAAACCCTGCTGTTATCAAGGCACGTCCCAGTGATTCACACATACTTTCCAGACCTATATCATCTTAAACCACAAGTACCACACTGGTTTCAGCCTTAAAATAGATATCACAAAAAACACGAGGGGGGTCACTAACTTTACCAGCCTCTCACCTCATGATATAAAAAGGGAGTGCTGGGTTCTCCTTTGAACAGCAAGAAGTATACGTAAGCAGGAAAGGACTGTGACGCCGCCAAGTCACGCCAGAGGCTTTAGTGGTGGAAAGCTCCACTAAACTTCAAACAGCAAACAAAGGCTTTCCCCATCCCTCCCGCTGAGGAGTTTAAAACTCATCTGCTGCACAGGTTTACCATCTCTGACCTGCTCTCTGTGTGTTTTTGATGTTTCTAAGATGGTGACATCCTTGTTTTGCCCTCTGGGACCAATAAAGCTCAAGCTTGGTAGAGTGAGAGTTAATGGCATCCACTAACACGCAAACATTTTTACATTTTAACATGACGAATATGTACATGGGTATTACAACACATTGGAAATAGAAATGAGTGTAATTACTGACTGTCAGGCTCTAGAATGATGTAATGTCCCAGTGTGTCCCAAAATGTACCAAAATGCTATGAACCATGGTGGAAACTGTATAATTTATATAAACTGACACTCATGGCATGGTTTGCACCAACTGGTCTGAACTAAGCTTGATCCTAACAGCTAAGTTGGTCTACATTGAACTACATCAGTTGTACCTACCAAACTAAAGTCTAGTTTCAGGGATCCTTTTTCTTAACATTCTCCGACTGTCAATTTATAGCTTTTCTAATATGCAACAATGTTATGAAAGAAAGAGAGGCACTTTCACAGACACTGAGATGAATATAATAGCACTGTAAAGACAGATTGCCACATGTGTAAACATATAACAGTAAAATATAAATTGTGAGTGTATTATATCAGTTTGAATGAGAGCATCAATTATGAAATGTCCTGTTCAGAGTTCCAGTGTTGTGCCAGGGCCCAAACTAAACCCAAAACCATCTCCTGTGCAGTAAAGATAAGCACAACTTATAAATGATTTGTTGGAGGTAGATGTGGTCCTTACCTGGAAAGCGTGGCTGGCAAAGCCCAAGCCAAGCTGTCTGCACACCACCATGGCCTCCATGGTCCCCCAGCTGTCACTGCACACGGTGCCCCACACCAGAGAGCCGTTCCTCTCTCCCAGAACCTCCACACGACCCTCATAGGGATTACGCCCGCCACTTAACCGAAGCTGAGGACAGAGACAGACAGATGTGTCCTCTAGCTCTATACAAAACTTTAATGTTTTTGAGCACTATACGAAGAGGTACTCACTCTCTTGTTGAAGCCCATAGCAGGAACGTGACACCTGACTGCTGCGTCTTCCTCATGGCTGCAGCCCAGGGCCTCACGGTTGAAGTAACACTCGGTCAGTGACTTTTCAAACCCGGAGCACTGCACCTCATTCATGTGGACCGGCCCGATCCCTACGAGGAAACACATCAGGCACATAAAATATGAGTAATTCTGTTGAATTTATGACTAATCTAACTGTGACTGGACGAACAGGTGCAGCATTCATACCATGCGCATTAAGGTAAAATAATCTCAGAAGAGCTGTCATCTATTGCCATTACTGGAAAGAAGAACGCTGATCATTGGATGAAACAATGTTTTTGGGAAACACAAGCCTGTTCTGTTCACTATTCCTGAGTACAACAACAGTAGTTTCGCCTGCCAGTGTGTTTTGTTAGAACAACAAGTCCATCATAAGACATGTATGTAAGATTTCCTGTTCCCTGGAATTGTAGCGCAAAGGAAACAAGCAGTCAGCTATGTCCAATGAAAATGAGACTCTTGAGGCCAGTAAAAAATACACATTTTCTCTCTGCATCTTTTTTTCAGGTTTAGAAAAACCGTCATTTCAGTGTAGAGGAGTTTTCCACAATAACATGTGTGAGTACTCGCTCCGTGCTGGTTTTTTTCCCATGTGACTGAACAGGAATGTCTCTAGTGATGTGATCCCTGAAAGTACAGCCAGAGACAGAGACGGAGACGGACTGGCAAGCGAGGGAGGAAAACAATTCACAACAGGAAGAACACAGTGCTGCTGTAATCAAACAGTCTATCACCAGGTCTGATAGATGCTTATCCCAGATTAAATATTATACTTATGAAATGCAAAGTGAGTCAAGCAAAACTTAACATTAGTTTGTATCTTTTATCAGCTGAAATATTTAGATTGTATAAGAACTACTCCTAGTTCCTCACAGAAATCCGGTATATACCGTGCTATTTCAATTTTATTTGCATTCTAGTTAAGTCCACTTCTGAAAACAAACACAGTAAGCTATTTGAAGTCTGCAGTCTGTGTGTGGCACCATTTTTGGATCCAGTGGTCTGCCATAAGGAAATCCCTGAAATAACCTTGTGCACTCTCCAACAAAGAATTCTTCTTCTGAAACCCATAAAGCCTGTTTTTGGAACACTTTGTGTGCTCTTGTGTTTTGCTGTGAGAAAAAGGCGGAGGAGAGAACAACCGATCCAGGGCACATATGATTCTAATAACGACCTGGTATATTGCATTTCGCAGAATCAGGTCCTGGGTCAAGGGATAAACATTAATGTGCTACTCTATACATTCCCCAGTGCCCTTTATATGCTGACTAAAGGTCTAGACTGATTGAAGTGGGACAAAAACAGGTGGTGATGTAGAGGCCAAAGAAAAAGTGGAGGTGGAGGTCTCTGATTCAAGGCCACACCTTTCATTTTCACAGCTGGGAATGAGTTCTGCCTGAAGCTGTGCTTTTACTTTTGTTGAATGATAAATGTTATAAATGGGAAATGAGTGAAAATGTGATCAACACTATCTCAAGAGGATCCCAGACCGATTGAAGTTAAAATGTTGGAAATTACAGGGACAGGTGCGCGATGAGACTGTTCCAGTGTTTGGAGTCAGGAGTGCGCAAAAGATTTTCATTTCCATGATTTCTTCTAACACTCGACTAAAACAGCATTTTTGAGACTGTCTTTTTTTGCAACTTCTTTTTTTCCTGAATGTTTGTAAAGTAGGCACATTTACATACATTTTTGATTTGATTTGCATAAAACATTTTAACAAATCAGTGCATTGACTTAACTGAAGTGGGGGTGTTCAGGCTAAATCTGTGTGTTAATTTACTATTTTGATTATAAAAATATCTAAATTAATAAAATAATAAATAATAAATTATTGTTGCATTTTTACGCACTGTAGACTCCATACAAGTGTCCCTTCACCAGCAGTACCAAAAGAAATAAGAAGTGAAGAAGTAAAGAATGACCAATCTCTATAGTCGTACCTTGTCCCAGTCGGGCGCCAGTCAATGCCTCTTTGGCGCTGCCGAAGCCCAGCTCTCGACACACCACAGTGGCAGCTCGAATGTCCCAGTTGTCGTCACACACCGTACCCCACTCTCCGTTCTTCAACACCTCCACTCGGCCCTCGCCAATCATAGCTCCGCCTCTTAGACGCACCAAGGGTTGCTGCAGACACAGTGCACAGAAAACTAGAATTAGAGAAATGTCATGGGTGTTGGTTAGTCAACTCTTTTCATTTTGGCAAACTGGCAATATCCAGGGTGTAGTCTGAAAACAACTTTGGTAAAATATGTTCAATATTCTTAATATAACTGCATTAGAGAAGCTGAAATGACAGATGTTTAGTGTTCATCCCTTCAAATGCTTCCAGACTACAGAGCCACTTGATTATCGTGAAATGTTGTAATCCAGTGCTGGACTGAATATACAGTATCAGGAAATTATTTTCGGATAGTATATCACGATTCATATGATTATTCAACTCTATACTTAAATTAAAAAATATTTGTGTTTTTTATAATGCAGGTTCCAAAACTTGTTCTGCAGGGCCCCCAATTTTGTAGTTAACAGTGTTTTCAAGCATCTGCACCCACAAACGTACATGTCTTGTGCTGGCAAACTCCTACTTAAGTTATTTGAAAAACATTGTCAGTTATGAATACAGAACTGAAACTTCAGTGTGACAACTAAATATGGAAAGTCAACTTTAAAGTAGAAGCTTTAAAAGTGCAGCATACATCCTCTCAATTTTTTTTAACAGCTTTCATTGCTTTCAACAGAATTTCTCAATAATGCAACAACACATACAGACAGAAAGCTGATTTTGAATTAATTTAAAATCTGCATTTAAAGATAAATTTAGTTATTGAATTCAGATGTAATTGTCAATGAATTACTCAGGAAATGTCACAAACATCTGCAGTGAGTCAAACTAACATCACCCATATGGTGCCATAACATGTCTATTGAGGCAGTTCTCAGTTTATAGTTATTCTCCCACAAGGGAAGACCTCCAGATGGGATTACTCTAAACAGAAAACACAAACAACTGTTCGGACAAAATCCAATGCAGTTACTGACCTTAACTACACGAAATTCTGCCTGCATTCACACAGTGATTTATCGAATCTATCTATCTGTGCTATGTATTGCAACACCCTGAGCAGCCAAACATGCCTGATATGACCTACCTCCACCCTGTAGGCCTTGCTGAAGCCGGCGCTGACACTGGGAGCAAAGGCACGTCCAGGCACACAGCTGACCACTACAGGCATGCCCTGCTCACAGGTGCGGTTGCCCTTCAGCTCTATCTCACGGCCCACCTTACAATCGGACAGGTCAGCCTCGTTGCCGGTGCAGTTGACAGAGAAACCCCAGTAGTTCTTCTTACGACGCTTGGCCAGCAATCTGGGAAGATATAATACAAGAATACAAACTATTGTAATTAATACTGTATGTTTTTTTGTTCATTTGTATATTCAAAACTATATAAGAAAGCATGTCATAGTTTTTTAGATGTAATGAGGACTGTCCACATTTTCCCAACTTTTCAGATATACATGGGTATCAGTTCATGCCCAAACCTGCAGTAGTTTCATAAAGGGAATCCATCACAGTGAGTATTCAGTCAGTCTTTTCTGTTATTCTTTCTTATGAATTGCCCCACTCGGTGTGTTCAACTGCTGGTGACAAGCTTGAAGTTTGAAAAACCATTTGTCAGTAATGTCTTTTCTGTCATGTAGAAGAGCCCATACAATGTTTAACCATTCTTTCTCACACTTAACTGAAATATTTAGGAGCGACTTTATTGGAAATAGGATATTTTGTTATTTAGTGTAACGACTTCAACAATGCCCATCTTATGCTGTGATGCACAATGGAAGTATTGTTGTTAGAATACCTTAGCATTCTTGTGACCCCCACACGTCAATGGCAGTCATCAACCAAGGGTCATTGAGGAGCCCAACAACAGTAGACCTTGAAGCAGGTCCTGGCCTTGGAAGACGCAGACCGTAGTAATGAAACCAGTGTGAGCTAAATTTACAGCCTTTCAGTCCTGACAACTCATCCAGGTGCTGTAAACAGAATGTGGCTCCAGGTTGGTTTGAACACAAGAACATTTTATTGCTCATGAAATTTGAAGAGAAGCCAAATTTGATTGAGAGTTTTTAATTTTGTCGGGCTGTTACAGGCATGTTTGGTGAATAGAACAGTCTTTTGTTGCTCCATATAAAAGGACTGATTTAAAGCGATCTTTCACCTCTGTTAAACAATGAACCACGTGAAACCATTGCGGCACCACGTGCTGTAAAACCTCACAAGCTTTGAGATCTTAGGTGATAAACAGAAATCAGTGTTCTTTGCTGGGTTGATGCATCTAATCCTTCCTTCAGGTTAAAAGCATTCACATTTACGATTTGAATCTAATCAGATGAGATCATGTCTGCCAGAGTCATAAAAAATAGAGACATTTAGCTCCAGGTGCATCCCAGGACACATTATGTAAAATCACCCCGGTTGACTCACAGTATTTGTAAATAAATGTATTTGTCATGTTTCTCTGGTCTTGATTGGACTGTGGTTGAACTGTGTTCTGGGAGCCTCCCAGAAGAATGAATAGATTTGGATAATTAGGTCCATTTGTATGTGTGTAAACAATACAAAAGACCAAACCAGCCGGGATGTTTCTCTTTGAGGGCAGGCAGATGAATTTCCTCTAAAAAAGTTGAACTGTTCTATGTTACGCCCCAGGCGGAGCTGTTTAAGGGAGAAACATGTTGTTCTCTTGATCAGGAGATTTGCTCATATGAGTTTTCACTCATGTGAGGTACACATCTGTTTTGTTTGAACTTAAGTCTATTTTTAACAGATGAAAATTATGACACAGAATGTTCTAGGAATCAGCTCCTTTTTTTGTTAGGCTACATATTGATAGTGACATTTAAGGACAGCATGTCAACACTCTTGCTCATAAGGAAACAATTAGAATGAGGCCAAAAAAGCCACTGTTTCTCTGTGCTTTTCCCAGCAAGGCCCATCCTTCATCCTCCTAAAACTTCCTCTTGCAGTGTTTGGCTTCTTGTCAAGAATCTCCAGATTCAAGTCTGTTTAATCTCAGTGTGCAGAGGGATGAGGGGCTGTGTGATGACCAGTGTAAGCAAAGATGGTTATGTTACGTTTCCTAACATCAGTTTGATATGGTCAAACATTCCTAAATTGAGTCAAACCAAAAATCAACAGTTAAAAAAGTACTAATTTACTTTCCAGGAAATGCAATATTTTTAACATAGTGTGGTTTACCTCAAAAGAGCGGGTGTGAATTTGAAATGATTTATTATGTATATGGCACGGCTTTATTCCCATAACGTAAACTGTAATTAACTCATATAAAAGCTAAATGTTTATGTGAGACTCCAACTCATGTGAAGACAGTCATTATGTCCTTTTTTTAAACTCTGCTGCTGGTCCCCAGCACCACCAGCACCATTACTCACTTGTAGGGTCGCATGTTCACACGTTTCTCCCCGGGGAAGCCGTACATGCCACAGATGACCCTGCTGTTCTTCTCAGTCCAGTCCTCATTACAGATCTGTCTCCACTTGCCTCCGTCTTTGACCTCTAAAAAGCCGTCAGTGATGGGAATCCTTCTCCTGTGAGAGTACGTGGCTCTTATCCTCACGTCCTCCACCTGCACCGTCAAACCCTGGCAAACACAACAAAGGAAATGTTTTATCACTGTTTTTTTTCCTGATAATATACAGAAAGATTGACCACTGAAACTGTAACCGTGCCTGACTAGAATTGTCTCCGCTTCGAACCCTTATCAGTATCATCTCAATGGTGTCTTTTCTGAATGCTAAACATGTCAAATAGAGGAGCCTATAAAAGTTCATGGTGGAAATTTATGTTCATGAACTTTACAGCATTCTATTGCAATGCTGTTGCATTTCAGTGGAGTCATCTGTAAAATTCCCTCTAAATCATGTTTCCATAGAACATTACATTCAACTTACTGAAGTTTACCTTGAAGCTTTCATCAACCATACTGTCATTGCTTTACAAATGTTTTCATATAATAAGAGGCTTACATAATCTCACATTTTCTGAGAGTTCTTTCAAAGACAAGAAGGTTAATGTTGTTTTTTTGTAGCCTGGATTTTACGCAAACTGTTGCATTTGATATATTGTAAAAACAATAAGGTCTATGAGTCATAAAGGAAGTGCATCTTTTGAGGGAATGAAAAGCGTTTGATATCTCACTGTGGCCTTTTAGGGATGCAGTTTGCACATATGCTTGAAAATACAAAAAATCAAGTTGAAAAATCTGTCTAAGAAATCTCTGTTTAAACTTGTTGAGTGCTGCAGAGAGGCCTTTAGGAGGTTGGATGAATGTCTGGAATTTTTCCTCCATCTTTGTTACGTCTGCAGACTTTAGAGCTTTGATGTACGGGCCCACAGGGAGTTGGTGCACTCTATACATGAAATCAGCCAACTGTGTTTTAGTTTCCTCAGAAAAAAGGGAATAAATGATATTTTACAAGTGTTACATAGTTGCTGAAAAGTTACTGGACATTCATGTATGAGATAAAATACATCAGTGTCGTTATAACAGTGAGCCAAAGAAGCTGGAACGATCCAGTTGAGCACAAATAGAGAATCACTAGTCTTTTACTCTTTGGGGACGTGAAGGAAAAATCTGGGCCAAATGTCTATTCAAAGGCATCTCACCTCTTCATTTTGGATTTCTTGGACAATCAGAAAACAGAGAGCACTGATAAGGGAAGTTTAAAAGAAACACGTTTAAAAAAAATTTGAATTATAGATCAGGATTTCAAAGACTGATGCTGCGTTGGACTGGCGAGTGAATGCGGGTGGTCTTTAAAGGGCAGTAAAGTCAGTTGTTCAAACTGGGGTCACCAATCACAATTAGTATCATGTGTCCTGAAGATCTTCCTAAATCACTAAGGAATGGTAACCTTTGACCTCTGGGGTTTTATGAGGAAACAGCTACCTAATAAATCTGCCATTGTTCATTTTTGGTCCAAGATATGCAGTTTGCTCCTGGCTGGGTGTGAAGTTGCACCCTGGGTTCCAAAAGGAGCCAAAACTCTGAGCTGCTGTGTGGTATGCAGATGCTGAGCTTAGTAATTTCGTAACAGCCAGCTTCTTTAACTCTGCAAAAAAACCAACATCAAGGCATGTCTCCCAGAAATATTAAACGTTCGCCCACGGGGTGGTTTCCTGAGATGGCATCAGCCTCGGGGAATGTTCAAGGCTTCAAGGTCTCTAAGCAGTAAAGACTGAAATGCAGGAGGAGCAACCACTGAGTCAGACTGTTTCTACAGTGACCCCAGTCCTCCCCTGACCACAGTGGTTTGAGTGGGTAAAAAACGCTCTTTCATGGAGAGATTCCCGCAGGCTATGGCATGACAGAGTGTTTTCCGTCTCTGCCTGGCAGGATGAAAAGGTGAAGAAACGTGAGCACGATCAGGGATCTGCTGTTCTCGGTTTAAAAGCTATCTCAGTGCTTTGGTTGACTTTGCTTTAATAAAAATAATCTTAAAAGATTAATTCTAATCATACCAAAAAAAACATGAAGCTAATTAAAAACAAGTAACGAAAAGAAGACAAATGTGAAAACCACACTCATATATTGGCTAAACTGCAGTTCATCTGATACAGAACAGGAAATCAAACAGTAAATGTGTGTTATCAAAGGGAGGCAAGGTGAGAAGAGAGAAATACCAGACAGGGCAAGGGGTATGAGGTGAGTATGAAATGGGGCGCTGAGATGGTCTGACCTGTGTTGCTTTTGGCACACACAGAGGAAACTGGCTGTCTGAACGTGTGAGACTAAAGAGAAGAGGACAGATACCCACAGCTGGGATCAGTCCAGGCGTTTCCCTTCCAAAATCCAGACCACCAGACATAAACTCATCGTTATCCTGTTTGGCTGATGTCCAAATACACATTGGTAATTTTTTTAGCACTCCTTGTTGAGAAAGGCCTGAAAATTACTGGAAAATTATACACCAAGAACTTGGACACGTGATAAGATTTTCTTTTATATTCTATGATTAAAAATTTTGAGAAAAAAAACAACATAATATCAATGATATATAATATCTGAACTTGAAAGTTAGGAGAAGTACAGATGATGGGAAGATTGGTAGAATTGGCTGAACAGCGAGCGCGGCTCTGTCCAAAAACAGCTATATTTGCCTATAAGCACTTTTAAAGGTTAGTAATTGTAAAAGTATATCTTATTCATTAAATACCCACAAAAACCAAAGAATAAGAGTGGCGTTTTTCAGTCTTTAAGCTAAGCTGCTAATAGTAACCTCATATTTCAAGCCCACACATGAGAACAGTATCTTCACTCAGCAAGAATACAAAAAAGCATATTTCCCAGAAAATCTACAGAAAACTATTCCTATAAGTACAGGAAATGTGAATGTTTATCATCATGATCAGTTTGACTCAAAACTGTGACGGTTTTGGGAACAAGATCTGCCTCGATGTGCAAGAGAAGTATGTAATGCGTTTAGGCTTTCGGCTTTCCAATTTGCAGGTCACACTGAGGTTAACTCTCAACTGGATTTCTCTGTAAAGTTTCATCATCTTACAGTAACTCACTTACTGTAGAACTGTGATTCATTCCTTCTGCAGCTTTTTTGTATAAAGAGACAATATTTAATCATTAAAATAACTAGATTAGACTAGTATAGTTAGCTGCACTGACAAAAGCATTACTGTCTGTGGTTTAAAAATAAAAAGCCAGCATTACAACAACACACATGAATCATCATCCATTTATCAAAACAAATGTTGCAATACTTCTCAAATAAACTCACATATTCTTGGTCCTGTTTGTAAGTGGTGAGTTTAAAAAAAAATTCCCAAACATTCCTCATATAGCACAATTCATTACTATTCTCTGAAGTGGGCTTTGGCCATTACTGAACTCTTTCCGACTGGAGAGCAGACTTGTTTTTCTGACTGGGCCCCCCTCAGTAAGTAGTTGTGTGAACATGAGACTTTGGTCTAGCCAGAGTCTGACTAATGCTTCCACTACTGTGCATTTCTTCCGCTTTATTCAGCCTTCCAGCCGCGCCGCACGTTTATCTACACGTGCTCTAGAGACACCCATCCACCCAGTCACGTACCTCCCGCCCCACCTTACAAAACATGGCAAGTACGAATGATAATCACGCAACAGTTTAGATGAAAAGCATGAGAACAGCAAGGCTCTTTGAAATGACTTTCACAACTGCCCCACCCCACTTTCTGCCTCACTGGCCCCCAGTTTGCCTGACTGACTGACTTAACTGAGGAAGTGTGTGTGGGAGTGTGTGTGAGTAACTGTGTGCTCTGCACCTGGAATATCCATCAGTGTACTGCTGCCATAGTGGCAAAGATGTAAAGAATCATTACTATAGGTAGACTAAAAGTATGCATACACACACACACACACACACACACATACACACACACACACACACACACCACACACACACACACACACACACGCACTCCTCATCAGACTGGATAAATTCATAAATAAAATGAAAATGGCCAATATTCTGTCATTGAAATGTTGAGACCTGGTTAATGGGCTATTATACACACATTACTCATTACATTTTTATCAAAAAATATCGATGTTGAAATTGTTATTGTTTTTCTTGCTGAGAGTTCGAAGAGACAATAAACCACTACCATGTTTGTCAAGGATGGTTGGCTTATATCAGCATAAATACTGGACGCAGGGGCAAATAGCCTTGCTCCGTCCAAAGGTAACATCAAATGTTCCCATCACTCACAGCAAGAAGGAAAAGCCTTCTGGTTTATCAGTCAATCTACGTTCCAAATTTCACCTGTGGTCATGCCTTTGGGCAGTGACCGCAAAAATGAGATAGCTGATACAAGCGCTCGGACATCCTGAGGGAGCTCACACTAAGGCCCGTGCTACCTCACATTGAAAGGCAAAAGCTGAGATGGTTCAAGCATCTGCTTAGTATGCCTCCTCGGCACCTCCCTTTGAAGGTTTTCTGGGCACGACCAAATGTGATGAGACCCCAGGGCTGACCCAGAACCTCCTGGAGGGATTACATATCTCATCTGGCTGAGTACGTCTCGGGATCTCCCAGGAGGAGCTGTAAGGAGTGTTGCTGGGAAGAAGGAAGTCTGGAATAAATAAATGCTAAGCCTGCTGCCACCACGACCCAACCCCGGATAAGCGGAAGAAAATGGAGGGATGGGTGTACAGGTGGTTACATGCTAGTACATTTCTTGTCCAATCAGCAACTTATTAATCATCTCATGTAACTCTCAGCCAGAAAGCAAAAAACTCGACTTCAAAAAAGTTTATATAAAATTATTCTTTTCAGTTTAAACGGTTTGTATTGAAGAGCTGAAACATCAATGTGCACCAAACTGTGAACTGGGCCTTTTATATATGCCTCTCCAATAAAAACTCCATTATGTAAACCTTTCACTGTGAGATATGAGACGAGTCTTGATGCGTACACGCACAACCTGCATGCGATTTAGCAAAGCAGATTGTGTGAATGGTAATCATAAAGTGATGGTATGAATAATAAAAGCCTTGACTCTGCAGCCCAAAAGGAGAGCTAAGGCTGTAGTGGGATCCAGCTGTTGAACATGTGGTGGATTTGTCTGCTACTCTATCCACAGGAGAGAGACTGGCTTCAGCCTCCTGACATGCATCAACCCTTTCTCCTCTCGATCACTCTCCTCCTCACAAGCCCCTTGCATACATCATGTTGGAAGCAAATCCAACTTTGTCTCGGGTTTCCTTTTGTTGTATGGCAGCGAATGCTAGGAAGTGAAACTCTTGTAAGCAGACACCGTCATGCCTGATGGAGTGCAACCTTTGGCCTGTTTAGATGTGCAAAGATTTGAAAGCTTTTAACTGCGGCATTCTGTTATTACAACTGGCTTCTGACGTCTTTGTTTTGATTCTTGATGTGTTTGGCTGGAGGGAACACACAAAGTGGTGTGGTGGGCAACTGCAGCTGCTCATTTCTTTCTCATTCCTATGAGGAAAACATATACACATGGATATTTCAGGCATCTTCTGATGAAGGAGTTGCATTAAGCAACGATCCTGTGGACACGTGCAGCATACAGTTCACACGTGAACATGGCAGATTTGGTTGAAAATTCCCCCACTAATGAAAAACAAAGGTTTCTTCCATCTTAGTGTTTGGTTCTGACGAATGTTATCCACCCCCTACTGACTGAAAGACCTCATGTGTAGTAATCTCTTCCCTCTGTCACACGCAAACATATGCTAACAAATAAAGCAACTTGTCTGGTAAGATAGACAAATAAAACATTTGGGTACTGTTGCAATGGTGTAGAGTATTAGATGCTGTATGTTAAAATAATAGATATGATTCATGACAATGATTCAGTCGCCCAGGAATGTATGTTCTCTTGTTGTGTTAGGAGAGCTGCATAACTAGCTGACAAGGTGAGAGACCTGGCTTTTGTCTTCAGAGAACAGCTCAGTGGCAGACAACATTACTCTCGACTGGTATTCCCTAGTACAAGCATCAGTTCTGAGGTTTGAATTCTGATGGTGCTTGGACTATATGAGAAACACACTCTGACATTACTTTTCAGAAAGCTGATATCAACTTGGTATACTTTGCAAAAATGCAGATGCCCTAACATTAGTTCTGCTTATTCTACAGGAAAAAACGTCTACGATTACAACTCGTGTTAGTGGAAGCTGCTGTTTTCATTAATGACGGACTGATGTTTTCAGTAGACTGTTATTTGTGGTCAAAGCTGAACTTGCCAAAGAGAGAGAAAGAGCTGTTCTGGTCTTATCTTCACATGTCCCCACATACTCTAAAGTAGTCTCATGATGTATCCCTCACAAAAACAAAATAATTGCAGTTTGAAGCAACTTTGTGAACTTGAGTCCTTTACCCTGAAACAGTACTGTGAATCTACTCAATGCTTAAAGTATACAATTTTAAAGTATAGAGAATGCCTTGGTACTTTTCATATTTCAGGCATATAAAGATATGTCACCCTGAAGGTTAGACCGCATTCACATCGAAGCAAAAACACAGACTGCTTCACCTTTTCACACTGACCTCTTCACACTTGGCCAGGGTGTTAACTTTCCAGATCGAGCACAGAATGTCAATTCATGCTGTGAATAAGCAGATTGAAGGAACAGTGCTGCCCATTACTGACGTCAGCCCAAGCATGGTCAAAGAGGTGTAGCTACACCTTTTCCCATTCCTCTCCCCTGCGACTTGAAAGGCTACAGCCAGACCGGGGAAATATTTACAGGGTGGAGGACTGACCTGTGGTAACAGAGAGCCTAAACACACAAGGTGAATATGGAACAAGAGAGTGCTGCTTACATACACGACCAGTAAAAATACGGACAGTTTGAATAGGGTTCAGTAGCCTGCCATTAAAGATCTCTCCTGGTGTCTATTCCTCCATTCACATGACTCAATTAGGCATGAGAAAGACACACAGAGGTTTCACAAACCCTCCTCAGGCGTGTTGTTTTAACTGAATCCAGCAAAAACACAGTCACCGTTTTGGCTGATGCTGAGAACCTGAACACAGCCAAATCTCAAACCCGACAAACAAAACGCTCTGGTATGAATGCAGTCATAAAATGTTGAAGCTCTGTCTTTAAACTGCCAAAGAATCGTTGCTAAGTAGGGAAACCCCTCCATGGATGTCTCTTCTAAATAACTTGTTCTCTGACAAGCACATCTCCCTCCCTTTTTCTCCCATCTGCACGTTCACAAACCCACACCGACTTTCCATCCGGAGCACACAGCGTTCTCTGCAGCCAGACAGGATGGTCTTTCACATCTATGAGTCATCTCCAAAATCTCCCCAGCTGCAGAGTGGGGGTCTGGTGTGGGCAGGGAGAGACTAATAGGAGCCCGGGAAAGTCATTAGTGCAAGTGGTGGAGTGGACAGCTCGACATTAAATGCTGACTAGTACATCATTTTTGAGGCTTTATGTCATGGCAGATGTTACTACCTACACGGAACTGCTGCCTCATTCTTTCCAGACATCTGATTTATTACCCAATAATAGGTCATTATTTTGATTACTGGTTGTATTCATTTAATCATACTGTGTATAAAATACACAAGTTAGTGGTAACAGCTGGTTTGAAATTCTTATCACTGAGATTTATTGTTCGACAACATAAACTTCCAGGTGTAACTGTTGTATATATCTAGATAGCCAGGTTACCTGTCAACAAGGTAGGCAGGTAATGATTGATACATCTGACCTGAAATTTGATTCAAATGCTGTTTAATAATGACGGGGAAGTTGTAATTTACATTTCACACAAACAACACAATATATCTCTTATTCCAAATCATTCGGCTAACACCATTAGACTAAATGACCAAATAACGTTGGTCAGGTTAGCTTATTTCTGCACTCTTGCTAGTCCTACGAAGTCGAAAATATTTCTTGTATGCATAATACTGTAAAAATAAAACATGTGATACCTACATTTATAAAAGATTTGTTGTAAAGTTGAGTATATCATTTGACCTCATGAAATTGTAAGTTTTAGCAGTTAGGTGAAAGTTTGCAATGCTACAATAATTAATCTTCGGCATGGTTGATTTCTTTTAATCAATAGAAAAGGGCTATAGATATTTCTTAGTAACCCATTTACATGCTACTCAAGTCTTTACTAGCTTAAGTTTTAATGGTACAACCTGATTGGGTTAACCAGTACTTTGAAACTAGTTAGTACATACTGTACTGAGAGCTTAGAAGAGGACTAGATCTGAAAACTAAGTGAAAGCAGATGTTTCTCAAGGGCCAGGTTTGGAGGAGGGCCGTGAAAGTTATTCAGTAAATCAAAAAGACAATCAGATGATAGATAGCTCATCTGAAAACAATCTGGGTACATTGTTTAGGACATGTTTCATAAAATTACAATCCTAAACTCCAAAATATAAAGACTGAAGAATATTGCTCACCTAAATGTCTACAGACAGACACTGAGCTGTCTGGATCAGTCTGGACAGATGTGAAGAAAATATTCACTTGGAGCGATGAGGAGCAATGCACTATGATAAGGTGCTTCTTTCATCCCAGGCCTAACCTTTGTTCTTCTTTTATTTATTGCACTGAACATCTGTTCAGGTTACATGTGTGTACTTGAACCATGTGGAGCACCAAGGTGTGGATGCTACTTGACTGTTATTAATTAAGTGATATAGCGATCCCGCCCTGGTGTTTATATGAGTTACAGACATGGATTTGTTTACTGCAAGTGTACTGTACATGTGCAGGTTTATTTGTGAGTGTGATGTTCTGCGGGGAACCTACCTCGTCGCTGCTGGCCTGGTTCCGGATAAACTGGAACCCTGGAATGCGTTTCTGGGTGCACGCCACTCCGACATCTTCTGAATGTTTGCAGTCAGACACACCGAAGCCATTGGACTCACACTGAGCAAGGCTCTTCTCTCCACCAGTGCAGTGCAAGTTGTCGAGCCAGATACGGCCTGAAACGTAGAGAGGCAAAGAGAGTTTGTGTTTGCTTTGTATAGATTTGAGTTGATATAGATAAAGAACAAATCAAAATACTTGAAAATATAGAGCCTTGACAGGAAATTGCCTTTGTTCTTTTCCTGTATGACTTGTATTGTATTTTTTTGTTGTACAATGTTGAATTGAAATTAACATTGACATTAATCAATAAACTGGCTGGCAGATCAACAGATTAATCTTTCAAACAAAAATGCCAAGCGTGGCTTAGCTCCAGCTTCTTCCATTTTTTTGCTTGACTTGGTATTTGTCATAGTAAATTCAATACTTTTGGGTTTTGGACTCACAACGCGAGGGGCGATCGATTATAGGCTAAATAATAAATCATTCATTCGAGAAAAAGAACATCGAGTGATAAATCAATATGAAAATAATTTATTACATCTCTCATGTATGTAGACTGTAACCTTTATGGTCAGTGTGATCTGCTTTCTTGAACATTTGTTTTATTGTGTTTGACTTGGTTTAAAGTTATATATGTTGATAATAATGTGGTATAATAAATGTATTATTAGTATTATATACTTATATCATAAATGTTTATATTATATATTCGAATACGGGGGTTTACCCTTGCTCTCACAAATCAAACCCTCTACACTTGCAGGGCTCTTTGCACTGAGTCACACGGGATCATAAGCTTCTATCCCCAGTGACTTTCCCAAATAAGAGATTAAATCATGAAAATATAAATGGAAGTGTGGTTATGAAATCATAGCTTGACAGTTTAAGATATTCTCCTCAGCATTTCCACTGAAGTCTAGTCGCAGAGACGGCAAACCAACTCACGTGGAGATGTGTTTGCTCTCTGACATAACCTGACGCATTCTTTCAGCCAAAACCTGCCAAACGAAAGAGTGTCACGGCTGAGGTGGATCATCTGCTGTCCAGCTGGCTCTTCTGAATCAGCAGTGAGGGAAAGCACATCGCTGTGGCCATGGAAACCACCAACGGACTGCTCATCACTCTGACAGTCTCAACATGTTTGCTGAGGAACATCCTGATCATACCAAGAAAATGACAGCATGTTATACGGTCACGTAGCCGCCTCCTGGCAGAGAGGTGTTTACTTCTGGAAAAAATTTCACAATAAGAGCCAAGTCCTCTGGAGCTGAAATACAGCAGAGTTTCCAAGTGAGAGCCAGCTTGGTCTCGGTTCACCTTTGTCTAAACAAATATTCAGCACTGCCAGTTGTGATAAATCTGAATTGCTGTGTTAAAACTTTGCAGGCCTTATGGGAATGTAATTTCACAAGCCAGTGAAGAGAGCAGGGGGCACTGTGGGCAGAGAGCCATGAATTCTCTGATTGAGCTTTTACTGGCACTTTAAGCCAAACACACAGCCTTACACTCAAAATCATAACACACTGGACAGAGCACAGTGTTCTTAAGATGATCTAAATAACTTGTGCATTCCATCCTTTTAGGTGCAAAGCAGCCTTCACACTTTTTTCTTCACATACTTTTGTTCATACATTGCAGACTTGATTTTAACGTCCCTGCAGGAAAAACATGATTCTCCAAGATGGATGTCCTTGTGCTTGTTATGTAGTTATGTCTTCAATTACAGACATTTGGTTGTTTCTTTCACTAGTGCATAAGTCAAGGAAATAGAAAAGGTTTTTGATTACTTTTATAGACATGTGTCTCCACCAACAACAAGAAAACGCAGATAGTTTCCATTCACTCACATGCCCCCAGTTTGCCTGGGCCTCAAATACTCTCCTTTCAAAATAATTCTTCTACAAACCAAACAACTACTCACCAGGAAAAGATCATTACCTTAAAGACGTTGTGTAATTCTGCCATGATAAAAGGCTGAATGTTTTCTCTGCTTACATATGAAGTTAAAATTAAGCTTCCTGCCCCTCCTTTACAAAACTCATAGTTGCGCAAGTGTCTTTTAGTAAACTTTAAGAAACATACCCTAACCCAATCCCACAGGACCTCATCTTTATATACATAAGTCATTGCTTATGTGCAGTGCAAACAGTTGTCTGTCTGCACAGCCGCAAACATCAAACTGCTTGTTAATTGCTCCTCGTAGAATATTATGCACGTGCAACAATATATGCATGGGGTGCATTACTCCATGAATGTGATTCTTGAAATTGCTATAATGACTGTGGTGCTTTGGGAAGCCAGGAACTAACGTAATTGCCTCACTTTTGAAGTGGCTGGCTGGATGCGGCCAACCCAGTGGGAAAACATGCGCCCTTAACAAGAAACACTGAGTTAATTAACAGCTACCGACTGACATTTACCACCAGCAGCAAGAGTCACTGAGTTGGGAATCGCATCAATGTTTTTACAGCAATGGAGGAATCTGTACGTGACAAAGTGAGAGGAGATGAGATTACGTCTGTGTGTGTGTCTGGTTTGCACAGTGTTTCCAGTCCCCCCTCCCCTAATGCTCAGGACTGATTGGTGTGTCTCAGTGCTCCTCTAATGGGGAAACCAGTGCCTGAGGGTATTAACAGTCAGACAGGGGGAAACATGTACCTCACTCAAGGATTTCCATGCAACATGTGAAACTGCATGAAGACATATACTGTCTTTGAATGTGTGTGGTTGGCTGGGAGACAGTTTGATCATTTTAACATTTTATATCCTTCACCTCAGTTTTAAGACTTCTAGACTTTCTAGACTGACATGATTTTTGGAGGGTTTTCATGAGATAATACTCCTAATAGACTAGATTTCTTACCTTCTCCTCTTCCGTACTTTGCTGAAGGCGACCAAGACTCGGCATCCATGAAGCCGAGCTCTCTGCACACCACTTGGGCGGCGTAGATGGAGAAGTCATCATCGCACACAGTCCCCCACTCTCCATTGTAGAAAACTTCCACCCGCCCCTCGTAGTGTTTCCTCTTCTCCCCGGCTAGACGTAGCTGGATTACAGGGGCGTTAGAGTCTGACTGGGCGTTGGACAGCGCCCAAATGGACAGCAAGGTGGACACGAGACACTGGACTGCAACTGGGCGCAGCATGATGCAAGGGGGGAAAAGGCAGTGGTCTAGAAGGAGATAATAAGGCAATAAGACTGTAATCATTGGTAACAGAAGATGTTTTAAGCTGTGTACCACTGTAGCGGACGCAACTGTCCTACAATGATAGTAACATTATATTTGGACTTTCTGTTATCTTTTTTTATTATACCAAAAATATTATACGTTAGACATGAGTCTGTAAAAACTACTTTTTAAATTTGTAGTTGCAATAAAATGGACTTTGGCTGAGTAGTAACTGTACTCTTAACCATACAATGACAGCTGCCGACAAGACAGCTAAAGTAAGAGTAAGTGAAAACTAGCTATGAGATAGCCGCATTAGGCATAGCTAAAACAAAAACACCTGTATTGATTTTCCACTGAAGCTGTTATCCGTATTTAAAATGTCCATTTTGATGAACTGATATCTTAATTATTCGGTCTGTTATTTGACATTCAGCAATGAATGAAGGCAGCAACCAGGTCAATTCACGTTAAAGGAGAACAAAGCTACACACCTACTGAGAGTAGCCAGCCTAGCCAATCTCTGTAGCTTCAGACATCACATTTTTTGACTCTAGTGAATTTTGTTTCATTTGGCGTGGTTAAGCTACACATAGTATTATCAAAATGTGAATTACTGTATCAAATTGTTTTTGATTAACTATACTGTAAGTTTCAAAAGTACTCTGATAGATGGAAACTCAGCCAAGTCAAGCTAAATTTACAAAAACACTTTGGAATAAGTAATAATGTATTATATATTAAGCTAATTTTCTGACAAAAAAAACCCTGACTTAAAATGAATGACAATCACATTCTATTGGTAGATAGAGCATCTTGTTAGATTGTCCAAAGGCATAGTGCGACATAGGCATTCTTTTAGGTATTGTGTGGGTTATATGGCTGTTCTGTTCTATTATTCTAATTCAATTGGGTACAATAATCAGCATAAAAAGACACAAACTGAAAGCATTACAAACTTTTTAAGTTTTTTGCAGTTTGTGGTCCAGCCTGAAAAATTAAAAACCATTAAATTTACTGCTCCTATAGTTTCTCTGTCTTTGGAGTGCTGTATGCTTTATGATGACCATTTCTAAATTAAATGGACTTTTAAAGTTACATTCCAAAGAGTTAAACTGAGGGCTCAACATCGCCAAGGCAGACAGTAATTTGTGGTCTGTGTGGAAGTTTTGTCCATAATTTGAGCCAGTTTCCATATAAAGTCTTGTGCAGTAATAGTTTGGTTTGGCCATCATCGTGCTCCCAGAGACCCCTCACTGGCCCCAATGCAACCACAAGTTTAAGCTTGTGAATCACAAACTGAATTCGCCACAGTTTTACAATATATTGAGAAAACGCTGAACATTTGACTGCCAATAAGAGAGAAGGAGAATTTGGGTGAGAGCGAAGGTAATGTTGCTGAGACAAGGATTCCTCTCTCTGTCTCTGTGACAGCTTAATGGGGAGCAAATGTGGGCTCCTGCAGGGAGGGTGCTGCCCCTCTCATTTATCTGCTGATCTGTGCCTGGAGGCTGCGGCAATGAGCTTCACAGGGAAAGTTGACTCCACCTCAATATTTCATTGCAAACCATGAAAGTGTCAACGGGGTGACCAAAAGCCCCTAAGGAGGAATGTTCCTGGAGTGAAGGGAAGAGGAGGAAGACAGTGAAAGTCAGGAGACCTCCACGTCTATAGGGTAGAGGGGGGGCGGGTTGTTTTCTGAGTTGATGTCATAGTAACAGCCAAACAAACTGCGGAGCTTGAGAAAACACCGTCACACAGTTCACAGCTGATAAATTGGCAGATGTTGGCTGGTGACCTCCAGAGTAACACATCTGGTTTATCTTCCCATGAAAGGAACAATTTCAGCAGGAAGATGGAGCTGCTTTGATTTAAGCTCTTAACATTCAGTGTGTCTCTTCTAACAGCAGTTACAATCAACCATACATGAGTTTTAAATTAGTCCATTAGAGTTCAGAGAGCACTTTGAGGGATCAAACATCATTCAAGTCAGCATGTGCCAACTCCAAACAACCATTTATGACAAATGAACACTTCTCTTGAATATATGTTATGTATATTCTATATAAAAACCTGTAGAGACACACCCAGTTTTGACAGAACAATGTTCACAGTCAACAGTTTAACCCAGCTCAGAAACTTGACTTTTATTCACAGCTGTTTGGAAATTCGTGCAACATAGCAGAAAATGTAACTCTAACTTGCACAAGAACAATAACGCCAAACAATAAGTGAAAGCTGCCCCTCAGTGAAAAGTAGCCAAGTGTTGTCGAGTCAACTGGAAAATCTAGAAATCCACATGCTGAATTTATTGCTCTGCTCCTCAAAGCCAGAGCTCTTGTGTAGTCTATTGTTCATTTCAGAAAAGCACAAGTCAACCATCAAGGGTCTGTTAAGCCCTGGCCAGCACAGATCACCCAATGGGTGACATAAGAAAGACGCCATGATGTCAGAGGACATCTTCAGGAAACGTGTCCAGTGTCATCACCAGGTTAATGGTGGAAAAAAATATTAAAGTGATGGTTATTACTGTTCAGAGTTGGGTTTATTATTTAGGCATTACAACAATGAAACACATTGTCGTAACGTTAGCCCATGTTGTCATTTAGCTAACTTTCGAAGGCTGCGAAACTTTAAACTCAGAACAAATTAAATGTGGAACAGATTAAAAAAAAATATAGTTTAAAAAATTTGACATTGATAAACATGCAAAGTAAGACTCGAATATTGTGTTTCAAGTCGTTCAGAGAGGACACAAAAAGAAACTCCCACACTTTACTGATAAGTTTGATATGTCAGTGTTTCACACATCAATGCACGTGCGGAGAAACTCCCTATCGGCTGGCTCGTGAGATAACTGAGAGATGAGAGGAAACACTTACTAACTCTGACAGGCGAAGAACAAGCAGCAGACTCTTCCTCAGCCGCAGACGGTGTGGTTTTCCGACCTGTTGGAGAGGATGGGATGAGAAGCAGCGGCTCTTTGTCCCTTTAGTACTCCGCTGCCCGTTCGCCCTGCTCCCCTCACAGCTGGCCGCGCGCTCCAGGCCCACTCCTCACCACACGGAGCAGCCAATCAGAGGCCGCCTCAGCATCCTGACCCCGCCCTCTCCGGTCCAGCCACCAGGGTTACAAAATCACACTACAGGAGCTGGAAAGATCCTGGAGCTGGATTTCCATTAACTAACATCTGATAGCTTTATAGCCTCGAGCATGAGACTGACACTCTCTTTTAACGCGTCATCAAGAAGTTTAAAGGGTACCCTTGTGTGGAGTGCAGTTTATTTATTAAAGAACTGTTATGTACAAGAGCCCAATGTGCTATTGGCCCTGTCCAGGAGGAGGAACACTTTCTTTACTTTAGGTTGATGAAGCAGCCTTTGAAACTCAAAACTGCCCCCGCATTCCCAGAATTTCCCCACAACTCAACTGTTGATGATTCAGTTGTGAAGTATGAGGTTTAATAGCATCTGTGGTAAGATGATGAGATGTTGTGGGCGCTGCAGGGTGCTAAATCCATGTGTAATGTTCCATTTTATAATATTTTTGATCACACTGAACCAAGTGACTCTTTTAATGCGTAAATGGTGTAGCACTGCTGATTTCACTCTGAATCAACACTTTTAGCCACAGTTTGATCATTGTTTTGTTTCTCTTGTCCATATAGACTTTGTGAATGCAAGCTGTAGACAACAACTTTCAGCAAGTGCAGTCAAGCCCACTGGCGTTCTTCCCTTCATACCATAGCTGACGGGTTCAGATGAGGTAAAGGAGTGATTGAAAAATCAATTCAAAGACAGAAAGAGCTTTTCTTAAGAGTTTGTGGACCAAATCTGTGATAAAATGATAGTACATTTTCTCACAAAGTAGAACCAATTTCACTCTCATCGTCACACCTTGACCTGCCTTGCTATTCAGGGAAAGCCCCAGATGTAACTAAGCGTGAAATATAAATCAAATATAAGGAAAAAACCTTTCCAGATTATAAGTGATCCTTCCCCTCCCTTAGCTTTAACCCTCAAGGACGTTTTGTAGACATGTAAGAGCTGCCAAAAATCTGTACAGCAAGTCGTTCTTGGCAGAAGGAATTAAAATACTGAATGCAAAGCCTTCGCTTTCCTCTTGAACAAACTAAATCTTGCCTCTAGCTCCTGTCTGCATATTTTGATGCTTATTTGTTGATGCTGTGTTGTTCCCCCTTCGGACTGATGTGTCAAATTAAACTATAGGTTGCATCGGGACATGCCATGTGCTTGTGGGACTGTGTTGTTTAAGGACACCACCAATTGGCGAGAAGGTACTGCAAAGACTTTCATGTAAGCAAAGGCTTTTAAACATTTCAGCGATATGTACGAAGATAAACGTTAAATTTACATGTAAGTAACATGACTGAGAAATGATTCAGACTGAAAATATGTCGCAAGTTTTTTTTTCAATTTACTCCTACTTAAGTGTTTCTAGGCTTCTGTTTTCCTTCTGTTGCAATTATCATAAAACATTTCATCTGAATCGTTTTTTAAATTCCTGATGCATATGTTCTGATAAGAGCCTTGTATGTCAGCAAATATCTAAGTTGCTGATGTGTCCTTAAGCCAGACAGTCAACTGTCATCAGGTCTGCCATGTCGTCGCGTAGACTCAACCATCGCCACATTTCTATTTACAAAGCTATTCTTGTTCTGCTTCTTTCCTAATTACAAGAGTACATCTTTTAAAATAGTACAGGAAGTTACAGCCTCCGCTCCTGCAATTTTTTTCTACTAACTGCCCCTAAAGTCTGCTCCCAACTTGGCAAAAGAAGCTCAGCTCGGTATCAGTCACAAAATTGTCTGCATCATCGGGAAATTGCTCTCACTCAATGCATTTAAAGTGATTCTAAATGACTTGGAAGAAAGGACATCTGGCTGTAGATTATTGTCATTGTTCATAAATGTTTAACGACTTTCAATGACTTTCAATTTGTTATTGGTCTTCACTAAAATTGTTAAGTGTTTGTTTTTATGTCTGCAACTGTGTAACTACAACTGTACCTTTTTTTGGCCAGGATTCTCTTTAAAAGGATATTTTTAATCTTAAAAGGGACTTTTCCTGGTTAAATAAAGGTAAGAAAAACTGTTTTACAAAAGAAAGTTGCATCGAGAGGCTTGATTGGAGGCATTAATCTATAGCTATATATTCTGTACTTTTGTATGTAACCTTTTGACTTCTCCAAAAAGAGGACAGCTTCTTGTCTCTGTCAGCTGTCTGTTACTGATTTAGATTCCTTAGACATTGTTTTACATGTAGAAAAAAGTCTCAAGCGTATCTGCAGGCTCTGAGTGGCTTCAACAATAAAACTTGCAGGCCACATTTGGTGAACCACTCTGTTTCCAACAGGTTTGTCTTCAGGGGTGAAAGCAATTTGGATTTAAAGAGGGTGGCCACTTGTTTTGTCTGAGTAAACATCATTAGGTTAACTGTTCTGGATGTAAGCAGTCAGCCTGTTCCTCCGCTAAACTGATTCACTAGTTAAAAGTGTTTGAACAATATTAAGTAAAGAAGAGTTCCTTGCCAACTTTATCTCTTCTTCCGTCAATCCAAAATGTGATTTACAGTTCTGCTATAGCACAGTTCTAGCAGAATGGAGGCTGTCCTTGCAGTCACGTTGCAACACAACAGGCTAACACACAACTGCACAACTTTGTTGATACATTTATGACTGCAGCTGCAACCTCACAAACAAAAAGCCAGTGACGGCATGATTGGAAAAAGTGAAAGTACACTGCCTGCAAGAATTTTGTCTTCTGGCCTCCCTATAGGAATAAACATTGACAGATTGCATGGTAACAGGAGCAACGAGGATGTTGTGTATTTCTTATTTGTCATGTTCTCAGCTTAAATGATTCAGGCGAAAGAGGAACTGGCATAATATTAAATCTTGACCATTTATTCATGAATGCACAAAATATAGTAGGTAACATACATCTGAGTATACTTAATTCTTCAAATTTACAAATATTAGGAACAAAAACTCTTTTCATAAAGTATAAAATGTACACATATTGTACTGCAACAATGGATTTGCATTGAAAAGCACCTTCAGACTAATGTCACACCACTACACCAGGACACAGAGTCACATCGACATCCATCTCATTTTACAATTACATTTGGCAACTGATTGTGCTGACGTGAAAGAAGGAATCTGTCCTTTATGTCTGAGACAAATCTGGCCAAAAAATACACTTGTGTGCTCCTACTGGTTCAATCTGACCAGCAAATGCTGATGTTGGCAATGAAGACATTTTTACATGATGAACGTCTGCTCATAAAAACACAGACCTTAAAGAGTAGCCTGCCATTCATCTGCTGCAGGTAAAGCATCAAAATTGAAAACCAATTATAAGTCATTGTTGTTCAGGATATTTTGATCATACACAATATATACTATATACAGTACACTTTGGCAACAGAGTTTGGAAAGAAAACTGTAGGAAGGAACTAAGGACATGTATCTTTTTTTTTTACCAAAATAAAGGCACACCAGCAACATCTGGGCTCACAGACAAATGAATTGAATACAGTCCAACGATATCTACAGGCAGCGGCAGAACAGGAACTTCTTCAGCACTCAAACAATGAGCGAGAAAATTAAACATGGCACATGGTTGAATAATACAGTATAATAAGAGCAAAGTTTTACTGCTTAAGCTTCAAACCAGGCTTTATTTTCCGCCCATCACTGTCAAACCATCATCAAATGAATAAAATATTACAGATCAGAATTTATGATTCTCTTAAGTGCTCTCAATATTTAACAACCCCAGAGATTTATGGGGGGGCATAATGTGCATGATGTCAAAACTCTGCGGTTCAACCTCACACTCCGCATAACTGCGGACTTTAACACACATTGAAGATGTCACCCTGTGAAACAAAAAGCACAAACAACCTCAAAGGCAACTTAAGAAATACTCTGTAGTATGACTCTCAGTTCATTTGCTTATGAAAGAAGAGATAAGCAGAATAATTCAACTGTATCACAAAAGAAATGGAAGCAAGAAATATCTATAGGCCAGAAAACTACTACACTATGATCAGTTTAGGCACTCAATAGAGAGAATAGTCCTTTCTGATGATTGTATCATCGACACATGTACTTACATGTAGACGTACTGTGGTCAAAGATGCCTGTGCTGTGTATCCACATCGTCTTTCCCTTAGTTCCCACATTATTCCCTATAGTTTTGTGTTAAACATGCTGTATAAAATGGTAATGGAGTACAACAAAATAGCTGTTATTGTTTCTCAGATGCACACATTCCCAAGAAGAGTTTAAAACGAATGATTATTTGAGCCATAAAATGAGTCTTTACTTTAGATCTTTAATTAAAGATCACCAAGTCATGGTGCTTGTCCTTCAAAATATAATATATTTTATTATAAACTTGTGCTTCTTAAACGGCCATGACATGCATAACAAAATGATCAGTTATAGTTGTGGTTTCATATTTCAGTCTGAAGAGATGAAAATACCAACAGTTCTGTATTTTTGAGTGGGTTTTTAAAAAGAAACATATGAGCAAAGAGAAAAAAAAGGTGGACTTGTGCTTAAATGTGATAACGTATGAATTTACATCAATGATGTAGTTTGATTTAAAGGCCTCTTATTCTGTTCCCAGTTTGGCGATCAGTTCATCGCAGATCTTTGTGAGCTCCTCGATCTCTTGATTCTGTGAGACAGAGAGAGAAACAGTTTTTAGACGCTGGGGTTGAAGCTAAAATGGCAGAACAGAAACACAATTTTGCTCAGGAACAATAACAATCTTTGCATCTGCACACAGACGAGAAATGTTTCTCTGTAGCAGAAGAGTCCATGTGCTCACCAACAAAATTTTAACTCTGCTGTGTTCAACACTACCCAGTGATGGAATGCAACACTTACATATGACTTTATACTTGCTTTATACTTCTATATATTTCATATTACTTTATATTTTGAATCAACGACATTTCAGAGGAAAATTATTTTTTTTACACTTATGGTTTTTGACACTTATAGACCAAATTACAAATTATAAATCAGTAGTCTGTCATTACAAAAATGTTTATGATATGATGCAGTACTAAAACATTGTACAAAGTATCTGGAATTGGCTCCACAATGATAATTAAAACAATACAATGCACTTACATTTATCTGATAACGATAAAATCAGAACAATATATTTTACTATACTTTCTGACATACTTCAGCATATACTTATACTTTGATATTTGGATACTTGTTTGCTGATAAAACTTATCACTTTATAACATTTTGAATTTAGTACTTTTGAGTACTTTTGAGTTATTTTTAGACTTTGGTATTTCTACTTTTACTTAATTAAAGTCATACTAAATAAGTCATACGAAACACAAACGTGTTCTTACATATTTTTACGAATTATCAAAGCTGTTCTGTGTCTGTATTTCTCTTTAATTTTCACCAGGTTCTGGTTTCTGTATATAAACACTGCCCCCTAGTGTCAGAAGCTGTGACAGTGCGTTCACAGATGTTTGTGAAGTCTATGCTCAGCGCCTGCACACGCTGAAAGACTTCAAGTGATTTTACAGGTTACTGTTAATGAAGTACTTTTCATCACTAGGAATTTGTAAAAGATAAGGAGAAGACATGTGTATTCCTCTCACTCAGCTTGAAGACATAACAAAAACAATGAAGGAACAGGAAACAACAGGCTTTGTGGGAATTATGGTCTTAACCTTGGAAAACAATAGTGCTGTAATCTGGTGAAATAAAGCCCACAGGAGATCACACCTGTGATCTTACTTGTTTACAGTAACGATAATGATTCCCACATACCACAATTAACTCATTGATGTTTAAACATGCCTTGTGTGGCACCTGTTTTTTCCCCCTTAAACACAATTAATCCACTTTAATCATGTTTGCAGTCGCCCTACCTTCTGAAGGACAGCTCTCTCAAGTGAATCCACCTTCATCTGCTCCTTCCTCAGGCTGGCATTTAGTGCAACACCCTCAGCGGTGGCTTTGGCACGTACCTGGGCTATCTCTTCATTAGCCCTTTTAGACAGTAAGTGAAGGAGACAAGAGATAGGAAGTCAAAATGAGAGTCTAGCCTTGAGATGTGAATAGATATTCAGGTTTAAACCTGTCCAATTATTTTATCTTGCAGACATGGAGGCTTACTTGTCCAGTTTCTCCTCAGCGTGCACTTTGAGGGTTTGGTATCGCTGCTCTTCCTGCTTGATCCGCATCAGGTAGTCCTGCGCACACTTCTTCAGCACCTCCTCATTCTGGAGTGATAGAGGAACATAATCAATGATCTGACTGTTGTGTGGTTGTGGGTGCTGATGCATCCCATGAGAGTCATACTGAAGCTCTACCCACCTTCTTGAAGCCCTCCAGGACTCCCTTCATGTTCTCATACCTCCTGAAGAGGTCTGCGAAGGAGCGCTCTACAGAGTTGAGGTCGGCTATGGCCTGATCCCTCTCTATGGTCAACTGCCTGACTGACTTACTACAGGACAGGGTCTTCTGCTGCTGCTCGTCCTCTGCAAACATCAGAGGAGTCAAGATATCAGATTGAAGGAAATAAAAGCTGTATACCACATGTTGATGCAACAATACAGGCAATGACAGTTGCAGAGCAGTGGTATATTTCCATTGTGTTTGACATTAAACAAAGTCTATAATAAGGCTGCGTTTCAACACTCTTTAACATGCCCTCGTTGACTTTCCCTCGGCACTGCCATCACGAGTGTTGTCCCATTTGTCTGAAGTGAACTTGGTGGACTTGAACCTCAGATGGCTGAGGTGTCAAGTCAACAGTGAAAACCATTCCAGTGTAATCACCAACATTGCACTGCAGTTTTGAATTTGGTGTGAGGAGATACATGATCAGTTGGAAGTAAATTAAGGAAAACTCATTTTACTAAATTATTTAACAGGGACAATGAACTATGAACTACTATCACATTTACTTAGATTGTTGTAGCTAGCTACTCTTCATCTTGTGTGATTTAGTTATTTGGAACATTATCTGTAAACACATGGTTGCCTCACTGAAATGAGTCTGCTGGCATTTAAGATTATTCATCAAAAGCAGTATAGCGCTAAGCCTACAACCAGCAGTTGATCAATGATTGGTGCTGAAAATCTACAAGGGTAAAAGCAGTCCATTTAAATCCCCTACAGACTATCATTCTGCTCTTAAAGTGGCCTCCGTGTGACATACGCTCTTACATAACACCAAGGGCAGGAGGGAAGTGAATAAGGGGAAGTTGTAATGAAACGGAGATTAGTGCCAACTCATGTAGAAATATACTTAACAGTCCAGGTAAACTTTCTCTCATGAAGATGTAAACACTCTCAGTAAAACAGGAGAAATTGACACATGAACCTAATTGCCACTGTACTACTACAGACTCAAAGCAAACTGACATTTTAAGTACATTGTGTCCCTATGTAATGCATAAGAGTAAGAGTCACAATGTTAAGGGAGCGGTCCTGAAATGCACAGGTTACTTATAGTAAGATATTTTGGATGCATGATGTGCAGGTTAACAAATAAACCCATGTATGATACATATACCCCCACCAGGTGGCAGCAACTTACCAATCATCTGTGCAACTGTTTTCTCATATTCTGCCACTATTTTCCTGTCAGAGAAAGGATAGAAAGTACACCATGTGTCAACTTACTTCCTCTAAATCCTTTATATTTTAGCACTGGAAGATTTCTAAATGTGAAGCAAAGTTCGGTGGAAACACTAACGCTTCGTACCTCATCTCCATAACCTCAACTCTGCTCTCCTCGTACTTCCTCTTCCACTCATTGACCTCGATCTCTTTAGTGATGATCTGATTTGGCATGAAGAGAAAAAAAATTTCAGATCTATGAATGAATCATCATCAGATTAACTTCATTAAACGAGTGCTGTCTCTGACTGTGTGTGACGTACCTCTTCTCTGATCAGGGTGAGCACCGCGGCCTTGTCCATCTCACTCAGTGGGATGTTGTCCTGGGACAGCACTGCAAAGTATGGGGCCTCACTGCTGGTCACCTTTGTTATTTGGCCAATGGATATCTCACTCTGTGGAACATGTAGAGAACACACAGCGTGCTCAGTCCAATATCTGACAAGAACATCCAAGATCCTCACATTTCATAAGCAGATCCCTTATTGCACATCACACATCACTATTTCTGCTGTTTTTTTTCATTTAGGATCACATTATTTGCTGGGAATGCTCAGGAAAAACAGCTAATGTTAAAGTTGATTTTATTAATCAAACATTTGTATACCCTGGAGGTTCAAGTGTGGTTGTCTTAGGCAAATATTGCGAGAGTAAAAACTATTGGATCATTGCAGCAACAATAGCTAGAGGGGCATAAGAATGCAAAACACAAGTTAACTGTTGTCCCAGTATGAAAAAAAATAAAAGTGGGACTAAAATTATGGTTAAACTACGCTTTCTTCTTCCAAAAATACAAAAAGAACAGTTGGTTCAAAACAAGCCAGTTATGTTTAAATATTCACAGTGATTCCCAGCTGTTTTTTAGACTCTACTTACTATTTCCTCTTTCAAACAGCAGATGTCCTTCTCCTCCAGGTCATCTGCAATCTTGGTCTCAGGAACTTCTAAGGGAGAACAAAAAACAAAGAAATTATTTACTGACAGCTGTAAATTTTTCTAATTACCCATGTTTAAGTTACAAAGAGGAGGCAGATCTACACAGCACTCTGTGCTCAATGTCAAAAACCTGCTTGAATGTCTGCGTTAAGAATGTGAGAACTGTTTGTTTTTGTTCAATCGCCTTGCTTCTGTTTCCTTGTTCCCCAGTGTAAGATTTATAACTGTCCCATATCTTGGACTGGGCTTTGCTGAGCATGCATGCTCCATTTTTCTTAATCTTAAAGTACGACACATTTGTGGGGCTTTGCAGTCTCCAGTACAGTACTGGATGAGAAGACTATGTAACTGAACCACTCTCATTGTTCACATTTTCCAGATTCACCTGCTGAAGCAGACAGCATTCTGGTCATGCTGACGTCTATGCCAGCATGCCTCGTGCGTACACTGCCTCATTTGTTCAGTAAATAACTACTAACTTAAATATATCACAAAGGTTGGATAGTAACAAGTTTCATAAAATTAATTACTATAATCTGAATCTTTTGTTGATATTATGGATTGAAGATGGTGAAATCCCTCAATTCTTTGTAATAGTGGGCTGAGAAATGTGGTTCTGAAAGTCTTGGACTATTTGCCCATACAGTTGTTCACAAGGTGTTGAACCTCACCCCATCCTTGCTAGTCAACAATTGAGCCTTTTGAGATTTCCCCTTTCATACCCAATCATGACACTATCACCTGTTAACAATTAACCTGTCAATTAGTCCTTTCACTAAAGTTGACTTACAGGGAAAGAATTGTCATCTTTAGCATGTATTTCTATGACCTAATAATCACCTTAAAACTACCCTTTTCTGATCTGTGGAGTCAAAAAGTCTCTTTATCACTCCAAACACAGCTTTAAATTCTCCACACTGGAGGATTTGAAGATCCAAACATACCATCTATAACAGGTATATCCTTGGTTTGCTGCTTTTTCGCAGGCGCTTTATTGCATTCAGGCTCTCCTATCTCCTCTAGGCTGTCTGATGTCTGGCCCATAATGCCGGTGGAGGCAAGCTTCTCCTCGTCAGTGGCGTGATGAACTCGCTGAGTGATCTCTGGGGTCTGAACCACCACCTCATCCTCCTCCTGGACATAAAGGGGAAAGAAAGGCTCAACATTATAGTGGGATTTTATTTCACACATAGAGGCTGTGTTATCATCTGTCCTGAGTGATCCAATCACAAGTGGACAACTCTGTGGACATCAATTCACACCTGGCAATTACATGCACCTCACTTGACCACTTGTGATTGGATCTGACTTCTCTGCTCTATATGCGAATAAACACGTCTATCACCAATTTTTGCAAAAATATGATCTCACTCAACAATTCTCAAAATTGTCTGGGGATATTGCAGAGAAGAAAGAAGAAAATAAAAACAATGTTTACATAAAAAAAAGTATATATGCACCATGTGAATTAAAACATGCATGTGGATACAATTCTTTTTATCCATATCTTTAATGTATAATTAAATATTGTATAATGTACTAACTGCATAATGCTGGGGAAGTAACATTTTTGGGCCTTGATAAACTCTGTTCCAATAATTTATCTTGAAGATTCTGGTGTTGCATAATGTCTTGAGGACATCACCTTAGGATAGAGGAGGTGATAATGTCTAGGGCATGTGGGGGCAGCAGACTATTATTCGACTGCAGAGTGATAAGTCACAGATCTGTCGCCATGCCAGCACTGCAGAGCTGACGACACTGCTGATGCTACTGTCTGCTTGTGTCACAGTGAACACAGTGTACGGGTGTGTGTTGAGGTGAGGCTGAGAGGTTAGACAGCTGCTGAATAATGGACAATGCAGTGTCACTGCAGTAAGATGAGACATTTCCACCTCACACAGAAGAACACACATTACCTGATTGCACACGTCAAGCACCAGTGACTGGCTCTCATCGTATTTCTGAAGTTTACAGGAATTCCTACAGAACAAGCACATCATGAAAATAAGTCTCAGATAAGTAGATCCAAAAGCAGTAGATCATTTAACATTTTAATTCCTCTTCCTCTTGTTTCTACATCCATAGAGCTGCAAGCATTTCTCTGCCATATTAAATGAGTAACACATATAATCATACTAGTGCTGCCGCATTTCTGGAGGGTTGCAAGATGGGACAAAATAACTTGTTGATGTAGCAGGGGATGGCCTTGTGAGTTGAGTTGAAACCAAGGAAGACATCATTTCCCTCTCATGCTCCTTCAACAGGGCAGTCCTGACCCTAGCACATGCCATGATGAGTGTAAAATGGGAAGCCAGCATGCATGAAAGAAAGAAAGAAAGAAAGAAAGAAAGAAAGAAAGAAAGAAAGAAAGAAAGAAAGAAAGAAAGAGAGCGTTGATAGGGAGAGTACTTACAACAGAAAACAGAGAAACTTGACTTGCTCAGACTTCCTGGGGCTTATCGGAGTGGACGAAAGCAGAGGTTGAGGGTTTGCGTAACACACAAGAGAAGGAGGGATGAAGGATGGAGGGGATAGTGATTAAAAGGGAATGGAGAGCGGAGCAGGGGGAAGAGACAAAGAAGAGCGTGTGAGTGACTAGAGGTGTTCAGCTCAGCATGTTAGACACTCAGAAGATAGTTTCAAGTTTTGAGCATAAACATGAGATGCTGACAGAGCTAGAAAAGCTGAAACTTGTTCAGAGCACTGCAGCTATAAGTACTTTTAGGAGCCTATATATAACCTGGGAATTGCATCAATGGTCAGTATGCAGTGTTAAGGGTTTGGCATGTGTTGAAAGTGTTGTTTGGTATGCACATATCCAGTCAAAGAAAGATACATCTAAACCTTATATGAGAGTATGAACTGAAATATGATGTTGTATTATTGTTGATAGTGTTAACGCCTAAAAATGATAAAGAAAGACTTACACGGCTGACCTCTCTTTGCTCTTCTTGGGAATCTGCCTCACTTTCTTCTCCCCCGCTGGTTGTCCTGCTTTCTGTTTGCCCACTTCTTTTACTTTTTTCTCTGGCTGAGGGGCGCTACTGGATGATTCCTCTGTGCTCTGGGCTTTGGAGGGTTTAAAAGGGTCCACAGAGTCATCAAAATTGTCTGGATCAAAACTGTACGAGCTCTTAGGAAGCACTGGAGAGCCGCTCATTTTGTTATTGCTACCAAATGGATTGAAGTTGGGATCGTCCCACTGATTGGGATCAAAGTTATATGTTCCCGTCTTAGGAATAGGAACATCATCAAGGTTCAGAGGTGCAGTAGAGTCTGATCCTGGCAAAGCAGTTTCTAGAAGAGGATCAGAAACTGGTTCTGGTGCTGGTTGAGAATCTGGTTCTGACACTGGTTGAGAAACTTGTTCTGACACTGGTTGAGAAAGTGGTTCTAACACTGGTTGTGAGTCTGTGGGTTCTGGTGCTAGTTTGCTAGAGGCCGCTGATCCTTTGGGCTTCTGCTTCTTAGCTGCCAGTTTGCTGATTGTCTTTTTACCACCTAATTTCCTAGGAGGTGGTTTGCTGACAGTCCCTTCATCCAGACCGAACTCAAGCACCACAGGCTTCGCCTTTGATAATGAGTCCATCGTCTCCTCCTCTGCTGGAGGTGCTGAGCTGGCCTCATAGACAGGCAATGAGGCACCCAGGGGTTCAAGTCTGGGGAGAGAGCTTGAACCACAAGGTGGTGGAGAGTTTGGGATTTTGGATCCGCCGCTGATGAAGGGGTTAAAGCTGTCATCCAGCTGGTCAGGGTCAAATTTGTAAGTGGCCCTGGGAACAGGAAGTTCTTGTTCCTCATTTGTTTGGACAAGATCGTCCAGCGTGGCCTTCACTGTCAGAGATGGAGGCTTTGACTTGCCAGTTTTAGTCTTTTGAGGGGGCTCGGTCTGGTCGAGACCATTGCACTGTGGTTCTGGTTCAGCAAGAGGTTTCTGCTCAGGGAGCTCCAGAGCTGGGCTGACTTCAGTTTCAATGTTCTGGACTGATTCTGGTTCTGGTATTGGAGCTAGAACAGGGGCTGGAACAGGAGCTGGAGCCTGTTCCAGGAAAGGATCTGCAAGTAAGACGGGGACTGGGGCTTGAGATGGCTCACAGAATGCCGCTGTGCTTTCAGACACTTCAAACGTTTTCTTCACTGGGGATGAAGCAGGGACAGGCACAGAGCCCAGATCTTCTGGAAGATTCTCTGTTTGTTCTGCTTCCAGGGTCTGGATGTTTACTTTCAGTGGGCCACCCATGGGCACTGCAGGCTCGTCCTGACCCATGGTGTGGCGGTTCAAAATATCCTGATCCCAAACAGGAGCAGTTACTATCAGGTGCTCCTCTCTATCCACATCTGAAGAAGAACATAAAACACCTAAATCAACCATAAAAATATATTCAAAATGCAAACCTTCAAACTGCATGCACACCTCCTATGCCTATCCAATCAAATCTAAACTCAGATGTAGGTGACGTCTGATTGGTTACAAGCCAGCGTACTCTTCCAATTGCTGCTGTTGCCATGGCAATGTCTTACTATGAGGGCCATGACTTTTAAACCAAGCAGTGTATTAGAAAACAGAGAAAACAAGAGCTTTGCTTTATTTTGAGGTGGGTGTTGAGCACAACAGGGACAGCGTCCAGTGTGGTGTAATTATTGCCTCCAGCGATCCTTTTGACACATCAACATATTTCAGTATGCCTGTCAGAGCTGCCACACTCATGTAATATTATGTTGCTAGGAGACTAGCATTGCCTGCTGTGTTTCTACCTACTTCCATTCACGTTCGTGTGTCTCCAGTTTCATTTTCAAAGTATTCCTGCTGCCCAACATGCCCATACAGATGTGTCCTGATCCAAATCTACATGCATATTCAATGGATAGGTATAAGAATCCCTTTTGTTCTCGTACTCTTGTCTTAAACAAAGCAGAACATGTCACAACAGGGCTACAGTTCACAAAGGTGCAGTACCTGTTTGCAATATATGCAAAACATACGGTCTAATTTGATTATTAAAATGAAGTGTTTTGCATTTGTTTACCATTTTATAAGGAAATACTTAATTGATTTTAGCATCACTGTGATTTACCTGTGCATAGTAAATGGCATCTATAATGTTTTAATAATTACCTTGCAAAATAGTGTTTATTATATTAACTCTATTCAATTATAAGTTTATCATGCATTTCACCACAGGAGACACACAAAGAGACCCTCAAATCCATCTGTTAATGTAATCAGGTGCCTTTTTGGCTTTAACAAAGTCTTCAACTATATCAGTCAAAATGTTTATAAGCTGCCATCATGTGTAGACTGATACTGGTGTAGTAATGGAAACTTTGGATGGGCATGGACAAACACAGCCATCAGCATGTTTACATTTAAAGAAGTTTCTAGAGGCACTTAAGCTCCTGCCTGCCAGGACTTAAACTTCCTCATTCACAGCTGCAGGAAGGGATGTTTGTTGTTGAAACACAAGTGAACTCCCTTCTGGCTTTATGCCGGTTGACTCTCATAATGCACAGTTTTGGAAAAGGTTGTCGGGGCTGTTTTGCAGGAATAAGTTATTCCTACCAAAACACCCCTGACTTCAACACCTGGCCTCCTGAACACCTCTGTAACAAGGGAGCTGCATGATGGTCAGATAACAAGCTTTGTTTAGTCACTCCCCTCATTGTGACCCCTATCAGTTTCCAATCCAAACGGTGCAAACTGAAGCTTTTATTGAACCTGTTGAATTCCAGAGCAAAGGCCATTCCCACACTTTGCTGAAGACTCCTCCTCTTAGTGATTCAAATGACAATGACAGCACTTCCGCCATCATCACACCCAAAATAACAACTCGGTGTGCATACAGCTTTATATACCTAGCATGTTAGGTAAAAGTAACCTTAGTTACCTGTAGTAAACATTGCAATTTAACACACCTTTGTATGATCCATGGGAAAATTGATTATAAGCAAAACTTTCAAGGGTACTCAAAAGTTCAAGCTAAAATGCAGTAGGTAGGTACATTCCTGCACAGTCAGATAGACATGTGTATCCAATTACTCTGGTATTGTGAACCTGATATGCTACAGTTCAGACACAGAAGTCACACACACAGAATTGATACATGTCGAAATGTGCTATGCATTGTGTTGCAGAGAATGTTGAGCATGCTAACTAGCTAGCCCTGGCCCATTCTGTTCCAAAGCTCCTGTGCTAGCAGTGTAAACACCAACACTTTCCCACAGCTTCAAGCTCCCAGTTTGGACTGCTAGCTGCAAAGCTAACTGAACTAACAGTCTGTAGCTAATGGCAGCTGCAGTAAGCAGCAGTTATCGGTTATTTTAATATGCTGCCCCCTATTTATTTAGAGTATTAGAGTATTTTAAATATAGCACCTTTAAACTGATTGTTTTAACGTATAAATATGACTTAGTCAACATATTTTAGAAACATTTTTTCCTCCGTTTCTGAAATGAGAGCAACATCACAAGACTACTGTTGACACTCTATCTATAATACATGATGTGTCCATAAAGTATATGCAGTTATTTCTACAGCTACCCTCTCCTTATCCTCTCTTTCACTGTCTGTTCTTTGCTAAGCAGTGGCCTCACCTGTTTTGTCTAGATCAGCGTTGTTGTTCTCCAGCTCTCCTGGGAAGGTGGGAGGGGTGTGGACAGGAGTTGCAGCTTCGGGTGTGCCAAAATGACCCTCTGAGTCAGAGCTGTGGAAGTCAGAGAGAGAAACACACAGGAAGAGAGCGTGAACTTCACAAACATCCAAAAGATGAGAAAGTGAGAGGTCAGAAAGATCCTGACATCACTTAGTAGTGACTGGGTCATAATTACTGGAACTATGTCAAAAGCAAAAGGCTGAATCAGCACTATGAAGTGTAAAGGAGACTTACATAAACAGAACTGCACTAACTGCATTATGTGCAAGTAGAAGGACAAATACAATTCTTTAATTCTATCCCCTCCACAATCATTTTAGTCATACAGAGATTGTCTGACTCCAAATACTTTGGAATTTATTAAGTCATAGTCTTAGGCAACCAGTTCTACCTTGTGATCCTCTAAAGTGAGTGTCTAATCATGAGCCCTCATCAAAACATATTACAGACTGAGTATAGTCAGAGAAAGAGGAAGTGGGGCAACCCACTCTTTTCCTGTCACATCTTTAGCAGTATAGAGTATGATGTTTGAGACGGTACCCTATCAACTATATATGTATCTCTCTTAATGCTGCAATATGTAAGAAACAAGCAGCTAAATAACTGAAAACCCCTGCTAACTGTAGCTGCCGTAAGCTAGTTAGTTCAGTTAGCCTCGCAGCTAGCAATTCAGACTGGGAGCAAGTGGAGTTTTAATACGTACACTGCTAGCACAAGGGCTTCAGACCGTTTAGGTTGGGTGTTTCCAACAAGAAAATCTTACATGTTGACCCTTTAATATAAGATGTAAACATTGCAACTCAATATAGTTTAAAGTATACCCTTTTCAACACTTGACATTGGAAAACAGCTACATTTGATTTCATTTGGTCACTTAAGGAAGCCACTTCACAGTGTAGTTAGATATCCACTAGACTCTGGTTAGATAGCTGATCTGCTGTCTTACACTGATTTGAATCGCACTTGGCATACAGAAATTTCTCAGTAATGGTGGCATCCAGTGGTGTTCCCCAAGGCTACATCCTACTGTTTAGTATGCTCGTATCATATTATCTGCAAACAAACATTGACTATCATTGGCAAATAAATGACACTCAAATGACACTACATATGTTTTTATCTTTATATAAGATGTGAACATTGTGTCCAAATACAGGCAACAGATTATTCGGACCCTTTTGAACACCGACTTGAGATTTTAGCATTGTAAAGCAGCAACAGTCAGTCTGATCTGATCACCACAGGGAGCCACATCACAGAGTAGTTAGATATTGACAGTTAGATAACTGCTCGTCCGCTGGGATAGTAAACACACAGGGATTTTGGGCAGGGTGCTGATAAATTATCCAGTCAATAAAATGTCAGCAAAAATAAAGTAGCTGTGAATACTTGTGTGCATTTAGAACAACTGCCAAGATAAAATGTTATCAAAGCACACATGAGGAGCAGAGACAATAAAGGCCACGATGCCTTGAGCATGTGTCAGAGCTTGAGTTTGTGTGTTAGCAATGATTACATCATCTAACCAAACAATACCTGTCTCTGCAGTGCTGGCGTGTGTGTTATTTATTAAGGAGCTACAGAAATGAGGATGAACCAGTGAGGCTGAGAAAAACAGACTACACCATGGCGGCCACACCAGAAATGTGTCAGAGCTGCACAACAACATAACACACTAGAGATTTCAGCATGTAACCGAGAAGAAGTCGATGCAAATCTCACAACAAATCTTCTTTTCCTTTGCTCTTTTCATCCAACCTTTGTAATGTTGGACATTCATTAACCTGACAGGTGGACACAGTCATCACCATTACAACATGTTGACACACATGTGAAAATGCCCCTGTCTCCAGTCCAGACAGTGTGAATCACAGCTTCAGTTGTCTCAGAGCTCAAGCACAACACTTGCCTGCAGCCTTGAGATCTCTCCTCCTCCTCCCTCTCCTCTTCCTCTCCTCTCTCTCCACGTTGCTCCCTCTCCTCGCTGGTCTCCAACCCATCTTCATCCTCCTCTCCCTCTCCTCCTCGAACTGCCGTCCATGTCCATTTGGCCCATGACACGGGTGACAGCCAAGACATCCCTCCTCTTTCCCCGAGGGTTTTCTTCAACCCTCTGTCGACTCAAAGATTCACCGGGCTGGTCTCCAAAACCTGACGGATCCTTTTCTGTGCTCAGATTTCCACCCTGCCAACAGATCTCACATCTTTCCAAAGAACCTCTCTCTTCGCATGATTTTCCAGTTTCTCATGAAAGGAATGAGACATTTCTGTTCTAGTCTTCTGTTTGAATATTATCTGTCTTAAAATCGAACAGATTTCAGCTGCTCTTCTCTCTTCTCTTTTCCAGTCACGCTCCCTCTCCCTCTGTGGCAAAATACCTCAGCTCTGATCAGCTGGGTTTCAAAATGCTGTTCTCACACTCTCCTCCTCTGAACCCCCCTCCAACCGTTCCTCTCCACCTCGGGCTAGTCCACTGACAGAAAACACAGCAGGGGGGGCAGGAAGCTCCAAGCTCTCAAAATGAGGCAGCTTCCCTTTACTCAACCAAATGATTTGCCCTGTGGGTGGAGAATGGTACGTCCCTGTCAGGCCGCTCTTCCACTCTGAAGCAGAAGGAGGGAGTCAGAAAACAAACATTGAACGAGGAGAAGGAGGAGCTGGACTGTTGGGGCTCCACATTTTATAGCCCAGAGAGAGGTTTAGGAATGTGGGGCTGGATCTTAAAGCCTTCTTTGCTCCCCCAGGCTGTTTAACAGTTAACTGTTTCTCCCATCCAGTGGCATGCATGCATGACCAGGGGAACCAGTTCTGTTGGACAGCCCCAGGAGCTATACCTGGCTTAGGTAACAGCTCAGACCACTTCAATGCACTCATTAATGGACGGTAAAAACCCCTAGTAACATCTGACAGGTATTGTTGAGTGTCATCAAAGAAAAGAAACCACAATGTTACTTATGATGTCTGCAAAACAGTAGAGTCCCTAAAACAAGTAATGCTGCTAAAAAAGCCAAAGCTGTTGGCTAGAATCAAATGAGACTCCCCAAGTAACATAATCCCAGCCAGAAACACTACTGAAATTGATCAATTACTAACAGCTGATGCTGCGTATCATACAATTTAAATTCTACTTAATCATAGCTCTCTATTTGACCCTGTTGATCATACTATTTTGTTGGATTGCCTTGCAAAAATAGTCTGCTGCCAAGACACTGCTACATCACACCTCTCCTTTCTCTGGAACATGTTCCCTAAAATCACACACTGGGACGACATTATATCAGCGATGTTTGGTTCAACATGAGAAAGCAGAGCAGGTGTAATGACAGATCTTTTAAATGGAAGCATTGTGGGAGCTTTGTTTTGGCTTAAATCGAACTTGTAAAACTTCTTTCAGCAATGGTAATGTCCAGTGGTGTCCCCCAAGGCTCTATCCCTACTCCCTTTTTGTTCTGCATACACATGCTCGTGCTAGGAGCTGTTGTCCATAAAAACAATATTCATCATCATTGGAAGACACTGAGACACTTTTACATTAAAAAATGCTTTCATTATGACATCCATTTTTTAATCTTTTATATGCTCTTTTTATTTATTTAACTTATTTTATCTTGAATTTTCCCACCTAAAGCACTTTGTATCTCTTGTTTTGTAAAGTACTTGATAAATAACAGCTAATTAGCGATAAAGTAAGTCAAACAATTACCAGCTTCTGAGTTTTCAAAGCAAAATAAAACACATATCAGAGCTGCAAAGTGGCCACAGCTTATGTGCTTACAGACAGGTTCAAATGTGTCTGTCTTAAATAATACAGCAGCTGATAGTAGCTTATTGGAGATATATTGTATGGGTGTGTAAGTTGGCTGATAACAAACAAGTCGGAGCACAGAAATGTGTAAAATGTCAAACTCAGAATAAATTCTGAATAAATCGATTGCTGATGTCCTGTGTTTATGCCAACAAAAAGCAGTAAAACAAATTCTATTAATTATAATTTCTTAGACTTGCTTGAATATTAATATAAAAATCATTGCCAGCCACAAGTTTCTTCATGGTCAGTATTGACAGGAGGAATGATTACAGTCTCTAAAAAGTCTGTCAAGTGAGTACTGCAGTAAGATAGACTCAGATAAACCCTACACAGCACTCACAAGTTGAAATCAACTAATAGAGGTTTCACAGACAAATCTCTTATAAATGGCTAATATCACCACATTTGCAGCAGTGTTTGCAATAGTAATCAAGTTACTTTTTCAAGACCTATATAGTATATTTTATGTTTTTTTTTTACTGCATCCTGTGTGAATTGTTTTCTAATACTGCACTCCCCCTCCTGAATCTCCTCCAACGTTTGATTTAGCCACACAGCCCCTAAACTCCTCCCAAATTCCACTGGAGGAGCAGAGACACACGTGCCTTAGTCAGGCTCGAAGTTTCCACATTGGACCAGAAAGGGTGGAGTTGGTCCTCTGCCCAATTAAATGCGCAGAGGACTGAGGTGGAGCCTGAGGTTGGGGTGAGGATGAGGACGAACCCTGCTTACACTGATCATGTGCAAGTAGTAGTTAAAGGGATTTACGAAGTGATTATCATCTGTGCGCGAGGATCAATTTCTGCCTTTCTTCTGGGGATTAGTATTTCTTCAAAAAAGCACCAGGCTTTCCTACTTTTTAAGTAACTGAACCACAGACTTATTGAAGAAAAGATATATTGTCTTCCCACACACAATAGGCTTAGATCACATTTGACTGATAGACACAACACATGAGAAACCTGAAAGAAGTAATATTCTACATCCGTGGGTATTTTTTCACAATAAGTTGGCGTGTGTATGTGGAAAGAGCATTTAACTTGTTGTCTCCATGGCTTCTCTGTTTATTCTAAATGGCTCACTGAATCAGTGAGTGAGGACTCATGTCAGCCTGGGAGAAGTGGCTTATATAAGAAATGGTTTCTATTACAATCCCTAACACAAAATCATGGCTATTTGTTGCCAGTTTTTTAGAAGCACGCTAAAGGAAACTGAGCCGAGTCCCATCATCTTTTCCACTCCTTTAAAAACAAAACAGTCGCACTCACACTTGACAGCTTTATGCCTGCTTTTCTAGTCTAATGGCTTCAATAAACATCAGTAGGTAGCGTGAGGCAGCTGTGTGTGTGTGTGTCTCCACATAAAAGACCCCTCCATTCTTACAGACTGCTCTACCACCACCACCACCACTACCACCGCCACCAGTGGTCCTGCCAAGGAGTCTGACGGTCCGCTTAAATCCAAACACATCTGAGAAGTGCTCAGATTTCAAACACAGTGGGTGGAACCCAAAAGACATTTTCGGGAAAAAATAAAGTCATTAAAACTCAAACAAACCTCCCCTGGCCTTTCGCAAAGCAACTTAAATTCTGCCCGTCTCCATACAAATGTGATTAATGACACAACTATGTTTAATCTCCATGTCAGGCTAAACATCCACTAACAATTTTTTCTGACCAAGCCACTCTGTAATTTACACATATGCACATGATATATTTATACTGTGTCTACAGGGCAACACTTTAAATACACTCTCACCATAAATAGAGACTGTGTTTCAGTTTTAGGGGACAAAAGTGAAGCCACATCATTATACAACAGCCCTCCCTCTGGACGCTGTACATAGACAGAGAGGAAGGAGCTGAATCAAAATATGGCGAGAAGAATAGTTGTATGTGCGTTTGAGGAACAGAGGGGGAAGCGGAAGGACAAGTGGAGCAAGGGCCACTGACAGAGACGATGTGTGTAACAATGTTATTTTAATATATTCCTGACCTTTGCCTGTGAGGGAAACTGAAATGTTGGCGAATATAGACAGTTGTATGTGAAACAAGCTTATGAAACAAAACAGCGTGAGATGAATAATCATTAACTGGCAACTAAAACTACTAGCAGAAAACGAAAAAGAAGTTATGACCACATCCTGTCAGAGATGAGTACTTTCACAGGTCACAAAAGTAGGCCTTCTCACAACTCACACTATTCCCCTCAATTTCACTTTGAGCTGTCAAATAACAGAATCAGTGTGTTGCTGTGACATCTAGTGGTGAACATGCAAAATGACACCTTATAAAGTGCAAATATAAAAACACCTTATAAAAAAAAAACATTCATGAAAATGCTACTTACATACTCTGATAGCGATCACCAATAAGACGTTATTAAATAAAAAAATACAGCTTCTTAAAAAGTTAGTATATATAGTATGACAGCTATTGTGTTATCTGCATACAGTACAAATTCCGATTATACTCAACGTGTTCTCTGTCGCACACTAATAAACTGTAAAAATGTTCATTGTGGTGACATGGTTATTTTCACAAATTATGTGAAGTTATTAGATGTATTAAAAACTCGTCATTTAAAGCTATAACTCAGCTACAACATACAGTAGGCAAACTCTCTTATTATCAAAAAAAAAAAGCTCAGTATTAGACACGTGCAAGCACTGAACCAAAATAATGAGGTCTAATTTAAAGGTCCTCTTAAAGACCAGCTTTAAACCTCATGTCAGCTGATTTCGGCCTTTCGAGATGCTCAGACTCTTCGATTAAATTACCCAGAACAATTACCGCGGAAAAGTGTAAAAGTATTTACAGTTAGCAATTATTTTACTGTACAAAATACACATGCTTGCGAATTCACGAAACACTGAGCAACTTCACAACAAGACATTTTAAAATAAAATCTTTTTGTGCTCAATGACATGTTCAGAAAGCTACTGACACTTACCAGGGTAGGTCCGTAGTACGACCTGTTGCTAGCAAGAACATACATCACACATTGTAAAAGGGCGGGTAAGTTAAGATAAGATAGTTTGAAGAAAGGTGAAGGAAAACGATAAAAATCTAAACGATGTACATTTAAAAGCTATGTGAATACTTCATCGTTGGGTGGCAGTAAAGCTCTTCGAGTTGTGTCAGCTATGCAGTGGGCGCTAAAGTCCGCCAAACCCGAAGAAGAAGCACTTCCGCTGTGACGTAGTCGTGAATAGTAAATGGCGGTTGCGAACAGGGTGGACAGTAAACATTACCACGGTTATAACTCTAACTGTCTAATTATCATCAAAACATGTACTCGACTGTGTCGGAAACACAGAGCAGTTACCAAATGTCCTTTTTCAACTTTCAGGTCGGTTCATGTGCCGTGCTGACAGGACATTCACTGGCAAACAGACGAAAACGAGGCAAACGGTAAGAAGTGCACCGCATTGACGAAGTTAGCGAACTAACGCTACCATCACTGGGTTAATACAGTTAGGGACAGCGGCTGGTTATTATGTTTTTGTGGCGATTTACCACACAAGTGCTGTGTTGAACTATTTGTCAACTGGGTTGTCGAAATGCTTCTTAACAACCTCCAGAAACAGACAGATGTGCTGGCTAAACCATGGCTTATGTTCTGAACCTGCTTTCCTGTGCGAGTTTATTTTAAAGTTTAATTTTAACGCCTTCAGTTAAACAAATGGAGAACGAAGATGGTGAAAAAGACACGGAGTCTGAAGAGGCTGAGCTCCGTCTGACAGTCGAGTCGCTGAAGCAGGAGCTGCAGGAGTGCAGAGCTGAGCTGGCCAAGTTACAGAAACAACTGAAGCAATCCGAAAGACTGCAGAGGAGCACAGAGAGCTACAACGAAGACCTCAGGAAACAGGTTCGTGCATGCTGATGATGTTAACAACAAATACACACCACTGTGTGATTAAACGATCTATGTTCTCTCTTTGTCAACACTTACATACACATACGTATTTATACTGCAAAGCCCTTACATATTTGGTGTTGATATGAATTAGACAACCAAGAATTACTCAGATTTGGACTGTTAAAAGTCTGCTTTGTCTAAATACTGATAAAAGAAAAAACTATTGATCAGTTACAATGAAATTGTTACCCAGATGATAAGAAATATATCTTCTTTCACCCAGTTGACATTTTTTGTTCCCAGGATGCTTGATGTGCAATTACACTAATGCAATCATTGTTACTCCTGTACAATGCACTGTGTCATGACACTGCTGTCAAATACTGCCAGTGTTTCCGCCAGGAACCTGTCAGTCAGATCCAAACACATCTCACCTTTTAAATTAGGTTTAAACCAATTAGTAGATGACAGGCTAATTACATGTAATAACTATGGATGTGGTCTTTATTTTAGACAAGGTGGTCCACATCTGCAGAGAACCCTCAATTAAATTGCTCCAAATTTGAAAATCTTTGCTTTTTTAATTAAGTTATCAACGTGGGTGTTTTCAGTGTGTCTGTCAAATTAATGTATCTGTCAACATGTATTGTTTCAGGTTGACCAGCTGAGCACAGAGATTCATGAACGGAAGAGAAGGGACAAAGATCGAGTTGACAGTGAAACCCAGACAGAAGAATATGTGTGGACAGAAACTGGTACGTCACTTTCGTATGGACATTAAATAAAATAGATGATCTCTTCAGTTAGTCAGAAAACTAATAAACTGTCACAATGTTCTGTTCCAGATTATTACAACTACTACTATGGAGGCTACAATCAGAATCCAGAGGCTTCAGACACTCAGGAAGTTCTGAACCCAGAAGCAGCAGTAGAGGCAGCTGACGTCAGCGAGGCAGCAGAGGTTTCAGCACCAGATGAAGCAGCAGCAGCAACAGCTGATGTTTCAGGTCAACCTGAAAATACTGTTGCACCAACAACTGAGGTCTGTTTTATTAAAAAGTTAATTTAACAAAAAGTAATTGCAAAACTTCTGTTTTTTCATCACAAATGACCAATAAATTGATTATCAGAATTGGAATTGATGATTTGAACAATCAATCAAATGGTTAATAATAAAAAAAAAACACTGCAATAAGGAGATGTTCATATTTATTGGTAGATTTAATTCATAAATCTAAGTTTATATTATGATCAATGAATCGCTTTATGTCTTTCAGCAGGGTGATGGAGGATCCATAGCTGACATGTTGAGGGTCACTGCTGAAGAGGCTATGACACAGACTGGGTTTGTCTTTGATGAGACTACTGGGATGTACTACGACCACAGCACAGGCTTCTACTACGATTCGGTTCGTCAAACACCCTCTTAGTAAAAAAAGGCTGTCTGTAGCAGAATAAATTTAGCAGCAGTTTAGATTTGTATCGGTCATAAATTGTGTGCCAGTCTTTTTTTATCTCATGTTTTTCTCTTCTTCAGGCCAGTCAGTTGTACTATGATGCCAACACAGGCATTTATTACTACTATGATGCAGAGAGTGGACGATACCAGTTTCATTCCAGGATTGAGGTGCCTACTGCACCAACTGCTGCAGAGCCGGTCCAAGAAAAGAGCACTGGTGAAAAGAAGGGCAGAAAGTTAAAGAAGGGGTTTAAGAAAACTTCCCACCAGGACGATAAGGTATGTAAAACCTTGATTTAATGCATGACATAGATGCTTTTATAGTTTGTGCCTGACAGCTGGCTTTTGACTTTGTAGTTCCCCTCGTGACTTGATTGGTTTCAGTCTTCAAAGCTGATTTTTTCTTGATATATAAACGCAAGACTAGTTGACTAAAAGATTATCCTCTGACCTAGGTGCACGAGGTGACTAAATCATTGGCTAATATGAAGATTTCTTCTTACTGGAGTACTGCTTCCTACAGAGGTACCCATTTAATATCAACACACACAGCAATTCAAAAGAACATTTGAAGATGTTTTTTAACCTGGGCCTTAATTCAATAGTAATGCCATGTTAATAGGAGGAATACATACTTATAACTCACTCATAATGCCCCACTGAAGGTCACAGGTTCTGTGAGTGGCAAATGAAACAGGTTACAGCTAACCCTAACTAAAATGCTATTGCAGCTATCAAATGCAGTCAAATATCAGACTTATCTGTCGAGGCCTCCTGTCAATCTTTACACCAATTTAATTAAGTTTGTAAGTGAAGATAATAACACAATAAAAATCAAAGAAAGATGGGTTATTTGTGTTTATTCAATAAATATTAATAGTGTTTATTTATTATTTGGCACCCGGCCTCCTGTCATTCTGCAAAAGTGACCACCGGGCAGAGTAACTTGAGTATACCTGCTCCAAAGTAAGTGATAACATTTTAACACAACAAATAATGTGGTTAGGAAAGAAAAGCCCAGGTGAAAAACATTTGGAATTTGAATCATAAAGAATCCAGTCATTTCCTATCATATCATATCGCAGCATGTCAACTAGTTGTTTGTGTAACCAAACAACTGACTTTGTGTTTGAAATGGACACTAGTGACTCTGTTCAGTGTCATGTGCCCCAGATTACTCGAAGGATTTGGTGACCTGTGCGAAATGAAATTTAGATTATTGATTTCCCTGGGAATACTGTAACTTGGTGGAGGTTTGTAGCGACTGGTCTATGAAGACTGAAACCATGTAGAAACATAATAGCACACACGGTCCTGGGGATCTACAAAGTCAGCTGGCCTGCCGTCCCTAAACATCAATGGAGATAGTAATCTCACTCTTGACTGTCTGATGGCAGGAACTCATAATCGATGAGGTAAAGTTGGAAGAAGAAGAAAATGAGTGGGTCGAAAAGCAAACAACTAAGAGGACCACTGAAGCACGAAAACTGAAGCGAAGGTCCCGCAGCCCGGATGTTTCCCCTCGCAGAAAAGATTCTTCTAAACATCGGGAGGAGAGCGATAAATCTTCATCAAAGAGGAAGAAACAGAAAAATGGCTCACGCTCTGATGAAAAAGGTAGATCAAAGAAGAAAATGAAGAAATCCAAGTCAAAAAAGAAGAAGAAGAAAAAGAGCCCAGCATCGAGTGACGACTCTGAGGAGAACAGCGAGCCAGAAGAGGGTGAGATCACAGAGTCGGAGAGAGAGGAGTGGGAGTCCACACCCTCGTCCTCATCATCGTGTAGCTCTACCTCCAAGGATAGCCCAGAGTCAGAGATGGAGACTCAGAGTCAGGAAGGTGAGAAAAAAACAAACTGAATTCAGAGCTTGTTCAGGGCATATGTCTTCACAATTAGTGCGTGTATTAATGTGTTCTGTCTGGTACTAATGTCATCTAATTGCCACCTGTCACTGGTCTCTTAACAGTGTTGCTTTCTAAGACTGCTATGTTCCTGTGACAATGCAATGCTTTTTTGTTTATTATTTTCTTGCAGTCATGTCAGACATGTGGCCCCCCTGTGTCAGAGTGACAGTGGTCAGATCTCCCGTTCTGCAGATTGGCACTCTTTTCATCATCACAGCCGACTCTCCAGCCACCGTCGGCAGGTTTGTCCTATTTGTGTTGTCATTATCTTTTCTCTCATGTGGCAGTACCAGTTAAATTTCAAGAAAAGGTTGCATACTTTGCAAACAAATGTTAGATAAACTTGTTTTGGAATGGGTCGCTATACTAGAAAATGTTAAAATGCCAAAGACAGAATGAGCTTGCTTAATGAGATTAAAAGTAGTGTCTCACTTCGGGAAGATATGAGGAATTGATCCGTCCATTATTCATAAAAATAGCTTGAAGACTATCCACTGTCTTTGTGTTGCAGAGAGAAAGATATGGACCATGCAATCCGAATACCAGAGATGGGAGTCAGCAAGGTATTCCGCTTAACTTTTAGTTTTCTCCAGGAACTGACACAAGGCATTCGCCTATTGCAGTATTACGTTCCATTACTAATTCTGAACTGTATTCGGTTCCAGTTCCACGCGGAGGTGTACTTTGACCAGGACCAGCAGAGCTACATGCTGGTGGACCAGGGAAGCCAGAATGGAACCGTCATCAATGGCAACAGGATTTTACAGGTCAGCATTTTGTCTCATTCTGTTGCCTGTTTATAAAATAGTAAAATCTCATGTCAGCAATGACGACGTATGTTTCTTCTGCAGCCCAAAATCAAGTGTGAGCCACATGCACTGATGCACGGTGATGAGGTGAAGATGGGAGACACCGTGCTGTCCTTCCACATCCATCCAGGTACTGATACCTGTGACGGCTGTGAGCCTGGTCAGGTGATGGCTCACCTCAGCAAGTACAAGAGAGAGGAGAAGACAGGTGAGCCAACATTGATGAGTCCAAGCGGTCAAAACTGTATGAAAAGCTTATTATGTTTTTTACTGTTGAAACTATTGCTCAAAAAAAGCCTTTTTTTATTGCACTTGCATATGAGAAGAAAAGGATTTTAGAATGCAGTGTATCCTCTACAATTTTTCTCAGCAGGTTGTTGCACCTGGGTGGTGAGTGCAAAACTAGCTTTTTGACCATGTTAGATAAAAAACACCCACTGCCCAAGCATAGTTTATGCCAACCAAAAGTATGCATTTTGGGCAAAACTTAAATATTTCAATTGCAAATAAAATTTTCATGCACCACGAAGTCCCTGTGTCTGTGAAACTGACATATCCCTGGCAGTGTGAGGATTGCCTTCCAAGATTCAATCACCAAATGGATATTAACTTGTTCAGCCAAACTTTTTTCTTGTTCCCCTGTGACAAAATCTCTGCTCTGTTTGTCACTCTGCCTGAGGAGTAAAAGCTGTACTCGCACCGTTGATTTTGTTTTCATAACTTCAGTGATCCTGTCACTGTTCCATTGGCTCATCCTCAAAGTGATGACAGAGCAAATTCCAAAGCTGCGGCAACAATAATTTTGTAAGATGCACTTAATGGAAACACTGGAGTGATTACATTTGGCTTAATTCTGTGTTGTCCTAAAGGCCCTGCTCTCACCAAAGAGGATAAAGAAGCACTGAGACAGAAGGAGCTGAAGCAGATGAAGGCCAAATATGGCCTGCAGGTGAGTGTTGGCAGGACTAGCAGCAGTCAGTTGAAGTTTTAAACCCTTGTCCTCTCTTTATGCAGCCAATCACCTCTGTGCTTTTCTGTAAACAGAGCAGCGAATATGAGGAGGCCAAAGCCCTGAAGAACCGAAAATACAAGGACCGAGCAGAGTCCCGACGACAGACGGTGGGCAGCGAGGGTGTTTTCAAACGAGATGATGCACCAGCTTCTGTTCATGAGTAAGTGTTTTGTATTTGACTAACTGGATTTCTGTCTTCATTAGGAGTCTAATGAGCTTCCCCAAAGACAAGAAAACAATACAAGCCAAACATAAAGAAGACCAATGAAATGCTGAAGAAAGATAAACAGATAAACGTGATAATCATGTATTATTGTGTCTTCCTTGTCTACTTAAAGGGAGATCAGTGAAGTCAATAAAGGACGGAAAATGCTGGAAAAGATGGGCTGGAAGAAGGGAGAAGGACTGGGTAAAGAGGGAACTGGAATGAAAGCCCCGGTAAGACAATCTGGTGATCCGTTGGCAGATTCTGTTTTGTTTAGTGTAAAGCAACAAAAATGATTTTCTTTCTCGTTCCTCTTCTCAACAGATTGAACTGAAAATCAGAAAGTCCCAGTCCGGGTTGGGGGCCGGTGCTGCTTTGTCTCTAGACAATGTTTCTGTGACCAGATCAAAGTCTCAGAAGAACTGGGAGAAAGCGCGCGAGAGGTTTGCTGATTCGTGCCAGCCTGACATGCTGTCACCTAAAATACAGAAGAACAGTTCTCCCAAAGCCTGGGTCAAAGCAGAGGAGAGCGACACAACAAACACACAAGATGGCCAAAGTTAGGAATGAGTGAGTGTTCATATATTTGTTGTGGATTTAAAAGCTGTCAGGTTTGATGCGGATGAGCAAAGGGAGTCTTTTTTTACTTTCTGAGGTCATGAATATAGTGTCTTTTCTCCTCCATTTTTTACTTGGCCTTCAGCAGGAGGAAATGTCGCTGAAGAGAATAGAATGTGAACACAATTATCTACAAACACTATCTGTCAGCTGTTTGTCTAGTGCTGTGCATTGACAGTTTGTAAAAGTCACTCGCCGTCTTTGTAGATTGTTTGTTTGCTACATAAGTGAACGTGTGGAATGTTTACAGTCTCAAAAAGAAGAGCAGTGTGTTTCACGGTCCAATGTGTCTGTAGTCCAACCTACAGAGAAGTCCTCCCAGAATGAAGAGCACATGAGTCGCCTCAAGCAAATATTAACAGAGTGGAGCTATATTTCTCACAATGAGATCATGCTATGATGAACAACTGTGTATGTGTTGAGACAACCCCGCGAGTGATCATGTTGGAGTATTCACAACAGCTTTGTGTAACTCTGTCTCAGCTGCATTAAAAAAAGAAAAAGAAAATGCTGTACATTAAATTTTGAACATGTGTAACCTCTTGCTTCTGTATGATTCATTGCCTGTTTTATTGTCACTGTTTGCTCAGAAGCACACGGCACACACACATACTTATGTAAGGCCAGTGTGCAAACATATTTAACAGTCCATCTGTAACTGTGGCTTCATTCTGAGGGCGTGTGAATATTTGCATGTGTGTGCAAGTGTGCGCTCAGAGGCTGCTCTCGCACCAAATGGAAAAAGAATGCAAGTTTAGTTAGTGCTGCAGATACTATTAGAACTACATACATCACAAGTTGTAAGTCAATTATTAATACTAAGTGACGATTGATGTCTTTTTTATAATTCACTGTAAAATCAGAATCAAACAGGTTAATGTTCTGACTCACATGACACTGTTGCCGTGACTCCTTGAGCTGGCTCTCCTGCTGCCCTTCTTCTGACTTATATTGCCTCCCATTTTAATCTTCCCTCTCAGCAGTCGACGTATGAACACCACCAGTGTGTTTCCCTTCAGCTCGTAGGCATCACTCTGCTGCGCTCCTGTGAGACTGCAGCAGTGCTCTGCTGTCAGGTTTCTCTGTTGACAGGTAGGTCCTCCTGCCCTGCCCTTCCTACTCAAGCCTCCTCCCTCAGCTGCTGGAAGTAAACTATCAGCAGCTGATACTGTAGTGTAATAAAGCTGGGAGGGATCAGCTTGTGTCCTATTTGCCAGCCTGGTTGTATTGGGTAGAAAGTCTCAGCTATAAAAAAAAGATGTGAGTCATAAGATGAAGCAGGACTTGTTGTGTGAGGATGTGGCTTAAGGCTTCCAGAGATCTGGCTTGACCAGTTCCTGACACTGCAAGAGCATTCAGGCGAACACTGGGCCACTGTTTGTTCAAGTTCAGGCTTTTTACTAATGTGATTATGGTAAACGTGAAGTGGTTCCAAGTCCTTTAGGGCAAAAATCAGCTGATTTGAGTTCTAGTCAGTGAAAGTTGCGTGTTTGCCTGTTTTGATGCCCTGCGTTGAAGTGTGTTTTTTGGGAAGTACACATGTTGTGAAATCTGTGCAGCACAAGCAATGTCAGTGTGTATATTAAGCTTACATTTTCCTTTTTTTCCTCCACAGTGATAAAATGTGACTTTTTCCTTAGGCAACAGTTTTTCCTGGGATTTCATCCTTACAGGCAAGTGGAAACAAGTTCTCTTTTAGTTAGGAGCCGAAACAGAATCTGGGTTAAGTGCTGGCCAAGAAAAAGTGTTATTCTATAATCCTTCTAATAGTTCAAGCTAGCCCCAAGCTTGCCTGGAAAGCAGTAAATCAAATCTATATACATTGGCATCTTTGGCACATACAAAAATAAACATCTGGGATATATAGATCATAAATAGGGTGGAGGAGCAGGAACAGTTTGGTGTGAAGTAAGGAAGACAGCCATTTAAATAGTGCTCTCAGTTAACTGGTATAACCAATAAGGAAGTTACAGGTGTGATGACAGATTTGAAAGTCAAAACTACCTGGGATTTTTACACCGTCACTAGAACTTGCCATCGCAACGACTCTCATAATGATACCTTGTTTTCCAGCCCCTCCAGCTTAAGGCTGCGCACAGGGTCAAAGGTTGAGGAACAGGAAAAGGTCATCCCCCTTTTCATACCACACATCACACACACACACACATACACACCCAGTCACACAGACTTGTAACAAACACTGTTGTGTGCCGCATTTTTAAATAAGGTTAGACAAAGAAGAAGGGAGCGTTTCATGTACAGATAACAGAGGTATGTTTTAGATATTTAGATGAAGATTAGTTCCTCACTCCCTGGCTAGATAGTTAAAGGCACATGATGCAGGATTTGTCAATTGCTGTTTGTAAACGCACCTTTCAAAGGTGCAGATGCCTTTGGGCTGGCAAGTCACCAACCCAAAGTGGTGGTATTTGGCCACCGGGCAATGAGACTCAACAGTCAGCTGTCGTTTATTACAATCGCTGACGAAGAAAATACAGGCAGGGGGCAGACACGACCGAACACTTCTAGTAGGTCGGAATTGATTATTGAGAGGGATTATTTTTGTACAGCCCATGCTTTGTTCCTGCTCAGTACACCTTTAAAATAAGACAGAAGTTATCTTGCCTTACTGAGAGTTTGAAGTTGTATGGGTTTAAGATCCAGCACATTAAGATTAAAATACTGACATTCTTCAAATAAAATTGACAAATTACATTCAATATGCTGCCAAACTATCATAAAATACACACTATAAAATATTTAGGAAAAAAGAGTTAGATTAAGATGTTTTTCTGAGTAGAAAACATCACACGGGTCGGTGTGAAGAGCGAGTGGCCATCAGCGCTGCTATTATTGAGACTATCAGATAGGTGTTGATTCAGCTGTTTAGCCATCTAGATGTTTCTGTTCTTTTGTCCACCCCTTTAGATAAATGCATTCGCCGTTGCATCCACTGTTGTTATGGCTGTCGCTCCCTGGATAAATCTAAGGGGGTCAGGAGATAGTTAAATGTAATTCAGGATTAATTAGGGATAAAAACAAGGGGATAAAAAGTTGTTGTTACTTTAAATGCTTTAGTTGTCTGAATTTTCTCACATGTTTTCCTTGTAAAATGTTGGACATTAAATGTTAAGAGCTATTCAGAAAGCTGCAGAGAACAGCTCAGCTAAGAGAGGGGAGGGATTTGATGCCAGGACTTTGGCTGTCTTGTGAAAATAAATGAATTAAACTGAATTAAGTTAAATTAAGTCATATAAAATAAAGCACTTTTAATCAAATTTCATATGAAACAAAGCAAATCTTCACACCAAGATAATCCCCCGATGGCCATGAAGTCGGCTTTATTTATTGATTTCATTTGATAATTATTTGAACAAATGTGGATCTGAAGGGGACATTTTTCATTGAAAGTTTCCAATTGCTGATAAGCTGATTTGATTCCTATTAAGTCAACAATAATCAACATTGAAATATGAGTTTGTTATCGTTGTATTGTTTGAAAACACTGACAAGATGAGGCACATTACCTGTAGCAGCTGACTGACAAGACTGAGCAAGTCTAAGTCACGACTACCCGTAACTCCTGCCAGAGTTAGGACCAACCTTAACTCTAAAGTTCATGTGAATAACTCTTAGAGGGTCAGGGTTATATGATGAATATGGCCTGGCTTCTCAAATTCTTTTGACACATTCTGAGATTCTGAGATAAACTCTTTGGGTAAGCCGCTTGAGGGATCAGAAGTAGACTTTGTTCTGTTTTGAAGGGTTGCAGTGTTGTAGGATAATCTCTCACACTGCCCTGCCACCCTGTAGGAGGTGGGGATAAAAACATAAATGCGTCCAGACATGCAGGTTATCCTGATCTATCATCGGGTCAAGCCTGACATCAACTGGTTGACTGTGAGCACTGCCAGAGTCTGTGCATTGTTGACTTTCCCAGCTGTGTGTCAGAGAGACCACACAGTAATAGTAAGGAGGAACTCCCTCTTCATCATCATCATTCATAGTTTCCCTACACTGGGCAGGTCGTCATTCATTTCTACAGCTTTCCAGCATGGACAAGTCAAGGGCTGGGCGAGGCCGTGCTGCCAGCACCGCGCTCACTGGAGTCTGTAATTTTGGAAAGAACAACACAAATACAGTCCAGAGAGGAAACGTCACAACGGTTTCACCATTTAAAAAGACTTGAAGAGCAGTTGCGTGCATTTTAGAGCTTGTCTGGTGCATTGCGTTGCTTGGAGCTGACCACAGCTTGTTGTGCTGCAAAACACCCGTCACAATGTGTTTGTCAGAGCGAGTCAAACAGCTGTGTGGCAGAATGTCCTTGTGTAATATACGCTGCTCACATAAACAGCCACTAAATGAAGACAATGGCCCTGGGGACAAAAAGGAGTCCTCTCTTTGTCGTCCACTCCACTATAGTGTGTTTTGCTACCGCCATGTGGGTTACATAAATGTGAATCATAGTTAAGGAGATGAGGAAGGAAATGTCATTGTGAAGTATGACAAGAGAGCTGCATACATGATTCTACAAATGAAGGATGACACACAGATGTTTTTGAATGTTTTTTTTTAACAACCCAGCCAACTCTGATGCCTTTGTGCTCTTTTACATGCCACTGCTGACGCAATGCTTTTAACATTCTCAGTGGCGGAAAAAGTATTTAAATCTTTTACTTTAGTAAAAGTTGCAATATAACATTGTAATAACACACTTACACTACTATCTATGTTGTAGCTGGTCGAGATGGAGTAAATTGTAACTACTGTACTTTATATAGGTAGTTTGTAGTTCAATCCTCATTTTAACATATCATTTTACAAACTCATAATAAGTTTTCTATGTAAACTTAATCATTCTAATTTTAGTAATTAGTAACTAAATATGTCAGACAAATGTAGTGCAGTAAAAAGGACAATATTTTCCTCTACAATGTAGTGGAGCAGACGCAGAAAGTTGTCTGAAATAGAAATACTCAAGTAAAATGCATCAAAAAGTACATTAATCAAGTAAATGTACTTAGTTACCAGTATAGTAAATGTACCCAAAAATCATACTTATACTGTGAATAGCACTTGAGTAAAGACTTGAGTAGTATTAAATATGAAATGTACTTATCGGCAAAAATGCATTTAAGTAAAAATAAAAGAGTAAAAGTAAATTATTTATGCAAACTGTACGTATACTGTAGACTAGAGGTTGACCAATTATCAGTATCAATATACAGTTCTTTTTTTTTTAATTCAACTGCCAATAAAAAACATACATTTATGAAAAAATGCAATCTGAAATATTCAAATGCAATCTGCAAACTAACTAGTACCTAAGAAATAGATGTGTTGGGGTAAAAGGTAAGGTATTTGCCTGTAAAGTACCTCAAAATTGTACTAAAGCACGGTACTTTAGTAAATGTACTTAGTTACATTCCAGTCGAGTCTCTCTTTGGAACAATAATTATATTTTTGAAGTCTGTTTCCGTAACACTTGTTTCCTCACTCTTGGATCGAGATTCGAGACAGAAGCAGAAAATAGCCCTTCTGAGCCAGACTCAACTCACTTTCATTTCACTTTATCCAGTCCATGTGTGTCTTCCCGCCTGCCTGCCTGCCTGCGTCTGTAACTCTGTGTTATTGCAATCTCAGTCTTTGTCTGTCATTCCATTGAGAAGCACGAGACCAGAAGCGACACAAGTCTGAGAAACAGTCCTGTGTTGACTCAACTTCCCCAGCCCTCCCCTTCTTTACTTCCGGCTCAGTCGGCCCTCCCAGCCACGTCCATCCACACCGGTGAGCGGGCCTCTATAAATCAGAGCAGAGCACACAGGCTGAAAACACTGCACTGGAAGAAATGCCACATCAAAACTACGTTCATAAAAATAATAGTAATGGCTTGTAGTAGTCAGCCTATGGAACAACTGAAAATGGTCTAAAAAACAGTGTCCTGTATGCTTCCTTCTAGGTGAACGTGTCTTATATTAAAGGGTAAGTCCACCTATTTTGCACACTCTGTGTGTTTACAGGTTTATGTATGTTTATGTGAAAAAAGTACACTACAAACCTTTTGTGGCTCCATAGGAAGCTGCACACAATCTGATGAATTGCCTCCAGTGATGTCACTCAGTGCCTTAATTGCATTGTGGGTAATGTAGGCAACATGTTTTGAGGTAATATCTCTTGTTCTGCTTTATTGGCTTAGATCATTTGTTTTTAAACTGTTCATAGTGAGTCCAACAGTGTTACGGTGTGCAATGCAGGAAGTGGACTGCTTTTCAAAGCTTTGCACCTAAATTACCCACAATGCAACTTTGCCACTGAGTGACTTCACTGGTGGCAATTTATCAGACCATATGCAGCTTCGTCTGGAGCCAAAAAAGGCTTTACATCTTTCACACATAGAGCAGTGCTCCCCGATACCTGTAAACACACTTTAATGTGAGTTAACCATTAAGTGTCATGAGATATTGAGATTTGACTAGAAATTAGACAAACATACTTGGAAAGATTTCCATTTTTTGCAGTGTGCAACAGCTTACACTGCTTTAAAACTTAGTTTTTGATCGTAGGCAGGCAGTCAAAGGAGATTCCAGCACAGAAAAGCACTTGTTGAATGTGTGTGCTCGTGTGAGGGAGAAGCCAGGAAGTGGGGGTTTAAATGCTTCTGGAAGTTCACAGGTCATCCATCTTGATATTTGGCTGAAAGGAATGTTCCTCATTCCGACCACATTCCAGCGTGATTTATGTTTTTTACTTAATGAAGCACCCGCTTTCAAAATACCCTTTTTATTGGTAAGTTGGATTGCACTATTTGGAAAGAAGAAGTCATCTTTTGTGTAAAAATAAAGCTGTTATGTAACAGAGCCGCCATAAGACTTCTGTTTGTGTATCTGAGGGGGAAATGGCCCTTCCCATGTATGCCATGCCATGCGTCTCCGTATTAATACCACAGAAATACGACAACTGAATGGAAATTCCAACAAAACTATGTCTTCAAGTGACTCAGTCAGAGCTGCCACTGAGCGTCTTCCACCCCCGGCCCTTCCTGCTCGGAGCCTCTGGGTGTGTCTCCCTGTGACCTCATCTTCCCAGAAAAACTCCCAGAAACCTCAGCAGCACAATTGCTCACATGATGCAGCCTCTGTGCAAGCTCTCCACAACAACAATTCGTTCAGTTTATGAGAAAACATGTCGCCTTGTGCTGATGGTGGTGCCGGTGCCCCTGCCTGTTCATTCAACCAGAGCATCAAGTTGAGTGTGTGAGTATGTGTGTGTGTGTGTGTGTGTGTGTGTGTGTGTGTGTGTGTGTGTGTGTGTGTGTGTGTGTGTGTGTGTGTGTGTGCAGACTTGCATCCTGTTTATACAGCCCGTCTACTGCTGCCTGCTGTGAGAACTTAAACAGATCATACTTTCAGTCCTAACCTTATTGTTCTTGCCAAGGTTCTTTCCATTCATATCTTTGTGACTAATTCTTTCTCAAGGGGAAATATCTCATGTGGGCAAACTTTCAGTAACCTGTCTGTCTTCATAAAAACAGCATTAATGAGTAGACACAGCTCTGTAAATCACACCCACCAGAAGCTGCTGGGTTGACCAGCGACAGGAATTATAGATTCGTGAAAAGAGGCTTTTGTTTTCATGCAAAAGACAATAGCTCCCACATGGCAGCAGGACTTTTTAAACCAGACACAGCACATTCAATGAGTCATCTGACAACAGTCCAAAAGTCAGCCGATCAATACCAGACAACGCACACAGTTAACTAGAGCAAACATACTGTACTCACAGCACAGAATGAATAACGGGGCACCTGACAGGCAGACTGGCTGTCACACCAAGAGTTTCAGAGCGTAAATCATACCTCGGCTTCTCTGAGAGCTGACAGGCCGTGGCAGATCAGCTGGGAGGTCTGTGTCCTTCACAACAAACTGGATGAAAAAGTCCGTGGTCAGTAACAGATGGTCCTGAAGGGAGTCTGAGCTCAGGCTGCTGTTGGAGGTGCCGCTCTCTGAGTGAAAATACTTGTTCTCTCTGCGTGGCGGAGCTTAGTCCATGTGGCTGGATGGGAAATGGGAAATGAACTCTCTGGGCAAAGAGCCAAGAACAGAGTGGGTTTTAAAGACACAGCAGTTTGCAGTGCTACGTAACGTTCAGTCACACTTTAAACTGTGTAAGTTCCATGTAAAGACATTTTCAGCTGCTATTTTTTATCATTTCCATGCATACAGTTGAGTTCATTTTGGACATTTACTTTGTTTTACTTCATATTTAATATTTCTACTAAATGAGCATTTAGCATCACAAAGGACTTTCAAGACTACATAAAGCATGGCATAGTCATATCATCTATATTCAAAATAGTATAACCACGTAGAAGCTGAGATCTACATAAACACGTTCATCCTTTCAGTAGTGGAAAGTACATTTACTCACATACTGAGTAACATTTACAATTCACAAGTACTTGTTTTTCCCTTTTCCGCAACTTAACTCCAGTACAATTTAGTGTTTAATTCAAAGTGTTGTAGGTTTTACTCCGGTTACTTTGTTTGACAGCTGGTGACTTATTGCTTTTCTAATTTTTAATTAATAGGCTGATACGAAATAAATTTAATGGATAGATTATAATCCAGCATTAAAAATTAAGATTAGACTTCACACTTAATTATATTTTGATGGTAATACTTTTGTACTTTATTTAAGTAAAATCTTGAATGCAGGACTTTTATATGTAACAGTTTTTCTACACTGTGGTAATGCTATTTCGACTTGAGTAAAAGATCTTTTTCCCACTGGCATCTTTACTGATCTCTCAACTCATCTTGGTAATTACTCCCACTAAATCCCACTGACAATAAGACAAACTGTGCTGTTTAAAGTAAAGAAAAAGAGAAACATCTGTTCAGTTGTTTGAATTAATGTGTCACTGCTGTGCTGCCTTTTTGTAGAGTCTGTTTAGAAAAAGGAGTTTGGTATCATAAATTCACAATTTAGGCAGTCAAAGTGATGGAAATAATCACACACTTAGACAAGAATCATGTTGTCATGCCTTACACAAACAGCAATGAGTTGTAAATAAGTGAGCAGGTATCCCCCTCTAGTGGGTTTTACTGAGAAGGCAACTGCAGCAGAGGCCCCAGATACACAAGTGCCTGCTAATGCCACCACAAAGTCTGTTATGACTTGTCTGTATCATTTTAACACATGCTTTCAGACTAGAAGACGGACAGTCTTCAGCATGTTTTCATATAACATAGATAGGTGATTTAAATAAGAACCAGCATCAACAGTGGCCTCCTGAGATTATATTTTGGATTATGCACTGATGACTGACTGTCTGCTCTATATCATGTGAAAAAGTAGAATTACAGCCTCACGGTTTTGTGCCTCTGTGCATCCAGTCAAGTCGCTGTTCCTGAGCGATGGTGCTGAATAATGGGCAGACTATTTTATTGCAGAAACTGACCTTTGACCTTCTGGATATAAAATGGCATAACTTCATAATCTTATCCTGCTAGATATTTGTATCATATGTATTGTTGAGTAATGGCAAACAGTGTGTTTTGTGAGGTCACAGGGATCTTGACCTTTGACCTTTGACAACCAAATTTGAGCCAAGTTTGAAGAAATTCCCTGAAGGTGTTCCAGAGCTATCGCGTTCACAGGAATGGGACAGATGTGTGGACGGACAACCCTAACACATAATGCCTTAGCTGCTTAGCTTTGTTAATGATTAATCATTAAATGATTAATCGACTGTTTAGAATTTAACTGATACAAAATGTATTCACCAACAATAAGAGATTGGGACAAATGTATCAAAGTATTTTACAATCACAGATTACAGAAACTTGCATTTCAAATAAATTCACATAAATATAAAACACTCGCAGGAGAAAATGTTTTTAATCAAAATACAAGTAACTTGTAATTTAAAAACTACAAAAAGACATTATATGCAAATTGATATAACAACATTTAGTAGCCTCAGTATGGGCTGGATTTTCTTGGGCCAGTAGTTGAGTAGTGACATATGGGGGATCTGCTATCAAAATGTCATTATGTTGTGTTGTTTAGTTTATCATGCAAGTAACTTTATGTTGACTTTATCTGTTCTTTTATGTAGCATACTCTGCTTTTGCAACAAAAATAGATCAAGTCAGTGGTTACAACAATTTTCTGTTGGAAGAACATCCAACATATTTCACATATCATTAATGATTAATCGATAATCCACTGTTAAAGCAGCTGGCTATCGATTAAAGAAATTCCTTAAAATGCGCATCTCTAACGCCGATGTCGTTGGCGCGGAGACATAATAATAATATCTATGTAAACTTCTTAAAGGGTCTCTTTTTATCATTAAGGATGATCTCCATACAACAAAAAAAGCAGAAGACATCCATGAGTTTGGTTATTTCTGGCAACATTTTGACTCATTTATGATGCCGCTATTTAAAAATTCTGCACAATGAAACCAAAGTGTATCAGCCTGTATGAATACGTACAAATTTAAACACTGATCCTTTGCTCCATTCAGCCCGGTGTTACTTCTTGTCTAAAGGAATAAATTACAATGCTGAGCTATCAGTCTGTTTCAGTGTACACACTCACTTCCTCCCCACACTATATTTCCTCTCAGGAAACACAATGACTTCACCTCTCAGGCCGCAAAGGAAAAAATCTGATAGCTAATAACTTTGTACTGTAGACTCATCCCACACTCCTCATCTGACAACCCAGCAGCGAGCAGCATCACACCGAGGCGCTGCAGCTGTCATGTCGCCGCCGGACCGAGTTCACAGAAGAGCTGTGGTTTCTATCTCAAAGTGTGATGAGATCGCCGTCATTTTCCCTCTGCTGCTGCCTCCTTTTTCATCGAGGATTAACAAGCTGGACATGATCATTTATGCATCCTCTCCTAACCCCCTTTCATTCACACTGTAGCCTGGCAACAAGCTACAGGGAAGTATGCACAGACACGGCTTCATTTCACCATCTCTAGGTACATCATGAAGAGGAGTCATAAAGGGCTTGTAAAATCAAAAGGTGGAGGATAATATACGGTCTCTTGGGAGATGTGTTGTTAATAATTCAAGATGATTAGTGAAGAATAATTAGATATTATATTATCCTAATGGATCCCAGCATTTTTTAAGTTTTATTGTCACTGCCTCAGTGGTTGTCTTTGAGATGATGTCTTTTCTTCTTCAGTTGGCTGCGGACCACATCTGATCCACAAGAAGCTGTATGACCGAATATGAGGAATATACCAATATGAACATCTAAGTGTCTAATCTACAAAGTCATTGCTATTTCAATGGAAAGATAACAGCTGATCACTACAGAACCAATCTATATGGTGATCTCCTGTCACTTAAGGGCCCTGAAAACACTGTGTGAGTGATTTGATCATGAACACATTATTTTCTGACAGTCAAAACAGTTTTGGTTATTTCACTCGCAATATTTCTGTTCTGCCTTTTCGCCTTGAGCTCTCCAAACTGATTTGATGTGGGTGGGATCAGTGTTTGGATTACTGGCTGGTCGTCCAGGGTCAAAATCTTCACTACATGCTTATAGACAGAGGGGATACTCAGCTGCACTTGGCAAAGATAAAGAGAATGAGCCTACTGACCTGAAGGCTCTGGGAGGACATGCTCTGCCCTCCTGAGATTAAATATGTGCACAACAATCACACATAGGAGGAAACAGAACAACACATGAAAATGGCCCATGAATTATCATATACTAAAAAACACCCTGCACCTGACCAGATCAGTGATGTTACACACACTATTAGTAAAGGATAAATACACTGATCAGGGCGAAGCTGCACTCATACATTTATATAAAATGTATTTTTAAAAAACCCCATTTGAATTACAGATGACAGGACATTAGATTTAAATTCAATGTGAAGTGTTTACAGGAAATAGTAGAAGTGCTCATGGTTATTAATCTGTTTTTGGATCTGAATCTGGTGACAGATGGTGAGTTGTTTGGTTACTGTCTTTTTAAAAGTTTGTTGCTCATTTATTCATGGACGAAGTGGTGTTAGAGAAGAATACTGGGTTTGAAGCCATTGTTTAAGGAACTTTTACTCCCTCCGTAAACATTGTGGTTCTCACCTTGCTGCAGTGAGAGTGTTTTTCCTCTGCTAATGACTATTGTTCTCTGTTTCAGGGTTTGGGCCAGTGGCAGCACTTGTACTCCCCGGTCTCTTTTGGGTGTCAGGTGTGGATGGGCAGTCAGGTACAACCTGAGCGCTGGCAGCAGATGTGCTGCTATCAGTCTGCTCAGCCTTCTGGGTGGTGGAGGGGCATGGATTACTCTTGGCCTTGTTCCCCCCACCTGTCTAAGCATTCAGAGCGAAAGGCATGTAAATACACACGTCTGCAACATGAACTCCAGGACAATCACCAGATAAATGTTGGCATATTACATATCTGCAAAATGCATGGATGTGTTGCATTGCTACGCTGCCTGTTAAATGTTCATACGTGGTGGATATGCTGAAACTACATGTTTCTCTTTGTTTCAAATTTCAATTAAACACTGTGCTTATGTCCTTGTTAGGTTGTTTAGACATAAAAAACACTTGATAAGGGTTGAGAAACAATCACGATTTGGCCCAATCATCATAAAATATCTGCTTGTCAGTTGGTCTCACTGAGGAAAACATCTGGCTCTTTAGCTGCTGATGCTAAGTTCAGAAGCTAGTTGCTAACTGTGCCCCATAGGCCTACTGTTTGGTGCTGATCAGTGTGCAGTGGGTGACATTATAGAGAGCCGACATTATAAGGCCAGTGATCATTTGAGGCAGCAGCGGTGCACGGTATAGTGCCTTTATGGGAGGTTTGATTTATATTTAGTCATTGCAAAATGTGCCAATATGAGGGGCCATCAGGGGCCCCTTTCCCCACATTTCTGTGGCCCCAGACATTTTCCTGGAGCTGCAGATTCAGCCGGTAATTCTGTGCTGGTTCATCACTCCCATCTAAGATCTAAAAGCTTAAGTATCATCATCAGGCAGCTGCCACCAATACAGAGTAAATCAATATTTAAAAAACAAACAAAAAACAACTACTTTGAAATCACTCCAAACACTCATCTCAAGAAGAGCTCCAATTTTCCATGAGTTTGCACCAGTTTGTCTCCCACTGAATCTGCCTTAACAGCCATAATGAATGCAAAGCCGCGTCAATGGAGACAATGAGAAACATCATGTTCACTCCGTTGTTTCACTGAATCTTAGCTGGCACTGGGCTCCAGCTCCTGGGTCCCTGCCACTGATCAGATGTGTATGGATGGATGTGATGGGGATGTTACATCACTTGCAGTGCAGCCAGACGCCAGCAGCAGCATCCAGCTCGGAGGTAACGCGGCGCGCAGACCCAGCTGGCCATATTGTGCACCAGCTCTCCGCAAATCGGCTGCGTCACACCTAAAAAGCCATATATCAGCGTCGGAGCTCTGAAGCCAGCACATCGGGAGAAATACGCGCTTTGGAAAACGCTACTGGTAAGTGTTTGGATGCGGTGAATCCTATTTTCTTTTTGCTGTCACGGCTGATGCATCAGTCCCATTATGTCGATGCCTCGCGTGTCCTCTCCTGCGCTTTTGTGGATAACAGGCTTTCTCATGGCCCACAAAGCGCCTCATGCACATCATGTTTTTTTTTTCTGTTTGCATGTGTGAGGGAGAAAAAAGACCCCACGTAATTCTACACAGAAAACAAAAATCCGATTTGAATTGAATGAAACACTTGTGATTCCTTGGATGTTGAGATTGGTCGTTAAATGCCTCCCGTTGAGCGGTAATGAGCGTGTTTACTCCCCCCCCCACTCAGGTTGGTGGATCTGTCGCGCAGGGGAACAATGGTTAAACTGGGGAATAATTTCAGCGAGAAAAATAACGGGAAGGTGGTCTCCGAAGACGGATTTGACACCATCCCCCTCATCACACCGTTAGATGCCAGTCAGCTGCAGTTCCCTCCACCAGATAAGGTAAGAATTCATTCAGAGCCAGTGGGGGCCCTTTGTCTTTTTTTTCTGTGGCTCAATCATTACAATTAGTCCAATTAAGCAGGTGAAAACGAAGGAGAGCTAATTGCTTTGAGGTTAACAACGTTCATGTTCCAGATCTATTATCTCTCCATGTAAAAAACAACAACAACAATACAAAAAAAACCGTTTCTGTCCTCTCTAAAGCTGATTTGTCCCCCTTTCATGTACTGTGCATGTACTGTATGTGTGTGTCTTATGTGTTTTTTCTCTCTTTCTGCAAGGTGGTGGTGAAGACAAAGGCAGACTATGACGGTGAGAGCAAGAAGGGGAAGCCACGATCTCCCAAAATCGCAGAGTTCTCGATAAGCATCATCGAAGGCGTCTCCGAGCGACTCAAAGTAAGGAGAGCGTCGCTGCTGCCGTCGCCTGTGCGCACCATCTCCATCCCCTGGCATCTCCCACACTCCTACACACACATGCACATGCCGAGAGATCGGGCAAGCCTGTCTCCCCGCAGCTCGTGACATGTGTCACCAAATACCAATCAGAGTTATGCCCCTCTCTCTCTGTCCAGGCCACCCGTCCTCTGCTGTGTCCTCCCGTGTAGGCCTGTCATCTTGCCGGGTGTACACAGGGAGACGTAACGCACAGTGATTCACTTAACCCCGCCCCCGAAACCCTCATTAATTCAGCTGCTGCCATGGCGATGGCCTCCAAACGCCGGCATCTTTCTCAACACCCCCCCCCCATAAATCAAAACACAACCGTGGCCTACTTTAATATTCAAAAAACTAAAATGTGCTCTGCGTGCAGACTTGTGAGGAGCTCTCGCTCTACGTTCAGGATCAACAGATGAAGCCTTTTTCTCTGTGAGGAGCGTCAGGTTCCCCTTCAGTAGTGCAGCTTCAGTTCTCCAACATCTGAGGGGAGAGGAGGCACATCACCGTCTCACAGAACACACAGCGCTGCTTTGGAACGCTGCAGGCAGCCCCCCCCTTTCATCGCAGATAGTCTCTTTTATAATCTCCTGTTGCTTGGCTGTGTTTGTGTTGCGCCGTCTGCTCCGGGATCCGTACAGACACACCAAAGGAATATCGTTTTATTCCCATTGACGCGTGCTGTCACCCAGTCTGAGCTGTGCCAAAGCAGTACAAAAAGCACTCGCATGCACGGCAGGCACCTGGCTCCCTTATCCAGGGAGATCCTTTTTTGTATTCTGTCAGCGCAAAAAAAACAAAAAAAACAATCAGTTTGCGTCAGGATTTCACTGGTTCTGAAGTATGTGACGGCCTCTCTGTCGCCACCATTCCTATCCACTGATATAAATAACTGGAGCACACCTTGAGGCTCAGCATCTTCAGCAGCTGTAATGAGGCGATTCCTCCCACACCTTGCCCCCCCCCCCCTCCCCTCCTACTTGCTAGAAACACCAGAAGCAGTTACATAACTCCCCTGGGAGGTGAGAGCTGGGCTGTGCAGATGGTCACACAAGCCATTCTCCTGTCGAGCTACTGTATGCAGAACATCCTATAAGCCCTGACCGGCTGTTAGTCACTGACACATACATCCGCGGATTTGTATATACATCAGCCTTCTGTTCAGCCTGAAATGGTCACACAAGCAATTTAATTCTGCTTCCGCTCTTGAAAGACGTGCAAACTTTTTGGTGTCCTTTCACAGAGGTGTGACACAGGTGTTGTGCCACTGATGTCTCCTCTCTAGGTGACCCTGCTGGTGATCTGCGCCCTGGCCTTCCTGGTGTGTGTGGTGTTCCTGGTCGTCTACAAGGTGTACCAGTACGAGCAGCCGTGCCCCGACAGCTTCGTTTACACGGTAAACACACTCATGGGCATCATCCTTTGCGAGCCCGCCTGACACTGGTGTGCTGATGAAATAATGATTTCATTGTACCAGAATTAACCAACGTTCTTCAGTCTGTTGAAGCACTTCATAGCCTATATAAATGAGGTTTATTTCACAATAATTATGCCATAAAGATGGACCCGCAGGCAGCCAGACACTATAATGGTGTTAATATGACAATCTGTTGCAGTGAAGTTAAGCGTTTGCAAAATCTTCCCACTGAATATCTCTGACACTTGTTTTTTTGTTTGTAGACATGATCTGTGGTGGGACAATTTACTACGTGAAAGCAGCATTTCAATATGAAGCTCTTCAGTTATTTCACTGCTGACGCACTTTACCAGCTTTTGGTGTCCTTTTAAATTAACTTAAAGGTCCTATTTGACACTTTGGGACGGTGGCTGACCTGTCCTACAATCCCAGTGAGTGAATATAAGGCGTGTTGGGCAACAAATAGCACCTGTAAAGCAAGACTATGTAACATTCATGATTAGAAAAAGGCCATATAATGGTAGAATGGTTGAAATAATTAGCAATAAAACACACCGTTGCTCAGCTCAGTACCCTCTGATATTACTGGCTCCTGGGCTAATTCTAGCTAACATTAGGAAACTTTAAATAAATACTGCTGTGTAATAGACGTCATTGAGTTGTTAAGGATTTTCCTGACTCTAGCAGAATGGTTGATCCTAGGCCCAGGTTAAAGACAAACGACCGCAGTGTAGTTTATAGCCCAACGTTTCTTACCTCTGGTGATCTCAATCACATTCCAAAAAACCATAGAGACTATCTTGCTGAACAAAATGTAACAAAGGTATCATAAACGTGTGTTAGCCAGGGACATTAGTTCCAGCAATAATCCAAAATCCAATTCAAAAATCCCATGGGCTTTTTGCTGGAGGGAACCAGGGCAATGCTGACTTTCAGTCCAGCCTCGAAAAATCCGTTATCCCTACAGCATTCTATCATCGACCATCTTGGTAGAGCCTGAGTCAAAATGGGCGAGAGAGGAGTGTGGGTGGAGTTGAGGTGTGCGCAATGAAGCCTGGTTGCTGACAGCGAGCAGCTGGCATGTTAAAGTGTCCATACCCTTAATAATGTATACTTTTCTTTTTTAACCAGGCTGTATGTTTATTTCTGCTGTAAAGTTTGGCATTTTAACAGGGGTTGTTTGAGAAACTGCAGTTTTCATTTCATTTTTAAGCCCTGTTGCTTGGTTCAGTGAAAGTCACAAAGCTTTTCTGTAAAGTTGGTGACTCATTTTCCGTGTAAGTGCTCTCCGGTCTGTTTTCATTTAAAGCGATATATTTAACTCTCTTTCTTTGTTTCTCAGAATTGAATTGCACTTTCCTGAGTCGTAATTTCATCACCTTGTGTTGGCGTTTCACATTGTCTCTTGTCTCTCGGTATATTTAATCTTGTTCCCTTCCCTCTTTGGAGCAGCAAGGTCGCTGCATGCCGGCCGGGATGTATGGCAACTTCCCCCCTCAGGGCCCTGGGGGCCGCGGGCGCCTCTTCACTCTCATCAACCACTACAACATAGCCAAGCAGACCATCACCCGGTCAGTATCACCATGGATGACCATCATGTCTGAGGAGAAGGTCACCCAGCAGGAGACGGAGACTGCCCAGAAACTGGCTTAACCAACCTGGGATCAGGAGTTGGCCTCACCTGCTGCAGCAAAAACATAAATAATAGGGTTGTGCCATTCAAGCAAACCTCAGAGTCCCAGGGCTTTCTGTGGGTGAAAAATCCACTTTTCTTGCCTGAGGAGCTCTGCTGCCTTGTTGATGTAGTATTTTGGTCGGCTGATGTGTACTATGGCAGAAAATCGGTGGAAATTTTGAGCATGTTTTCAGCTGAACAAGCCTTACAGCGGGGTGGATTCATGGTTTGTTTGAATAGCATACATTATTATTTATTCACACTTGAAAACAGAGTGGCAATTGTGTAAAAGAAAAAGCCACAGGAATACAGACACACACTCACTGTCTTTGTAAATACACATATGTAACAGAACTCACTTTAGTACTCACATTGTGAAATGACTGTGAACCATCCCCGTGTCTGCGTCGCTTGTTTTCACGCACATGCACGAACGACTCGGAATCCGTTTGCTTCAAACCTCTTTCTTATCAAATACATAAAGTACTGATAGCGCATGTCAGACCTCGTGAGGTCCAGCAAGTGGTACATTTCTCATGAAGCGACAAAGTTTGCAGCGTATTTGCAACTGAGATCATCTGTGTGAAAATATTTTACTGTTCATGATGTTGTGAATAATTGAGGTTCGACATGATGGAAACCTTTTAACCAGCGGAAAAAAAAAATATTTTAATTGTGTTGTTTTGGCACAGCTCATACTGCTCTCTGCATTTAGTGCTATTAGGGAGTTTTTAGTGTTTGATGCATCACATCTTTTGAACCAGCAATGATGATTGTCTCCATGCATTTGAACTCATGTGAACACTGTGTGCTTTTCTTTGCCGGCTACATGAGATTTATTTATCGTTTACTTTTCATAGCATACATTTGATGCTAATGTATTGAATGTTTTTGCATTGCTAGTGAAGACACTGTATTGTGCAATGCTTAGCATTGATTAATGTCACCATTAAGGCTGGGGATGGCCGTTGGTAGCCATCACAGCTACTAGACTTAGGTTGATGTAGTGGAACAATCTGACAGTAGTCGCTTGTCCTGTTGCTTTTTTTCTGTATTTGTCATTGAACTTAAACCGTCACAAATTATGTACCTTTTTCAACCAATGTAACGATTACCATTAAAGTGCATTTGCTACATAGAAATGTTCAATGAAAACTGAAATAAAGTGCCCACATTTCACACCAATGTCCAAGTGGAATCTGTCACGAACTATTTCAGGAGTAAATCTTGTCAGTTATGCTGAAACTCCCTCAGTGCAGAAAATAAACACGGTGAAGAGCTCAAGTTCCCTTGAGTAGAGATCAAAGAAATATTTCTAAGCGCTGTAATGCTTGAACTACAATATAGGTTAATCCTAATGAACAGATTAGGCAGAAAATATCAGGAGGCTGTGTGAGTCAAATCCCCTGTCGACAGCTTCCTGTCTCTAGCTGACACAAACTGAGACAGGCAGTGGCTTTCTGCTGCTCTTGAGGTTATCTGAAAGCTTGACGTGACATGAAATGTATTACATGTTATAAATGAGCCCCTGAAGTAAAGACAGACAGAGGATACAGAATTCAATTAAGCATTGCTCAGTTTTACTAGAAATTGAGTGGTGTGTCAGTACATTTACGTTGTGATAGACATCAAATTAATTGTTCTGCTGCTCGTAATTGCCTGGGAAGCAAAACATTCTCAACATTTGACAGTTATTCATAATTAGTAGTTCACTGAAGGACATAAGTTGTAAATGTATTTAAATAGAGTGAGATGGCAAAGTCAACTTCAGCCTGCGCAGTATCCTCTAGTTTTAAAATCAGTGTTTCCTTCAGTCAGTCAGACAAGAACAGTTGCAACCAATTATCACTGCTTTTAGTGATGGAGAATGACCGACTGTCCAAACATTCACACACATAAAGTGGACAAAGTGCGCCATCACAAAGCAGGCCACCACAGAAGTGCTTTTAAACATCAAAATTAGGCAATTAGCAACAGGAAAGAACAAACTTCTGCCTCCGCTTGAACACAGAGTCTTCTTGAAGAGCACTTCCTACATGAGGTCCAGCGTGGTCAACTGTCAATTCAGTCTCAGTGTTGTCATCGCGTCTTTATGAGATAACCAATATGTGCCAGAGCCAGATGGCTTCCTGTCGTATAGAGTCCAAGCTGACAAGTTCTGTTAGCTGTCGTACCAGTCCAGAAAGAGGAGAGAGAAAGAGCACATGACCAGGAAGAAGAGGATCCATACCCGGAAACCAGCGTTGTTTTTGATTGCCTGTTGAAAGAAATAAACAAAATTACATTTAACTGGACTGATTTACGAAATCATCCTAAGAGCATAGCATAAAGTAGCTGAAGTGGCTGAAGGTTACCTCTCGTATATCTTCATTTCCTTCTTTGACGTTTTCTGTAGCACCAACAACCAGCTGATGAATACTGTCTATCTCCGTTTCCTGTCACGGAGCGTGAGGTGGACAATGTGTTTATGTACAACTCAAAATACTGAGCGTTTAAGTGAACGAGAGAATGAAAAGGACGCATGTCTGCTCACTTGTTGCAGGACTTTCTCAGCAAAGATCTCCTGCAGTCGAGAGATCTCCACCACCTTCCCCTCGATTTGCCTGCCGCAAACAAAAGACACTCATTAAATATCACATGAAAAAAGTTTGCAAAGCATATTCAAGCCCTTCCAGATGACTTTAGTAATACAATGGCAGGTCAGTTTCACCTCAAGACCTCAGTGCAATCGAGAACAATCGTGTCAGTGGCTTTCTCTGTCAAACAAAGTCATTTTGTCTGCAGACACCTTTGTCCTTGGGTCATTTTAATCCTGTCTGAATCCACATCTGGCATATCACATAATTGTTGTCTAGCTCATCTGGCATTTCAGTCGCTGTGCCGCTGTAATTATTTAGTGGGAGGGGGAGTGACATTGTGTAACACATTAACACAAGCGCAGTTCCTGGGGTAAATCATTTCGCTGTTCACATCACTGATTTGCGATCAGAATAAAATTACATGAATGACATCCTGCAGTAATGAGAATGTTGTCCAGAACAGTAACGTGTGTGCAAAGCAGGACTCACCTCACTTCGTCCACCAGGCTGTTCATCTCGCTCACCAGCCTCTGGTTCTCCTGCTCGAACTACACAAAAAAACATGCAATAATGTAGCATCGTCAACAATACTGCTCATGTAGATGTCAGACATGTGTAAGTTGGCATATGCTGTATTATCTGAACAACAAACCCTTAAAGAGGTATATGGAACAAAAGGGAAACATTAACTGTGTACTTTTGTGAGAATATACTGTGAGTTATTTCTATAAGGAGAAGATTTGGATGGATTTGATTTGTCTTTTACCTGAATCTCTACAAAAGAATTCTACCTAAAAACCTCTTCATTAAAGCAGTAAATGTGTAAATGAGTCCCTATGCATGTAAACGTCACCCAAGTGCAGCTATATGTTCTCACATGATTCATACAAATCTACATATACTGAGCGACATGAATACTGAATAATGACGTCTGAGGTGGCACACCATCTGGATCTCCTCAGGGGAGAGCTCGTCCTCCACTCGGCTCTCCTCCCACAGGTTGACGGGGTTGTCCACGACCTCTGACACACTCTTCTCTAAGAGACGGAAAACAGACACTTTAAAAAGTCTTCATGTATCAAAAACTGCCATCATTTACCATGTCATTCCCTAAGGAATGTAATTTCTGCCGTTAGGGGTCGTTCATTAAGAACAATGAAAACAAAAGACTCCAGCGTAGGATCATGGGAGTTGTTGACTTCATTATTTAACATCCTACATTGCTGATGACAATCTGACAGAACTCAGACAGAAATGTACGAGAAAATCTATTAAAGCTTTGTCAACGTTACGTTTAGTCACATTAGCCAACTTCATTCATTGCCTGGTGTTCACATTGTAACATTGTTGACACCATTTGGGTTAATTTAAGCACATAATATCACAAAATATATAGTTATGGTCTAGTCGCTTTTAGACATTTTATGGTGAAGATGTTACATCTAGCTTTAACTGCTCAGTTAGTTGCTAATTCTCTCTTTGTAAAGGGAGAAATGTATAATGGTGTGGTTATTAACATGAATTTATATAGATTTGATTGCCTTGTAGTCAGTTTACACTTCTCCACATTGGACCTAAGAGAAGTCAGTGTTGAAATACTGAAGCAGCGACCGAGAATTAATGTAATATAAACTGTACAAGTGTGGTGATTAATCAGTATCTGGGACATTCCTCGACTCATACCGTGGGTGTGCACTCTCACTGGAGCTTTTAAAAATGGCTCATTTACATGGAGGAGAGTGAAGATGAGCTTCTCCAAGCACATAAATATTATTGTTTGAGAGATTCAGTAGCAAGGTCAAAACATACAGTCTAAACATCAGGCAGACAAAGGCAAACGCTGAGTCTCTATATGTTGAGTCCAGATTGAATGTTTTCCTCACATACAGTGACACGTCTTTTATCATTAAATGTTGTGACAGCATTAACAAATATAACTGCAATTACATGCAATTTTTAAAGTAAAAATAAGGTCATTTAAAATTATGCTTAATCATATTTTGGCGCCTTCAGTTTGTTTCTCTTCAGTGATAATAAAGTTGAGGAAGCTGTGTCTTTAAGCAGTTTTCATGGTTTTGCGTAATAATCCTGTTAACGCTATAATGACAGTGAAGACAATTCGCTTTTTAATTCACTGCTATCAAACCAAACCAAAACCTTGTATGGTCTAAATTAAGCTGTAACACATCATAATGCCATTAATGCTTTAAAATTAGAAAGACAATGCCACTGCGGCCATTAAAGCTGGAGTGAAGTTGTTTTTATCTTAAGATATCTTATCTAAAGATTAATGACTGTGAAGTGCATCCCTACATGTTAATGATTCCCTCCGCCTGATGGTTTGGATTGCACAAACCTGCAGAATTACAACTTAATGGTTGCGATTCAATCAAAGCAAGAACAATGAATCATCGGGCATAATGGCACTGCGCTGGCACGGCACATTTCAAAGTAGAGGCTTCAGATGAAACACATAGATCAGTCCTGCTGCTGATGGGATGTTAGTAATGGAAGGAAGCACTTTTTATATAATGTAGGGACAGTTGTAGACTATATATATACATATATAACATACATGACAGATCACTTTACTGTCATTCTTGCTATGACTGTCAAAAATAGTATTGAGCAAATGTAACTAGAGTGCTCACTTTTATATATCAGAGGTTTGAAGTCTTGACCGGCACAGAATGCAAAGAAAAAAAGCACTTCACAGGGCACAGAAATAGCAAAATACACAAAAATACCAGACCATCAAAGAACAAGTCACGGTCAGTAAAGCGCACACATGGAGCAGGGCTTCTTTCTGTCGCCACAGAAAAACAGCACAGTGTCTCAGGGGACTCACTAACTTACCAGAACTTTCCTCCTTGACAGTCTTCTCTTCTGTGGGCTCCACCTCCGGCGTCTTTACCACCCGACTCTGGTGCTCCGGTGCCAGTCTTGACCTGGAATGACAGAGCGAGGGGTTATGTGAGTCAGGAGCTAGTTTTTAAAGTCACTAAAATGAGGATAATTAATAATAAATGCTGTGACTGGGGTATGCACAGGAGCTGGTACTCACAGTCTCTTCTTGTCCACCATTCGTTTGACCCTGATTGCTCTCTGCTCCGAGTACAGCTTACATACTCCTTAAAAATAATCAAAAGACACATGATGTTTACATACTGTTTGCTAAAATATTGCTTCAGTGATTTTTAGTATTAGTACGGAAGCCCATGTTGAAACCACTGCAACCAGCCTGCAGGGCTCAGAGGCTACTCCCTGAGCCAGTAAATGTCCTGAAGATAATCAAATGGATGCATGTAAAACGGACTAAAGAGGACAGGCTGTAAGAAGTATGCTGTCTGAATTGTAATAGGTTGTATGAATTCACCTCTCAGATACGTTTCGATGAGGTCCAGCACTGCCCCTCTGTGCTCCTTTAGCTGGGCGGATGTCACCTGCTTCTCCGCTATGGGGACAACAGCAACACATTCACTTACTGTGGACAAACTCAAAGGTTTGGCATAGCGCCAAAAAGTAAAGACAAATCAAAAACAAAAATCTATGTCGTATCTTATATATATGGTGCGCAATGCAAGACAAAACCAGCATCACCTGAAAGCTTATTTTACATTCACAATAATATTTGTAAAGTACTTAATGTGCTGCACAATAAAAACATGCACACACCTTCATTGCGTAGCTGCTTGATGGCCTCAGAACACGTCCTCATGAAGATCTGAGCATCCTGGTCGATCTGGTCTCGCTCATTGTCTGTCATACGTGTAAGATCTGATGATATGAGGCTGTCAGACACACACGAACAATCGCAGTTAGATAATATACTTTGAGGGCATTAACAAAAGTTAAACATTTGATTGATATCTGAACAAAGTCTCTATTCATACCCTTATTGAGCATTAAGTGAGGCAGACATGCTATCCCATCACTAACGGGGCAGTTAAACAATCTGAACAAACACAAACTCCACACAAAAATGAGCCTGACTTCGACTAAAACATCGGACCATCTTATTGTCGGGTGATGGTGAGTAGCTGAGCCCTAATGTCTCCCTCTGGTGGAAACAAGATGTAGCTGAAGACACATGAAGGCTGGTGATGACTCTACTTTTGTGTAAAGGTGGATTTGGCTGGTTGGATTAGATTGTACAACTGCTTGATCAATCAAATTAATTGTTCCCAGTACAAGTCTTACAAGCAGTAAAATTCTGAAGCTGAAACAAAAGAAGTCAAATTGTTTTCAAATCAGTCAGTCAGTCAATAAATTTCCCTTTATATCCTTGACTTTTGGACTTCTGCCTTCACATTCTGTAACAATTCATTTAATGTCACACTGGGTTCTGGGAAATTGTCATATGTCACTATTTCCTGACATTTCACAGACAAAACGAGAAAATAATCAACAGATTTACTCCCTCCACCAAGGAGGTAATGTTTTCACCTGTGTCTGTTTGATGGTTTGTCAGCAGGATTACACAACGACAACTGAACAGATTCCCAAGAAACTTGGTTAGATGATGGGTTTTGGCCCAGAACATACCCCATTAACTTTTAGTGCGAATCTGGGTGAAGGGAAAGATCCAGGAAGGTTCTTTTGCTTCCTTTAAAATGTTTTCAACATTATTGTTAATTTCTTTGGAATTATGCATGGCTCTTGATAAAAATCTATGAGTGAGCAGAATCCTACATCTGGTGAGCTTTATTATGGTAAATATGGGTTATCAAGTTTATTACTGGGTTTGGATTGATTGTGTTCAAGGGAACTGCTGGGCCTTGGTGAAGGTGTATGCTCTACTGACTGCCATTGTAGTTAATGAAAATAACCAATAGCTGTGGGAAAGAACAATGATGCAGTTATAAAACAGAAAGTTGGCCAATTCATCCTTTACCATATTCATGATGACACAGAGAAGGAATTTATTTTAGATCCATATTCAGTATGATATATATTGAATTCCACAATATGGTAAAACAAATCTTACTGTGCTTATTTTAAAAGATATAACAATGGTGATATGATTCATGACAAGAGGGAACGATTCATTCTTGTAACACAATTTTAATTTCAACTAAAAAAAAGCCCCAATTACAGTCGTGACGATGTAACAGGCTGTCTTACAGCTGGAGAACAAAAACTGCATGCCAGGGCATCTCTGCAGCACTCCAGTTCTTCATTATGATGTCATTCTGTCACACATTTAACTTTACCAGCCCTGCAGGTCGCCACCTAAGCCTTTTTACTTATTCTGTAGCTATGGTCTGTAATGATTCTCGCCTACACTAATTTTTTTTATACACTTATATTTGGAATAATACATAGTCCCTAATTATTTTGTCAGGCAAGGTCAAAAGGAGGAGCTGATGAGAAAATGAGAAGACAGGAACGGCTCATAACGCAGTAGACGAGACTTGAGAACACACCACTGATGGCTCCTTGATGGATTTTCCCACCATTAAACAGCACTGCAGTCCACCCACTGCTAATGTTGAGTTAATGTGTTCTCTTGAGGTTTTATCAACAAAGTTAACAAAACATAGGCGACTCCGCACACCCACACCTACAAAACACAGAGGGGGGCCTTGAAGGGAGGAAGGCTAGGATTAGTCCCAGGGCGTGATTTGTTCTTCACTCGGCTGCAGCTCAATTATTCCAGACAATTAGACTGGAGCCTGCCGCTACGGACCACCCTACTCGCTGCTGACCTTGTGCCAGCAGACGGCCCCTGCAGCACACACACATACATACACTGTGGAGACATATTTGACGACAGCCCTGACTCCTGACCTCTTCTGATTTCTGTCAGAATCAAAAAAGTGTTCGTCTCTGCTCCGGCCCCCCGCTGCAGCCTTGAAGGGTTTTGTACCGCTGCTGTTGTTGATTGTGGTGGATCACGATGCAACTGTTTGCAGAGGCTTACCTTCCAGCGCTCACGTAATCTTTCCTGTGTTGTAGCAGAAAGTCTTTGAGCTTGGTGATGTTTGTGATCTGTCGAAATAAAGGGAGAAGAAGCGTTACTTGACTGCATTACCTTCATGTCAGTGAGTCTCTTTAAATGCCTCAGTTGGTCCTTCAAACACCATGTCAACACGGCTTAAGAAAGAGGTTTTAGACGTGTACCAGGAAACTATTTTCTCCTGACTACATTTAGACTGAGCCAGAGTAAATGTATAATTTTGTAGTTATTGGATGCGACAGGCGACCAATGTCCGTCCATCCTCTCTGTGTATCCTCAATATTTGCTTTTGACAATTCATCAAGTCTGGGACATACAAAAATCAAACCTGCAATTTCCTCGTCAAACAGCGCTCATAAATAAAACCATGAGCGGCTGCATAGAGAGCACTGACAGAGTCATCTCTAATAAGCTTTTAAATTCACTGTTGCTATTTATCACCGAGAAAATGTCCAAGTGTATGTGTGTACAGGGAAACCAGAGGAAACTTGGTTCAATCCAATATTTGCTCCTGTAATTGGGTCAAATATTAAAAAAGACCAAATTGCTTCCCTGTCCGCAGAGCTCTGCTGGCGGGGTCCAAGTGGCTGTGAATACGCACACAGCGGGCTCTGTTAGCTCCAGAAGAAGACAGAAGTCAGACAAGCTGAGGATTGAAAAATGACACAATGAGTTTGACTGTGACAGCAACCCCCGAGCGTGGGAGATTATTTTGATAGCGTAACGACGCTGTCTTTTCGGCCTTCAGCTTTTTCACTCTAACAACCTCAATTATCAAATTGCCTTGGCCTGTAAGGGGTAACCGGGCACCAGACGTCTAATAATGTCTCCAAACATTCACTCCTAGCGTCAATGGTGACCTGGGGCAGTTTTTTTTTTATATATATCAGCTGACGTTTGAAAAATGACAAGTTTTTCAATGCTGAAAGAAGGTGTCAACATAAACAGAGCTGAGCAATTTGTTAGAGAGCAAGAACTCTGTCTTTGGTTTGGAAGGCAGCTCGGGGACGAATGACACTGCTGTGGGGCACAAACTCTGGCTGTTAAGGCAAACCAACCCTTGTAATAACACAATTATTTGAGGTCAAGAGTTAATTGTTGTTCAGAGCAGTGGAGCTTAGCGGGAGGTTCAGGGGAGAAGAGAACCTTTCTTATGGTTCAAAGTCTTTCAAAACATCGTCCGTGTTTCAGTGTCCAAGTGAAGGAGGAAACTTTGAAGTGAGCTCCTGCGAGATTGGTGGGTATTTACAAAAATACCTCCACAAAACCTGTAGTGAATAAGATGTATTTTATAAACGTCCTGAGTAATCCTGTTGGTCACAAATGGTGCTTTTAAGAAAGTCTGTTACTATGTTTTCTTCAGCAATTACATCGTGTTCTAATAGGTATCTTACAGAGGAGAGTTTTTCATCCAAAATTGCTTTTTCTGAATATGTTAATATATATTTTGAGAACTAGTAAATTGATTAACAACTATTCTATAAGTCACTTAATTGGTTTGAGTAATTTTTTCAGTAGAAAGGCCAAATTCTCTGATTCATCCTTGGAATGTGAATATTTTCTGGTTTCAGCAAACTGAATATCTTGAGGGTGTTGTGGACACAACAAGACATTTGTGGTCGTCGTCTTGAGCTTTGGCAAACACTGATCGCCGTGTTTTAACCATTTTCTGACATTCTATAGCCCGAACAATTAATCAATTGAGAGAGAAAAAAATTCAACCAATTAATCGACAGTTAAAATAAGCGTTAGACTTAGCTCTGAATAAACGGGTTATTAGCTTCTTTTTAAAATACAAAAATGTGAAATTAGCTGTTATATGAGTGGTATCAGCCACGAGAAGCAGGTAACTATCGGTTACTGCTATTGAAATAAATACACGTTATGCATCCACAGATTGGATTGTTTGTCAGAGAAAACAAGACATTTTATGGCATCACCTTGGACCCTGGCATTTCTTTTATATTTTGCTGACATTCTATCAACATTTTATTGATTAAACAAGACAATAATTGTATATTAATGAATAACGAAAACAACCGTTAATTGCTGCCCCTGTAAATCTCCAGTCAGACACTTAAAGGAATTTGTCCAGGCCTTTGCTTGGCATGATGCGGTAGTTGTCATGATGTGATCTTGTGAAGTCGTTGACTCCACTATCCCCTGTAAAATCAGCTCTGGTGGTAAAATGGTTATTTATTCCCACAACCACACAATTGTAACAGTAAATCTCAAGTTCTCTACACAATCTTTGGCCCGCCACAAAGTGGAAAACATAACCTCACACATGGCATGACTAATTGATCTTTTACTATAAACTATGTCTTATGCTTGCAATTAGCACTTGGCTTCAGAATTGTATTTATGTACAAACTATATTCACTCGCAAAACTCCATCTGTACTGCACCTTCTTGACCAGCAGGTAGTGCTAAATCCACAGCATTTAAAACAACCCTAATGAGTAGGAGGCGTGTGTGTGTGTGTGTGTGTGTGTGTGTGTGTGTGTGTGTGTGTGTGTGTGTGTGTGTGTGTGTGTGTGTGTGTGTGTGTGTGTGTCTGTCTGTCGCAGGGGTGCCGGGGAGTGTAAAGAGTGCTGCTCTGGGGGTTGAGCTGTCTCCTGTGTGTATACATTGGAGCTCAGATTCCCAGCACAACCTCAAGGGTTTGCAGGGGGTCAGAGGGATCAATTGCTCTTGTAACTTAAGACCCTAAAGAGCAAGTAATTCCTCAACAATGAGGAAGGGGGTGGCCTTGTGCATGCGGCTTGCCGTACATATGTGTGCACGCAGCTATATGTGAGAGTGCATACATGCGACCGCCATAGGTGTGTGTTAGGCAGAAGGAGACAGTCTGTCGGGCTACATCTAATCTCGTCATCATCGAAGACCCCCACTTTACCTCCTCACTTTCTCCTCCCCCCCCTTGCTTCCCTCAAGCTCCGATTGAGCCCAAACAAACCATCAGGGGGGATTATTATGAGGAAGAAAAGAGAAAAGGCTTAGCTGGCAGATTTCTAAAGGGCTTTGGATGGCTCTTTGTTTTGTTAAATCCAGGTAACTGACAGAATTCGTTGATGACTGCCCTGCTTTGGTTTAAGCCCCTGTGTGTCCTGACCGTCGGCTATCCATACTGACGCCACGCCATGTTGTGTTTAGGTATGTGAGGATGCTTCAGCGGAGAAGACTCCGCCGCATGTTGATTTCATTATCATGTTTATGTCTGACTCTCTAATGGGTTTGTCTTCTCATGTCTATTTGCAGTGAGAGTGCTTCAGTCGACTTTATAAACAAACAAAAAGCAGCATCAAAGAGAAACTTTCAAGATCAGTCATGAGGACGGTCGCTGACCTTTTTTTGTAAATGTGCTAATGTTGTAACAATGTGTTTTGATTTTTACTGGATAAGCTATTTAGATTCAAAGTCGTAGTAGGCAGCGCTTGTATACAGTCTTTGTGTTTTTTGATCATGCAGGTCAGATGCGTGGATACAAAATATGGACTGTGAAGAAACAAACACTGAGGCACATCAGTGGAGTATGAAGCTGAGACAACAACAGAGCTGCCACTGTGCTGTAAGACCGTGCCACATCTAATACAACACATTCAAACTGTTTAAGAAGAGTTGAGATGATTGGAATATTTCACAAGTCATTATGAAATAAGTTGGTAAATACGTTGATGATTAATTAATCACATCTGTTCTTTTTCAAGCAGAAAATGTCAAATATTTGTTGGTTCCAGCTTCTTAAATGTAAGCATGCGAAATTTCTCTTTTTTTTAAAGGTAAATGGAGAGTCTTCGTGCTTTGGACTGCTACTTCGACAAAAAAAATAAAAAGCAATTTAAAGATAATTTAGAGGCTCTGGAAAATTGTGATGAGCATTTTTGACATTTTCTTTTTACATTTTCTAGACTTGACAATTAATTGCATAAATAATCGCTGGCTGCTGCCCTACTTATTTGTCTATCACAATCTGACATCCTACCGAGGCCGACCATGAAGGTGACATCACCGTTGAGACAGGTCTTGTAGATTTTTTTGTGTGTGTTGGACCAAATTCAACGGAAACTATGTACACTGCTCCATTTTGAGGCAACTTAATCAGGTTTCAATAATCAATCTAATTAGAAACAGATGTATTGGCCGGGCCCGTTACATTTAACTCGCATACAAAATGTGGTCACCGCCACAGTACGCAACATAAATGGATGATAATCGTAATTATGCTATAATGTGATGGTACTGGTTGTGATTCCTGGGACATATTTCTGAACAATTAGATCATTTTTTAAGTCTGCTTATCAGGTAATTCAACAGGTTCTTCCCTTCTCTATCACTCCGTGTTTCCATCTAAATAATATTCAGACAGATTCACCTGCATTCTAGCTGTATTAAGGTAATACAGAGTGATCAATTTGCCTGAAAGCCCTTTTGATACCAAGCCTGGCTTCTACATTTAAAGTGTAAAACCCAGAATTGCACACACTTTGGATTTAGACAGGGAAGGTGTCTCACAAGCTTTGTCAGTGTATCATCACCTGCATTGTTTCTGTCGAGTTATTTGAGCTGTGTGTGCTCGTGAACGGGTTGTGTCAGGTCCGGCGTTTCAGCTTTGTTTTACCTAACATAGTTAAGATACAAATTAATTAAGATTTAAATATGTTAATTAACAAAATCGGATATTGTAGTCGTGGTGGCTAAATGGAAAACATCACACCTGGAAATAGATCTTTGCCAGCATTTAGGAAATCAAATACAGTTCCTGACAATAGGAAAAACAACTGAAGGTGGATATAAGGTACTCTCATAAAAAAGAAAATCAAAATCGTCACCAAACTGACAATGAAAAGAACATTTTAGGAAAAAAGAGGGGGAGGACAACTATTAATCCCATATGATGTTATGAAATATAATATGTGCAAAATTACAAGTTCAGAAGAAGATAACATGACATCTGTCCCTTATTTCAAAGATGAAGAATTTGTTTTGTCTCTTCCCCAAATCTCAGAAAGTGAGGTCATATAAACAACTGCAGTGAAGATAAGACTGTCCATGTAAAAAAACAGCACTGGCATCCAATATGATGGATTTAAAAAAGAAAAAAAACAAACAGAATAAACCAATAATATTTGACGAATGGCGAAAGCAGCTGTGAGCAAACTGTGTACACGTGGAAAAAACAGGACATCTCAGCTTAGTGCATGACAAACTCTGTAAGACTTTAGTTTTATCACAAATACTGTGACAAGACTTAGAAAGTCTGCAACTCAGAGGCAGCAGGCATGTTTTTCTGTTAACCTCGGCCTTAAACACTGTTTTTCATCCACTGTAGATTAATGGTGGCAACAACTAAAAAGTAAACAATACGTTAAATGTTGGTTAAACAACATTGCCTGCTTTTGTTTGGATTCACTTGATGCATTTAACACTAATGTGAAACGATGACACATAACTAATACCCCATGTCTGATAGCACTAACCTCTGAATCTAGAACAAAAAAACAGCAGTCTCTATTAGAGGAGAAAACATCTGTTGCAGTTTCATGGTTCGGACTGTATTTTGGAGTGTCAGGGTCAAGTATGCAGCCTGCTGTCATGTGTATTGGTAGTATTTCAGTGATTGTAAATCACAATAACTACAATTGCCTAATGACAAAAGCCTGACAACGTTCTTCAAAAAGCGTCAACAGCTGCTGCTTTGGTTTTGTTGCATGCTGAAATGTTTAAATTGAGCCTAAACATCACTTTTGTTCCACTTAAACTATTTGGTCTGCAGAGTATCTGGTGTCCATCTCACCATTTAGAGTTTGACATTCATCTGCAAATCCCCGTTTCACCACTTTTTCCTCTTTCATTTTCATTTTCATGAATCATGCAAAAACATTTTGTTGCACGCAGTGAAACAAAATCTAGACTGTGCTCAGGCCTGACAGCAGATGCCCCAAAATTCAATTTGCCTGGCTTTCATGGGAAAACAGCACAGAGATTAGTCCAACTGGTAAAGAGACCATTTAGCAGCACGTTCATCTCCGGGTGATCCCTGCAAATCACTTCCCCATGGCTCAAATACTGCCAGAGTACAGTCTTGGCTTTGACAGCTGCATTCAAGCAAGTTTTTACCTTCGTGCCCAAGTAGTTTGTGACTTGATGAGTGGGTTCTTTCACTCTTGGAAACATTTGTTGGACCTGTGTTAGGCCATGTTGTCAAAATTTGAGTAGGTACATTTTAGCTAGGCTTTGTGCATCTACCATAAACAGAGGTGTCACAATTCTCCAAATCACTGATTCGATTTTCGACTTCAACATTGTCTGTCAGCACTGATGGTGATACCACCATTAGACCATTATATCAGGATTTGTAAAGATCAACAGATCATTGGTTTTATGCCCCAACAACTGTTGTTTACATTTTCAAATTCTTCTTTAAAAATATAGAGGAATTTAGAACAGCTTGACTTTATCCAGGTGTCTTTTTCAGGTTAAGATTAGTATTGATCGAAAAAATTCACGAAAAAAAAAACACCACCCATCAGCAATTTAACAACGAATGACAAAAGATAGAAATTTAGTTTGTTAAAAAGTTTGGTTTCTCAAATCTGTCCCAAATAAACCCTCTTCCCAAACAAATCAATAAAGGATCTCTGATAAAGAGATAAATAAATAAATGCAATATTTCAGACGCTGTCACAGTAACTTCAGTTATGTCAGTAACAAGTGTTGTGCACAATTGTGCACGTATTTCCCTAAATGGTTAACATTAATGACAAGTCATAAATGTTATTGCTGTATATTATCCGCTTCTGTGGCTGCCCAAAACGACCTGTTAAGATGTGCTCTGGTTTCAACTAAATGACAGCACCAATAGGATCATGAAAATTATTCTACAAAATCCTTTCAACTGTCATGTTCACAATCTGACATTATCTGGGCCGATAAAGTCCAGTGTATACCCCGAGAACAAGACTTTGATGATATTGCAAATGTTTAAAAAACACTTTAGACTTTGAAACTTGATCGTCACCAACAAAAATATCAAGAAAGCCAGACTCTCTCAGAACTAAATCTTTGGAGAATATACGAGCATACTATGTCAATGTGAAAGTTGTCATAAGGAAGAGCCCCCCGCCCTTTAACAGCACAACATACTTTTAAGTGCTGGCTGAGGGCCACACTTTTCAGAGTTTCTAAGAAAACACTGTGAGAAGGAGCCAATTTTGGGATACCAATACTCACGGCACAACGGGAAGCCGGGCACTATTTTCTACACACAATTTACCCATTTCAAAGTGACCTCCTCCATTTAAACTCGAGAAGGGCAGCATGCTGCGGATAGAGAGACGAGGTGAGCAGTGAAATGGAGATCACAGTGCCCCAAACCGACCCCTGTGAGGTAGAAGATTCCCCTGACCAAACCCCACCCTGTAAACACTGGCCCTCTTATTAGTCAATCAAGCCTTTTTTCCCTCATTGCCTTGAAAGAAGCTACATTTCCTTTCTCATTGAGTGGCTTTTTGAGAGGGAAAAAGCCTCATAGGACCACTGTGTATTTGTCAACTTTGATGTTTTCTTTCTATTTTTGTGAAGCTTCAGTGGGAACTTGGAGAGTTATGCATGTCTTGAAGGGCACCCACATCTGTTGTGCATTAGGTGCCGGCCGTCAACATTGTTACTGGGGACCTAATTTAATATTTTCTCTGTTTTGATCTTCCACCTTTAATCACTGGCTCTTGGGAGGATCGGCTTTCCCCAAGAAATTGTTCGAGAGCCGAAAGAAAATGTTATTGCAGTGTGTTTATGGAGTCATACATGTGAAGAGGGAACTCTCGCAAAAAAATGCGGCCTATTTCAGACTGTACAGAGGAGAATGGATAGTTGAGTTGTGGGTGAAAACCGCAACATAACTGTAAGCAGTCAGGACATTCCAAACTCGCAATTTCAATTTCTACAAAAGCTGCTCCACTGAGATGGTTTGAGATTATATCTGCAGCGCGAGGGAGACAGCAGTAGGGGGGGAGGAGAGCAGAGGGCACACACCGCAGGATAGGTTTGGGTTTCTTTGAATCAGCACCACAGCTTTTATTAAACCACCATTTCTAATATCAATGTAACAGAACATAACAAAAACCTGGTTGTGCAGAGCTGCTGCGACCGGGCTCACGTTTGCCTCAGACTGAAGGTTGGACACATCAGGTACAACTTACAGTCCTGAGTCCCCAAGGGAAACATAAAGTGGTTCTTCAAGGTGCCTTTGAAGAGTTTGTGTTCATGATACTCATGACAGGCCAAAGACTTCTGGCTGTCAGACTTCTGGCAGACATGGAGCAAAGCCTTTCAGTTGCCAATGATCCATCTCTGACTGCCAACCATTGATGTCTCTGCATGTCAATGGAAGAATACAATTTAAGATGTTTGGGGAAGTTTCCTGAACTAATTAAACGCCAATGTTGCCCTTCCAGCTAAGTCTTTAAGTTCAGTGTCCCGTGACAAGTGTTTTTTCAGCAATGTATTTAAGGCTGTGTGAAATTTTCCTACAACTAAATCAACATACAATAAGCTAATTCTTTCAACGGAGTTACTGAAATCCAAATTTCCTCGCTGACAATGTAATTATAACCTATAGCTGAAAACTCATTTTAATTAGTTCAGGACATTTTAAGTAACTTGCCAGGTCCTTTCAATCTAAACTAAATGAGAAAAACGCTCTCCACTATTTTTATAAGTAATGTTTCGGCTGTAATTTAGATTACATTGGGCAATTTTCCGGGTCAGGCTAAAGCAAAGAATCCAGGCCTGTCAGTGTCGGGGTAGCAACAGCACTCGGACCTGACAGTTGGCACAAAATACTCTGGGCCAAGAACTGCTCAGTCTGGCCAGTTGGCTAATGTATTTTTTTTTCAGACAACTTAGCTTTTGTCTTCCCAGATCTCAAGGAGAGCAGTCGTATATTCTGAACTGCCCACATTGGTCAGGATCTGAAAAATTCCTGACCGAGGTTCAAGTATAAATAGTGGAATTTTTATGAGTTCAATGTTAGTTTAGTATTCTTTATTTCTCTGTGTACAGTAGATTACTTTTTTGAAAATGATCTATCTTTGCAGCTTTTAGTTCATACAGCTTTTATTCATGTCGACTTGAAAATGACAATTGATAACTGCTTTCCATGATATGTTGACTTTTTTCTGAAATATAATATTCAGGAGGCATTAGTTTTAACAAAGAAGAAACAGTACCTCAGTGCCTCAAAACTTTATGAATGGGTTAAGAGGGGGGCTATTTTGCTAAACTTGAAGGAGTCTCCTTTTGACCTTTGATTTTCTCAAAGAAACGTTCATCCAATCATCTTAAACACTCTTGGGTGTAGTGCTGAGGACCAAAGTAAGCATCACGATGAGTGTGAAGTAGTTTGGATGAGCAGTTCTCAATAAAGTAGCAAGCAAGCACACATTTCTAGATGCAGCAGTACGCAATACACATGCACGAGTTAATAGGATACCTCATACCCACAGCTATGTAGAGAGAGAGGTTCAGGATGCTATGTAGGTCATGATATTGCTGGTAGCAGCAATACCTGAGGCTAAACAATCAATTCCTTTCCACTGCACTGGTACAGATGAGCAGCAATGTGCACAAACATGCATGAAGCATGAATTTCTGGTCAACAGTTAGGAGCAAAAACCTGTGCCAAAGATGTATAAATATGTGCCAAAAAGGCACTCAGACAAGTCATTTCGGCCAACTGTAAGATATTTAATGTCAAGCCATGTCCCATTTGCCAGCTGCAACTCCTGACCTTGACACTAGAATATGGGGCAACATGCAAGTCAGCAGTGGTGGCCAAACTGGCAAGAGTGATGCAGTGAAACAGAGACAGAAGACCGCTGTGTAAAGAATGGCGTTTGGAAAGCTACTTTGTGTTTGATAGATGGACTGGCAATGCATCCAGTAACTTGGAAAAAGTAAGTTTCAGTTTATAGAAAACCAGTACATCACTAATACAGTTCAAGGAAAAGTAATTTCCTTTGGAGAGCTGTGAAATACAAACATATTTGCAGGGAAATAAAGCTCTGCCTCAGACTAATATGAAGTTGAATGAGAGCTCTGAAAATGATTAAAGTATACAAACAGTGAAGACTATATGGTAAATATTTACTCTGTATAACACAGTGACCTCGTTTCTTTTCTTAGATAATAGAAATCATATTTCTGTTTTATAAAAAATGAGACAATACAGAAGCATTTTTGATAGATGTAGGTATGTTGTCCTTTCCAGTGTATAACACTTTTATGTAAGAGGGGGTAGATAGGAGGCTGCCAACACATCAATTCCCCTTAAAAAAAACCTCATACATATTAATCAACATGATGCTACTTAAGATCATATAAAATTGCCAATGTTAGAGACAGTGCATTTATATCACTGTAGGTATCCCTTTATCATATCTGGGTATAGTATAGGTAGTTATTCACAATCAATCAGTCAAGCATGACTGCTTAATGGCAAAAGTGAATTTTCATATGATTATAGCATCAATGGGGTTAAATACCTCGATTGTTCTATTGATTTAGCTTGATTAGCATTTGTTAGCTTCTTTTCAATTCAGTTGCCAGAACATTTACTTTGTCATGATATATAACATATAACACAAACATATACTATTCTGGTATCTATGTTCCCCATTCCTAACTACCATCTAATTAATGTTGCATTCAACACATTTTAACAATGATATACACACTGCCGAGAGAGGCCTTGCTAACTATGAACAGCTGGTACACATTGTACTAAACTCAAGCATTGAGTTTCAGTTTGACATCACCGAGCATTTCGGAGAACTACCCAACGTGCTGTACACATTTCCTTGGCTTACTGCTTCTTCTACAAAACAGAAGGAGCAACAGTTACACTTAAACAGTCCAGCATTTAACTGTCATCACAAGTAAAGTCAGTTTCTGTCCATGCTAGCACAGCTAGCTAAAGTTAGCTTAATGAAGCACTCACCACTTCTTTCGCCTTCGGAGAGAAGCCGCTCTTGGGTCTGCTCCTCTTGAAAATCTCATCTTTAGTAGAGTCAAAGCCTATTCCTATCGCCTTGTTCCTGGTTTTGACTGTCTTGACGCTGGCTTTGAAAAGTGAAGTTATATCCACAGCCATGTCTGTGCAGCTGCAGCGCAGAGAGGGGCGGCTGTAAACAAACTGACACGTCACCAGCTGAGGACGTCATCATCCTGCGACGCTGTGGATTCTCCCTGAGACGGAGAGGAAAGCCTTATATTTTACCTTAAGGTTTTATCAGTAAATATTAAGTATAGCTTGCACTGTACCTCACTGTATTCACATCCTGTAAGCGTCTGACCTGGTATCAAGTTACTCTTCGACTCGAATAAGTTGCAGGTAGCGAAAATCTTAAAATTACAAAAATCTCTTAAATTTAAGACTTAAGTTTAAAGACACTTAAGTGGAAGGCTTTACCTTCCAGTTTTTAATTGTAACATTAATTGTAGTCATTTATACTTACAGATAATCTAAAGAAATCATCTAATCAGTTTTTCAGAGACATGCCCCTGCAACTTATTGAAGGGATGTCCACTAGGAAGAGAAGACCTAACTGGACAGACCAGGAGTGTCTTCTTCTTGCTCAGTTAATACAAGAGAAGAAAAACATAATCAGAGGGAAATGCAGCACTGGTATATCAATCCAGGATAAAAGACAAGCCTGGGAGGAAATCGCCCAATCCATCAATACTGCCTTTCCACAGATTCAGCGCACAGTCTCTGACTGTAATAAGAAGTGGGAAAACCTGCTGGCAAAGTCAAGGGAGGAGATCAAACGTCAGAAGAGGCAAGCCGGTACAGGTGAGGGAATTCTGGTATTTGTTAGCAATAAAAATTTAATAGCTAATCTGATGATTAGTATCATCAAGTCTAAAATGTAAGGCTGGTAATATAAACCAAGACCTTGAGGGTGGAGTTGCAGGGATGGCGGCAGAATATTACACTGATAAGAAAACCAAATCCACTTCACTTCATATAATACATTTATTGTATTGTGTTCATTGACAATTAATGCACAACGTGGCTTTGCATTCACAGAAGACCTGTCCTTTGAACAGCTCAGTACTGTGACCCAGGTTGTGATTTCTATGATGAACCTCTCAAACATGCTGCAACAGCATAGAGAGGCCTCCTCAGTCTCAGAGTTAGTGGAAACTCAACATAACAGGTAATACATTTTTTATTTGTTGACTTCTTTTCATGTGCTTAGACAGTTCTGCTCTCGGGGCAGCACGGAATTTATTAAGTAATTTATTAAAACACTGCTGTCTACAAAAATTCATACAGTATTTTCTCACTCACTTGGACGTAATGTCCCAGTAACATTTGTATAGTCTACAAACCTCAGTGTGAACAGTTTTCTGGAGAACGTTCTCCCAAATAAATTCTCCCCATGAGAGCTGCTCATGGTGAGTCCATTAGAGGATGTGAGAAGTGAGAAAATATGTTTTTTGTAATTTGGATGATCCGACTCTTTATGTGTTAATTTCTCATCAAACAAATTCATCGACTTTTTTTCCCCCCAGCTGCGATGAAGATAGAAATGACCACACAGAGCATGATCTATCGACATATCCAGATCCATCCACTCCTCCGGCAGAAAAAACAATGACTTTGACTAACAGCCCTAAATCACTCGCAGTGCAGTTTAGTGCTCATTGTGCTGCTGGCTTTGCTGCTTCTGCAGAACCACTAGATACTCCCTGCGCTACCTCTCCACACTGCACAGTGCACTGCTCACCTTTGCAAGAGCGGAAAGATTTGGAAATATCTGTGCTGAGAAGACAAGAGGCTGTCCTCAAGCTGCAAGAGGAATATTACACGCTGAAAATTAAGCAGATAAAGAAGCAAATGGAGGAGCCAATACCAAAGGACTGAAGTAGTTATTGAGAATGACTCGTGGCACTTTGTTGAGTCTCGTGCCTGCCTGGGACTATGTGATTATTCAAGTCAAGAGAAATTCAAGAAGTATCATAATTTGTTTGTGTTGAAGCTGAAATCTGTAATTTTTTGTACAGTGTAGTGAAACGCTAAAAGCAGCAATCTGATTTGATTTTGAGGTGCATTTCATACCATATCATTGTGAAGCAGGATTCGTGAGGGTTTGGATTATTCAACCGCTAACAGGAATCATGACCCAGATGACCTACAAACCTACAAAGTGTTGATGCAGGTCTAGGTCTGTTTTTGTCATTTTGGTAAAAAATAATACATATTTTTGATACCAAGTCTGCTGGTGTTTTCCTCCCCACTTAGGATTGATCAGTTGACCTTTATCATGCCTAAAGTATTCCGTTCTACCGCTGCTCTCTCACAGCTGGCTGTCAACTGTTGGATGACGTCTTTGCGGTGTGTTCAAGTGATGAAACATGGGCAACGTGAGACGACACAACAGTCAGCTTTTCAACGCTGCTACTGTAGATCTTTGATGTTTGCTTGTTGTGTGGCCCCCGGAAACTGTAGACAACTATGAGTTTGCTTTGCCACACATGAGGCAACACTTCTTTTTTAACCTTACCAGCTCAGAAGGAGCATGCAGTGCATGCAGGAGATGAGTCCTTTCCCCCTTCCCCCATAAGTACCACAACCCACCTCTAATAGCCTCTGGTGAGCAGTGTTGTTGCCGTGATATATTTATGTTAGCGGTAACAGAGTAACGTAACGTGTTACTAATAATATTGCACCAATATATTACTACAGTTATTTCATGTAACGTGTGACAACCTGAGTTTCTGACTGAAGTGAAGCATTTATTGCTGTTTTTTTTAAGAACCCATCCAAACTGCACATGGCCATATTAATAAAGACTGTGCGTGTGTTTAATATAGCCGAGCCTATAAGTACTTTGTTGAGTCTCTGTGTGACTGAAATGAGATGTATTCCGCTGGGCTGATGAAGAAGCTTGATCCTCAGAGCGCACTTTAATTTGCACTCTTGAATTACATATGTCCATGCATTCCTTGTTCTGTGGACTAAAATAAAAGGGTATAAAAAAAGAGATTTTTTTCTTGTCATGTCATTATAGGTTACATTATAGAACTTATACGTCTATTGTGTTTCATATCTCACAACATATCAGACTTTGATCTTCTTCTGTCTGCCCGCTCAACCCTGTGTCAAAGGCCATTCATTGATTTAAAAAGATCTAGGATAATTATTCTTTACAGGTTATTTGGGCATTTTGTTGAAAGTAACTCAACAGTGGTGAAATATTAATATTTTTTCTCTATGCAGACAGTTATATTGTAATGTACTATATTACTTTAAAATCAAGGTAACTAGTAATGTGTATGTACTTGCACAACACTGATGGGGAGAGAAAATGAGTCCTCACTGGCTTCCCACCTGCTGCTATCTTTATCTATCTTTGCCACGTTATTCGAACTCTGATTACAGTGCTTTCAGTATTTAAAAAAGTAAATATAGCAAATACTGTAGAATAAGATCTACCATAAGTGTTGTTGTGTATAACGGTGAAAATGATGATCAGTATCACCACTTTAGAGTCTCACACTGAAAAACAGATGAATCAGTGCAGTACAGTACGAAGAAAACTGGAATGAGACATGTTACATGTGTTGTGTCATCTCAAGGGGCGAACTCAAGTGTGAACCATTCGATCATTTCGATGACAGCTGATGTCATAGTTATCGATGAGGGCACATGACGAGAATATAGCACACGTTTACAAGTTCACACGATGCATTAACAAAAGCTCAAATAATCTTAACATATTTTCCCAGGTGATTCAATTCTCATATTCTTGAAATCAAATTTATTCTTTGTAGGAAGTGTATTTTAACACATCTGGCAGCAAAGGTACAAGTACAACTCATCTGTATAGTTTTACACTGTGAGATTTGCAGCTTATTTGCTGATTCATGCCATTTACACCTAAGTGCAAATTTGGAAGCTGCAAATGTATATACCGATATACATATTTATGAAAATCGAATTTAGTCATGCCAGTGTAAGAAAAGCTACAATAATGTTCTGTCTAGACAAATGTAGTAATTTGTGCGTAATATTCCTCATAAATCCGTTTATTTGTAAGTGACTGAGGTTGGCACCCAGATGTAAGCTGTGGGGCCCAGAGTGTTGAATGAAAGTCTGTTATTTGCTGTGTGGTTTGCTCATTTCCTTTGTTAGTGTTGTGCCAGACTATGTTACAGCTGAGTGCTGTGACTGTCTCTCCCTTTCTGCTGCTTCAGCAGTAACCCCTCATTTTTTTTTATTTTTTTCATTCGATCTTTGACTGTGGAAAGAGAGCAGCCTTTCAGGGACCAAGGTTATGTGCACAGAAAGGCATGACTGTCTTTATGATACTTGATGTGTTGATATGAGAAGTCAAACGGAGCACTAAAGTTTCCTAACTTTTATCTTACCCTGGCATAAAACTTACTAATTGAGCTTGCTGCAGGCGTGTACTGTGCCGGGCTAGCATGGGAAAAGGAATGACACGCTGCAACTTCAACAACCAATTTGATCCAAATATGTTTTGTGGAGTCACAGTGCGTTCCCTCAGATGCTGAAAACACATCTTTTCTCACATTATTCACACTCTAGTTACTTTTAGCTACATATTTTCACTGTTTAGTCACAAGGCTTATTTCTGAGCTCTTTATTAATTACATTTATCTGACCATTTCTACTGTTTATAGAATAACAGCCATTACTATGAGCTATAAACTCATTATACTCATACTACTCATCCAATTTAGTTTTTGTAAACAGTTTTATTTATTGAAGCTTTTTTGTTACTGTTGTATTCATCAATGAAATTGCTAGCTTTGTCAAAACTGTTACTTTTAGCTAACTATTTCAGCTTTTTATCCATTAACATTTGCTATTTAAACTGTATATAATCATTCAGACACTTACTTTTCACTAACTATTTCAACTGTCCTACTTAGTTGCTTTGTTACACACACTCTCTCTCTCTCTCTCTCTCTCTCTCTCTCTCTCTCTCTCTCTCTCACTCTCTCTCTCTCCGGTGTTTATGTTTTACAGCTGACTCAGGTTGATGAGCACTTAACTGGATACCATAAAGTTCTTTACTGGTTACTGTTCCTACAATTTGTAATCCTGTTTCGCTGTTTATTTTCTTTTTTATCACAAATTTGTGCATTTTCTGAAAAGTCTCAAATTACAGTTTGAGGTCAGTTGAGGTTGTTGACATAATACTTTTACTGATCTTGTACGACTACTATTAATACTATAATAACCATCCTTAATACATTGATATTCTGTAGTTGATTAAACCTAACTTTTTAAATTTAATTTAGTTTAATTTTTACTATTACGAATTAAATGCTGAATAAATAATTTATTATGCAATTGTTTATTAGGAATTAGCAACTAATGTTTAACCTTTATAACCCTTACCTTAATGATTACCTTAGATTTGTTTACTCTGAGGCTGTTCTTTGTTATTGTGCCTTATGTTATTTGCCTTAATTGGACAGCGACTGGTGAAGGGGCGAGACTGGAAATGTAACCACTTCCCGATCAAGTCATTCCACAAACTGTTATTTTTGCGTTTCATGCATATTTGTCTCCGTCATTTGTTGTTTTTATTTTAACCTTAAATAAGAGTATCATACAATAATGTAAAATGCAAACACGCTGATAAAGTAGGCCACTGATGATAAACTCAACGAGGGTACGACAGACTACGCATTCTTTATAGGCATTCCTAGATACTATCTGTCCTCTGGATGAAGCGTCAGTGATGGTATCCATTCCTCCCGTCCCTGACAGATGAGCCATGTTTTGGCGTGTCCTCTGGGCAGTCCACTTAACTGCCTGAAAAGGAACCCCTTAATCTCCACTTTCTCTTTGTTTGGACTATTATCAGACCTGTCAGTCCTGGCTGCTTTATCTTCACAGAACTCATCTACTGGCTGTTTGACGTTGGCTTAATTCTATCAAAGGCCCTTATCTCTGGTTTGCCTGAGGATGCATCCTTCCTCTGACTCGCTAGAATGGTCCCAGCTCTGATAAGAGGATGTCTTATTGGGGTGAAGAACACAGTTTTGTCCCGGGGCCTTTTTATGCATGTTGCTTGATTATTAGCATTATATTTTCTTATTCATTATATTGGTCACAGTCCCTCATTGTGTTGTATTTGTGTTGTTTGTTAGTGGGGTGTAGCCTGAAACCTGAGCTAATGGCACACCGACCTCTCATCAGCCCATGATCCAGATTGGATCAGTGGAGATAGTCTCCTTTAATGGCAGTTAACTTTCTGTCTTTTGGCAGTCGTCACTTAAAACAGTCTGAAAGAATGTCATGCAGCTTGATCTGATGAGGAGCAATTACATGGGAGGGAGCTGTTGCCTTTGAGGTGGAAGCTTACCTGCCACACCCTGCAGGCTTACAAATAACCCTCTGGACACAGCCCAAATGTGTGAGAATGGTCCCTTTTCTTCACGTCCTGCTCCTAATGACATATGGTCTGACAGGATTTGACAGGTGGGGGTAGAGAGGGAAGTGGCGGCCAAGATGGCGAATTGACTCATGCAGTTTGCTGTGGTTGGCATTATGTCAACAAGATAGATAGAAGAAGACTTTTCGGAGCCCAGAAGAAAAAGATATTTGGAGGCAATGCTGTTGTGGTCCCATTTTAATTCCATTAACCATGAAAATAAATGTGTTCTTCATATGTCTTATCAAGCAAATCAGATGTGATCATTATTGTGTAGGCTGGATGATACTGTGTATAAACTGTGTCTGTGAGAAAAGTTCTTTTATGCACATATGTGCATGAGCTCTGTATTCCGTGCATGAGTTTGCATGTCTGAGAATATTTAGATGTTAATTCATTTTTACCACCATAATAACCAGGACCCAGTTTTTGCATATGAATCATGAGCATTGCATGCAAGGTCATGTGCATGTAAGTTTCCTGGAAAACTAATCACGGAAAAAGACATGCAGCTTAGCTGCTTGGACCAACAAAGAACTACCCATAGGTTAAGCACAGATGTTGCAATCACAAATTGGATTTTCCGTAATGCAGTTGCTGTTACAAACGCTTAACTTTATTTAGATTAGAAAGGGCATTGCCCATTACCAGCAGGCTTCAGGCACAATGTCTCCGCTCTAGGGATTAACCACAATTTATGCTTTTATTTTGCTGGCGTGGCGACAACCAAGAAAGGGAAACTTTCTAAAATGACTTGGTTACAAGGCACATTACCCTTTAACCACTTATTTTATTTTGTCTTTCCCCCCACCACAAACACAAACAAAATGGTTATTAAAGAAACTACTGTAAGGTAGTGAGTGATTGAACTATCAATGTTATCATTGTGTCTTGTTTGGCACTGAATGTCTCTTGGTTCTTCGTTACCATCAGTTGAGGAGGTCGTCTTACAGAGACTGTGGATATGTGCTTTCAAATATGATATAATCATGCCATAGCCACACTACGACAGTCCAGATTTAAGCATTCTGGATATGCTTGACTTGATCATTTTCCACAATGGTCCTCAGAAATGGACACCAATTGCCCCACCAATGAAAGGGGATCCTCTTTGTAATTAAAGCCAGTAGAAAATTGGATCATTTTTTGCCTGGACAGCTTTCACATTCCAGCCTAATATGGCATTGGAAGCTTTTGAAGTTGCTGTCTTTGCAGTCCCAAAATTATACCTTTCATCAGCCAATCATAAGAAAATGGCAACCTGACATTCCCAATCGCAACTTTCTTTTGAGCTGGAGTCCATGTAATCAAGGGGGAGCGCAAGATACCCACTGACAAATCGACTATGAGTACTAGACTTACAATTTCTCCATTATAATTCATGGGTTGTTGGTTTTTTTGAAGACCAAAGTGAGATTTTAGCTTGATCCCTCAAAAGTCGAATATACTGTATGTAATCATCTCGATAATGATTACTGTATGGTAAACCCTTAATAATGCTATTTATTGTAGAATGTCTGTTTATTCACCTAAATACTCTTTATAAGTATCAATAACTTTAAGTCTTAGAATATTTTGTTACCAGTGGTCCAGGAACTGCAACGGGGTCTTTACCCCTGCGAATACAAATGAAAAAGTATATTTTCCATTGTAAACCTTTTGACTCTCTTGCTGTTGCACCTTTTGCTTATATCTTTTATTGCTGTGTATACTCTATCTCTGAACTTATTGTTTTTTTAGCCTGTCCTCATATAGGTGAAACATTTTCTCACCTATAACTAACCAAAATGACCATATGATGAAGGGTAGGTATGTGAGTCGCTGCTGCGTAACAACAGTTGCATCCTTTTGGAGACCAGAACAATCAACTTCAGTTGTTCAGGTATGAGGTATGACCCTTTTATATATTCTCCTATATTCTGTTTCGATACTTATATATACCCTTTATTTCTGTTATATTCTGTTTCGTATTCCTTACATGTACATAATATATCCTCCTGATTCCTGCTATATCCTTTTGTTGTTGTGCCTTTCTTTTTCAATATGTATTTTTTATATATATTTTATCATGTTATACCTTTTATTGCTTTTATACGTTCTACTGCTAGTACACTTACTTACTCTTTATGTCCTTGTGTCTTTTATATACTTATTGGCTATCTTCTGTTGTGGAGCCTCCAAAATAAGAATTATACATGTAGTGTAGTGTGTCAGACCAGGTACAACCTGACTGACAATACACGTCTTGAATTTTTAAATCTTTGAAGTGAAAAGTATTTTTTTCTTTAATTACCTTAATTTTAACTAATACCAAATAATTAAGAATAATTGCATTGCATTTATTTTCCTGTTAAGGGAAAGAAATACCTTATCTGGGTTAAAAAGTCACATCCTGTTATTGTGGAAATATGTTCTTCTTACTTAAAAAACAAACAGGCTTGGTGTAATATGATGTCAGCCAGGCCTGCAGGTCAGAATTAATCATCTTGTTTCGTCCCCCACTGTAACAGACAGCTACACTGCTTCGCCCTGTGAGCTAAAGTTGAACACATTTGCTGGGGATTCACCAAACGGCTTCTTGCTACTTCTGCACGGTCACCCAATTATGACTTGACAGAGCTGACACGTACAAGTACATTCACCATGACACAATGGTCTTTGAGGGGTAAAAAGCTGCATGGAAGCATTTACAGAGCAGGTCACCAGTTGCCCCATTGCCTCATCCTCATTGGACGGCTGTAATGTTGAAAATGTAATGTTGAGCTCGTAATGACTCTGAGAATTATGGGCGTTAGCACGAGTCAGCGGGTTCACAGAGGAAATCCTTATTATAGGGGGATTGTTATACTGTGGTTACATAGGTAACATACAGTATGCTGCAATTTACTCCTCCATCAATGTAACAGTCTGTAATTTTTGTATAATCTTTGTTGACCCACAACGTACAGACAAAGCCATCCAGGACGACAATTGACCATTTGAGGTCAAATAAACTTGTGCTCTTCCGCTGAGAGACTGTTGGCTGACCAGCCCAACCCGAAAACAATGGCCACTTTATGCATCCTCAGGCATGTCTACCGTACAGGCATGTACTTCAGCCCCAGAACAAACCAACCTCCTCAGAGACACTGGAATGAAACAAGAACTAATTTGTGTCTCGGTGGTTTCTCCCATTCTTAACCCCGGCCTCTGGCCAAGGCCAGAACGTCGCAAACTGCTTTGTGTATTTATAAATAGGCAGAGAGAAAAGGGGAAAGAGAGAAATGAGCCCAACAGATGACTGAAACCATATGGAACTGGTGGAGAGTAACTCATCTTGTGACAACACAGCACGCAGCTCCCCCTTACCTCCCCCGCCTCCCCCCCCAGCACGAAGTCCCACTCTGTCTCATGTCACAGCCGTTCAAGAAAGACTGCAATTGGAGAAGGTCAATCGGTGGCTGGGGCCAAGAACAAAGTGATCGTCATTTTGAAAAAAGTACATGCGGGATCCGAGGAGGAAATGGTTTTGCCGCCAAACACTCAATTACACGTAATTACATTAATTCAACCTTGGAGGATGGTTTATTCCATTTTATTATGAGGTTCGCTCTTTCATGTTTTCCGGTGGGGGCGGGGGGCGGAGGGGCATCATGAACAGCGACAGGGACTATGTGAAACAGATACTTAGTCCCTCATCTGAATGCTTTCATTTTTTTCCTTTTATGTCCTGCAGGGGTTTTGAGCCCACGGGCAATGATTTTTTTCCCAAAGATTTGATAGCTCAGTCTTCACATGCATCAAATGCCACTCACCTGTCATGACCTTAGTCTAACATAAAGGCAACAGAACGCTGAGTATCCTAAAAATTTCAATTAACTATTCCGTGCGAAGAGGTGCCAAACCGATTAGTTGATTAAATTATAATCCATTAAGCAAAAATGGCAAACGTCTGCTTCTTTTAGCTTCTCAATTGTGAGCATTTGCTGCTTTTATTTAATGGAAATGGCAATCACTAAGAAGCAACAGCATGTTTCATGACACAAAAACACCACATAAAGTCAAACTGATGAGGTTACCCTGCTTACTGCCATATTGCTGTAATGTCTGTTATGTTTATGTCAGTGAATTGATGAAGCTTGATGGACCTTCCCTGACTCGAATGACTGTTTCCATTACAATTTTATATGTCAGAGGTTGTTGCGAGCAAAATGGATTGCAGGGTTGGACCCTCCTCGCCTCCTAAATGCCTGGAACTTTAAACTCCCACACTTCTTGTTTTTCTGGTATTTGAAAGAATTTTAACAGATTTTCTGTTAAACAATTTAAATCTCATTTCCAAGCAAAGTTAACCCTGAAGACATCGTTAGGGGTTATTTTTTAACTTTGGAAAAGCTGCTGCAGAGTCACAGAAGACATTATTTGGCTGTTCCCCCTCGGGTGACCAGATGTCCTGAAAAATTTGAGGCAGTCACAAAAAACAGACAATTGTCCTGAAGCACAAATCCTGTCCTAATGTGTCCCAAAAATTAAATTAAACCAGGGTTTTCATTAGTCATAGCCTGACAAAACATTAAATGATGATCTTTGTGAAACCCTTTTTCGGTGTCACCCAGCAGCCGTTTCTGCAACGGCTACAGGAGTTAATAATCAACATGAACAATGGCTGTTGTTTAATATCTGTCTACAGTAGTGCTGCACATTAACAGACAGCTACTGTTAGGGCAACTTTATGATGTTGTTGAATTAATGACAGACAGCCGATTTCATAAATAAAAATAATTATAGCGCTAATTTGTGACTCTCATGTGTTTTACTGTTCATTGCCACCATGACCACATGACCTCACGCACCTCCAACTCCCCTCTCCTGAATTTCACCCATCTGGTCACCCGGATTTACCCAGGCTGTGGAGCAGTTCTCGTGACAAGTACTGCACGCTAACAATGGCAATGTGGATGCACTAGATACTGGTTGGATAAGACTTTCTAAAAGCCTAACCGCAGCTCAAAATGAAAAAAGTGCTACAAATCGAAACAATATCTCAAATAATATGCGAGCATGTCTGCCTGTTGTATATTAAAAATATCTGATTCTGATATTTAATTCAAAAAGCAACTTCCTCGTTGAAAGAGCTCTGATTCAGACTGTTCATTTGATTTGGGTGTTTTTCATTCGACAGAGGATGATTGTACATTTCCACTGAAGCATCTTCGCAGAGGACAAAGACCTACTCACTGTGGAAGCCTCTCAGCTTTACAAGGTCGAAAGTTTCCCCGTCTCACTGTAAATTTAACCTTCTATTCCACAAACACACTCAAATATCAGCCCACTCAGTGTCGCAGGGTTCCGCCGCTGAGCGTCCAGGTCCACAGTCTGACATCGCCACGCCCCGAGTGGAAGACTGAGAACTCTGTGTGATTGATCGTCACTTTTAATTTTGCTTGAGGATTTCGGTGCGTTTCCCCGCTGAAATGTAGGCCTCTTAACAAGACCGAGTCACAGACGTGGGCAGGGAGCAGGCTTTGAAATGCGGCAACCCCTGAACCAGAAAATAATCAAGGGGACTTAAGCATGGCACTGCAGCCGGAAATTCACTGTGAATACTGGTTTCAACCATGACCATTTGAGAGCCTGACATTTTGGCGTTCGCATTGATTTTGAGCCCCCCCCCCCCTTTCTGTCTCCCACTCGGCTGTATGTCACACACTCAATTTGGGCTCCCTCTGACCTAAAAGTTGATGAGTAGCGTCTCTGTTTTCAGGGCAGCTCTTGTCAGCAGAAAATGAATTGATGCATGCCTTTGGTCCACTTGTGACACACACACACAAACATGCACGCATGCTCGTGCACGCACACACACACACACACACACACACACACATATATACAGTGTGTCATTTATACCGTGTGTCCCTTTTAGACCTGCACCTTCCCCCCCGTTTCTTCCTGACACATCACAGGGATGGCTACTTTTATGCTCGTCCTGCAGAAACGTACGCTCACTGTCGCTCCCCCCTCTTCGTCTTCTTCCACTGCAGAGGAAGAAATTGCGGTAGAGGCTTCAGGCCAAGTCTCCCCACAGCTTGTCCTGATTACTAAGCAGACAAGTACCCAAGGTTAGACACAACCAGGTTTCCCTCCTTCATATTTAGGAGTGACGGTCGCTGAGATTTCCCTCAAGGACAAGGGACCCCATTGGACTGTGGATGCTCCTAAAATAAACCCACTGTAGTGGTAAATACACACTGTGTAGACGTTATGATTGCACATTGATAAAGTGAGTCATGATCTCATTCAACAAGTTTGAATACACACAGTATAATTTAGTTTAGAATAAACAAGGTTTGACCGCATGTCACTGTCTGGCATGTCCTTATAATCTTAATGTTCTCATCAGCCCTCAGAAAGCCAACCAACCATGCTTTTATTTAATCTGCAGTTTCCACTCCTCCTTTCTTCCCTTTTTCCCCCTCCGTCTCCTCCTCTGATCACTGCTTTCCCTCTGAATTGTATCAGCAGCTTACTGCCTTCCAGCCAATTAGTAAAGGCAAACACCACAACAATCAGTCTCTCGGCTTAATGCACTCCACCTCTTCAGCAGTAAATACCAACTGATTCCTCAAAGTTTTGTCATTCAGGAGAGCCCTGCTGGCTCTGGCCTTTGTCCCGAGGAGAGGGTCCCCCTTTGAAATGGCAGGTCGTACCGAAAACACAACTTGTTTGAGTCGGAGACAAAGGCTAAAGGGAGTTTCATAATGGCTGATGGGGCCTGATAAAGGCAGATTACAGTTAACTAGCCATTTCATCAGCCTGAGCGGGTTTGTGTTTTATTGTGTAACAAGGACGGGTCGTGACACAGGCGGCAAGAGCTGTCCAGTGTCACAGCTCTGAGTTTAAAGAGAGGGCTGTGACATTTCACTTGCAAATGCTGAGAGATTGTTGACTCCAGGAGATTCAGTTCAGGAAGTTCTGTTTGAATAAGTGCCACAACAATAGGCTCTTAATTAAAGCAACAACAGTACAGCCTGTAAACAACAGAGCCAACAGCAATGCAAGATGGCAGCGATCTGAAATGCGGGCATTATGCAAACCGTGGAAAATAATGGCGGTTATTTTAAACAAATGTAAATAAATTACTATTGGCATAGCATCTTGATTGCACATGGTCACGCCAACATTTAGCTGAGGTTTGCGCCTCTCAAATATTGCCATCACATGTCAGTGGTAGATCTAAGCATCTGTTTTTCCTAAAGTTAAATATGCAGCGACAACAACATAGAAGGTTGTTCTTAATGCTGTATAAATTTGAATCTGGTAGTGTTGAGATATACACTTGCTTTCAGTGTAAAACAAAGGTAAAATATTATATTACATTATATGTTTATCACCTAGGATGATTTTCAAATATAAAATAAAACATTTAAATCTGCCAAAATTTTCTTTGTGTCCTCATCGAATTCTACTCACTTATAGTAGTACCAGTCAACTTAATACTTATACACTACACGTAATACTTAATAATACAGCTTTTTTTCATCAAATTCCATGCATTATTCCCTGAGAAATTGATGAAAATGTCGAAGAAAGCTTGTATGTTGTAATGGTAAAGAACGTAAGGAAAAATTCCTGGATCTGTCCCTTTATCCAGATCTGCACCAAAAGTTAATGAGGCCTATTCATATATCCTCCATCCAAATTTTGTGGAAATCTGTTGTTTTCTGTGTAATCCTGCTGACACACCAGCCCAAAACAAATATACAAAACCTCCTAGGTGCAGGTAAAATGTGTGACATATAACACATATAAATATTGAAACAAATGTATATAAAAGGTAAGCAAGTATGTATGTCAGTTTTGGCTACTGTCTTTGTTTGAATCAGGAAAATGAAGGACAACTTCCAAAACCAACAGATGGTATATTTTAGGATCCAAATGGTTAGGAGCCTTTGAGGATTTTTGGAAATACCTTCAGATCGGCATTTAGTGTCGTTAAACCACTTGTGTTTTAAAAAAATCAGATGCAAGGCTCTGTAACTCAAATGTAACAATAGCACATTAAAGACAAAAACTGGTGATGTATCATTAAATTTAATCTCCTGCAGTTCCTTCATGTGATTTACTCTGTCTGTATATTCAAAGGTAATTTCGAGCCTGGAGAGTAAATTGACTTTATAGCCTGCTGACAAAGTCAGAGGTAAAGGGTGAGAGAGCTCCATCACAATAACAAAGGAAAGGTAATCAAGAGACAGTACCAAAGAGCATGACAAAAGGAGCAAGCAGTAAAAAGAAAAATGCTTTGTATGTAAATCACTGGAGTCTCCTTGGCGTCATGTGAAAGTATGCAAGACAGTGCAAAGAATCCCAGGCATGTCGCTGGAATGGGAAGGCCCTGACGCCAGACCGAGCGGCGGTGCCATTGTCAATTTGTCCATCAGAAAACAGAGAGAGAGAGAAAGAGAGGGAGGGAGGGAGGGAGGGAGGGAGAGATGGGAACAAAGGGAGGGATGGGTAGACAGACAGAGGACCAAAAGAAGGGTGAAAGGAAGGAGAGTATGATGTAAGGAGAGAAAAGATGGAGACAGGAGAAACAAACCATCGGGGGGAGACAGGTGCCTGGAAGCTACGCTGGAGACAGAGGGGTGAGGAGGAGGCGAGCCAGGAAGACGGATGAAGCGGACCCCTGCTGCGTGTCCGTCTCAGACTCCCGTCTCGGACTCCTCTGCGCTCCCATGAGCACAGTGGGAGAGACCGAGGAGCGCAGCGGCTCCCCATCGCACATCCTCTCTCACTCTTCTGCGTTTCTCTGCTATTTTCTCTACGTTCTCCCCTCGCAAACAAACAGGTTGACATGCAATCCTCACACATTTACACACCCTTGCTAACCCCCATCCTCACCTCCCCTCTGCTCTCTCTCTCTCTCTCTCTCTCTCTCTCTCTCTCCCTCTCTCCCACTCATTAGGGGCCATTTTCACTTCAAAGCGCCTCCATTATCTGCCATCTCTGAGGGCAATTAGGAATGGGGTGACTTTGAGCGGCAGGCATGGCCACGGCTTTATAACTACTCATCCTCTGTCATGAGGGCCTTTGTGGGGGCCGCCGACATTGATGGAGAGGATACTGGGGTCCCAACTCCCCCTCCACTTCCCCCCCTCCAACCCCTCCACATACCCCCAGCCGGCCTCTCCTTTTGACTGGTAAACTGTGGAGTAAAACGGTGTGTAATTAAGTGGCAGTCAAAGCAGGTCCTGTTTGGCTGTGTGACGGGCTTGGCAGGGGAGAGTCGGGATGAATGAGAATGGCGAGGACACAATAGCGAGGCTATGAAGCGCAGAAGGGGAAAAACCCACTCTGGATGAAATAAAGTCAATGTTTGCTCACCTAGAGTCGCTCTGTGTTAAAAAAGGGAGGGAGAGTTGTAAAAAGTGGCGCTCCCTACTTTACACGAGCGAGCGTAAACTTACGCAAACAAACACATTCATCCGTGGTTTTTTTAGTTTTTTTTTTTTAGAATAATCAAAACAACATTTCCTCAGCGAGAGCTCAGTCCGAGAGCTAATGCCCTCTGGAATCAAAGCACTGTCGTTCACGACTTCCACTCCGACATTTATGGTGTCCCTTTATACGAGTGTGAAACAGAGGAGCAGCGAGTGAAGCTGTCACCAAATAAATGTCTCATTATATTTGCCCTTTACTTTCCGCAACAACTTTTAGCGCTGGTGGAAGTGAACACGCAGTGGGCCCCTCGGTGTGTGCGCTGAGTGGTATATGAGATTTTTCTTAAGGACGGTGGTTACTGTGTTACTGCTGCCAAAGTCATGAAAAAGGGCAACAGTAAACTACAAAGTGAAGACAGCTGGACTGTTAGACGCAGCATTGTTACGCGGGGATACGTGGCCGTTTTTTGCAAAGTGAATGAAAAAGGCCGAGAATTGTGAGAGAAGGAAGTCAGGAAAAATTCCACCGGAATAAAAACTTTAATACGGACAATTTTAACTGCTGAAGACACTCAGATCTTATCTTTGGGTTGTACTTTTTTTTTCCCTACAAAGCGCATACTTCCTTTCATATCTGCACCTTGGAGGAATGCGGTGACTGTGCTGCGGTGGAAGGGAGCTGATTTAGCCGTCCTTTGATGCTCCCACTAGTTAGCCATCTCCCACTGAGCACTGACATCCTGTCAGCATGAAACCTCTTCTCATCCCCCGGGTTAGTCACTACATGACCACAACATGTTTGTGTGTGTGTGAGAGAGTGAGAGAGAGAGAAAAGAGAGCGAGCGAGATCCTATACGGAAGAAAGGAGGAACCATGAAAACAAACTAAAGAAAAGGTTACACACTTCCTGAATTTAGTTTACGGAGCCAATGTGAAATGAGTTCGCATGTGTGTTTTCGGTGGCCTTCAACAAATACCAGCTCCCACAGACCAGCGCCTTGTAACTTCACCAACTCGACAGAAACGCTGGGCCCCAGGGCGAGACCATGTTGTAGACAGCAAAGCAGCTAAACTAAAGCAGCTAAAAGGTTGTAAAAAAAAAAAAAGAAAAACTGTGATTAGTACAGAGCGTTGATGGATATTATGGAAGACACCGATTTACGTCATAATGACCTGAGTATGTGAGCTGCTCTGCTGGAAAATGTTCATGGGAGATGTTGTTTTTCATATACTGGCAAATAAACCCTTGTTTATCCTTGTTAAAATCACAAAAAATGTCACCTCTGTAACAAATTCTGTAGTACATGCTCATTAACTTCATGGATGATAAATCTTGGGACCATGTTAATTTATTTTATTGGGAAAGACGGATGGGGAAACAAAGAATTCCATTGAGTTACTAGTGACAGCAGCAGCTACAGCTAGCTAGGAGGTAATGTCAGGACTTCAGCGGCCTGTTTCTATTTGATTTTTAATTATGTCGTTTTGGCCACCAAGTCGCCGGAATACATGCTGGCAATGTATGTTTCAAACCACAGGTATGTTGAACCTTAATATGTCTTTATCCCTGTAGCATTACATTTCCAATTTCAATATTCAATTCTATGTTGTGACAACGCTGTGCTCATGATGTGGTTAAGTTCAGGCAAAAAAAATCACTCAGTCGGGGTAAGGAAGAGATCAAGTTTTGGTTCTGTCGCCCATAACACATTGTGCGACATGCTATTGTAATAAATCAATGGATAAATGCAGAGGAGATCATAAAAAAACAAAACCAAACATCTATTCCTACAGTGATTTCATGCATCATATCCACACGACTCACTGACATGAGTTCAGGGACACTTCTTTCCAACTTCCCAGCATGCACAGCGGTTTATAGGCAATCAGAGACTGAACGCCTCGGCTTTCAGTTAAACACCTAACTTGTAATGTCCTGAAGACTGGGTGGAATTAGTTGCAATTACTCTTTCAGGTAATTATAAATCCTCAGCTATCCAATAAACCCATTCACACAGCCCTCCAGGGCCCTTGACGCTGTCATTTAAAAGGCAGCGTGGAATTAGTGTGAAGTAAACCCAGGTCTCACGCCACCTTAATTGTATGGTGCAGGAGCCTTTGGCTGACTGAGGTTTCAAATAGCTTTAATTGACGCTGAGGTAACAAACAGGTAACAGAATCGGTGGGAGAGTACTGCCAGCGGGTTAACGATGAAAAATGGCGAAAGAGTGTCAGTGTCAGAACGAAACAGAGTCTGAGAAGTAAGCTGAGGAAAATGTAGAAAAAGGGTTGTCCGTTTAGAGCAATTGATGCTTTAACTTTAAAACATATTATTACTTTTCCTTTTCTTTTTTTGGCCTTCGAACGCACACACACCACCCTCTCTCCCTCCTCTGGGGGGAATCATGCCCAAACACACACCCCCTCTTTAACCCCACATCTCCAAACTGTGAAGTCCTAATGAGTAATAATCTCCATTCTCGCCCCGGCTAAAAAGGGAGAGTCAAGCAGCGTCACTGACCCTGGGTTTTCGACAGCACGTTCCAAAGATTAAGCAAATACTGGTAATTGCCCCTGAGATCAGGTTCTGTTTTGACTGTTTGTCGTCCTCGCGCCGCCTGGTGTGCGTTTGATCTGCAGTGGGATGGCAGCAGAGCTCCTTGTTCACTCCTCACGTCTCAACCGCCGAGCGAGCAGGGAGCCAGGGCTCACACAAACACACACACATACACACACACACACACGCACACACACACACACACACACACACACACACATACACACACACACACACACACACACACACACACACACAGTGGTAAAACGTGAATTAGCAGCCACTTATAGCATGCAGTTTGCTGTGATCGTCCTCTGACCGAGTCACAATGATGTCAGGATTTCTTTGGCTTCTTCGGGCAAATGTTGCACAAACAAACGGATCACGCATGTGCTCGCATGCAACGAGCACATAAACACACTTGATCAAAGTAAAAAATGTACTCATACACTTGAGACGACTAAATATATTGCTAATAAAGTGTAATTCGGCTTCATTAACTCATCCCGAGGTGATTTTGGAGGTCTCAGCGGAAAAAAGACATAAAATTTCATGCTTCCACGGTGGATAACATGGTCATTAAAAACAAACAATTCCTGCCCGCTTTTATTGGTGCAAACAAATCATGTCCAGACGACCACAATGAGCACCGCTAACTAGTCACATTTCTCTGCTTGAATAAGTCACATGGTGCCAGTTAGAAGTCAAATCCCAGAAGTAAGATAATAAAAGGGCAAAAGGGCAGACTGGATATTGATTCACTTATTCTTTTTAATGAAACAATACATTCAAATGCTTATAAATCCAACCATTTTAAAGCAATTTGTTGCCAACATAAGACTATGAAAAGTCATTCTCTCTTATTTTTGGCGCTTTTTCAACTAACCCTCACATTCCACATGCTGACAAATGATTGCCCAGATGAGTCTGGAGAGCTTTGCAGTCAGTCATGACAACCCCACGGCCGGTTACAGCTGACCTTGTCAACAGGCTCGGATCAAACCAGTCAGAAGCGCGACTGTTTCGGTAGCTGGGCCTGACCCGAAGAGATCAAACCAAAGGTGGGGTTAATGCCTGCTGGAGCAATCAATCTGCTTTTCATTTCCAACCTGCTGGATCATCGCCGCCCGTTTAAAAGGTCTCTGTCTGTGGGGGAGTCCATTTTTGAAAGTAATTTTGACATGTCAATTATTGAGGATTTACTGTTATTAGGATGATTGCTGCAATGAATCCAGCCAGTGAGCTGCCTGGATTAAAGGAGCATTTGACGTTTCTTCTGGGATGTTTGACAAGGGAGACCTGCAAATATTTTGGTCCCTTTATCTTTGTAAAAGAGTATACTTGGTGCACATAGTTTGGTTTCAAATCCTCATTCGCAATTTGTTGTAATTCTAGTGTATTTTTGTAAATAAAAACCTAGAGACATCTAGATGGTTTTAAACTTTGGAGCAACTTTTTTTGTAGGTACTTGGCATGAGAAAATTAATTTCACTATAACATATTCAGTGGTTTGCTTGATTGGATCAATTAGTTCATGATATTAAAACAGCTTTATTGATTTGACGATTAAGTAGTTGGTGGTTAACAACATTCTCATTTATAACCTGACAGCCATGGGAAGGGTTCGGGCTCTAAATGAGGCATAATGACAGCCTGCGGCCAATGCTAATACTAATAAAACTGCCTGACAATGCTACAGGAATGTTGCCACAATTAATGAAACCTACCGGCCTCTCTTCTGTCTGGTGCCAAGGAACATGTGGAACCTCTAAAAAAGCCTGCGTTTCTGGTGGAGTGAATTACCCCCTCAAACCAGTCACACCAGGATATCAGGATGCAGCGCTGACTGAAGTTAAAAGGGCCCAACGAAAGGGCCCAATCCCCTCAAAGCATTATTGTATACACGCAAGCTCACGGGGACGGCTTGTGTACGCGGCTTGGTTTGCTGGCAAATCACTGGTAGAGTAAACAGTGAGTGAAGAAAGAGATGGTTGAAAAAAAGGGGACTTTGGGTTAACGGTTCCCACTCAGGTCTCCTCCGGAGCTGCAATGTATGAAGGCGTAGTAAAAAAAAACAGATCTCTGCAGCGAATATTATGTCATACTTTGTGTTTAATGTTCGATTAAAAAGTTGCGAAGAAAACAAAAAGGAAGCAAAGGAAGAAAGAATGTGAGAGCCCACAGTTTAGTAGACACAACAAAGCGGCGAGGGTGAGGAAGAGCAGCAGAGAGAGGGAGGAGGAAGGACGAGGGGGATCCTCCTGTAATTGCTGCAGCGACATGGGGGCTGACTCAAGGCCTTGGGCTGATATTAAAGTGACCTGAGAGACTCCAGACACAACAGGCCTCTAAACAGTCCTGGCTCCACTGTGGAATGAGCCTCCCACACCGGCCTACCCACAAACATCGCGGCCCTGCCCAGGCTGGCTGACCGAGGTCGTCAACGCTGCTGATGTGTCGTGTCATGCAGCTCGAGGAACCAATTGGATTAGACAATTAATGTCTTTCAAGGATGGCCTGCAGTCATTTTTAAAAACTGTCTAAACACACAGATTCGGAATCGTTGAGGTGGTCCCACTGCGGCACCAGAAAAACATCAGGTTCTCGATGGAACTAAAGCTCTGTGTAATGATGAATGAGCCAACATGCTGGCGTGGTTATTGTGATGAGCAAACAATAATTATAATGTACCATAATGAATTGCAATATGCTTTAATGACAGTCATTAAGAAGAATTCTAATTAAGCATAATTTCCAGCTTTTATATAAACAGGAAAGACTGCACCTGATTCATAATTAATGGGAGGCAGAGCAGTTTGGCTGCTGGCGATGGCTAAGAAAGCCAAAGGAGAGCTTTTCAGTCTCCTAAGAATGTCATCAATCTAAAAATGGCACAGCATATCTGAGAAAATAATAAGTCATAGTGCGGCAAGTCAGCGATAACTGTTGCGATTTCTCAGATGATGTGTGAGGGGGGCACAGATGAGCGCGAAAGCAACATGAACACAGTGTAAACATGCCAAACCCAAGACATTCAGATGCTGTATATAAACACGGTGAGTTTCTTTAGTCTTTAGTTTGGCATGTCTGACACACACATGCACACACAGATCACACAGAAATGACTGCGATTCCCGGCATTGAGCTTAAACAGTTTGACTCCCCCTCAGTGCTGTAGGACTGCACGCAGGGTTGTTTTATTGCGCCTCACCTTAAACAAATACCAGATATTTTTCACAAGGCAAACATATTCAGGGGAAAATAGCCGAGGTGCAGTTCAATGCAGCTTAAGCGCAAATCAACTGATCACGAGACGAAATAAATCAGGATCTGCAAAATAATTTCTTTGGGAAAAATTGTTTAGATGTTTTGCTGAAAGATATATGTAATGTTTCCGCATTAAAATGTTAAAAACAGCTGGACCTTTGTTATATTTTTGTTGAGTTGTGAAACAACGTACAGATACCGTGATTTTATCAAGGTGTCTGTGCGTTCTCTTTGGTTATCAGTCTCTATGACTTTCATGAGAGAATCAGAAGGTGAGAGAGGAAGTTGGCAAAGGAGACATAAAGATAGATCTTCTTCAGCAATTTTGGTTGTGTAATAATGAAAACAACAACTCAAAGCAGAAATACCAAACTGTGCGTTTAGGAAAATAGAACTATTTCAATTTAAAAATACCCACAAAGTAGTCCTCATTAGGCAATAAAACACTTTTTAGTGAGACAAATATTTCATTAAATGAATTTTACTGATGCATTAATGTGTATGTAGTAGTAGTATACATACAGTTGGGTAGTTTAGTTCATAAACATATTTTGTACAAGCTTGTTATACCTGTTGATGTACAATCTTAATCTTTAAAGCTTTCCAGTAAATGTAGAGAAGGAAAGACTACAATATTTCTCTCTGAGTTGTAGTGGAGTAGAAGAACAAAGTAGTTACATGAAATACCTCATATTTGCACTTAACTACAGTACTCAAGCAAGTGTTGCTTGTTACATTTCACCACTGCTGGTATCAACAGTAGCATGTTTTCTAATAAAGCACATTTTACAAAACAAACATCCGTACATATAATATGATTAAAAATGAAATACATAAAATACTTAAAATTAAATGACAGGTCAATAATAAGAAAAAATATAAATAACATAGAATAGAATATAAACATAAACGAAATACGCTCAACTGTTTTTCTTTCTCCTCTGAAACTATGACAGCAGAACCACTGAGGAAGCCCACCAGCAGTGCTTTGCTGCAGGCACCAGAAGCACTTCTCTGCAGGGAGAGCCCAGAGGTCTACTTCCAGAATCAAAGAACAGTAGGAGTACAAATGTCAGAGCGCAGTAACAGGCACATGAACAGAGAAATGTTTTTCACCTGGGTTTTAAAAATTGTCACATTTAATCATCATCATCATCATCTAATATTTTTTTGGCAGTTTATTCCAGTTGTATTCCAGCAGGTTTAGTTTGGACTCCGGGCTCTACAACCTGTCTTGAAGTCCACGGATCTAAGACTTCTCCTTGGTGTCTATTCTTTAAAAATCAAAGATATAAACCCCATCGCCATCGTTATTCTCGAGCGTTACTTGGAAATGTTTTCAAAAGTTTCACATTTAGGATGATTCCTGCCCATAGACTCAGTGACAAGAACTGCAGCGTTTGTGTGTAAGTGCGTTTACTTGGCAAATAGTGAGGGTCATCATTTGTCTCAGTAATATTCTAATGGAAGCGTGCGTCCATGTTCATGTGCGTGTGACGATGACCTGTGTGGATCCCTCCGTGCCTGACTGTGTGTGTGTGTGTGTGTGTGTGTGTGTGTGTGTGTGTGTGTGTGTGTGTGTGTGTGTGTGTGTGTGTGTGTGTGTGTGTGTTTACTGCTGTGAGGTCCAGCGGTGGCTTACTGATGCCTACCTTGGTCTAACACCATAGTTAACACAGTCGCTCTGGCTCCACAGTGGGTGGAGTCGCCAGACAACATAACTGGGCCCTGCAGCCCACTGTAATTAGCCTTATTGAAGCTGTCACTCATTGAGCCGCCCCGATCCGGTCCCAGAGCGGCCCGGTGCTAACATCAAGGGGAAGGTGCTACGGGGGCGAGGCCCTGGAGCCGTTGGCCGTGCGATGCTAAGAACGGCTATCTGTTACTGCTTTAATAACACTCCTGACAGTCTCTTCTGTTTCCAGCCATTCTTCCCCTCACTTGCTTTTCTCATCCCTTCTCTTCTCTAGGAGCTCTCAGAGATGTGTTTTGACAAACTGATTGTTCGTTGGCATGACGTGATGTAACGAGGGACACATGGTGCCGGGGAGGAGGAGGAATACGAACGTTAACATCAAAGAGAGGAAAATCAGATCTCAGACAGGACCAGAATGGAGAGCCAAATAGGACTTTTGAATATGTTTATGTATCTCAATGAAGATGTTTTCAATTGGGGGAAATGTAGAGCTCAGATATACTGCGAGGGCATGCCTGTGTATGGGTTTGATAGAATAACAAAATCCACATGAAATAAAACATGCTGTGTCTAATAGGCTCATAGCCTTCAGAGATTTCTGTTGTTCCTCTTGAACTCACAAGTGGCTCTCTGCACTGTTACTGCAGCTCTGACATCTGCTTATTAATACTCCATGTCAGAGAGGAACAAAATGCTCGGTAATTTTCACAAACAAGCGCACACCCACGCCAAACAAAAGGGCCGTACACACACACACACACACACACACACACACACACACACACACACACACACACACTCAGCTACTTGAGATCTTCATAAATTCAGTCACTGTTTTCACACGAGAGCTGAGGCCTAAACAGCAGAGTTTAAACTGTGTCCAAATATCCTGAGGCTGATATGGATGGTTCGCTAGCGCTTTATTTTCCTGATATCCAGCAGACATAACAAAACTGTGTGTGTGACATCGTCAGTGCAAACACATGCTGTTTATGCTGCAGCAACTGTTCGGGAACATCACAAAAAGGTCGCGTTAAGTTAATTTTCCTATAAAATCTGGTATCTTAAAATTCTAAAGCTTATCACCCATTCATCTATTCATCTAAGTATGTATTGAGTATTTTATTAGATTGTCAATGTACCACTGTACATATTTATCATATAAAAATATTAGATATTATAGAGGATTTATCACAGCACAAAGACCAACAGAAGAGAAACAGACAAACTGAGCCGACTCTTCTTTCAAAACATTTGACACAACTTGAAGCTGACTTTACACATCAAAGTCTGTTTACAGGTATCGGGCGAACAACTGCATTGTTAAAAAAAAGTTGCATAAAGCCTTTTGTGGCTCCAGATGGCACTGCTTTGAGTTTGATACATTGCCTCAAGCGATGCCACTTGAGTCAGTAAGAGCTGAAAGAACTTGAATGAATCCGTGGATGTGGAGTCAGAAAGTGAGTGAGCTTACCAGACCTTTGCCGCCTGCTCCTCATCTCTGTGTGAGGCTAGCTAAAGGCTACATTAGCCTTAGCGACATTTAGCTTGTCAGCAGTCAAGCTGCATTGTGACTAATGTAGGCGCAGGCCATGACAAGGAAAAAGGAAGTATGTGTGTGTCAAACAGATAATATCTTCGCTCTGCTTGAATCTTGATACAACTTTAGTATAGTGTTCTGTTTTAGTGGATTAATTGCATTTTGTGTGATTCCTGCTAATATATTTTCAAAATAAAATTTCATTCTGCTCATATTATATTCTAATATTAATTTGTAGACAATTAGTATCCTCATACATCATAATGTAGTTCAGCGGATGAGACTGCAATTACACTGTAAACAGTCATGAACCTTTCATTTTCTGGAGACCTTTCTTCATCAGAAGTCATACAGCATAGAAATGTTGTGTTTTAATGTGTTATCTATGGGAGGTATCTAAACCTTCACAAGCACACAAACAAACACATTTACATATGTGTTGAATCAATATTATGTTTTATTCTAAAATAAGTTAAATTCACATCTGGTTCATGATAGCTGGCAGCATATTCAGCATGCAAATGTTCAAAATTCTGGGTAGGATTTTATGAGTAACTCTTATCTTTATCATAATCCATATTTCGAGTCAAGTGAAATTGTATCCATATGACCTCAAATCAAACATCAAAACCATCCAAACTGCTTTAAAATCAGCTATCAGCTCTGTACTTAGACACTCAATTTGGGTATGGAAAAAGATGTCATGCAATTTACACCTAAAAATGTCATCTAAAAACACTGATATATACAGATTACAATGACAATATATCCATTTTGTCAAAGCCTAAAAAACTTTAAACTTACAGAATTTCTTGTGTTCAGCACCTCCTCTTTCATGACTGGCATTAACTTAATAAAGGAAATAATGGATTGTCCATGACATCATTACAATTAGCATATTCAAATGGCTGATAACATCTTTTTCTCATATTGTGTTGTGAGAGAAAAAGACATGGTGAGGGACTGCGAGTGGCGGAAACTGTGATTCCTTCTCTGTGACACAACACTGCGGTGTAATGGAAGCTCTAATCTTCTGTTTATGGAGGCTTACATTCATTATAGCATCTAAATGAGCAATATCTCTGGACCTGTAAACAAACATGCAACATGATACAATGACATGTTGTATCGTGCATGAATGAGTCCAGTGTCATTCCCAGCCAAAGCTCTTGTATCGACCACTTAGTGTTCAGCAAAGTACTTGCATGCTGCTAAAGGCAGTAAAACAGCTTTGTTACAAAAGCCGGAGGTATTTGAGGGCTTAATTACATTCATTTTACTCGTGGCATTTTGATGGTAAAACCCTCAGCTAAGGAATTTTCATTTCCTTTGTACACCATTGTAATGAACACAAACCCATAATTGTTTCTCACCCATAGGCACTAACTGGGCTTTTTCATTTTCCATCGCTTGCTTGAGCAGCTGTGCCAAGTTTTCCTCAGGTAACGTTCAAACTCTGACTCACAGGGGTGCAGGCTGTGAGAGCCAGGCCAGCTTTGAATGGAGCTAAATATACACTGTATTCATAAACGCTTCCTGGGATTTGTTACGAGCTGACTCTAGCAAATGAACCTTTTAGGAGGGCACAACAGAATCACATGCGCTGCTTTTTGTAATTAGAATTGCTATTTAATTATGTCTTCCTTAACAAGCACCATTGTGCTTTGTTGGAGGAAAGCAATCACTCAAAGGTAATTAAAGGCTGAACCCTGAATTCTGAAACAGCCACATCCATCAAGGCTCCACTTTAATGATGAAAATGCTGTGTTGGGCTCGTAATTATTGCTTTAGTATTGTCACAAAAGAAACACTGAGCGATTTCTTATGTGGATGGTTACCGAAAGAAAAATCAGGCTGGCTGGCAGTGGGCAGGACAAAGGTTTAGGAGAAAATGCAGCTCGGGCAGAGAAAGCAGCCTGTTGGCACGAAAGGAGCGTCATTACCTTGTTGCTTAATGGTGTGTCACTTCCCGACATGTCAGCATGATTAACTGCATGTATCACAACACAAGCACCGAAATCCAGTGCTTGTGACAGCAATGAATATTAATTTGAATGATCATTAATCTTTCTGGACCGATGCTTGTCTGTGTTGAGTTGACTTACAGCAGTAACAGCACTGGATGTGAGAAACATATATATTTATTTTTTTTCAGCATTTAAATGCAGTGTTGTAAAAAGTACCCCAAAGTCATACTCAAAAATACTTTGCGTCAAAATACTATAATAAAATAATAATTGGTAAAAGTGAGTCAGCCATAGGAATTGTACTAGAGTGCAATGGCAGTGTTTTTTTTTATAAAATTGCCGATGAAATAAATTAATTTGAAAATGCACTTACTTTAGTGCAGTAGCAGTCTGCAAGTCTTGCTTTCAAATGTGGTAGAGTGGAAGTATAAAGTAGCATAAACTTGAAATACTTGTGCAAAGTCCCTAAAAGTTGTACTTAAGTACTGTACTTGAGCAAATGTACTTAGTAACATTGCATCACTGTTAAAGTGTTTACAGATATATTCCAGTATCGTGCTAATTGAGCTTAGTCAGAAAGAAAAAAGTCTTGAAGGTATCCGTGCCAAATGGGAACTCATACATGCTTTTTTTCTTCACAAGGCTGAGCAACTTTTCTTCAAGTTATGACCCTGTTGTGCAGCTCTTTAAATGCTCCATATAAACCATCAACATGTCGGTGCGGCTGTTCTCATCATAGATGCTTAAACAGCTAAAACTTATTTGTGCATGCAAAGTGTGCGCTGGGTTTAAATCAGTCGAAACAGCAAATTAACGCTGGTGAATCTATGGCAGCGTGCGGATGTGTGTTTTAGCGTGTGGGAGGTTATACTAAGTGCTGTTTGTCGACACAGAAAGGCTGCATTCCTCGGGGTGAACGCTGGGGAGAGCCCGTATGCTCCCCGGCATCGGCACCAGCTCTTCCCCGCCCCTTCCCCTTCAGGTGCTGCTCCAGCACTCACTCTGCTCCACATTGTGGTTTCATTTGTTTGTTATGACAAGATTATTAACTTACAGAATCACACCTTAAAAGCGTGGGATGATTTGGAAACAAGCAAGGGCGGCATCATGAGAAAAAAGTGCTCCAACAGCAGCCGTCAGGAGATGATAGAAGTCTGTTACCTCGTTTTGAACTCCCATGTGTGAAAAGATAAATCATTTCGCTCAGTTTATGAGACAAATGTAATGCCGAAAAGTTCCTTGTTTAACTTTTACTGTATTTACAGTCATGCATTTCTTTCAAAGACAAACAAAGATCAGAGCGTCAAACTATCTGCCACATAATGAGCATCCCTTCTCTTATTTTACATGTGTGATTGCTCTGTTTGGGTGGTCCTGCCATCATGTATTCTTCTTATTTAGGTGTACAAACATGAGAAACGTTGGAAAATCTAATCAAGATGCAAAGATAATGACGTGCTATGAACATAAACATAAACGCTTTATGCAGTAGACGTTCCCCAAACAAAGCCAAGTAAATCATGTACGGTTTCCCGAGGCCCCTGCGGTGGGAAATCATCATCATCATCGCGAGTTGGATTCACCGTGAACACCATGATGGATTCACATGCTGTCTGTTTCTGACAAATGGGATTGGATTTACATGTCAGGAACATACAAAAAATTGATGAAAAACGACATGAATACAAACAGGACAATATACATGCAGCATGAAAAAGCACGAGTTGAAACACACACACACACGCACGCTTGAATCCACAACAACTGTTTAGTTTCTGAGTCATCGGCATGTGAACAGTGTGACAGATTGCTGACAGACAGGGTGGTGCAAATAAAACACTAATGACAATATAATGGCTCATTAGCTTATGATGTGGGCAGCATTGTGTGCATGCAGACATGTGAATGCGAAAGTGTCTGCGTGTGTGTGTGTGTGTGTAAAAGGAAGAAATGCCTGTAGTATGAGTATGTTCCCAGGCTAACCTGACAAGGTGAGACTCTCTGGCACCAGCCTCTCAGTGCAGCCCCGGGGGGAGCCGTGCAGCGCTGCAGCCTGCGAACTGAGGTATGCACACACACACACACACACACACACACACACACACACACACACACACACACACACGTAAGAGAAGGCAGAAGCTTTTCAGGTTGGTCTTTCTTCACGCCTTTACTCTGTTTGAGCGTGACTCCTTTCAATGCTGCAAAATGCCGATTACACAATCATATAACGAGCTGTAAGAACATACCTAACCCACATAACATGTTATTGACGCATGATACCTTAAAAAGAAAAGCTACATCCTTTACATTCCCATTACCACAGTGTGTTACACTAAACACTCCAATAAAAAGGTAACCTCCTGCTCGCCGCGGTGATGGGTGAGTTTCGGGGTCAGGTCTCTTCATGTGTTTGACATTATTAGCAGAGCTACCATGTAATCCAGACTCAATCCTCAGGCCAATGAGACTTTATTGGGGGTAAAGGGTGATGGTTATGGAAGCTATTAGACAATAATGGAATAAACTCGCCCTCCTTTGACTTATTCAGTCCCTGGAGGATTGTTCTTTTCCACTGAAGTTCCTTATCGCTCTGTATTTAGACAGAATTGATGAGATACCTTAAAAGGTTTGGGGGAGCTCTTGTATAAAAAGTTAATCTCTGAGCCCTTTTCTGAGTTACGATTTTAAGTGTGGAGAACATTTTCCCAGGGTTACAGCAGGGTTTGGAGGTATGAGTTGATGAGATATGATCAGTAACCAAACTATGGAGATGGTGGACATTAACTTTTAATTTTCTCTTTGGGTAAAAATAATTAACCTTCTCCGTGTTATTGAATCATGATTGCTGCATGTTTGTGGTCTACTTCAAGGAGAGCGCGCCGTGTGACTCACCGCAAGGAGAAGGAATTTAAAAGTGATACGACTCTCGTTCAACCATCACTGTTATAAATCAAACAACAAAAACACAACGCGTTCCCACCTAAAAGTCACAGAGCCGCCTATGAAGACTCTCTCTCTGTCTGTCTGTCTCTCTGTCTCACTCTCTGTATACCAGTGTTATTATCCATCATTAGCATCTATTACACACTAAGTTGTTGCGCTGATCATCGTCTTTGAAGGGGCCATAATTACAGGGGAGCTTGCCAAAAAAGGTTTTGAAACGTCTGAGACAATACGGTCTGACGAAGACAAATTCGCTGCAAGTTGCCTCCACTCATTGCTTCAAAATAGTCCAGACAGGCTGGCCAGCTTTCTCAAGTGTGCAGTTTATCTGTCACAACTCTGCTGGCTGCTTTCGAAGAGGGACAAGTTAAGTGTGGGAGAAAGGAAAAAGAGAGCAAACCAGGAAATTTAAAACATTTATAGGAAACAAAAATGCAAAGAGCTACCCTCTCATTTCAAAATTAAAAGCACCACTCATTCATCCAGAACAGGGGTAAGCAGGAGTCCTCAATCTAACCGGTGAGGGTCCCTGGGAGCCTGCGATGGGGCGCTGGGCTCTGTGAGAACGCGGAGGCTAAGCCCCCTGTTCCACTGGAACGTGTTTTCCTTTCTCCATGTTTGGACACACAGCAGACAAGTGGAGGTTAGGACAACACTCTGCTAGGAGCCAAAAGACTTATCCGACAAGTAATTAGGAGCGGGGTCAAGTTGAGAGAACTAAGCCCTGTAATTCCCCCTCCAATGCCACGGGTGAGGTAAGGCCTGACTGGAGATCCTTTTCCCTCCTGAGTGCTGAGAGACGGAGACAGAGAGAGAGGGACGGATGAGTAGGTAAAACAGAGAGGACAGGAGGTGAAAAAGTTTACAATTTTTTGATTTTACTGAGTAAAAACCTGTTGGGGATGTAAGTTCTGCTCATTCCACTTAAATTATGACTGCCACACATTTAGATTTTTCTTTTTGTGTGTGTAAAACTGTGAATCTAATCTTTTTAGAAGGGATTCAAAACATTACAAATTTTTGTCATGTGAGAAAATATCAAGAAGGCACAAGATCTTAAATGAAACAGAACAATTAAATATCTCAGGGCCTCCAGAGATGAGATCAGATGTATGAATAGCCTAATACTGCATCCAAGTTTCTTTCTCAAACCTTAATTTCACAAATAAAGTTTGGACGATGAGTTCTCCTTGAAACATTTAAACTGTGATTCATATCCTGAGAGATAAAGATCATATTAGACCATGTCATCTGCTTTTATAGTTTCAATTTAAAAATTACAGTTTCTTTAAATTATTCACAGAGACCAACCATTGATTCTCAGCCACTAGTCCATGATACAAATTAATTGCAGATTCATGTTACTTCCTCGTGATGAACATCTTTGTTCAATTACACACACACACACACACACACACACACACACACACACACACACACACACACACACACACACACACACACACAAACAAACACACACACACACACACACACACACAAACACACACACACACACACACACACACACACACACACACACACACACACACACACACACACACACACACACACACACACACAGTCTAACAACTGCATCACCTTCTTTCCCCACAGAGGAGGAAAAGTGAATTAATGTACTCCAATACAGTCGTTTTCAGGTATTTGTACTAAGTGTTTCCACTACATTCACATTTCACCGGAAGTATTTGCTTTCTACTTCCCAATATTTATCTGACAGCTGTAGCTGCTTCGCTTTCAAAGATTTCAGATACACAACATAGACAAACGATGCTTCAGTGCATCAGGCCACTTTCCAGCATAGTTAGTACATTAACTTTTTATTATTTAAGTAGCCTACACAAACCTCATGACTACCTTTCTTAACATTAAAGCTGCACTATGTAGGTAAGGGGAAAAAAAAAATTAGAAGAGAAAGATCTTCATTTACCTATTTGTTTTTTATTTCAAACCGACTTAACAAATAGCTTACTTATTCAGTTATGTAAAAAATAAAGATTTTTGTATTATTACCTCATTAATATTGTCACTATTAAAATCAGGACTTTGAATTTCTTCTCCAAAACTACATAGTGCCCCTTTAAAGGATTTAACTCTTCTTCCACCACTGTGTATATTTATCTGAAGTTATTAGTTACTTTGTACATTTGGGTAAATATAATAAGAACAGCTGTTAAAAATTACTCTATGCAATAATAATATCCTGCATAAATGTAAGTGTATACATGAGTAATAATAATCCAGTGGCATAATATATAGAACCAATATATTTGTACTTAAATAAAACTTTAATTGAACAACTTTTAGTTGTAATAGAATATGTTTATGTATATTGTTCATCTACCATTATTCACTTCAAAGGTAAATAACAAAAATTGTTGAGATAAAGATGCAATCACACATCAGCAGCTCTGACCTGAACTGACAAGATATTTTCACATCAGCCTCTTCAGCTCGCACGCTGTGTGAAAGACACACAGTCACATCGGGGGATTGTATTCCTGCTCTAAGGTGCACCAGAAATTGCCTGGTGATGAAAAATCCTATTTACATTTTTGGGCAAACTCTCCTTTTGATGGTGGCACTGCAGAATGCATGGTCTGTCCTGGAGCCCGGCGTGTTCGTGTGAGCCCTGGCGAGAAAACACCCGTGATGTTTTCATAGCCACAGTCGGCCTGTGCTATTGACCTTCACCTCGGCTTTCATGTGGCCCCATCCTAAAGCAAACCTCGGAACCCACAACATGTTCATAAATCAGATGCTCGGGACAGACGCAGGGGTAATCAGTCCTGTTTTGAAGCCACATAAAGAACAAAATAAGACAGAAAGAGACATTCCTGGGGATGTTTTGCAATTTAAATCAGTTGCTGCATGAACTGTTATTTTGTTGCCAGCAGTTTCTCTTTTCTCAAGACTACAGATTCCTTTCTGTAAATAGTGTTTTGTTAAAATGTTGTATTGTAATATCATTTACAGGACTGCTTTCATCCTCCAAGGTATCTGTTTAACTCTTCTGGCTCTGTTATCCATTTAGACAAATGCAGTCACAAGAACCTACAAAGCAGCTTCATGTCCGCAGATTGGACTAGTATTTGGGCTTTTTGTTTATGTCATATTAATGCCAGAGGACTGTTGCAATGGGGAAGTTGAGGAAAATATGGAATAAGTCCTTTGAGAATTCAATTCCTGAAAAAATGTCAACCTTAAGGGGAAGAAATTGAAAGAAGTCCTATGTATTACTATTTATGCATACCATGTGTTGTGAAGGAGGTTAAGCTACATGTTAGCGAGCACCGGCTTCTCTTGTTCTTGTTTGTTGTCTTCACTTTGCGGCGCTAGTGAGGGATGTTATGGAGGGACGGATCAGCCATCTCAGCGATGGATTAGACCGGACTCTGAGGCTCTGCAGGGAAGCAGGGCATTCATTAGAAAAATGGGGAATAAGCCTCTGTTTCATAAAGAGCCATTAGCGTTTAGTGATGAGACTAATGTGTGTGTTTAAAGTAAATTAGAAGGGGAGAGGCCATGCTTTAGGGGAGCTGGTGATGAAAGGCTTGCATTAATGTAAATGGTGGAGGGACTGCTGTTTTCCATTTGAACTAACCGCTTCCCCTCCGCTCGATACAGCAAACCACACACACACACACACGTACACACACGTACACACACACACACACACACACACACTGCCTACTTAGATATACTGTATACTGTACATACTGACACTCTCTCTCACAAACACGCACCAGTCGTCCCTCTCAGCAGCCTACACATGTAAGTCATATACTAACCAGAGTAGGCCTGGCGCCCGGGGAGAGCAGCCTGGAATTGCCCCTAAGAAACCAAATCCACTTTATCAAACTGCCAGATGTCACTACCAATCCTCCTCCACTGGACGCTGCCTTCACCAGGCAGCAGCATGGAGACACGGAGCCTGACGAAGCAAACGCAGTGGCATGGACACAGAACAAAAATTAGAGACCGAGAGAAACGCATGTGAACTTTTTATACATGAGCATTACCTGTAACTTTGACTACATGCACTTGTGTCTAATTTCACAATAAAAGCACCTTATGGAGATTGATTTTATTTAGAAATGCTTATATGCACTTTTGCATCTATACATCAGCACAGTCATGCACAACACATACACACATAGACATATTATATAAATATGCACATTGTCTATTTTGCAGGGGTGGAAGTAACTAATTACAGCAGCTCAGATTCCTGGAATGAAGTCATTTTTTGGGCTCCTTTTCTTTAATCTGTAAAGATAATCATACTTAAATATACATTACATCATGTAATCTACCTAGAGGTAATTATGATTACCTTCAAAATCGTAATTGAGCACTGAGAACAATTTGAATTTATATCTAAACCTCGAAGCTCGATCACAAACGGACCAATATAAAAACAGACTAGAATTCCTCTAGGCTCAGGTTCGGAGAAATGACCATGACAGACAGCAGAACAGAACAGGGGTTGGGAGAAATTTAGACTGAAGATTTGGGGAAACAGAAACCCTTTTTGGTTGAATGTCTGCTATCGATAATGCATTAAACAACAACTGTTCTAATACCTGCAGTTTTACTGGTGATTCAGTAATATTTCAGTAATGTAACTCTACTCAGATCTTCAGACTTTTTTCCACCTCTGCTGTCTTGTCCCAAATCTGTTTTAATATTTATCAGTTATCTTGTTTAGCTAAAACTTCCACTAGACCTAAAATAAATATACACTTACAAAATCCACTTCATTAGGTACATTGGTAAAATCTAATGTGATCTAATATAATAGCTCTGCAACATTAATATTATACAGTTTTGATTGACACAGTCAAAGAGGTTTTTCCTCTTTTTTTGAGGCTGTGGTTTACTGTTGCGTTTAAATGTACTGAATTATATTGGGAGGTTCGCATAAACGAAAGGGTTTGATGACAGGAGCACCTTTCAAACAATTTTCTCCAGTATAACACGCCCACCTACTACAACCTTAATAACATAAAACATAAAATGTAGAATTATTACCATTCTGACAAAAACTGAAAAATGCTGAGCTTCATAAAGTCGAATTCATGGCAGGTCTATTGCAATGAATCACATTTGATTTTACCACTGGGCCTAATGAGTCTGTTTTTAATTCCTCACCTTATATGTATTGCTGTATTTTAGCTGTTAAAAAATAATAATAGTAAATGAAAAGGATTAATTATTATAATTCCATGTTCTTCCTTAAAGGTGCACTATATAGATTTGGAAAATACATATGTTCAATATTAATAAGGTCATACAAACTCAGAAATATAATTTTTTTTTCACAAGTGAATAAAAAGCTGTTCTCAGAGAAAAATAAGGTCCCCAGGACACTGTTTGAAGCTAGAAAGGTGGCAGGGTCTGCCACATATAAACAAATTCAGCGGTATATGTTGTCTTATAAGGTTTGTTAATTCAGTTTATTAAGTCATGAAAATGAAGAGTTTATTTTGTTTGTTTAGACATAAAAAAAAATCTACAAATCACTTGAATTGAAATTTGCACCTTTAATGCTCTTATGTTTTATATATCATAAAGAGCTTGACATTTAACATTTTTAAACATTTCCTTTATGTCAAAGCAAAAAGATCATTTGAAAGACTAAACCTTGTAAGTGCCATTTCAATTTACCCGTTCACATTACTGGATTGGTTCTGTGCACTGTTGGGATGTTGCTGTTGTAAATAAGGCGTGCACAAAAATGAACTTTCCAAAATGGTAAATTATTCTTCATTACAACAGGGTCACGGTTACCGGAGATGCCAAGCTAAGCAAACACTTTTCAAAGTCCAACAGCTCCCTTGACGGCTCAAGTGCCCGCTCAGATTGAACAGGAAGTGAGCGGTAATTTGCCGTGAGTTCTGTCCAGCCTCAGAACTCCCAGACATTGTGTCGTCCAATTAGAGCTGAGTCGCGTGGTTACAGAGACGCAGCAGAGCCAACGGGTCACAAAGTTGAAACGGATTCCTGCCGTCCCCTGGCAGTTGTTGATTGAGCTCTTGGTAATCTGAATGCTGAAATCATTCTTTCCCCGTTATCATTTTTTGGTCATGAGCGTGTGTGCATGTGTTTTACATAAATGAGCCGGCCTCATGAATCTAAAAAATCAACTGCAAATGGGACGGCCTGAGAGAACGGTAAATATCTTTTGAAAACAAAATACTGAATTACGGGTGCTTTGAGGAATGGAAATGGGAAATGGGGACATGAAATGTGAACAATATGGTTTGAATCAAGTCAACCTTATTTTGCCATGATTATGTAACTAATTACATTTCAGGCTTTTCCATTCTGAAAATGGATGTTGTCTTCAGTGGGAGAGAGACATTTTAACGCATTTCCATGCCATAATTAATTAGTTCCACGTAATAGCTTGGAAAAGGCCCCTGATTGTACTAACAACATGCTATCTTTTCTCCATCATGTCCAGGCACAATCAATTATTGATCGGTCTTTACAGAAGAACCATAGCTGTCTGTGTTGTTAGGGGGCCACACAATGCAAGGTTTATTTCAAAAAACGCTGAATCTGTTATAAGACAGACAAATTATTTTACAAATATTTTCTCAGTTCACTTTTGAACTGATACCAGAATCTACAAATGTTTTACGTGAGCTTACCATGGTTGTTTTTTCTGATTGGATCCACACAGGCTTGAAATGAAGCACACAATTTCTTCCCATCTGTTTTGCACAAATCAGCAAAATGTTCGAAAATGGATTTCAGAGCAATGGTCTCTACTTTTGGCTACTAATGCACAGAGCAAAGCAATTTCTCCCCAGTTCGGTTACAGATGTGAATGGAGAAAAAAGCAGCCAAACTGTGTTTTCATCCAGTTCTGCTTCCTATAATCATTAAAGGAATAGTTAGACAATTCATCAGCGTGGAAACCAGTGGAGACAACACAAAGTCACTGCACCTGGACCCGAAAGTGCCCTCTAGGATTCCCCATATGGTAGATACAACATGATAAAGTGCCCACTTGGATGTATCAGGACTTTCTGCTTGCTGATATCCTACTGCATACAGTTGGTGCCCTTTTTTCCACCACTGCCCCTTAAACATCCTGAGGCCACCACTGAATTATTCCATTTCTACACTGCAACGTAACTGCTAAAAATGCGAAAGAACCTCCCCAGTGTTTGGTTTGTCCATTCTGGGCACCTGTAAAGACATGGCGGTGCAACATGGTGGAGGATGAACCACTCCTCAGATACAAAAGGCTCATTATACGGTAACAAAAACACAACAGTTCTTATTTTCAGGTGATGTCACAAATGAATGAGGAATATAATCTTCCATTTCTGCCAATAGAGACCCCTAAATCCAACACACTGGGTATAACACAAAATGTCAAATTACTCCAAACAAACTCATGACAAACTCATGGGCAGCACCCATGCTTAACTCTTGTACTTACTTACCCTTGTATTTTTTACAAACAAACACACACACACACACACACACACACACACACACACACACACACACACACACACACACAGACCTCACAATCCTCCGTCTGGAACAGTGAATTCATGCAATTTTCCCATCACACACAGGAAGTGGTTTCTCAACCATCACCATTCCCAAATCGCGATGGATAACATGGTGTTTCCTTACCACCTCTTCACCGTCTTCATCTTCATCCCCTTTCTCTCCCTTGTTTGTTTGTTTCCCTGATGTTTTTATTTAAGGCATCAAAAGACACCCCCCGCCCGTTCCCTCCCTCCCTCGAAACGTCCCCCCCCCCCCCCCCCCCCCCCAAAGCCCCAGAGCAGTCAGGATGATTTGTAAACTTCAAACGACTAAGAGCCCCGGCCTGGTCTCCTCTGCTCATTTAGGTAATTCAATAAGCCAGGGGGGACAAGCGCAGCGGCACACTGCTTCCCCCTCCTGCCCTCCGTGCCCTCGCTCTTCCGACTGAAGCCTCTGTGGGCTATCTGCAACAAATGTCAGTCTGCAGTGGAAGGAGCTCCGCTTAAGAAAGATCCCCTGTATGGAGATGCTTTTGATATTATAATCACTAACATGTTGTATTTGTCTTAAAAATAAAAGATGTCCCTCTGATGACCCGTATGATGAAATGTTCAAAGTTTATTTCCTTTTTCTTTCCATTCATCCACAGAAGAGGCAAGATCTAAGGTTTAATTTTCACTTTCAACACTCCCATTGACCCATGAATGAGGCCTTCATGATTATCTCTGATATTAATGATGTGTTTGATCTGATAAACTTAAAACAGACAATGGTCTGACAGAGACACCCTGGGGAAATCCTCCCTGCAGCTGTCACATCTTTACCTCTTCATGGTAAATGCTTTATCAGAGTGGTCACTGTATGCGTGACAGTCACAGAGTCAGTCAGTCTGTCACTGTTTGTCCCTCAGTAGGCATGATGGGGGAGACAGAGTAGGTGAAGCGGAGTACGAGGAAAGGGAGCCGTTAATAATATCCGCCTCCCTCCCAGCTTGTCGAGACAGAGGTGGCGGCAGGCCTTAGTAGGCATCGCCACAATGGCCCAGACCCATAAACGCTGGAAGAGCATAAATCTCTATCTTTATCAAAACCACACAGAGACATTGGTGGCCACTCCCCACTGTGGCAGCCTGTACCCACCAAATCTGCATCTGATAAACTCCCCCATCCCTCCCTCCCTACCCGACTGCTCCACATCAGACACAGCTAATAATGACACACAAGGCCTGGTAGGAGAGTGAAATGCTGCTTACACTGGCACCACAGTCCACAGAAAATCGTTTGACATCGCAAGACGTGTTGCAACTCATGTTGAAACATAAATCAGTGAGTCTTTATATTCCCATAAATCAGCTTTTTATTGTAAATAGCAATTAAAGCCAACACTAAAGAAAGGCGGTGCAGTCAGACAGTTTGTGTTTTTAGCCACTTAGTTCTTTTCTGACTAATGAACTTTTTTTTCCTCCACAAGGCAAAAATACAACCTCAAGAGAAATTCTAAGTACTTGAAACTAAGTGAAAAGTTACATTTTAAACCCCCACAAGCTCTAAAAAGGAGAGGCAGAGCATCCTGTTCCCAAGGCCTGCAGCGTCTCCCTCTCCCTGCCTGAGCCCACCCCCAAAGGAGGTAGTAAATGGTCCATTTTATCTCTTTTCTGTCAACCATGACTGCAAGAGCACCAGATAGTGATCTGGGTAGAAAAAAGAGTAAAAACAATTTAATTGCCCCGCAATTTTTTTTACAGTTGTCCAAAAACCTTTCAAAGCGAACTATGATTGGGATGAAATTGCAGAGCCTCTTCCGCAGGAAGGAAAAGCTGACTAATCACCTCATCATTAATGCTGAGGCTCATCAGGGACTTTGCCGCCTGCTGGCACTGCCCAACACGGCCCGCTGACTGCTGCTGTCGCAGCGAGGCTGGCGGCTGATTTGCTCTGAAGCGAAAAACAGCTCACAGAGAATATTTGGACTGTGCTGTTCAAATATTTGGAGCGCCCTGACACGGCTGCCGCCATGCCAGAGCTGGCAAGGCAGAGCCTGCCTGTAATTGATTTAATTATCAGTAATTACCCAACTGTTTTTTGTGTACGCTCTGTACTCCTGAGCTGGGGAGGAGAAACAAGGCGGAGGGGGGGTTCTGAGTTAATGATGTGTTTCCATCTTATTTAATGCTGCGGTCCAGTCTGGTTACAGCACAGGAATACAGACACATGTAGATGTAATTTTGTGGAGACTGACACAGATCGACGCTGAGGGTGGCAGTCTGACATGAGATGAAATGAGTGAAAGGAGAATTAATTTGCCGAGGTGTAGGGGAATGAAATACGAGGTGTTACTTTGGGTTCATTTAGGTTCAAAACCCTGCAGCCTTTGAACTCTTTCTAAACGGCCAAACAATAAAGCTGAACATAAGGATATGACACATAAAAGTGCAGTGATTCGGCATTTTGATTACACAATTACAACAAATCCAATGTGTTGCACGTGAACTCCTGCATAATATGCGTCTGAGAGCAAGGGTGGGGGGAGCTGTTAAAAGTCTTGAGTTCTAGCCTGTAAATGTCATGTTTGGTCGAAGATTTCCGCTTTTGCCTTCTAATTGGTGTCGGGGGATTTTGGTTTTTAAAAGGGGAAGGCGAAAAAAAAGGGGGAGTGAGAAAGGCAGGGAGGGGGAAAAATAAGCCCACAGAACTGCAGAGTTGCACTGAACCCAAACTGGGTTTTAATGGCTGCTACTCCAGGAGAGCATGGCTCGGGTCATTAAGACGGGAAAATGGGGTCGTGCTAGAAAAATAATCCCCGCTTTTATTTGACAGCACAAGAAAAATATTGTGTCAACACATAAAAGAGGTAGCTGGTGATCGTAAAGTACATTCACTGTTCGAGAAGCGTGGAGGGGGAGGCGATGCTGAGTTGACAGCTTCAGTACAGGAATAAAAAGTTTTTGAAGTTGTGTGTTGGGATCCTCAAACATCTTCATCTGGGGCCTGTAAAGAAAGAACTCTTCATCGGGTCTTTTTTCGTTTAACCGAGGTACCTCTCTTGGTGGAGCTTCAAAGGAGAAGGTGAGCTGTTGTCATCGTTGACGCATATAAATCTGCAGGCATTTCTCTTTCACACTCCATGTTTCATCTGCAACCACCCTCCAGCCCTCAAACCCCCATCCTCACCCCCTGGTCTCAGTCTCGACAGTGAGTGGGTTACTCTACTGTTTACAATATTTCCAATTCCCTCTCAAGTGTTTGGCTTGGCAGGTTGTCCGACCTTTTCCCTAGCAATTACAGGCTTGCGGGGTTTCTCAAATGGGGCTTTTGAAGAAATAACACTTTTCTCTCCGAGCTCAAGGGAAAAAACGGAGACATTTGGCCAGCAGCTCATACAGTCAATCACACAGACCGAGCTCAAGCTCTGTCTGACGCACTTGGCTACTAAAATATCCTCATACCTTGTGTGTGTGTGTGTGTGTGTGTGTGTGTGAAGGCATACAGTCGCACACACTTTTTTGATTCTTAGTTTAGAGTTGGTCAAAAACGTACTGTCACTAAAGAACTGTAATGGAATATGAAGATTTAAAGCAAAACTTGCTAATGGTTTTAATTTAGTAAGCAAATATAAAAAATTGGGAGGATACAGCAGTTAGTAATTAAGTAATATTATGTCCTTAAAAAATAATACCAAATAAAATCCTGTTGTGTTGTTTTTAAGGTTATAACTGTGTCAAGTCTTTACGAGGTCAATGACTTGTAGATGAAACTAGACAAATGCCACGTTTCCCCCCCGTGGTGTGGCTTGGCTCGCACTTTTTTGGTTTTACATTGTCAAACGTTGTGGCTAGCACCTGGTACTTTTTTCTGTGCCACTTCAGCTGAGTCTCCAAATAAGTTGAGTCGATTCTAAACAGTAGAATGAAACACTGCAGACCAGTGATGGTCAGACAGAAACGTCACTAGAATTGTCACTGGCGTGACATAGACATCCTGCACACCAACCACAAATAGCAATTTTCACTTAATGCACAAACCCAGATTTTTAAAAACTGTCAGCCATTAGTCAAAGGTCAACTGACGATGCTGCCAATGGAAAAAAATAAAAATAGAAGGATATCCTGTGTGTTTATGTCACGTGGAAGATGAGCAGTTTCATGTGTCATCACTATGTCAATCAGCTAAGAATCCCGCGGTGTTATCTGCAGTGGAAAATGAAATTGCAAGAGTACCTGGTACCAAAAATGAGTCAAGTCAAGTAGAGCCGAGTCATACAATGCAGTGGAAACGTGGCTTCAGAGTCCACAGCCATGCTAGCAGTCCTTTGTGGGTGTACTTCAGCCTGGCTCAGACTACAGGAGTTTTAGAGATCCTTACCAACTTTGAAAGTGATGGTGCGTCACATACTACTACAGGATATACTTAAAAGTCATCGAGCCAGAGGGAGCGGTGCACCACCTCATGTGATCTTATGTGATCTCTTGGGTAAGCAGATGTAAACAAAATAGGCGCTGACATGGTGCAATAACATGCTGTAGTAATACTCTGGAGTAAAACAAAAGTCTGGATGAGTATATGGTCGGGGAAATGCTGTCAGCATCAGCTGTCTATTCTTCAGAGGTGAGGTTTCAACAGTCAGTTTCAACATGTGTCAAACGAATATGCTAGCTAACATTAGCCTCAAGATCTAGAATGTTCGCAACTCCGGGATGTCTCTCTCTTTGACTTTTGCAGTCCCACTCAGAAGTACGAAAGTAAATATCCAGTCTGCAAGCAGCTTGGAAGGTTAAAGACTAGATCTGTAAACCCCCACATTACAAGATAATACAGGCAAAACATCGGCACCAATCAAGGTCCCAGACCAGACATCTCCTTTGATTTCAGGAAAAGTAATTGGGGATAAATTGGCCCAAAATCTGTCTGTGTCTGACCCCTTCGTTTCCTGTGCCGTGAAATATACAACAGTTGCATCCTTCATGGCCCATGGTATCCCAACAGTATCCATATATTCCTTCAGACCAGACCATCTCATTCAACAATGCTCAGTTCGGCCTTTATGGCCTAGGAAGGCCACGCCATGTCCTCCGAAGGACGTGGCCCCAGAATTGAGGCACAGCTATAATATTACCAGTCTATGTTAGTAATTTTTTACCATGTTAACAGTCTTAGTTTAGCTTGTCAGCATGCTAACATGTGCAATATACACAAAATGAGGAGGCTGATGGAACTGTCATTTATTCCCCCAGATACTCAGTCTTAAACCAAAGTATTGCGCTAATCAAAATGTTTACCCGATTGTTGCCAGCTCTAAGTCACTAGCCTATTAGGTGGCATGGCTAACCAAACGACTTAGCAACTGTTAGCAGCTACTCTGATAATATGCTGTCCCCCGCCTTTAAGTGTAAACTCTACAGGTGGTCAATTCTTATATATTGCATCTTTAAGACTTTATAAGGTCTAATATTACAATGCCGTGACAATAAAGTTTGCATGGATCCTTATCCATGGAGCACCTCCAACAAACTAACTCTGAGCATTAGACAGTCAGAACGACAGTGCTACACCAAACAATAGACCAATGAAATTCCAGAAAGAAGTCCCCTTAATGAACAATAGTATTCCCCATACTACAGTTTTAATGTGTTTGTTTCTACTGTATCAAAGCAAGCTGATGACGAAGACTTCACATCCCCTGTTTTAAGACAGTCCAGATGAGAGCCAAGAGAGCATGGGAGGAGGAGGAGGAGGTGGACGTGCAGAGATAGATGATGATAGTTTATTTGTCTATAACTGGCTTAGATCAACCTCTTCTGCTTTATGTCCCGGGGCACAACAAAATGAGATGTTACGTGTGAGGCTATCAATGTGAGGGAAAAGAGGAAGAAAGACTGAAAACACAGACAGAATTTGTTTGTGTGCGTTTGAACTAATGCAGAGGAGAGCACAACAGAGGCCATGTTAAGGAGACGCGTCATTGTCCCATTCTGGTAATTACAATAAACTTAATTGCACAATTGCGCCGCTAAACTCTCTCTGTGAAGATTATGATGCCGAGTCCAGATGAAAGGCTCAATAACATCAACATAGTTGGCCTTGCATTGTCAGAGAGGGTAGGGCGAGAGAGGTTGAGGGGGGGTTGAGGGAGGAGCAGCAGAGGAGGTGGGGAGGAGGGGGGTCTTGAGTTCCTTACCCTGAGGCTAAGAATCTCCCCTCCCGCCGCTCTTCCACCTCCCCTCGCCCTTCCACCCACACAAGGGAGTTAGAAATCCCATTTACCCTGACTGGAGCCAGGAGTTGGCTTGAAAAGGCCGGGGACAAAAAGCGATTTTCCACGGAACAAAACCATTACAATGGTCCCGCTTTGATCTGGGCCCCCCCTCTCTCCCACTCCTACCAGTGCCAATTGAACTTTGTCACCATGCAACTGTCATCCGCGAAGGGAAAGCCCTTCTCCTCTGAATGAAGCGGTCCACAGCAATTTACTCCAGACAGCGCTTTGAAGTGTCAGGGAGCGGTCCGGCTCCTCGACTGCACTTTTTGGACCGCTCACCCTCTCTTCTCTCCTTCCCCTCGTTCTCTTTCTTTCTCTTGCCAATTTCAAATGGCCAGCAGGACAGTGTGGACAGTCCAGCAGGGCAGAAAGAACTTTAAACGTACAAAATCTCTGCTTTTCTCTCTCTTTCCCTCCCTCCCTCCCGTCTAAGTAACAGAGGCATGCAGCGCTGGCATGTGGATAATCAGCCATGGGGCCCCGCGACATCAAAAGCTTGGAGAGCCCCTAAGAATACAAATGTGAGGCCTAATGGTACACTTCATTAATGTCCTCCCCATCAAAGGCCACTTTACTGACTTGGGAGATTGACTAATTTACACATTGTGGGAAATTGCTCCCAGCCATGCGTAAAACTGCCAAGCATTTATATAGAGAGAGTCAGAGAAGGGAGGTGGGGGAGGTAAGTGGAAGGGACAGCCTCTGTTCTCTTCTCCCCTGCTTTCTTTAACTGTTGGAAGTGGCTGAAGGCCAAGCCACACTATCACACATACGAACACCAGGGAGTGCACGCCTTTGTGTCTCATAAGCATTATTACGTTAGGCATTTCGGTGCTCTATCACTTTTCCTCCCCTTCTTCTCTTTCTCATCCTCTCCTTTTCCCTCGCCTGCTGGAGCCATTTGACCACCCTTAAGCTTTCTTTTTAAAGGAATAGTTTCGACATTTTACGAAAAATGTTCTGGTGCCTGAATGAGAATGAGTTCAGAGAATGAAAATCGATCTAATTTTTATACATTTTGGAGGGTTAGAGGAAGCTTAAAGGATCAGCTATGGGCTGTTGGGTGATTTTGATGATGTGGCCACAGCTGGAATTGCAGCTCATGTAGTTCCCATAAGTCCAAAAAGCCTTTTTCTCATAAACGTCATAAAAAAAGAGAAAAATAATTAGTGACTCTTTGAAATATAACCAAAAAAATACATTTAGTTGAAATGAGTAATTTTATCAAAGGATTGTTGAACTACAGCCCCTCCTTTAATGCGCCTTCAGAAGCTACGCCTCCTAAATTCATGGACATGAAGATGGAAAAGCATGGAAAAAGGACAAGACAGTTCCCCAGAGCCAGCGCACCAGCATTAGACAGTTATACTCACTACTCTCCAGTTACTATAGCTATCATCACAACAACAGCATCTTGGCAAACTAAAACAGTAAGTAAAGTGCATTATCAAAACATAGCAACACTAATGTTGAGAAACATCGACGAGGAACAGCATCTGTCACCAGGCCTTTCAGTTCTCCGAGGTCTCTCCACCAGTGTTAGTACAGCTCTTCATCCTCGCCTGATCATAACCCCTCTTTCTCAGCTTTTCTTCTTCCGACATTCTCCTCATACACTGTTTCTCAGCCATCTCTCCCCCTTAACAATGTCACAAGACAATAGCATGTGACATATTCGCCTCAGTTAACTAAGCTAACATTAGTGAGCAACGGCACACACCAAGGGTTGGTGTGTTTAATTCAGGTCAGCTCTCAGTGAATTCACCACTCAATACTCTGATTCTGTCTCCACAGCATGTAAACACCCGACAATGGAGGTCACCTCTGTGGATCACTGCTGCAGTCAGGTGGATAACTTTTGCAATTCCAAAAGTTTGAAAGAAATCTTGGAAGACAGTGTCCAGTGCTCAGTCATTACTGGAATCAAGGTTTGTTGAGCCTAGCTTAGCATAAAGACTGGAGGTGGCAGTCAACTTTAAATCTGAATTATTTACACAGTATTCATTTATGTGTGTTTGACTTGTACATATATAGAAATGCGGGTTAAAAAGAAAGACAACGCTGGAACTACTTCTTTACAAACAACTAGTGCAGTGTCTCTGCTGCCAGGTAGATCTAGTCGGTTAGCACAGGTCTTTCGGTTTAGGCTCCTTCACAGGCACTATTGTACCAAATCTTGCTTCAGGATGCTGCAAACATTCACTGCACCCTATTGTTGTCGGGCCAAGAAACAGTTACAGCTTGTAACTCCTCCTCAAACCACAAACAGGCCTTGTCACATTTCTGTTTATGCACAACTTTACTTGTTTGGTTCATTCTCACCACTCTCACAGCAGTGTTTCTGTCCACAGCAGGCAGCTTTAAGCAAAAGCTCTGATAAACCCACAGTAAACAACGTGCCGATCATGAAACATCAGACACACAGTCAGTGGCCAGCTGGTGAAGGTTGTGGAGCATTTAGTAGCTAAAGAGCCCGATATTTTCCTCAGGAGTTTGGTAGAAACTGAAACTGGAATTTACAAGATGGTGAATATTGAATTATTTACCAGACGGTCACAAAAGTCCTGTACACGCAGGTGTAACACACAGACACGAAGCTGATACTAATTCATCTTATTCAATTTCTCTTTAACACATATCTTTCAAAACAAATCACCTAATCCCCTTCAATCCAAGTCTTTATCCTTCTCCTTTACACTGAGATGTTTATATACGTTATTCACGATCACACATATCATCTACACGAACACACACATGCACACACACGGAAACTCATATTACTGTCATCACTAGTTATTACAAGCTGGAGCCATGTGCAGGCCGGCATGTTTTACAACCACGTTAACCATGCTATGGGGACTTAAGTGACTGCTTGAGATATTTTTTGTAGCTGTCTCGCATAGCTTATAGTGTGTGTGTGTGTGTGCGTGTGTGTGTGCGTGTGTGTGTGTGTGTGTGTGTGTGTGTGTGTGTGTGTGTGTGGTGTGTGTGTGTGTTGTGTGTGTGTGTGTGTGTGTTTGGGGGCTGGAGGGAGTTAACGCCTGCTTTGGTCCGTGACACCTGCGATACAGAGCGAGTCTTTCAGCAGGCAAATTATATGGCTTTAATTTGTCTTATTGAAACAGTGTAGCCAGCCGCAGACACTGATGCCAAGTGCTGCTCGACTGTAGCATTGAGGAGAAAGTTAAAAGTGTGTTGAGTGTCTGTATATGTAACCACTGCCCTGACATAAGTAAATACACTAGCTTGGGTGGAACACCTGTTTATGTTGGAGACTGGGGGAGCTGACAGATATTATAAAGGAGTTTTCAATGTTTTCCATGTAGCCAGAAAGTAGCATTGAAACGTTTTCAAGGAGCTGCACTGGCAGAAGTGCTGTGCCACTGGACTCGGGGGTTTGCTGGCAGGAAGGCAAAGCCTAATGTGTCTCGTTTGCAATCTGGACAGAGTTCTGTGGTTGGCCCGGCCTGCAGTAGTACACACTTCAGTCATTGGCTGATCAACAGAGGTGATTTGAATATCGTGACTAATTCGACCAATTAAACTGTCAAAGGCCTTTTTTCAATGGGCCTTTTTCACAGGCTGCTCATCCATAATGCTCTCCTCTGTTAGCCTGGGGTTTGACTTTAACTCTCTCTATTCACAGTGAAGTGGTGCAATGAGCTAGATCACAGAGTATGTAAAAGCATAGCCAGAGGCAGAACTGGGCCAAGCCACAGATGAGGGGGGATCTTTACAAATTGAACAATGAGGTCAGTATAAACAGTTTGAGACACTGTTATTTGGCTGCTTTCAAATCAGAAGCGGTCGGGGTGGTCAAAGCAAAATTTACTGGAATTATGTGGAAGTCATAAAATACAATTTACCACTTCTGAATATAAAGAGAAGAATCGCCAGTGTGATAGCTGTGCCTCCACTAGTGCACAGTGTGTATACGAGTGACTTTGTGCAACTTATTTCACTTAAATGGAACTGATTTGATTTTGATACAGTTGAACACAGCGCATAGATAGACAGAGAGATAGACATGCTGGAATTTTCTCAGTGGCAGCCACGCTCCACAACCTCACTCCGCTGCTGTTGGTAACTTGTAGTTCGGCTTAAAACCACAAGTAATCCATGTACTCAGCTTTTTCACTACTGAGGCTACAATTGGCTTTTTGAGCTGTAGTGCAGGCCAGCTGGCTTAAAAGAATTAGTTTGTAAAAGGAGTTCTCACTCCCAACTAACTTGGCAAATATGGCAGCTTAGTCAGGGGCCTGAAGCCTCAAACTATGACAACAGGACATGCTTGACTTGGTTTTTTTGGAGTGGCCTCCATTTAGCACAGATATACCATGACCTGGACGACGGATGATTGTGACATTATTGGAGTCTTTTAAAACACAAACACACATGGATCTATTTCTCAAACAAGCCTTCCTGGATCATATTTTATTGTATCATTGGTGCAAAACCCCTCTTAGTTTAGAGTTTGGATGGAAAGCATTGCTAAATATTATAAATTGATAAGGATTTAAACTTAATTGAAAGCGCAGAAGACTAATTAAAGTCTGCATGGCTACCTTCACTGCATGCCCATGAAATGTCTTGTGTTAAGAATGTATTTATGCAATCTGTTCCCAACGTGGATTAATTCGCTCTACATTATGCAACAATGTGGGGCTCATTCTATGACCTTGCAGAACTTGTTCTATTGTTGGCTCTTAATTACTCTGCAATTAAAATACTCTGTCGTCCAACTCAAACAAACACAGAATACATACTGCCAAGTGCATGAATGAAGGTGGTTAAGGTGATGACAGCGGAAAGTTGTGGGAACGTCAGCACACGCTCAGTCAGTTAAACATGACACTGGTTTGAACACGTGGACTTGAGTCATAACGTGGTTCAATTTGTTCTAGATTCTTCTCATTGTCCTTGCACAACCAAAACTCACAAAGGTTGTCTGAGACGCAGCAGCTGTAACACTGATGGAGACATTTTTGGAGACTGAGGGGAGACTTGACATCAATAGACTAGAGTCAGGTCTCGTGAACCTCAAAGGGAGCGCTTGAATTCACCTTTTGTCCGTCCCTAAACGAGACGCTGGGGAGACCGCGCCAATCTAGTCCGCAGATCTCAAAGAGAGGGAGAGCCACACTTGGATTTAAGTAATGCGGTGCTCCTTGTTGAACAAATTCACCATTGTGACTCGTTAGCCTGATACTATCCACATACCTGCTTTTGGGGAATGCATGTGAAAAGGCGGCCCGGAGTCTCTGCCAAGAGGAGGGATGGAGCGGTGAGGAAAGAGGAGGGGCTCTACTTAATGGGTCACAAATTCACATTGAGAGGAGCCACATCTGCATTTTATCAGCAGGGCCCAGATAGTGTTACAGGGGACGATTGTCTGCAGATTGGCCATTGGGCCTTTTAAAGTGGTAAATTGTTGAGCAAAAGCAGAGCTGCACACGGGATGACGTAGCATGGTGCTGCATGTCACTCACAAAAACCTGTCCGGATAACGCAGTTTAAAAAAGGCATGATGAGGATGTATTGAAATATTCAAAATATTCTTCATGTAATTAATAAACATTTCCTTATGCGAATGATGTAGCAAATGCTTCACATAGTTACTGGATCAACTCAGATTTATGTCTGATTCAGACTATTTCAACAGTCTCTAGTTCCTGTTTCAAGTTTATGCTCATTATTTACACTCCCCGGCATCAAAAGCAACAGCGGTAATTTGGCAGAAAGACTTTATCTGCCCAGACATGCTCTCTTCCCATGGCTGACCCAGAACATCCTCTGACACATCTTCTCCACAGGGAGCTGTGGACGTGGGGGCCAGCGTGGTCTGACAGCGAAACAAGTCCCGTGAGGCGGTCAGAGTCCCCGCAGGGACCTCTTGTCTCTTCCCTCCGCTTCATTACCATCTTCCCCCTTCTGTCTCCCCTTTCATCTGCAGTCTATCGCTGGCTCCAAGCCTCTCGCATCCGGGAATATGGTGAGTAGGGGTGGGAGGCTATAGACGGACCGGGAGCGGATATGGGAAAGGGCAGAATAAACATTACAAAGAAAGGGGATTTTCATTTCAGTTTTAAAGGCCCCTTTTTTTAACAATGAGAATGGACACAAAAAAAAGGAAAAGAGGCAAGACTTGGCTGTGGGATGAAAGATTTCTCTTCTCTGTTACAGCTCAGGTGGTTCATTTTTCTGTTCATGAACTATCCTCTTCCAGCAACAGGATCAACTGGAAACTGGACTTCATCACATATAGACCATGTCATTAAAGATGACAGGCCAACAACTTTTTAGTGGAATAAATGAAGTGCACAAATATTAAATGTATAAACAGGGATAAGTCTGAAGGGTAAAATTTCTCAGATCAGTAACAAGGACCAGGATCTGCTGGAGATGATTTTCAGGTTTCAGATTATTATATGTTGCTCATTATAGCGTCTGCAGTTACATCCAAACTTGCCCATTAATCTTGTTTTTATTGCTGCCATTTATCTTTGCTCTGAAATAAATTTGGTAGATCCCCACATGACAACAAAACCTTCTAAATCAATAAATCAGTGAGCTACAATGCACAGGTCAGAAGAAGCTGCTGCGCAGAAGAGACGAGGGAAAGTTATTCTGTTTGTTTTCAAAGCGTCGGAGATCAACAACGATGTCTCTTCACTTTATCTTAATTGTCCGAGTCAAATGGGAGGGAGAGCCATTCCAGTTTGTGATCACCTATTTGCCCTCTAATGGTGTTTATGAACAGGATGGGAATAAACTAATTAAGGTAGATGGACAGGATAACACACACAAACACACGCACGCTTTTCTGAGTTATTAGGTAGGTCTATTGCACTACTAAAAGTTGAACTGAAATGTGAATTCTCCTCACCTTCAGTGTGTGAAGTGTAATTATACTGCAACTATTGAGAATAATTTTCATTTCTTTTTAAAAAAGAGTGAAAACCTTTTAGTGCCAAGTCACTAGGAGACGCTAGACTTTTGACTGGAGCAGCTCTCTATCCTACGAACGGACATCCTTGCCGTATTTCAGCCAAGAACACACAGTAGTATGTGGGTTTCCATTAGTGGTGTAAACTGTCTATTCCCTTACAACATTTGGTGAAACAGGAGCAGGAGCTAGCTAACGTTAAAAGTAAGTAAGTAAAAGTAGGCTAACAGCTAACAACAGATGTTAGGCTACTAACCATTTTCACGCCTGGCTGCATACCAAAATATTGTAGCCTACAAAAATGACTACTTTATTGTTAGTCTGGACCAAAGATTCATATCCCTTGGTCAACAATGTAAGAGGCGTTATCCTGGCTTAAAAAAGTTAACATTTATTTATTCAGGTAATTACAGTTTCTTTAAACTTGTGTCTCAAGGTTTGCTTCGTCGGGTCTTTTAATTTGAGGGAACTGGGCCTTGAAAGTCCTTCAATTTGATGTTTAAGTAGGTGTGGGAACTCTGAATTAAAAACATATGTATAAATGTTGTTCAGTTACTTTTAACTACCATTTTGTTAGTTCCTGAAAACATTACAGAACTCTTTAGACAAATATTATGCTCCATTATTGAGCAGACGCGTCTTTTTAGAGTGAGATAATCCTGTGATAACACGGCCATGTTCATTGATTTATTTCAGATAGATTTTTATAGACAATAAAAGAGGGGATACAGAGTCATGGGCTGGCGAGAGATATGAAACCAATTCAGCGGTTTCACTCGACAAGCGTTAGGTAACCGAGGCTAATTTATTGCTTTATTGGGGGCAGCTTTGGAACACATTTTCCCATGACTCTCCACTTTGATTTCTCTGACCTCTGACAGACGCACACCTTCACTAAATGCACACATAAATCTGCGCCTATCCACACACATGCAAGGAAACATATACACACATGGTAACCTTTGTTTATGTGCATTTCTTCTGCAGTTCTTTCTCTCTCTCTCTCTCTCTCTCTCACACACACACACACACACACACATGAACACACACACACACACACACACACACCCTGAAAGCGGCCTTATCGCCAGACTCTCATGTGCCCCCAGACTCCACTAATCAAGACAAACTCCAGCCATTCACCCCCCCACCCCCCTAACCCACCCTATCATATCCTTCTCTCATTCCTGCCTCCCCCCTTCCTCCATACTCCTTCATTCCCTCCCACTTGGCCCTCTGTGGCCGTTGGGCCGCACAGGGTCCCACTGTAATTGGTTTAGACATAATTTACTGCCCACTTGGTAATGTAGCATTTCAGCATCTGATAAAAATCATATCAAGTCACAGCAATGGGCGCTACGGCTTGAAAGGAACTCATTGTAATCATTTAGATACCAGAGGACGTTCCTGCTCGCTCTCAGGCGGCTTCTCTCTCTTTCACCCCCGGTCTGTAGCTCTGTTTCTGTCAAACATACACACACGCACAAACATACACACAGATGAAAATCTAAAGCGATATATATTCATATATATGTGCATGTAAAACTCTGCGCTGACATTTCCCTCCTTCACTTTACTTTTTACTGCAGGCCATTTTCAAGGGTCAAGACAAAGCACTGTACTCATTATTGTTCAAAAAACGTGGCTGCAGTTACCCGCTTGACTTCTCGTCATAATATTCTTGTTTCCCTTTATTCTTGTGAAACGAGAGAGTGGGGGAGAAACCGTGAGTGTTAGAGGGGGAAAAAAGTGGACTGAAGAGGAAATCTTTCTCAGAAATAGAGGTAAAGTAAGGAAAACCCAATGCTGTGACAGTAAATTGATGAAAGTTGTAATTATCATAATTAACTTAGTTTGGGGCTTCATGTGGAATTGCAGGAAGTGCAGCTGTCTTTTCTCTCTCTGCGCTCAGTGAGCCATAAATTGAGCCCCGGGCTGATTCTGGTGCCACATTTGTTTCCACACCATCACTGCTGAGCTACTGTGGCACTGCGGTGAAGAAATGATGGTGTTAGACTGCACTAGAACAGATGTCAATGGGAAATGTGCTGTTCATTCCTGCACATTGTGTTTTTTTCTTCATTACAATAGTGATTTAAATGTATATAATTAGCACAACAATTATCAAATAATGCTGCAAAAGCTTTGTTTTCCATGATTGAAATAAACTGCACACAAACTAGAGCATTTTGTTATTTTATTGATTTTGATTTTATTTGAAACTGTCTGTGACAATAAACCTCGGGGGTGGACGAAGAAGAATTGAACTCATTCAATAGTTCAGATTCAGAGTTTCCCATGTTTTAAGGTCCATATTACCGGATATTGAGATAACTGGTCTGATGCATAAGGATATGAACTTTGGGTTCAATTGCGTGTGAAAGGACTTTTCTTCCAGACCTATGAGAGCGGAAAGGAGGCTTATGGACCAGCTAATCCAATGATAACACTTATTACCCCTTAGCTTGCAGATTTTGGTCTTGAAGCATGTGTGTGCATACCTTATCATATTAAAGGCAATATATGTAGTATTATTTGAAACACAGATAACGTGGAATTCCTCTAAACATTTCACACATTTTTCCTTATCAGGCAATTAGAATGTATAGATCACAAGATGCCATAGTGTGTTTTATTACATAAACAAATTCATGTGAAATTACAAAAACTAATTTTAAAGAGTCAGGATTGTTTTCACTTTTAGGAAGAATCATAAAGATCAAAACTTCCACCCACCCACGGAGTTGAAACATTAAAAGAATCCACCTCAGTTGGCCGCGGTATCCGAGATGGAAATTTAGTGGACCCTATTACAGGTCCTGAAGCAGATAGCTATAAGCGCACAATTTGCCTTGTGTTTTATGAGCGACACTAAATCTGGGTTTTATCAGTGTGGGGGAAAATCCTCATGCGCTCTTCAGGTTTCACTGACGTTCACCGCAGAAGTCAAGCCACTCTCTCTTCAAGGCTCATCTGCTCCATGGTTGACCACACAAAGGAAGAAGCCACTCGGCTAACACAGACGCTATCTGAACACTAAACAGAGGCCTCGTGTGTAGAACAGTCCAGATAAGTAGACAGGTGATCAGGCTGTGATCAAAGACTCAGCATTACTTCCAAGGAGATTCCTTCCTTTAAAACAACACGACTGATTGTGCTAATTACCGACCGCCAACTCCCATTCAACAAGATAAGCACTTCATCTGTATGTAATGTCTGTGAGGAGAGTTGGAGCCTCATCACATGTTTTCTTTGGCCTTTCGAACTAAAGCTGTTTCTGCAGAAATGTCATTTGAAATCATTGGACCATCTTGTGGGGCCACATGCAATCTAAACATAGGGCTGAAATTCTCTGTTAATTTTAACAGGACTTGATAATATTGTCAGAATGTGGACTGATGTCATTAAACTGAACGTTTAACACTACTTATGCTGATCTGCAGTGTGTTAAGCCATTCTCTGCTGGCTCAAACTCAGCCATGAAGGCTATTAATTCTCAGTCATTTGCAGAGAGAAATCTGTGTTTGTGCACTTACTGAATTGCAAGTTAAACTGAAGAAAACTGAGGACTTTTTCAGCAACGTGCAACACAACCTGAAACCGCAAGAAAGTAAGTGAGAAAGTTGGTGGTGATTTATAGATTCATTGGGTTGAAGTTTTGGCTAAACTCTCTGGGAGTTTGAGGAGAAGCGGATGTGAAAGTTGGTCAGTGAACCCTTAAGAAAGAAACACTATGATGTGAGACAGTAATAAGAATTAAATTATATTTAAAAATTGAATTGCAAGTAGAAATAGAGATGTCAGATACATACCTAGTGATTGGATTGGATCAAATTATGAGAGTGAAACAAGACATTTTGCTGGGGTTTTGGCGCTCAGAAAAAAATAATCCACCGTTTTACAGCCACTTCTTTTTCAATGTAAGCTTGTGGGAAAAGGTCTTTTTTGCCCAGTGTGCATCATGCAAGCGTGTAATTACATGGTTTGGCCACTATGTCAAATTGACTTCAAAGCCAAGCCAAAGTTCTTGGTTTAAGAGTACTGAATAAGCAATCACTATCATTCACTTTCTCTTTCCCTTGGCCTTTGAATTAAGAATATCATCTCTGTATGTCAGTCTATGTGGTTCTAAGTTTTCTTTGTGCTGGCTTACAAAAAGATTTCGTGCTGTTTTCTTACGACTCTAATTGGAAAGCTCCACGTCTTTGCTCACCAGCATTTAGCCAAGATCCATGTTGGAAGTGACCACAAACCACCACTTGGTCTAGCCGCCCCACCGTTGGGAAGTTACCGTTAGGCCTTGTTGGAGTTTCAGTGGCCGCTGCCGGTGACCAAACAGCGGGCTGGAAGAACCTGAGGCCTTTGTGCAAAGAGCCAAATCCAGTGTCGTCTGAGGTTAACCGGCTTGTCTCTGTGTTATTTGCTTGCAGCAGAGGAGGCCCAATTTCTCATGCCGCAGGCCTGCCATCCAAGGGAGAGCTATTAGTACTCATTGTGAAAAGTGAGTTGTTCAAGTGCTCACTAAATTAAAGACAGACTTTTATCTCCCGAAGAAGAGGGACTTGGAAGTAAATAGGTGGTTTTCTTGATCGCTCCAAAGTAAATAAGTTAGAAAACTGTTTCCATCCACATCGGTGCTCGGTCGTCTGGGTCCTATTTACACCATGAGCTATTTAACCATCTTGCACCAGCACATCCATGACCATACACACAGCTGAAAGGTATTGTGCACTCAGGGAGAAACCTTGAGAGAGGCCAAATCTTGTCGAGTTTGAATAACAGAGAAAGGATTAACAATGCGTGTGGCTATGTGGTTAAATGCCCAACCTCTGACTTGATAGTTTTAACAACTTAATAATATGTACAAAAGGGCAAAAGTGAGGCTCCAATTATGGCGGGACGGGAGAAAAATACGATCTGTTCACAGGATTGCTTCAGGACTGGAAACCATTTCAGAAACCAAACAGCAAGTTAAGTGTTTTATATCGCTTTGGTTCGTTTAACGAGGGTCTTAGAAATCAGATCAGGTGTCATGGTGGACAGAGTAACTGCTTATTAATCCCTTCTAATACGTCTCAAAACTACGCAATGAAACAATTAATTCATAACACCGCCTCTTACCTCCCACGCCTGCAGTCACTGGAACATTGTCAAGCTTTCATAATCCCCTCACCCCGAGTGAAACTGCTCAGGAAACTGAAACCTTATATCACTCCGCACTGTGGTCCTGACATCATCATTTCACCGGTGTGTGGACTGTCGCAGGGCGCTCTCCTCATACGAGAGTTTACACTTGATAAGACACTTAAGAAGCTTTTTAGTGGGTCAAGTGCAGCCCTTTGGCTTTGTTACCACCAAAACTCTTCTCACTGAGTGGATGTTGAGCTGCTCCATGACCACGGAGCATGCCTCAAGCACTTGCCAAAACTCAGTCTAGTGTCAAGCCACGGGGGATTAACTTCAGACCAATAACACGCAATTAGATTTATTTTCCCCTCTTAAGCCTATTAGGCTATAGCTGAGCAGTCAGTGGTCGTGCTTTAGCTGAATTTAATTGTGTTTCTTATGCCCAATGAGCTGCGTGCTGCGGGGGGTGGACGACTGGAAGAGGCCCCTCGTGTCAGCCTGACGAAAAGCCACGCCTGAAGGGTTCACGAGCGGCTGTGGGGATCTCGTCTCTGAGGGCAGGGCTCCGCTGAGCTGCCTCGCTTGGAAAGGCGAAGAGGGGGAACTCTGACACAGACCGTAATCGTGTCACTTTGCGAGCTGTCCCCTTTCATCAGAACCCTAATCCTGTTGGGCAAAAATAAAGACATGAGCACGTCTCTCACTCCGAGGACTTCCGTTGTTCATTTACAGGCCGGCTTCGCCTTGGTATACATGTAGGTTTATCTGCCATTGTTGGTTGAGTGGCTCCCCTGCTGAATGGCACAAGGGAAGAAAGACACAAAGGGGAAGTTTAACGGTCTAGTATCAGTTCAATCTCTGTAGCTTATAGAACCACACAGAAACACTAAATACCTTGTGAAAATACCACTTTTTTTTCCCTATTTTTTGATCATTGAATAGTGTGGATGGATATAAATCGTTTATAACAAATTAATTATATTTGGCTTTTGAGTTTAGGAATGTGGAGGTTTGTGGACAATAACCAGTGGCACCTATTCTTCTGATACCTCCAGAAGTTAAATCACCCCCTTCCGCACCTGCTTTCTCTTCTATTCCCCTGTCTCTTGCTCTCTGTTCAGTTACATATGTGATGTCTCACCTCTATTCAACTACAGAATTTGATGAATACAGTATCCATCCCTCCTTGTCAGGGGGATGTAATACCTCTGCCAACAAACTGAATGAATCCATAAGACGAGCACTTAATCAAATCCTCATCCATGCGGGAAGAGCAGCAGAGGTACCTCAATGGAGACACTGGGCAAGAGGAAGAAGTTATCATCTGTAGCTGTAAGCGAGCACACACGAGGTGGAAGAAAGATGCTCAGTTGCTCCTGTAGTGATTTCGCCCCCAAACAGCAGACGTGTCATGCAATACCTTACCAATCCACCAAGTCAGAAAAACACGCTTACTGTATTGCATTACCTTGTCCAGAACCGAGTGTGTCTTTGCGATCCTGCATACAGTCCGTGAAACCAATCCTGGTATACCCAACAAATTGCTGCTATTAAAAGTCGATCGCTACACCCATAATGAGAGCAGCGGGCACTCAGAGACACATCAAGCCTCACGCAATCCAATCAGGAGAAAAACAAACATCTGAAGCTGCAAACTCTCATTACACCATCACCCCTCCAGACCAACACTTCAGTCTGAAACACTTCTTGATGGCTGAACAAACAAATCCCAACATTTTTAGTGTTTGGCTTTTGGGGGGCAGATTAGTAATCATATCTCTCTCCTGTTATTCTATGTCTGGGCTGGGGGGAGGAGGTGAGGCGTGGGGTGGGAGGGTGGTACACTTGAAGGAGGGCGAGAGGGGCTGGTGGGCTTTTGGTGAAAACATAATTGGCATGGCCCCGGTGACACTGTCCGTCAGATTGTGCTGCGCCTCTCTGTGTGCACTCACAGGGCCCCTGCAATGTTTCATTAAACAAGGAGCGGGGCCTCTGAGGAGATGTTTGTGCAGCCTCTGTGGCTCCACCACACAGCGAGGAGCGCGCCTCCTCCGACGTCGCTATAATTAGCTTTGCAACCCCCGACACATAATGAGTCTCCATGTATACATTTGCTCAAATATGTGTTTTTGAATGGAAAATTCAAGTGAGAACCCTTAAAGTTCTCATGAAATCAAAACATCAAATAGCAGTTTTTATACATTTTTTGTTTTTTTCTGCAATAGATCAAATCACAATGATGTCACACTAACAGCAACTTCTGGGTGGACAGCTGGGGGTTGCTTTGCATTTGAGACATATGTGAAAGTGGCATGCTTGTTTATTTCTCTAATCTTCAGTCGGAACTGTAACATTTGAGAAAATATAGTTGAGGTGGTCTGCCCTGTGTGACATTACTGCTGTGCTTATGTTATGTACTCTATTGTGTTGCTAGCATCTTTGCCATCTACCTAACAGCATCATTTCACCGGTCGGACTAACTGTTGCAGCCGGTTTTGGGTAAACTCAAGCTGTTATTTTCTTTAGTGTGTAAATTAAATCTCCAACTAAACATTCAGAAGTCTTGCTATAAGGTGAAAGCTTTATGTATCTCAGACGAATATGCAACAGACGTCTTTTGTGAGCCAGGGGCGGATCTGCCATACCAGTGCTGCTTTCAAACTACCTAACTGCTCATGTGTGATTCAAAGAAACGATGTATGCTCGTAATTTGGCATTTCTATTCTTAACTTTTTTCTCTATGACGTCATCCTCACTGTTTACTATAACCTCCTTCAGCTGTATCAGAGCTTCCTTAATGGGGTTGTTGATAACATTTAGAAACAAAATGTGGCATTCCATCTCCCCCTTCCATTATATTCTCGTGCCACCACTGTTGTTTGCAGCTAGCAGACATTAGCTAAGGTTGCTAAAGCTAGCTCATCGACCTCAGGGTAGTACAGAATGATGGATGCAGAAAAACAACAATCATATAATGCTTTGAGGAAAAGAGAAGCTATACAAGCTCTGTAGAGTTATTATTTAAAAAAAAAAGAAAAAGGTTTTTCTTCTTAAGAATTGTAACAACATGTCCTTTAGGTAATTACTTAAGAGGCAACTGGCAAAACATAAGGAAGCTTTTAGCGTAAAGCAGTCGCAGGAAGTGTAATGTATTTGTCACAGAGGTTAGCTGAAAGCTAACATTATAAACTGCTTTATTTTGTCAGCAGATCAGTTTTGAAGAATGCCGTCAGTAATGTAAAAGAAGGAGCAGATGTCTTTAAAATGAGCTGCACCGCGTGCAGCTTGAAATCAAACTGTGGTTGCTTGTTGCATGATGGAAAAACATTCATTATAGACTGACTTCTTTAGACACACAATGTAAGTTTGTGAGGTTGCACATTAAGTAGATAAACAAATTGGTTTTCTATTGCATGTCTGACAAAGCAGCCTCACAATTAGTGTTCGATGCCACAAGAATTCTGGGACCTGTAGTATTAACTGACCGCAGGTGTAATCCATTCACCCACAACTGAAATTTTAAGGATTATAACTTTAAAGAGGTGAAAAATCGAGACTGTTTATTATGACTCATGAGGCAAAGAACTGTTGATACATGTTTTGATTAGCAAGTCAAGCAGGAATTAAAACATGTCTGAAATTTCCTGGGTCATTGCCACTTGGTACTGGCTAAACTTCTTTCAACTTGTGAGAAGAACTTCAGGCCAAGTGAGCTGAATGGCATGACGTTATGAAGTGTGCTTATATAAAAGTATGAAAGTATTCAATGACGCTGTCTGACTTTGATTGTCATCACCTGGTCGGTGCAATCATAACTCTGAAAGCATGCCTTCCTGTAAAACATCTGAACCTGTTAGAGTGAAATATAATAAATTGTAACCAAATCTGCATGTCTCCAAACAATAACGGCAGAGTTAGTTCACACTAACAATGAACAACCATCTGCTGGAAACTAAACCAATTACACAACTGTTACACTGTGACACAGAAAACATAAACCGAGATCCAGTTGTGCATAAAAGGGCCGAGGCTCCTGGTCATGGCCCTCGACTTCAACAAAGATAATCATCAGAGATATTCAATAAGGGGGATGTGAAGATAATAAGAAGCATGCAAGCCAGAGGAATCCACTCTGCCTTATACGGTCTCAAGTGGTGCAGAGAGGGCAGAGAGGTTAGTGAGGGCACAAAAGGGCGGACAGTACCAACTCAAGCATGGGAAAACGTCTGCCTCCGAATGTGGAACTAAGGGAAGTTTAATAAATAACAACACATCCAAAACAGATTCCATTGTGAGTAGGTCACTCCCGTCCCTTCTGGATTTAATAATTCAAGGTAACGCCAACTTTTCTACAGCTTTTCGTTTCAGAAAAAGGGGTCAGTGTTGGAGTCGAGATCCTTTTCCGAATTACCCCTAATTCCACCATTCAAGTGGCTCTAAGTATTTTCCACTAAGCCATCCAATCCTGTCCACTCACACTGTAGTTAACAGCTCGATCCATCACTAAATGGCACACTTGTACTTCTCGCTATGCTCATGTGTCCATCAGGTGAAATTTAATAATCACATTTGCGTAACTCAGCCTCATAATTCCCATACACTCAACAGAAGCTAAATATATTTATACCACTTCAGCCGGCTCCACACATCCAGTTGTGTCTGCTAGCAATTAGTGTATGGGTTTGTGCGACCCCATTGTTTGGACTGCCGGCCTCTCAGGGAGATAATGAACCATAATCGCTGAGTGACACAGTAATTGCCAAGGTGTATGGTGACACGACAGCCGACGCAATTACCCTACTTTTGACATCAATGCTCTCATTAAATGATGTCATTGAAACATGACACATTGCGGGCACATACACACCCAGCCAGCCTTTCATTTTTCACCTATGTGCACACACACGCACAGAGCGCCGTCAGGTATCCTGTGTATGTGCTGTAAGACTGGTTTTATTACTGCACTAAAAAGTTTCTCAGGAGTATTCATGTTTTCTAAAATCATCACTACAGACATCAGCTTTGCAATTAAGTTACAATCAACAGTAAAACTTTTTAATTTGTTTTTTAATTTGATGATTAATAATGAAGACCTTTATGCTACTGTGATACTTATAATCAGGGCTGAGACGGTTTCTTTACAAATTGTATTCTGGTACATTTACTAGTTACCTGTTAAAAATAGTAGTCAGTAACTTAAACCAAGTATCACAATATTATAGTGATGTAGCTTGACTACTTTCTGTTACTTCTGGATTTACCTCAATACCAAACATGCAAATAAAGACTAGAGAAAGGAAATATCAATAACATGACTTTTAGTTCATCTCAATACTCGTGTGTATTTTGTGAGAATACACACATGAATATTTAGTTTCACTAGAGAGCAGAGTGCATGTTTACAGACTGATACATCATTCTTTACTTTAAAATTGTAATCCTGTTAGGAATCATCTTCTTTATACGAAAGGTATCTGTAATATAATTAAAACACATTTTCTGAAACTTTACCAGACGCAGTTAAGTTTTAACTTTTTTTTCTGTATCCTGATTAAGTTATCCGTTACAAAAATAAATGTAAATATATATAATATATATTTTATATTGTCCTTTATTATTTTAGTGGCTGCACTATTTTATGTCTTTTTGATTTTTGCTCCACTTATGTGACCTCTCCTCATTCATATTTTCAAATATGTTTCTTAATTATTTTATTCCTAATTGAAAAGGCATTCATTTTCATTGACATTCCCTTCGCCTGATGTTAAAGCATTTCAGAATGATTAAAAATAATACAACAATACATAAAAAAATACATACTACAAGTATTTCTGTAAGACATGTATAAAAAGTCTGAGATCTAAGAATTTATTTGCCAACAACCACTGCATTGTATTTATTGAGTACGTGAAAATAAAAAAGCTTGAACTTGAGGAGTTTGGTAAAAAAAAGAAAGAGTTTTCATCCATTTTGTAATATAAACACTTCTTTACATTAGGTAGTTGTTCTGTTTTGGATACATATTATGAATCCCCCCCCCCCCAAATTGTCACCATTTTGTAATCAAATAAAGACACTGACTTATTTAAGTTTTTGTAATTTTAAAGCCAGAAATCAACTTTTAGAATCAGTGCAGATTTAAATAGTGCATGTACTCCCTTTGCTATACAAACATTTGCAATAGTAAACGAACACATAGAACAAAGGTTTACCTTTACTTTTTCACTCAACTCTGTGAACCTTAACCCATACAAAGTGACTGTAATATTCATTTCTGTTTCCACTTAAATCTGGCTTAGAACTGCATTTACAAGGTGCCTGTGCAAAGCGTACAAAATTATTTCTTTATTAAGTGTGAGGAGCTACTGGTGTTTTAGTCACCACTTAAATATATGCTGTAAAAATGTGTCAAGCAAATAGCTTGTTACAGTTTTATTGTCACACCTTACACTATACATCCAGATCACTTTTCTCCACTGCATTCTTGAGAAACTGTGAAGCATTAATAGTCACTCTAAAGCCTTCCTAAACAGTTCTCATATTTACACTTTTCTCATATAGCTTACTTTATATAAGGCTTAATTTAACCTCTCTCTCTCTCACACACACACACACACACACACACACACACCACTGACCAGCCTGCCCTGTCAAACAGAACACAAGCAAAAGGCCACGGCCATAAATAAACACAAGAATTTGTAAGGCTGACTTTTGCAATTAGGACTGCAAGGGAAAATCTATCTCTGAGAAACATTTTAATGAGCTTCTGCTAAGCAGCAGTGCTTTCTAAAAAGAGCACCCCAATAATGCTTCATCACTCAAAAACTGATGTAGAGAAAATTCTTGAGGGTGGGAGATATTTCACTGTGTCCAATGATGGCTCACTAAAGAGCCCCGGGCGTCATAAAACCAGAAGGCAATTAAAAGTGGTTATTTTTCACCCCCGTTTCTAAATTCTGTAGCAATTAATCTGCCCAATTTGATTACGAACGGCACAAATTAAACAATAAAGACCTGTCTAATGAGGGATTAATTATGGGTAGCAGGAGGGGAGTGGGAGCGGGGCAGCAGCCATACGTCAGTGTCTGGTGCAGACAGTGCAGGGCCATAAGGAAGACAGAGAGGTTCCTCGTCCATGTGGTCCCGCACTGATAGGGCCCCCCTCATCACAGATCAGTAGATCCACAGCCCATGGAGCCCATAAACCGCTGGGCCATAATTGAAAGTGCCAAAATCAATAGCGGTGACAGGCCTTAATTAAATTAAATATGTCTCCCATAGGAGAGGGGTGGGGTTGTGGAAAGAGGTGCTGCTGCCAGGGTGAGCTCACTGTTTGAGGAGCTGGGGCATCTTCTTTATTATAAAGTGACATGACGTCATAAACTGGCAGTGGCAAATGTGGTATCCTAGTGAGCCTTTATGCTGACCTCAGAGGAAGTCATTTACACCGGGGACGCTGGAGAGGGAAATGTCTGATTTTTTTCTCACATCAGTTTTTAAGAAGAATAATTATTTAGAAATGTGGTAAAAAGATCATGTCACAAGAAATGTTAACAAATTACATAAATTGAACTTCAATTTGCAATTTTGGAAATTTTTCCCCCACTGTAATAATCTACTCTGACTCACTACTCTCTACTCATACGACCCCCTTGTTACGCTGCTAAATCTTGAAGACCATTTAAAATGTGTTGTCATCTGGAACCATCTGCCCTGACCACTTTTCAACACAAAGATACCTTGTGCCTTGAGTACTTGGTCCTTAATTTTGAAATGATTTGTCCTTGAAAAGTCCCTTAATTGCATCATACTTACTATAATTTGTCAGTGTCCCCACTACTTTTCTACACAAAGGGACACCCTTTCCTTAAGATACAGACAACATAATTTACCAAGATCTTTCCAAACCTAGCTACTATAGGCAGCACATGACAATTTTAACTTGAGGAGGGTGCTTTACACACATATGAAATCTGTATCCTTCTGGACACTCTAAATCAGTAGTTTCCAGTCTTTTTCTTACACCAAGGAACCCTTAATTGACACAGACTGTACCATTTGATGAGGTTTCCCCCCAGGGGCCTCCATCTCATAATATTTTGGATTTTGGATGTTTTATTACAGAAAGTAGTCATTTATTATGTCATGGTGTTACTCATAGAATGAATAATACTGAAATATAATTGATTACCCTTTTTGCTGGGGACCCCTGAAACCCCATCACGGTCCCCTGGGGGTTTGAGAACCACCATTCTAAAAAAGCAATGCCAGTTAGACAGAGCTCCAGTGTGTCTTCACTGTCAGCGAAATCAGTCATTCAACAGCTCAGTGGACAGATGTACCCAACACTCACTGCATTCTTTACCTATTTCTATACTTTTTCCATTGTCAAATTCAAGCACTTTTCAAGCATTTTCAAGAGGAATTTTCAAAAATGTCCAGCACCTTGCAGCTGTGATAAACAACATATTTATATACATATACTGTACACTACTTAAAATAAGTTAGGGATATTGGTATATATTATTATCCAACTTGATTGTTTATTATGTGACATATCTGAATTTTTGCTTTGTGTTTTGTGAATATTTTTGGTCCCAAAAAATAATGCGACACATTTCATTTGACATTTATTGCATATCCATGCAATTATCCCAATGTCCCCAACTACTTTTGAAAATGATTATTTCACTGCATCACATCATATCAGATGTTATTGTTCTATAAACAACCTAAATGTATTTTTAAAGCATCCTACAGAAGGTTGACAAATTAAAGGAGAACACTAAAAGGTTTCATGTTTAGCCACATCAAGACATTTGTTATTTTATATTGTGCAGTTTCAAGCATTTTATCCAAAATCCCAGCACTTTTCAAATCTTGAAAACACCAGATTAACATTCAAGCATTTTCAAGCACCCGTACAGACCCTTTAAATCTCGAACAAGGAGTCACAGCCCCTTGAACTTGAACACAACTGTATTGAAAGCTGACTGTACTATGAGGAGAAATTTGCTTAATTAAATATCCCCAAACCAGTCCTATGCCCTAAAGCTGTATCAAATCCTTCTCTGACTGTTTGGTTGCATGGATTGCTGGTGACTCAATAGGCTGTTTAAAGGTCAGTAAAACTCTGGATCACTGATTTGCCCACAATAAATAAAGAGGATGTACCCTACAGTTGTGACCCTGCGTGGCTGAAAGGGCCAGAATCCTCCTGCATTCCTGCTGCAGACTGCTCGACGTGGGGACGTGGGGCTCGCTGCCTGGCCCTTTTACAACCAGAGGATCTCCTGTGTCTTCAAGCTGATCCTGCTGGCCACAGTGAAACATGGAGAGGCAGAGGACATCACCTGTATAAAAAAAAGCCCAACTCCTCATCATTTCAGGCTTTGCCCACATTTAAAGGATTAGGCAGCTAGAGTCAGAGAAGGGTCACTGACAGAGCGTTTCTCTGGGCCGAGGCAGGCGAAGGACAGGGGCGGGTTAGACAGGCTGGTGATGGGGGGCTATGAGAGGCTCAACCCCCTCTGGATAAACTTGAGTTGCAGACTGTTGAGACTTGTGAGATTAGGATGGAGCCAAGTCTGCTACACTGTGATCTGAAGGACAGGGCACGCAGCGGCTCGCCCGTCCAGCAGTCCGACTTCCCAGACGAACCCCCTGATTCTGCACTCCCCCCCTCCTTTGTTGTTTTGGTTTGCTTTTCTTTGGCCAGATCTGAAGCGGGAGGGAACAGCCCGAAATGATGGGCTTAAGGTTTTTTGTGAAGGATGGTTTATGTACATGGTGTCACTGGAAGGGCAAGGCAGAGATTTTGAGGCGATATTATAAAATGGCCGAACCACACACACCACTGTATAAATCCTCATGATTGCATTTCAAAACCTATTTTTATCTGATGTCCGTTCCCACGGAATTAATTTCCAACACGATTACCTACAGTTATTATTCTCCTCCTGTCTATCTTGATGGAAATAGAATTTGATTATAGTTTTTTAAGGGAAAATTGATTTATTGGAGATAGAAAATATTGATGCTATCTCCAGAGGAATGATTATCTGCTCAAACATAACAACTTGTAATTATTTGACATTTCGGATCTTTATTTTATGGTATCATACTTGTCAAATAAATTAGGATACCCACTGGTTTTACTCACAAGAGGCCATACAGTCTTTATTTGACTTTCTATTGCAGCACTAAAATTCTCACTTTTAAATATTTTATTTACATTGCAATAAAGACTTATATATAATGTGTGTAATCACTGTAATAAACACATTAAAATAAAACTAAAATCATATATTAACAGCAAGATGTGTGCTTTTAGAAGATTGCACTTTATAATAATGACAATAATATTAAAAGCAATAATACTACAGTTATAATAATACTTATACTGTATCAATAGTACAACTAGTGTTTGCAGCAGTATTTCTATTCTAAAATAAGACTAAACATGTTTTTATTATTCCTGCAATTTGTTTGCAGTGCTGGAGAATATGCGTGGCAGCGTTTTTGATGCTCCACGTCATTAAGCATCTCTTAAACACCAGCACACCCGATTACAGAGGATGATTTGTTGCTTGTTATGCGCTTATTAAGCATTTCATTTAAGACTCTATTTAGTTTCTAATCAACAAGCGCACTCGGCGTCTGAAAGGCCCAAATGATGGACTTATCAGAATGAATCCCGTGATTTGTCATTAGTTAATCAGTCCATTTAAGATGGGCCTATATCATATTACCCAGGCCAGTGATTTGCAAATGATTTCAGCATGCTTCCTGTTTAATGGCGCGAGAGAAATAAAGGGGCGATAATTCAATTTCACACCAATACCTCGGGTAATTGAGATGTCTTTGATTGAACGACGGAATGTTGTAAATTTAAAAGGCGCAGTTTTATCTAAGTTTTACAGAGGAGTGAAGGGCAGCCAGAGGAGCTGATACCGCCCACTCGCATGATGGAATTATTTTGATTTTTAAAGTCACGCAGAGGTCAGAGTGTGTGTGAAGGCTACTGATCGTATCTGACCGCGCGCGTGTGCGTGTGTGCGTGCGTGTGTGTGTGCGTGTGTGAGAGAGGTTTTTTACTATATTATTTTAATTACATCTGATTTTATCTTTTTTTATATACACAAATTATTAATTAGCCTACTTCAAATTAGAAAGGAACTTGAGTGAAGAGCTGCGATAATAAGAATACAAATAAGAATAATGTGTAAAATAGACATGATTTTAAGAACCAATGTTAGCTTAGTTTTTTATATTGTACAACTAACAAAAAATGAATAAATCAATATAGCATTGTTTAGGAAGTGCACGCCACTGAATCATCAGGATACCCTAGTTTTCTAATGACTGGAAATGAGATTTTGCTTTTAGGGTGCATATTTAAAATGCTAAGAGCACAATTTCAGACGTGCGACGCACTAATTTCAGAAGTTACTGGTCACAAAATGCTGATAACACACGATTGTAAGGACAATAGCGAGGTTAGGCCTCGCCTAAATGTGCCATATTTCATTTAATTCAGGCCTGTATCTTCAGTAAATCGTACACTTAATTACCTTGAGTGGTATTCCCCCAACAAGCATCACAGTTGTTAAACAGGCCGAGTGACAGCTGAGTAATGGCGGCGGTTTTCAATTAGCGCATTAATACTTAAACAGTGATGCGGTCACAGGTGCGTAATCAAGTGCTGCTGCTGTTTTTAACAGCCAATCACAGGCGAGCACCGGGACTGTTTAAATGTTAACAGTTACAAGCTTAAAAAAAACAATATCAACTAAACTCGCAGTATATATAGCCTATTCTTCTAAAAAAATAAAAAGAGGGCATTAGACGATAGTTCCGATTGTGTATAGTCTCAAAAATAGTGCCGAGACGCAGTTATTTTCTTGACGACAATTTTTAAATCACCGCGCATCATTTCCGGTTAAGTCTGACACGATGCCAGCAGATATTTACTCTTTAGGGACTCCCCTCTAACAATATGGCCCCCCGCCGGCCGGGCGACACCGCTGGGTTTCTCTCTCTCTCTCTCTCTCTCTCTCTCTCTCTCTCTCTCTCTCTCTCTCTCTCTCTCTCTCTCTCTCTCTCTCTGTCTGAGCCGAGGGAGAGTTTTCATCATCACCGTGGGACACATTCATCCTGCCTGTCAGCCGGGGGAGAGGTGAGGGAGACGGATGGCGAATAAAGTTCACTAAGCAGTGGATCTGATGCACTTAGAGAGTTCATAATTCCAAAAAAAGCATCTATTCCGTCTCTCCCTCTCTCTCTTTCTCTCTCTCTCTCTCATGGAGAGCCGCATGGAGTCGTTTTTAAATCGCCGAGGCTCCAGATGCATTCATCACCGTCACCCGGCGTGCCTTCACATTTGGAGCGTATTTCTGCTGGAGCTGCTGTTTTCCTGCTGCTCACCGCGGCTGGATGACTTCACAGCGGGCTGCTGCTGCTGCTGGTCCTCTCTGAAACATCACGAGCTGTAAATAAACATGAATGTAGATTGTTTGTTGTTTCTAAATACTGAAGCTGCTATCTGTGTTTTATCTTCAAGTCTGCTCATCAGCTAAATCCAGTTTCATTTTGACAATATTTGAGTTGCGTGGTAATAAATGTGGGCTATTGATTTAAATTACTATGTATTTTTAGAAAGCAAATATGTGTCGGTGTATCCATTTTTATATTTGTATGAACTATATTATTAGACTGTGTTTATTTTCTTTATTCCTGAACATGTTGCATAGCCCCTAAATATGTTATTATGATTAAATCGGCTTTTTTTTAAATAAATTTTATAAATGCAAAGTTGACTCACAAATACAGAGAAACATCTCCCCCATGATTTCAGACTGATTTGTGATAACAGCCTGTGTATTAAAGCGCTGACTTCTGGACTTTTCTCTCTCACACACACATACACCTGCCACACGGGCCGAGTCACTGCAGAGAGTGTGAATGGCATCTCGAAGATTAAATGACCGTGAGGCATTGTTACGTACCGGCAGCAAAGTGCTCCGATCCGCCTGATTGGGCTAATTGCTCTGAAATAGGATACATTATGTATAATTATGGAGGCTTTGGGTCGGACTGCCGGCTGTTTTGCTTGCATGTCTCGCTTTCAAATACACACAAACTTCCTAAAAATAAAAATAAAAATGTCCCTCAGATTCATTCAGCATTGACGTCGGAAGGATTCCTGACAACTTCTCACAGCATCAGACAGCATCTCATCAGATTTGGAGCAAATCAAACGTGAGAAAAATGCAGGAGCTTGTACTCACGTGAGCGACGTCATTGTCCCCATGCAGATGAAAGTCATCTAACTTTACTACAAGTGCAAATGTTTTGCTTGGAAGAAAGAAAAAAAAACTTTTGACATGGACTCCCCCCTTTTATGTCTTTACAGTCTAAATTGACAGACCTCGCATGAAAAGGGTTAAGACAACTTTGAGAGGAGGCAACAATGGGCCTTTGTCCGGAGCCCCTGCCTCCTGACTGGGAATCAAAGTAGTTTATAAAGTGAAATAAAGGCCCGATGGACCTTACAGTTGTTTTGTACCTCGGCTCGGCCCTTATTTGTTGCCTCGGGATTTAAATGAAACGGTATGATAATCGTCTTCTCCACGGCACATCAGTCTTTAGGAGCCGGAGTGTTTGGGATGCTAATTGCCGGCGACATTGTTTTGCAGCGCCGCTGTCCTCTCCGCGCGCAACAACAAATAAACCAGAGACGGCCGCAACGCGCGAGGCCCGCAGTCAGGTCAAACAGATGTTCATTAAAATCAGCCGAGATCATCATTAAATCATCCACTACTGATGGTGAGACGTGAGGGGTGTGTCGTCAGTTCATTTTTTTCTGCCTGAAATAACTTGGAGAAAATATGCCCAGCGTGCGGAGACAAACACGATCATCACAGACCGGAGGACTTTCAAGGCGCACGTTTGTTTTTATGAGTTTCTGAACATCACCAGAAAAAAAAACAAAAAAAAAAAAGAAATTAAAAAAAGGAAAATAAAGTCAGCCGGATGTGCGTCGCTGCAACACCTCAGCAGTCTTGCGGCTCTTTAATGCGTCTCATGTGCGCGTATTTGTGTTTACGCGCAGCCGTTTAACGAGTCGAGAGGTTGGAGGACGGGTTAAGTGTTCGGAGCCCCAAGCGGAGGGACTTCAGACGGACGTGGGAGCCCCGGAGACTCCGGTGACTTCAAAGCCTTTCAGAGCCCCAGTGCCACTCGTTCCAGGTTAGAGGCTTTAAGTGTTTCCAGCACGTGGAGTTACCTGCACACACACACACACACACACACACACACACACACACACACACACACACACACCACACACACACACACACACACACACACACACACACACACACACACACACAGGATGTGCTGCTGTGGAAATGATAAATGAAGACTTTGTGTTAAGTTTTTTTTTTTTTTTTATCTGTGTAAACCGACTGGAAACAAGTTATGTGTGGTAAAAACGCGAGGAGACAACCGAGGAGAACACCTGTGGCTGCGATTTCAATATGAATGCGTCAACAGGAAATCGCTCTGACTCTACCTGTGGACCAACTACTAGGGTTTTTTTCTTTTATTTTGAAATTATTTTTCAACATTTCAAAAAGGAAAATCAAATGTATTTTTATTTGATTCAATCCTAAAAAAAAAAAAAAAAAAACAACAAAAAAAAAACATGGGACATTTTAAAAATCAGCAGAGAATTGCCCTCACCCCGTCAAATTTACGGCTCATACATGCAAAACAGGTGGACTGCTGTGTCACCTTGAATGTTAATTGCAAGGAAGCCGTTTCGCCTGAGCTGCATTACTGAGTTTGTTTTTTTTTCCTCCCCCTGAAAGTGATGGCAGGCAGATCATAACGCTGATCGGTTTGGGGTTTTCTGTATTTACACCCCGGGACAGAGTCATGACAACAAAACACCTCCTCGGAGCTGCGGTCTAATGTGTATCTTGGGAAACAGTCGCACCGAGGAATCCCTTTCAGGCCGAGCAGCCCAGTGGGCGCTGACCTTTTCTTCCTCTGAGGACGAGAAGCCTACTATTACACCCGGCTGTAGCGCTCATTTGAATAGATGGGACTGGCGTGCGATCGGCTGAGAAACAGCAAATGTTTCAGGGCTGAATGGCTCAGTGTCCCTGGGCTAGGGCGGGTAGAGGAGGAGGCGGTGCCGCTCTCTCTCTCTCTCTCTCTCTCGCTCGGTGCGGGTTCAGCTTTTTCAATAGTCTCCCGAAAGTGGAGCGCTTTGATCCGGCTGCTGCTGGCGCCTAAAAACAACATAACTTGTCTGCCCATTAGGAAGACTGACAAATCGTGACAGATTGTTTATGCTTAGCAATTAGCGACGCAGACGCTTTCCTGAGAACTGACTAGGCAGCAGCACAGGTCTGTTTTCATGTCTCTGGGATAAGGGTTTGTGAAGCCTGCAGTTTAAAATCTCCAATTTGAAGCAGCAACTTTATTTGTTTATTTTCTTAAATGAGAGGCTCACATATCCATACAACAATGGAATCCCACCCTCTTCTTCTTTTTTTTTTTTTTTTTGTAGGGCCTGCAGATAATGAGAAGGCGCGCAGAGGTACAGCCAGGTAAATCAATGACAGTCCTCCTGGCTCCACGCTGCCTCCTCCTCCTCCTCCTCCTCCTCATCCCCCCTCCACATCATTTTTGACTTTAATGGATGTGGTCAAAGACGGAGGGGGAAAAAAAAGAAGAAAAAAAAATCCGAGTGATCCCTCCACCTCCTCCCCTCTGCCCGATAATTACCCCTAAATGACTGCGAAGGCCTGTGTGTTTCGATCTGATTAGAGCCCCGCAGCCATCAATAAACAGCGCGCTGCGAGAGGCTCGACGCATAAAGAGGAGGCAGTAAAGTGTTGCGCAACAGCCAATGCGCACTTAAGCGCGCGGTCAAAGTCAGACGGCATATATGAGCCGCTGTGAATGAAGAACGTCAAAATGCCAGGAGGAGAACAAGTTATCAAAGATCGTGCAAACACGGTGACTGACAACAGACATGACGTGAATAAAATGTCAGTGAGTTAACTTTAGGGTCTGTTCTCTGGTCACAAGAAAGCGTTTTGTGGGATAAAGTCCTGATGAAACCACGCACCATTAAGAGTTTGTTGTGCTTGTGTTTATATGAAGTGGGTTCAGGAAAAAAAAGAGTAACTATTGTTAACTTTCCCACTGTGATTTTTTTTTTTTTGTTTTTTTTTTTCAGTCTCGCAGGGACCTGCCCATCTCGCCCCTGATTGGCCGCCTCTCTCCCCACGCCTGCCTTATTATAGCCCTGCACTCAAATTTGGTCACATAAACATGAGGATACCGTCACCTTAGGGCGCTCCGCAGCAACTTAGTGTAACTCCTTTTTTTTTGGCTCCATACCCACGAGACTCGGCTCGTCACTTCACTCCCGTGCCAGTCGGACCTGTATGGCCCCATCGACCGCCATGTCAGCTCTGACCGCTGGTTTGAAAACCGAAGACCTTCCTCCCCGCTCGGTTCTCGTCAGCAGAGGCGACATGCAGACCAGCCTGAGCCCCGCAGAGGAGATCGGCAAGCCCAAAGTCGCGATTTTACCCTTCAGCGTCGAGGCGCTGATGGCTGATAGGAAACCCAGCAGAGAGGTGGCATCCCCGGATGCCACGTCCGTTCCCGGGACGTCCCAAGCGATGGGAAAGGGCGCAAGGATGGGTGCTTTCGGTAGCCTGGATACTTCAGTTCCTGGTTTAGCCATGAGCTCTTCGTTTTCTGTGGGCGACATCATGAACATGCCAGAGGACGTGTTGATTAAACCCGAGAGCCCGGACAGTAAAGAGAGGAGCTCGTGGATACAGAGTCCTCGTTTTTCTCCAACTCCTCCGCGTAAGTTTGGTGTCAATGCAGAGCCTAGATTAAACAAGCAAATAGCCTTATATCTAAGTTAAAATGTGTAATTTATGGTCTTATCTTTTGGTGTTCGGACGTGTTTTACATTAGAGAACCTTTACTCAGAGTATTTGTCGTGGATGGATTTGCGCATTTGACGCATTTCAATCCAAGCTCTTAAATTAAAGCGTTTTGTCCTCCTTCCTTACAGGAAGACTGAGTCCTCCTGCCTGTCCACTGCGAAAACACAAGACGAACAGAAAGCCGCGGACCCCCTTCACCACGTCCCAGCTGCTGGCCCTGGAGAGGAAGTTCCGCCAGAAGCAGTACCTTTCCATCGCCGAGCGCGCAGAGTTCTCCAGTTCCCTGAACCTGACGGAGACCCAGGTCAAGATCTGGTTTCAGAACAGGAGAGCCAAAGCCAAGCGGCTGCAGGAGGCAGAACTTGAAAAACTGAAAATGGCAGCGAAGCCTATGCTGCCTCCAGCTTTCGGGATTTCCTTTCCTCTCGGTGCGCACGTCCCCGGGTCCTACGCGGGGTCGCACCCGTTCCAGAGGCACTCGCTGCCCGTTTCCCCCGTGGGACTGTACGCCGCTCACGTCGGATACAGTATGTACCACCTGGCTTGACAGGGACGAAGGACGAGGGGCACGCGCAGTGGGACACAGGGGGGTTAAGACTACTTCTCTGAGGGCCCCGAGCGAGAGGGGGGCCCTCCGGACAGGCGAGGTGACACTGTACCGAATAAAGAGGCATCCTGGCGGTGAGCTCAGTGTCACATCTTGTCAGTGGGGGGCGAGACCTCCACGCAGACCCCTCTACTGAGGACCTTGAAGTTTGACCACTTCTCTTGACCTCGCCAGTAAGTTCACACACTGCAAAGACAATCCAACTTCATTAGTCATTTAATCTTGAGTCTGAGATCTGTTTTGATTCTAGAAATCTTAAATCAGAGAGCTAATCCGAGTGAGACTAAATGACTTTGAGGTGGACATGTTTGCGGTGCAGAGGTGGGGAGCAGTTATCACCTGCAGGCCTGTGATAAATCACGACCGGACAGTCGAGTATGGAACACTGGGCTGTGCCACAGTGTGTCAGAGATAGCCCGCCGCTCCTCCGCCTTCATGGCTGCTCACAGCCACGTTAAACGGTTAATAAAGCGGCTGCAGCGAGTAAGTCAAAGACTATAATGCGCAGCCTGACATTCTGCACCAACAAGGTAAAGGTCGGGCTTCTTCCATCGCATCTGTGGGCTGCAGAGAACCGTACTTTCTTCATCCCTTGCATTCATATCAATGCGCACCTATGGGTGGGTAGGTTACTGAATCCAGTGTCAATAAATGCTCTTTGTGAATTTTGGAGAACCACAGCATTTGTTTTTTTTGTTTTTTTTATAACAGCACTGTCTGTTGTTGGAATGATTCCCTTCGGAAGGGATATGTGTACTGTAAAATAATGTATATTTGAAGAATATCCTCATTTATATTATGAATATATTTGTGACATAACTTAACAATAAATTGTTTATTCTTTTTCATGAAGCAGTTGTTGGTTTTGACTCGAACTTACACCAAGTATTTGATCTTATCATGGCACTTTTAAAAAAGCAGGGGGTGAAAATGTGCTGGGGAACATATTCTTATCCGGCTTTACTTCTTATTTTCGTTTTTTTTTTTCAATTTGTAGGATGAAGCTTGGGTCTGATGGAAGTATTGCACCCTTTGGACATTTTACGCAATCATAAGACAAACACGTTTTTGAGGAAAACATCAGAAGGGAGCAATTATTTTAGGCCTGTTAAAAAATAGAAAATACTGATGAGCTTGACGACAGCATGGTATAAAAATCACAGATGTCACTGTTAAGGCCCCGAGGCTTTAATCGACCAAACCATGATCACAATCCACATTTATCACATTCCAAAATGCGTAACTGACGCGTTTCGGTGCTTCTCGCGCAGGTATTCCAGCCTCTTAGCGCTGCGAATTGAAAACTTGTCACATGTTATTTGCAGGAATGTATTGCCACAGCTGTTGCCTATTGCTTTGAAACAACCAACCTAGATTTTGTTGGCGCCAGAAGACCTGAGGGGGGGTGGAGATAGTGCGAGGAGTGGTGGAGGTGGAGGCGGGGGGCGGACAACCAGTTGTGCAGACTTCAAAACAACATCGATAAATATTGCAGAGTGGCTCTCGGGGCTAAATTGCTTGTAAACAATCCACCAGAGTGTCATTACGGTGTGTTTAGGGTGTAAAATTACCCCGGGTGACACCCCAGCACGGAGACGACAGGCCTGTGTAGAAGCCGTGTGCCGCCGCGCGTCTAAACACATTACCTGACTGCTGCGCGTAAAGCAAATATTGTATCCGCCCGGCGAACAAAACGGAGGATCAGATAGAGCAGGCATGACAGGCCCTCTCCGCGGCAGGTTTTCTTTCTTTTTTTTTTTTTTGAAGGGCTTTCTCTTGAGTTGTGTGCCATTCAGGCAGGGGTTAAACTGGAGTAAAATAATTGCTGTAATGAGCAATGGCAATCTGCCGCAGACGGAGGCCGGCTCCAGAGAGGCTGTAGCTCCAGGCAAGGCGGAACTTTTATCATTCCTAAAATGTCAACGGGGGACTGGGACAGGCAACACTTCTGCTCTGTGCTGTGATTTCCTCCTCGGCGCTGACAAGCTGCTGTCCTAAACAACAGAAACACAAAAAAAAAAAAAAAAAGTGTTTTGATCAGAATTTGAATTGAAACTGAAGGTGGATTTTTTGTCTCCCCCCTGACTAAAAAGCCACGTTCTCTTAATTTATCTGTGTGTTTTTCCTCTGACAGCCTCCGCTCCACTTTTTGTCCACGAGGCATGAATTAATACAGCCTCCCTGACAATAAGCGAGAATCACGCGGATGAGCGCTCCGCCTGAACACAAGAGAAACTTGACACAAAAGAACCAAAGGGGACCCTTCTATTCTTTCAACTCTTTTGCTCCTTTTGTCCCGGCCTCTCTATCTTGCCAGAGGCCAAGGAGAAAAAACTAAACTCAATAGTTTATATCATCCAGAAGATCACAGGAGGCTGCTTGACTCCGGAGCAAAAGGACCTTGATCCCCCAAAGAAAGGAAAAAATGGGTTATTAGAAGGCGCCTATACAGGCCGGATAAGTGATAGCTGAAGCAGAGCAGCGAGTGGATGTCAAACATTTAACCTTTATTCCTTTGTTTTCCCCAAGACTTGTCGAGGACATGTTATGAGATCATTTATCATTATTATTATTAATATTGTTATTATTATTATTATTATTATTATTATTATTATTATTATTATTATTATTATTATTATTATTATTAGCTGAATTGATTTAGATTATTGAGGAAAGTTCTTACTAAGGAAAGCCACCAGTTGTATCTGTTTTTTTTTTAAATTCCTTTTAACAAACAGCGCCACGAAACTAATGACTGCTCACGATAAATGTCATTTTGTTTGTGTTCGCTGGCGGAAATCACACGATTTCCAAAGTAAATTACAAACAGGATCATTTTATTCCTCGGTTGAAAGTGCAGGTTTTGACGCGCAGATACTCTGACTTCCTTCATATTTACCAACATATATTATTCAGTCTCATGGTGCCTGGTGAATAATGAGAACCCAAGCAATTATTTTACCATAATAATCAATAGAGAAGAGAGCCATTAGAAAATGTCTTAACATTAATAAGTCATTTAGAAATAACCCTTTTTTAAAGCATTAATTTTTGCCTGTTATACAATATGGCTGAGAAATGTCTCCACATTTTATTTGCCTTTTATTTAACTAAAATATATGTCACACGTTGGCCCGGCTGGTTACAAAGTTGGAGGGCCTGTTTGTCATTTTATTCTAAATATTAGACAAAGTGTTTGCAGGGTAATGAATGAGACATTTTATAAAAAGGTTGTATCTCTGTAACAAACTCTCCACATGTGTATTTAACCATGTGAAATGCTGGAGAAATTGTCTTCAAACCAAAGTGATATACGAACACGAGTTCCTCTCAGATACTACACCACCACCTTCTGTTCAGACCCGGAGTGACATTATAAAACTACTAGTTTTAATTCTTTTCGGATAAAAAAACAACAAAAAAAACTTTGCACTGATCCTAAATTAATCTAAATGATAAGAATATTATAACTGCTTTGTGGAGGCCAGCTGTTTGGCTCTGGGCCTCTTCAAGATTTTCAGACAAATACCAGCGATAATAAATATGTTCTATTCAATATTTCTGTCTTTTAAACTCCTCTGTGAAGGTTGGACAGTGTGAGGATGCTGTGATTTGACCTTCATCGCATGTTCTTTGTCATATTCGCTTGTTTCCAAAACGTTTTTTAATGTAAGAGAAAATAAAAGGTATATTTTCAGTGAAATTACCCATCAAATTTAAAAAAAAAACACATGTATGAAATATTTATTTTTTTCATCAGGCCAACTCGGAGTCCTGATTAATATATGAGGGAAAACTTTGGCCACAACAAATGTGTTCAGACGCAGACAAATGGTTGATAGTTCATTTTGGATTTAAATAATGAATATTAATAATAATAGCTTTATTTAACAATGGCAGAGTGTGTTGAGTTGAACATCCTGCCTCTGAGAAGTACAATATGGTGGGAGTGATTCAGTGAGTGAGTCAGTCACCCAGTGAGTCAGTCAGTCAGTCAGCCAGTCAGTCAGTCAGTCAGAAAGTCAGTCAGTCAGTCAGTCAGCCAGTCAGTCAGTGAGAGGAGCCACAAGCTGTAAATACTGTTAATAATTATAATGCACCGGGGATGTTATAAATCAGAGTTCAGTTACCAGCAAACGCAACCATCATCACCACTTTCCTGTGGCTGCCTTCACCAGAGAGGACCTATAAAACCAGCCTTCTGCAGGAAACCAGATGTTCCCATTCTTATGTCTGTGATATTTACAGAAATACTACAGCAATGACAAATACAGCATGTACATTTCTCGACGAAACGCAGCTAGCTCAGTAAACGTCTGTATTAAAGGAGGGATAAAATCACTTCATTGAGTCTTCAGTTCCAGGACCCAACAGGCCTCCACAGGCTGAAGAGGATGAATATCATCAGAATATACATGAAATAATTAATACACATTGTAGATATTCAGTTTATCACGATACTTAATTTAAATCTGTTTTTATGATAAGATTGAGTTATTATTAATATTAATTTTTAAAAAATGCTGCTTCCAAACAGATCCATTAATAAAGAACGAGGTTGTGAGCCTCCTCGCGTTGTACTGTTGTGGCCCGCACTGTCCGCTAGAGGGCGCTGTTGTCCCGGCCTCACACGCATTGACAGGTTTGTGGTCACTGCCAGACTGTGGCCACTTCAGTGGAGTCACCACTGAGACACCAGGAGAGTAATCGGGCCTGAGCTGATTGCAACTGTTAATAGATGTCTTTAGCTTGCTGAGCAGTCTGAAGTCCTCCGGTGACCCTTCACTCAGTAATTACTTCAACGTGTAAATAAGTGGAACAATTGTGCGTTTATAAGGTACATTTACTGTTGAGGGGGAGGGGGAAGCTTTTGGTCTCGTATGTGAGAGTTTTGAATCCGAGCACCCAAACACACCTCTACAGGAGAGCGTGCCAATCATCTATTGGAAATTATGTGGCCCTAATGAGGCAGCATTTCTTTAAAGGTGCAATAAAAAGGGCTAAATGTGATGGAAAATTGCCTGAAAACCCCATAAACCAAACTGAATCACAAACTGCATGGGCCCTGCTTTAATGTAAATAGGTTTCTGATCTGTCCTTTACAAGCTCGTTTATTTCAACAAAGCAGAGGACGATTACTGTCACCCTCCGGCGAAGTTGTTGCCGTGTTTTTATTGTGCAGCGTTTAGCATTTTTTGGTGCGGAACATTCAAATTGTTTGAATGACCTGCTGGCCCCCGCATGCGGTTCAAATGTTCTGTTCTCCTCCTCGGCCTTAATGATAGAAAATATTCCCTCGGCCCTCTAATGATGATCAACAAGCACAGCAATTAAGCTTTATAGGCGCTCTGTGGGCTCATGCCTTCACGAGGCCGATGCTGCTGACTAACATTTTCATTTTTTCTGCAGGCTTGGTTTAATTACAGCAGCGAGAGGTTCGAGCCTGATGGTTCAGAAGTGCAAAGACTTCGATTCTTGGCACGAAAAAGAGTAAACATGCTTGTTGCAACACAGAGCCGGCTCAAATCAAACTGCAGGCTGTTTAATGATTACACACTGATTAGTTTGTGTCATAAGATTAAACAAATCTTCTGTGCCGGGTTGAGTTTAGTCTGGCTCAGTTACAGCTGGATGCTGTGACCTACCAAATACAATATTTTGTTTTCAGAAAATGAAGTGGTAAACCTCTGGAGTTGCTGATGAAACTTCTGGAACACAATCACACGTTTTCAAATCTATGTAACTCCTTGCTTAGCTGCTGATGACTGTAACGTGTTTCGATCTCTCACTGATATACTTCTCTGTTCCTCAGGAAATAGTCTGGAGCTTTTCTACATGACGGCAGCAGATTTTACTCCATTTGACTCTTAAGAAATGTAACCTTTAGAAATTGTTGATAATTGCTGTCAGTGAAACCTTCTTCTAATATAGCTCAACAGAGCTGAACAACCAGCACCACCTTGTGACAGATCAGGGCACTGTCAGGCTCTCTCTGCACTATCCAAAGCAGTCAGTGAATGATCATTGCGTGGGGAATAAGCCTCCACAAATGTATGATGCTCCTGCATGACAGGTACCCCAACAACCCTCAATATGCCAAAAGCATTTCCTGCATCCTGCACAAGGGATGTGAACCAGACGCCATCACTGAATGTGACAGGCTGCAGGCCTAGGACACGGCACGCAAGGTATCTGTGCCATCGGTCAAGCCATACGTAAACTAAAGACAAATGAAGCACCGTGTTTCCCTGCTCGACCCAAATTCTTCTAGAGTCAGGCCCATGCATTCCCTCTGATTGTTGATCACCCGCTACTCTCAGATTTCCACACTCTCCCCTCAGGTACCCGTTTTAAGGTAAAGAGGATTGCAGCAAATTGGCTCTGGCACTCATTTGCTCCAACAGCCATTAGCTTGTTGAATAGATGGGGCACTTGTAGTTTGCTGTATGACTTTCTGACTTTTGTTCCGTCCTCCGTGCTGTTTATTGCTGTGTTGCTCTTGGCTTGCAAATCAGTTGTCCTCTGGGATCAGAAAGTCGGAGAGTTGACGTGGAACTTGAGCCTGTTGAAGGTATGTCAGTGATGCGGAACAACGTCGGCTCCCACTGGGACAGACGCTTCAGCAAATATGCAAGGTGGGATTTATGAGGGTTGAAGGCCTGTTTGTGTGGAAGAAAGACAGGGCGTCATTGTAAGTTAAAGGTACAATATGCAAGAACTGGCCACATGTAGAATCTATATACCAAACAAATAGGAGCCTAGAACCAGAGTAACTGCTAACTGCTGCTAACTGTAGCTGGCCCTAGTTAGCTCTGTTAGCCAGACAGCTAGTGGTCCAGACAGGGAGGTTTGGGCACCGGGGCAGTGTTTGTGTTTACACTGCCAGAACAGAAGCTTTGATGGCATGCTAACGTCAGCAGATATCTGTGCATCACAAAACATATACATCACAATGTCAAGACAATTATTTCTTCACATTCCCAAACAGGCCTACTGTTGATCTTTGATTGTTCTTTCGATAAATATTTCTAACCATGCATAACTCGGATAGATTATTTCTCTAACGGGAACTGAAGTCTCTATGAATTTTCACGCAGGTATTCACACCTTCACCTTCACCGGGGCTTCCGAGGGAAAGAGGGATGATGGACGGGGCCTGTGAGGCTGGTGCTCAGGGCTGTTTGACCGCCAAGTCAACTGGACAACACTTAACTTCTACTTTATGGCTTCATATAACCAGAGGTATTTAAAACATGGGTTCAGTTAACATTCAGGATTCAACTAAATGAAGCAGATACCAGGTAAAATGGAGACACTGTCTTCATTGCAAAATACATAGAAAAAATTAGAAAAAGGAGCACATATTTTTTAAAATGTATTACGTCTAAATGGTCAACAAAGAGAAGATATTGAATGTGTCTGGATGGATTGCGCTGAGGAACGACCTCTATGTGTGCAGATCACAGTCTGACCAACAGAGGGCAGCAGAAGCCAAACATTAAATTTAAGGGGCAGGCTCCTGCCCAAATTCAACAAGTCAGGACACTGTTTTAAAAGTAATGGCACCCGCTCCATGCCAGAGATCTAATAGAAGAGAAAATAATGCGAAAACCCCCCACATATCTACATTTCCTCACGGCGTGGGTTAATTGTTCAATGCATGTTTGTCTGCTGAATGTACAGCAAGAGTGGAGACTGTGGTTTGTGTTCAAGCCAGCTCATTGTTGACATTTTCATCTTCAAAAATACTCCTGACCTAGATAATACAACTGTTTTTAAACAAGCGGTGACATTCAAAAAGTTTAAACTGTTTCTGTAAGAATAAAATTCATTAGTAGCTGAGTCACACGCTGAGAGAAAATCAGTGCGGGTGGAAATAACCTCGCTGCTGTTTTAACTTTTTACATCCTGCTGATTCACAGGCTGGATACGAGCCAGTTTGGTCTCAGAAGTTTGTGTAGAGTTTCCCAGAATCAACTGGCAGACATCTTTGGAAATAACTCGAGACAATAAAACAAGCTGGTACGTAAAGAGAAGTTTTATTAGATAATGTGAAACATATATAGATTGTCGTGAAATATGCACAGAAACAGGCGCGTTTCTAATATGTCTGTGACAGTGATGGCTCTTTTATTTTACATCCGTTCTGCTGAAGGCCATGAATACTTAGTTTCAGTACAAAGAGGAGCACTTCTCTGCAATAAAACCAAAGTAAAACTTTCTGTGTGAGAAAACTCTGAAGGAACACGTCGTACAACTAGAAATGTTGGGGACATCTATTTCTCATGCAACAATTTTCAACCACCATGTTTTACAAAATGCTGTAGAGTGCTCCTTTAAGGGACGTTAGTCAGAGCAAGGGTTATGGCAACACAACATATTTCTCTTAATGACACACGAAGCTTTGATCAGCCCTGGTAAGTAAGCAGCAGTTAAGCCCGGCTCACAAGCATCTCTTATTGGTTTATTATTTCAAGGTTTTCTTCGGCATGGTTGGCATTCAGCAAATTTCCTGTGGAAAGTTCTGCACTCCTTGCTGGAATGCAGCCACACATGTCCGCTGACATGTGTCTGCAGCGAGAGCAGGGCCAACTAGGTACGACATGAAACTGTGTTTTGCTGCTTGTGATGCATCTAATGCATGTTCAGGCTGGGGTGTGCATTGTGCATGATTAACCATTCTGCATATGTGTTCTTATGAATGTAATACACCAGTGTGTGCTGTCATCTTCTTGGCGTGTTGCTCATCTATCCTCTACCAGCAGCTGAAGTCTGTCCTCTGCGTAGTGCGGTCTGCTGTGTCCAGTATCAATAGCCTCACAGTCATCTGTGAAAAACACCAGGTCCTGCCAACCAAACGGACACACGTGAGCATGTATGAGACACTCAAGCCTGAAAACAAGGTGAAAAACAGGGGCAGATATTTCGGATGGTCTTACCCGGTAACACATTCTGGTGATGATGGTGTACAAGTTCTGGATTTTACGTTTCAGCAGCACCATCCTGGGACGCTCTCTGCAGTACTGGTTGGGATGGTTCAGCACCACGTAGAGGAAGTCGCGGAGCTTGGTTGTGATGCACGCGTTCTGAAAAAAACAAAACTTTGTTTTTGCACTACTGTATTTATAGACTGTAGTACACTTTCTCTGCTCTTTGCATCAGCTGAAGTCAGATTGGTATGGAGTTAGCACCCAGTGCATGGTGAGACTCGAAGTTACAGCCGTGATCTAACTGGGATCTGTCCTTCAGCTGGATTTTGTACATCCGGCCCCATCAGAACACATGCGTTTAAGCTACTGTTTATGTGAGGCTTGACCATGAACTGACTGGTCTATCTTACTGTCAATCACCACATCAACAATCACCTAAACCTTACGAACAAAATGAATTAATATGCCTCATTATAACCTCTTAACTGCATGTTTTTATGGCAACATTGGAACATCACCTTTGGCATTGTTCCTAGTGGGAAACGAGGCCTGTTATTCCTTTACTGCAATGATTTAGTGAACTATTCACATTTTAGATGTTGACCCTTGACCCCTCAGAAGAAGAAGCTTATTGACATGATTTGATTAAAACCTGAGCAAAAGTTACTCTCATTGTGTTATTTGACAGATATGAGGCTGCATATGGAGGACTGAAAGTGCTACAATAAGAAATAAAAAATAAAGAAATAAAGAAATAAAATGACCAGTAAATACATGAATATGACATTAGATGCTGTGTGGAGAAAACAGAAATAAAGACATCAATGGAAAAATTAAATGGGAAAGTAAAACAGTTGAATTAATACAAAGATAACTAAATACAGAGAGTGATTAAAGCAGAAACCTCCATTTACAAAGTTTTATAAAAATGTAATCATTTTTATATAATAAGTCATTTTTGCTTCATTTATTTTCAATACAATATAATGTGGGTGCATTTATAGCACACTGATCCATTTATTGAGACACTTCATTAATTTCTGATTTTGGCACTTTCAGTCCTCCATACTGGTAAGATCGTAAGTTACACTGACATCATATTTAGCATTTTCAAAATTCCTGCACTTTGTATTTTTTTTTCTAGTCGAACCTCAGTTTTACATGTAAACATATATCCTAGGATGAATCTTGAGTGCAACAATACACTTCAAACAATATAAATTTTCACACTATTCTGAAAGAGATGTTGTATCATTTCCATATGAGACATTTTGAGAAGGACAGTCAACAGTCTGTGGCCTGGAACTACACAGCTCATGATGAACATCGAACTGGACTTACTGACAATGGTTATCAAGTCGGAGAAAAGTGTTTCTCCCTAAAACCCCCCTCAGCCCCTCATGAAGCATTACTCCAGTTTTTAACTTACATGCACGTCGAGGAAGATCGTAGGTAGAATCTCAGCACACGTTTTCTGCAACCCGACACAAAACACCGTCATTAGAAAACACATAGCATCAGTCTCAGATGGTGAGCGCGGACTGTGGCTGTGCGGCTGAGCTCTTACCGTGCGGTGGTACGTGTGGATCTTATCCAGCAGGGCCATGACTTCTTTGCTCAGGCTGACCGCTCTGGAGTAACAGGTCGGCGGCGCGCAGTCTGACAGCAGCACGGAGCTGAAGAGACACACGAGAGCGGCGAGACCCAGCCTCATGTCTGTCTGTCTTTCTGTCTGTGATACACTGCTGCTCGGGCAGGTCTGCTCCCAGCTGCTGGGACACTTTCAAGTAGTAAAGAGGAGGACTGGCTGTAGATTTAAGGATGGAGAGGTGGGGGGTGACGATGACGTGGAGGCGCTCAGAGGCTGAGGAAACCATTTGGGGTCTGCTGCTGCGTTTTGGAGAGCAAACACTCTGTCGATGAGAGTTCCAAATACCAGGGATGATTGGGCTGCTCCTGCTGATAAGACCGCCAACCATTCTGCAACCTTCTCAAGTTTGTGGCTTGTCAGTTCCCAAAAGCACGATATCAGTAACATATTAACGATCAGCAGGGGAGTTTGGAGACAGGAGTTTCCTGCGATGTGAAAAACTACATTAATTTAAACTTATGTGTGTGGAAGATTAAACTTTTCATGTACCAGTGGATCTTGACCATAAATGTAGGGTTTTTAACATGAATAACAACATAGTCTTGGGCACTTATGTTTAGGGTACACACTCATTTTGCAGGCACATTGTTTAATTCCCCAAACTCATCCCTAAAGTGTAACCTTTTCAGTAAGTCTGTACTTGAGTGGACTTTTCCCATCATATAAAGATCTCTATTCAAGACAAGACCATTGAAAACACTGATCTCTCCTATGACCTTACAACATTCTTTTAACAATTTCAAATGAGGAAACAGCTCTGGAAACAAGTCAGCTGCCTTTACTTAAACACAAAGCCAGATGCTACACACATTTAAAGGCACAGAGGATACAGAACAACACTATTGGTTTATTATGGATTTCTAGCATATAACATTAGAAAGTACCATCATCATAAAAAAAAAACTTGCAACAGAAATTGTTTCAAGGTAGGTTTGTTGGTGCCACTGAAGCCTTCTTCAGATTGAGGAAGTTCCTTTTCCTTTTTCTCTTGGGAGCGTCCACGTGCTCGCAGGATTCAGGGGGCTCTCGAAACACAAACAACCTCTCTCCAGCAGCAGGGATGTTCAGTTCAGTGCTGGCAGATGCCAGCGTCACGTACTCCTCTGCTGTGCTGTGTAACGTTTCATTCATTGTCTTCTCAACTATTTCTTTTGTAGCGTCACTGGACTGCTGTGTGGCTGTGCTGGGTTTATAAATAGGCCGCTGTGCTTCACTTGAACTGTCCTCCTTTCCTTTCTCTGCGACCAGCAGTGGTGCTACATCTCTTGGAAGCGGGAGACAGGATCTGGGGAGCAGTTTTTCCATCAGAGTTTGCCTCTTTTCCTGGAGTCTGAGATTTGGAGGACAAAGGAGCTGTTGTTAGTGGGGCCGGAGTGTAAGAGTGCTTACCTCATGCATGTGGTCACTGCAGCCCGGCCATGACCGTGATGACAGGCCTATTACATATCAATAAAGGATTTGTCTATGATGCTGGTGACTACTGAACTACAAATTAGTCTTGATGATGGTGTAAGTCTCTATATAGCAGCTAGCAGAGCAGCACTCACCTCTCTCTTTCCACAGTGCAGCTTGGCATGTTCTGCGTATTTTTCTGCACCGCGTCTTCTCTTAGTCTGACAGGAAGAAGTCTGTTCAACCCCGTAGCACACCTGGTCAAAGAGTCATCAATTTATAATAAAGCTGTGATACAATCTGTGCTTTGGCTTTGATTAAAAATGGTCAAGCATGCCTGACTATCTGATAGGCTGTTATAAGTTCTCATTGGTTTAGAAGAAGAGCTTTGCGAACTTTTCCATTAAAGTATATTGAATATATAATCCCTTTCTTAGATGGGTACAGCATGTACAGTATCCAGACCTGTCAAAATAGCTAATAACAGATAATTCCAACTGTAAAATCAAGGAATAAAAATCTTCAGGAAAAAATCATATTTCAGAACAGAAAAGTAAGTAAAACATTTATCTGATGTGGTTTATTTGTATTTCTTGTACATGTGTCATTTCTAAAAACACAGTCTGTCAATGTTCCACGAAAGCAGAATAGAAAAGGACATTTTTGTCAGTAGGGCTAACAGATGCTATCTCACTGCATCCAAGGTATTTCACAGGTTACTGGTGTTTGATTACATGTGGACCAGATGTTAAAGTGCTACTTCTGACCACACTTACCTTAACGCTTTAGACAGTGAACAGAAAACGATCAAACTAATAGGTTAAGTACTGTAAAATGACGAATGCCAAGAAGCAGGAGGGACAGAGGTGGGTGAAAGAAACACTTGAAATAAGATTTAGGGTATTTTCTTAAGATAACTTAAACTTGATTTATTCCAGGTAAACAACAGTTTTAAATGGAGCACTGTGTAGTTTTGGAGAAAATTCTAATTCAGAATTTTAATATTTACAATGTTAATGAAGTAATAATACAAACTCAGAAATATTTATTTTCTTCATCAGTGAATAAAAAGGTGTTCTCAGAAGAAAATAAGGTCCCCAAACCCTGTATGAAGCTAGAAAGGTGGCAGGGTCCACAACATATAAACATATATGGTAAAACACAAGTCAGTAAATAAGTAAAACAGTATGAAACTTTGTTGTCCATTAAGGTCAGTTTGTTTATTCACTTCAGTCATGAAAATGAAGAGAGTTTTTTTTTGTTTGTTTGTTTAAGCATAAAAAAGTCAGAGGAGAAGCCAGGTGTATCTTTGTACTGTTTTTGACTGAAAAGTTGCAAAAGGGTAAGTGGTGAGCTAAAACTCTGAGAGCCAAACTCTCAGAGAAAACTCAGCTTTGCAATGGTCTCGCCAACTTGTGTTGACGCCTGTTCCATCCATTTATCCTGGGGACACCGTGAGTAAGAGCCAACATGTTGGTCAACCAGTCAGTTTGTTTTATCAGGTTGACTGTATCCAAACAAATCTGCAGTGTCCTTAATAATGTCAGCCAACATTAGCTGGCAAATGTACATGATGAAATGTGTCAAATGCTTACAGGATGTTTTATATGGCTTGGGGGAGTTGAGGATGAAAGTTATGGCAAATGTTTCGCAAAACAGTTTGTCAGATAGCTATACTACTAAATCTGTTGAAGTTTGTGTGTTTGATGAGCAGAGTCGAAGCTGCGAAGCTGTGTGTGGAGGCAGAGGCCGGGACAAGTTAGATCTGCACAAACTACATTTTTTTTTTGTGGAAAAACATCTATGTATTTTTTTTTTTTTATGAACAAAGATAAGTTCCTATGGGTTTATTGGATGCCAGGAGAGGAACTTTCAGACAGATCTAGCTGATGTTTGCATTTTTAAATGGAATTCAGTCAAAATCTGAAGTTCAATCAGTTATAAACAATGATAACTAAGACAGACCATTCTCTCAAACATAGCCACGGTATGAGGTCGATTTGACTGTCTTTGTCTCCATCCTTCTTTATATATATTCGTATATGTCTGCCTACTCTATATCTGTTAAAAAATGGGTAAATTGTATTCTGCGAACAAAACACAGTAACAAAGAACTGACAAAGAAAAGGAAAACACATGTCTTGCACATCGTTCCAAACTAAGTATTTTCATTCGTTTGTCCTTCTGCCAGAGAACTGCGATCCAGAGAGACCTCATGCATGAGACATTATTCATCAGTAAAGTAATCCAAACTCAGCAGGGGCCAGACGAGTGTGTTCCAGTATCAGGAAGTGGGGGAAATTAAATGATGAGCAAAATCATTTATCTCTCCATCTTGGCTCAGGGAAAGGACCCTCGTGGAACCATGTTCTGTACTTCAAATTGTAGTTGTTTAACATTAAAACAATGCTTAGATGGTTTGTTTCAGCCCGCTGCTGTGTTTCACCACTGCATTTTATTTAATCAGTGACTTCACTCTGAAAACTACTTTCTCAAACCACAGAGCTTGAATCGCAGAAACTCTGGCTTTGGAACAAAAAGGTTTTCACTGTATTGCAGTTGTTCTTTTCTTTTTTGTTCTTTAAAAAGCAGCAGAAAGAAAATAACATAAGCTAGGCGACTAATGCATGACAAAATCTTTTGTTGGCTGATGCACGTTATGTAGAAACTAAACTCAAATCCTTGTTTTCAAGTTGGAAGAGCCAAACAGATTTTGTTTTAATGATCAATCATTTGGTGTAATTTACTGATCAATTTACTAAACCAGGGATAGACTCTGCAGCTATTTTCAGTAAAAGACAAATCTTTGGTACTAATCATTATATTATGTAGGAGTCCAAAAAGTATAGTATTACCTAAAGAACTGACTTTTGTGACATGCAGGGAAAAAATAAATAAATACAGAAATTGAAATGATCACCCCTCATGGGTCAAACACTGATGTGACCCTGCGCTGTGTAAATTAGATGTTATCTAAAGAATGCTGAACCTGGTTCTTACCCTGAGTGTTCTTGCTCCGCAGATGATGACACAGTGTGCTGTTTGGGGCAGAGGGCATCAGTGATGGACAGGAGATCACTCTCAGGCAGGGTGGGGAGGAGGAGACGCAGAGCCTCCAGGAGAACCTCTGCAGACACCTGACTCTGCTTCACCAGCCGAGATGCAAATTCCACATCCTGAGATGAGAGCAGACCATAAACACAGCTTTTCTCTACTTTCACTGTGGGTGTCCCTGTATTTTCCCATTCCACTAATACACTTGTGTTTAAAATAACATATAAAAAAAAGAGTCTTGATTAATTCAGACCTGGTCACAGGTTGCACAAAGTCTCTTGAGCCCCATTTGTTCTTTTAAATCTTCCATCGCTTGATTGTTGGCAGTCACTTCTTGCAACCTTAAAAACCATTATCACATCAAATGGTCCGTATTAAACCACAACATTCCTCATTACTCCTGAGATAAAACTGATATGACAGCTCACCTCGCAGCTGACCAGGTGACGACCTCTTCACGCTTGTAGAGTGCCTCCTGGAGGATGGACATCATCCTGCAATCCTGCTGAACCAGAAACAGCCTCTCCTCCTCGATTTCCTCCTCATCAGAGTCATCTATCTGCATTGGATTCGACCTGACTCTGGACTGAGATATCTGCAGGCCGTCCAACTCAGTCCTCTCTTTCTGGAGTTGTTGTTCTGCCTCGTCTAGGCCCTGTGGAAGGAGACAAAAAAAACTCTCATAAAACTCTTCAAAGTTTAGTGAGAAGCCTCAGAGGAAACTGGAAGCAACACAGGGGGTTAACTTGGGAGTCAAACATCGCCTACCAGGCAGTGGCTCTGTATACTCTGGGCCATGTCTTGTCTCTCCAGGCTCTTTCTCTCCCTAAGCTGCTGAATGAGCAGGCTGTGCAGAGTGAGCATTGCTCTAGAGGTCTCCAACACTTTGGTCCTCCTATCAGCCTTCTGGCAGTGGATGGTGGCCATTTGCATGGCCAGGTTGTCGGCCTGAGAGCGCAGATTCTCCTCTCTCTCCCTCTGCATCTCCTCCATCACCTGCAAACATTATAATGGATGATGTATTTCAGTCGTCCACTATGAACGCTGACATTCTACTTGAAATTAAATTTATTTTTATGAGCATACATTTACTCAAAGGTGTATGGCTCCTGCCATTGAATGAGCCAAACACATAAACCCCTTCTGGCCATTCAGTAACTTACTGCACAAAAAAGTGACTAATAGTGCAGGAAAAAAAATCACTGAGAAAAAAGCTTTACTTTGTTCATCACACCGCTCTCCATCTCTTTCTCCTTCTCAAACAGTTGGATTCTGTCCTGGAGCCGTTTCTGGAAAAGCAGCAGGTCGGATGTGTCGGTTTTCAGTCTGGCCTCGCTGGTTTTCCCCTTGGATTGCATATTCGTCTGCAAAGACCACAATAACCATAAGGTGGTTGGGGAAAAGACAAGCATGCTGTTATGATGATTACAAATGAAACCACTCTGTGGAGCCCTTTATTATTTATGAATAACAATGTGCACAGGTCCAGCAGCCACACAATTGCAGCTGATCTCAGTGTGGTTTGCTCTGGTGGTTGACATTTCTTATTCATTGACAAATCATTAAATGCACTATTATGTTCTGCTGTTTGGAACAAGTGGGCTCCTTCATTTGATTTACTTTCACAATCGTATCATTAGGAAACCTAAAACAGTATTTACATCGTCAAAGTCAGCGCAGAGACAAACTTACATGATGAAGCAGCCTAAATGCAGTTTATTTGATATCTGAGTAATCAGCATTCAATAATTTAAGATCATATGTAAGAAAATAAATTACATGGATTTCGAAAGAAATGGAAGGAATATGTACTAAATTAACAGGTTGATAAATCAATAATTCATATTTACAGTAATGCAATTGTTAAGTTAATTGTTACAATGTGTGGATGATTTAGTTTAAAATGTGTATGTCATTTATGTTGCATTTGTAATATTTGGGAGTAGGTAACTATGATGACTGTTTCCTTGTAACAAAGCTATCTTATACTAATAGTCTGAAAATAGTTTTGTTTCCCAGAGGGGCAAAGGGAGAGTGGAGCCGGGCAGTTTTTTGACTTTAGCTGTTGAACAATTATTGCTTCAGTAATTTCATAATTGTTGAAAAGGACAATAATTATGTGCCATCTTTTACAAGAAAAAAACTTAAACTTGCCTTAATTATTTTCTAAATGGCATTTTCCCCAGTGTTTTCACTGCACAATTTAAGCGCCCAAACTTGTGTCAGTGTCTCATGTCTTAGAAAAGCAAAATAATCTTGATTGTTCACTCGTTGCATTTCAGAGTGTACCACCTACATTTTGAATCAAAAAGATTGGATACCACGAGCTATAACACAGATGACACAAATACTAAACCAAAGGAGATGTGACAAGGAACCAGTGTGCTTTGCTGTCTGCCACTGTGAAGTTTTCTAATCGTACAGACAGAGGTTTATAGAACATGACAACTGAATTTAATAATGTGTCATTATGTGTTCACCATCTGTTGCTCGCTCTTATTTCTCCAAGCTGCCAGAGCGGTGTGGAGTTTGGATCTGGAGACAGCGCGAGGCAGAACCAAGCAGCGGTCCATCACAGACAGAAACTTCTGAAACTCTAGTTTCATCCTGAGCCGGTCGTCTTCACACAGAGTCAACTGGGATGAACACAAACAACTGGGACAGAAGGAGAAATGGAAGACTGACAAATAAACACACAGTACAGAATACCACCACTTGTTGTCCTGAATTTGAAGTAAAATACAGTCTCATATTATCCAGAACGTTAGGTATTTGAATCCTGTGAAATGAAATGACCGGTAATATTACATCACTGACCTGAAGAAAGCCCTGCATTGTACCCGGACTTCCCTCTGTTCCAGCAGCTCCTTCTCCATCGCGTCCCGCAGAGCCTCCCTGGTGCAGCTGAGGGTGCGTAAGGCCGCCTTTCCTTCCTGGTGCAACTTTTCCTGACCCTGCAGGAGAGTGCTTGCTCCTTGTCCCTGGGCTTGTCCCGGTCCTGCCTCTGTTTCTACCTGGAGCACGGAATGTGGTGCTCCTGGAGGCAAGAGTGATAGCAGGGCCTGGGTTGCAGAGGGCTGGATGGCTTTGACTTCTGTTATGGCACCCTGGATCACACGCATGGTCACCTAGAGAACAGGTAGAGCATCAAGACAGAGAGTTAAACAACCTCAATCAAGCTCAATCACATGGGTGTGGATGTGTGCCAGATGTGTACTGTCAGAGTGGCACCTTGCGGATGTCTGCAGTAGCCTCCTCATCCAGGTTGTTGATGAGCTCTGCGAGCTCCAAACTGTGAGCTGTTAGTAAGTTCTGCCAGCGGTGCAGGTGCTGGCCTATATCAAACCCTCCCTCCAGAGCCTTAGACAGACCCGACAGATCCTTCTGTCTCTGTTTGTGGACATTCAGCTTGAGAAGACAGGAAGCAGGATTAAAGGTGGCATATAAAGGTTTTGGGGCATCAGCCCACAATGGATATAAAAAGCAGGTGTTTGGACTAAAAGCCTAAATGTGCATGATCTCCTTACCATGTCAGAGATCAGCTCCCGCCTCTTCTTAATCAGTCCACAGCGCATGGCTCGCCTCTCTTGGCTCAGTGCCTCGTCCAGTCTCTGCCTCACCATCACTAGCTCGTTCTGGGCAGTCTCCTGTATCTGGTCAATCTGCTCTGCAGGCAAACTGCTCCCTCTGGTGGATAGAAGGAAGCACACCACATCAGAAAGTGGTGAACTGGAAAAAAGCTGAGGTTGATACAATGTACACGTTTTCCAGAAAAAAATGCCATAAAAACATTTGTTGTTCACAAAATTTCTAGCAAATCTATATTTTCTAGTATATATTCAAATCACAAATAGAAGTACTTAAATCAAAATTTTAAAAGTGCATTCATATAGATGCTTATTTGGCCACATTTATATTGTATAGTGTGACAATGAAATATTAAACGATTGGTATGAGGCATCAACCTCCTGATGTGAGTGAACCAGCTGTCCAAATTGCTGGAGGTGCTAGAGAAGGTGTCAGAGATCAGGCTGTTGAGGCTATGAAGGCTGTGCACCAAGAACTTCCTCTGCGCGTGCCGTTCAGCGAGCACGTAGCGCTGGTTAGCGAGGACCACATCCAGCACTTCCTCCAGCTGATCCTGGACAGACAAGAGAAGGACATGTCTCAAAATATATTTCGCAACAAATTGAGTTCAGTGAATTGCTGGAAAGTGGAGGACTATAATCCAATTTTGGTCGCTCACTTGACAGGCAAAGTAATCATGCTGAAGACTCTTGGCTGTGCTCTTCTCCAACTCGCCCATCCTGGTGGCCTCCTCCAGTTCTTCAGAGAAAATCTTATGCAGCTCCACCCGGCGCCACTCGATGATCTCCCGCTGGACTTTCGCCGAGGCTTCTTCATGTTGGACCAACAGGATGCGCTGGAGCTGACTCTGGCTCAGCTTGTGCAGCTTCTCCAGGAGGACGCTGCATTGGAGGAGCTCCTAATAACATTATAAATTGAGGTTTGCTACAACCAAAAAAAAGTTTTTATCGTCTCTGCATTCATACTTTATTCTCCAGGTGAATCCTCCAGGTATTTTTTTGTTGCCTTTGTAAACAATTTTTTTTCATGTTCTTTTAAGCGAGAAAATATAATGCAAATATCAAATGATTTATTATCACCTGTTGGTCTGCATGTTGACACAGCAGCTCGGCATGGGCCTTCTCAGCAGCCTCTCTGCGGTGCTCTGCCTCCATTTCTTCCCGAGTCTCCAGATTACACTGGCCAGCCAAAGCAGCCATGCGGGCCCCTCTCTCCTCCTTCAGCCGACCCTCCATGCCAAGCAGCTGACCATGGAGCACACTGAGCAATCTCTGCTGGGCCTGGGCGCTGGCCTGGCCCCGGGACCGAAGACCACCCAGCAGGGAAGACATTACATCCTTGTAGATCTGAATCCGGGTGGCCTCCAGATTATTGGTTGCACGCAGCAGTGTAGACATTTCAAGGCTAGAGAAAAAAAAAGATAACATTAATTTCTCCAGGTGGATTTGATAATTCTGTCAGACATTTATGATATTAAAAATGTTAAAGTAGATTATGCTAATATATTCTGTGAGGGAAATAAATGATTACTTATTTGAAACAATAGCTCAGGGGTTAGCGACATACAGTGGAGTGCCAGGACCAACAACCAGAATAATTGAAGCCAATACAGAAGCGCCTTAATATTAAGTTCCTCTTGTGAATGCTATTTGCTGGCCTTAAAATAAATCAACATATTGATTTAAATGCTTTCATTCCAGTTTATTACATTACATTTATTGTTTTTCCACAAGCAGCAAGTCTTGCTTTTTTTTGCTCTTGATCAGGATATTGATCTTTTTTGTTTCATTAAAAGATATCAGGCCTCATGGAGAGACACTGAATTCCTTTTTGGTTGGTCTACTCACTTTTCCAAAGCCTGGTACATGTTCTGGTGGTCTTCAAGCACCATGGTGTCTACCATCTTGTCTTCAAATGCTGCCTCATCTTTTACTGTCTCACTCATGTTGGAGTCTGCATATTCAGGGTCTGAATCACTTCTGTTTCTCTGAAGTAAGAAAATATATGCACAGTATAGTCACATGAAACTGTCATATGGTGTCTGCAGTTTGGATGGACAAAAATACCCAATTTACTTCTATCATACATTTACACTTTTAAGTTATTACTAAACACAAATATACACCAAATATATTTAATAATTGAATGAGTGTTTAATAACAGTTTGCTATTACGATTAACAGGAACAAATACCCTTTGCTGAAGAAGGCTCAGCCTGGTTCTGGGACCTATCAGATTCATGGCCAGAAAACCCAGTGACAGCAGTACCAGTGTGACAAAGAAGCCCACAACAAATCCAGCAAAATGGACCCCATGGTTAGGATAAATCTAAAATGGTGGGGAGAAACATCAGACTTCTTGAAAACAGTACAACAAACAAATATGCATTGCTAAAAGCTGCAGGTTTGTTTCCAGTTATGGAACTGTCCGCAACTTACTCTGTCAGTGGAATTCACCCTCAAGGTTAGATTAGCTGTCAGTGGACCAAACATGCTGACATCATTCTGTGGAGTAAGGAAAACAACAGTCGCAAGACACAGCAGTCTTATTATACTGCAAATACTGACATGGTGAAATTAATAACAGATAAACTATTTGGGTTTAGCAAAGTTGATTTTCTTTTAAAGCTAAGAGTGGAAACAATACCTGTGAGGCATTAGAGAAGGTGAGAAAAGCTGGAAGGTCGAGGACTTCACTTTTATGACTCCTTATGTGAGCAGTATAATTGACAACAACTTGGGCTCCAGCTAAAGAAGGAATATCAATATTATGTTATATATTGTGGATGCAGCATGCAGAAAATTCAAATAGAATGATCTTTTTAAACAATCGGACTGCATGACGTACCAGACAGTGAATCAATAGCAAACGTTTGGTAGCCTCTCTCCACCACCTTGCCTTCACTTTTTAAGGGCACTACTCCAGAAATGGAGTCACGGATAGCCACCTGGGACAGGTTGGTGCCACCCACTGGGCCCATGTTGTGTATTAGCAGGAAGAATGTCAGCTGAGGAGGATCAGTGTCAGCTTTGACCTAGGCACCACATGATAGAGCAAGAAGTGTATAAATCACTTCATATGTAGTTATATTCATCATCAAAAGTCATGTTTTGAGTGAAATGCAAATAAATTAAATGGGCTGCTCTCAGACAGTTATGCTGATGTACCTTTGCACACTTGTAAAATTTGACCCCGAAGGCAGACGGAGGTGCCACACTCTGAACCTGCAGAAACATTCACATATAATACGTTTTTTCTGACGATATAATTTGTTACAGTTAGTTTGTTATATGTTCTTATATATTCATTTCATAAATTCTTATTTCTAAAAGAGCGCCAAAACAAATACATCAGAAATATTTCTATAGAAAATATTCTACCAAAAAGATGAGAGATAAAGATGAAATTACATATAAAGGTCTTTAACATTGAATTAAAATAAACAATCTTAAACAAGTGATTTACCAGTTAGGTGATGTAGTGCAACACATACGACATCTGCATAATTGAGGAAAAGTTATTGCATACAAATACCAAGAACAGCCATTAAAGACACACCTGAGGCAGAGCGTGGCCCGGGTTGTATCTGGTGAGTGTGCTTCTGCTTCTCCGGAGGTGAAAGACCTTTGACATGTAGGTAAATGAAGTGAAAAAGGAGTGACCCCATGGACCAGCAGCGGCTGAAGAAGAGAGCGGGCGCTCTGCAGGAAACAACAGGGATCCACTGATTTCCATCGTACCTGTCAGGTTAAGTATACAGTGTTTGAACAGAGTGAAACATAGTTACGAAGACTGACACAATACATTTATTTATTATTACTGTTATGTTATATTGTATTTACCTGTATATTGCAGATGTTTTAGAAAAACAGCCTGTATGTTATATATGTTTAAGTAAAACTTTTTCTTTTATCATCTGTATGTGTGTGTGTCCTCCATACAGTTATGCAGCTGTGTTTGTACAGATATGACTTGTGTTATTAAATGTATTGTTGATTTATAAAATTGAGAGGAACAAACCATCCATCTGAAGCAGTGCCAACTGTGGTGATTTCCAATCGCGGTCATGTTGAATTACATGGATACTGGAGAGCCTCTAGCAATGGAAAATACATTTAGTATCGCATATTTAGTATGTTAGTCGTTTACGCACTAGCTTTATTCAACGACAGCCTACTGACATGCATATACAAAGGTGCAGGGATTCATCTGAACACATAATCTCGTTTAATTTTCAGGAAAAGTTTAAAGGAAGAGAGATGTGATGTGCAACTGTAACAACGTGTTTATAACATAGACACAACGCTACATAAAAAGATAAGTTACACCATTTCAGGGTTCTTAACATGCAGAAATCACAATAAGTCTTTAACATCAGGCCTCTCACCTCCTGTATCCCCGAGAAAGGAGGAGGTGGTAACATTGTGTACCATGTTGCACCCTGAGTTGTTCCGTCACAACACGGCTGTCCAGCGCTGGACTCCAACACACCGGCATCACGCCGGGTTACATTGTGACACCGACGGACACACAGAGGATATGTAAACAAACATGACACTTGGATATTCAAGATGCATGACCATATCGTGACCGTCTTCGCGACAATGTGTACCAGAAGCATTCGTAAGTTGGTCTGCCACCCTTACTGGGCAGAGCCGCTAGCTAACGGGCAGCATTGTCTCTGGATGTTGCCACTGTTAAAATCCGCGATGGAACATTTTCCTCAGCCTTTTCTCGAGAAATATCAACGGTAGCGGTGTTTCTGGACCACAAGAACATCTTACGTGTGTGTTAATATTCCAGGAGAAACTACGGACGACGTTTCAAAGTCTTTAAACGCGAACACAGGCTCCAAAATCTCAGTTGCTGTGTAACTTCGGAAAACATTTCCAAAACTTTGGAAGAACGGGCAACTCCTAAACGACCGTTAAGAGGAGCAAAGAACGCATGTGTGTTTCCGGTCGTGTCTTTCAAAGTAAAACAATATCGCGAATTTAGATACCTTAAATGTGTCTAAATATTTCAACAAATAAGAAGAACAGTAAGGATGATCTTCACATCGTCTGTACGCATTTGTGTATTTGTTATTGTGGAGGAAAATATCGCCAATCCCCAGCATGAATACTACTGTGCTATAATATTGAAGGCGAACTAATCTCTTTTCCGGGCTAAATCTAGCTAGCTCTACTGTTTTGACGCAGCTCCGTCCTCCTGTTAAATTTCCGTCCACCCATTGGCTAACATACACACAAAGTTTGTCGTTTGGGGAAAAAAAAGTTTTACTGGAAGACGTTGTCGCACATCGTAGGTTGCTAATGTTTTAAAATATAAAACTTAGTAATCAGAAAAAAACAAACATTTAAATTCTACGCAAGTAATAATCTTGAGCGAGAACAGCCTGGAGCTAATTTACTCTCTTCGAGCAGTCCAGTTTGGAGAACGTTAGCTAACTGGAGGCTGGCGACAAAATGCTAACATCCATAACGTTTATGTTTATCTGCTTTGATGGGAAATGGCAGAGCAGGACCCGATAGCGGGATGCAGCACCGATGTGCTGGTCAGTTTCGCCGAGTCTCTGCACATATACACCGGACTGTTAACTGTGGCTACAGTGTGTGGAGGTCTTTCAGGGATATTAGCTGCTGCTCTTCTATATGTCTTCTGCCTGAAACCCTTGCTGTTGACGAGACAAGTGAGCGAATAACACTCAACCTCAGCCTCATCACTTTTCACAGACCAAGACATTATGTTCCGTTTTTGGTTGTATATTTTATGCCAACAGGGTTACAATGCAAGGCGTCTGCTTGAACCTGATGACGGAGAAGTGGACAACAACCAGAGTGACTGTGTCAGCAACAGCAGAAAGGAGGCTCCGAGTGTCCCCACCAATAATAAAGTATTACTTTCTTTAACAACCAGGACCAGGTTACATGACAGCTAGTATATTGATGTCAGATATCTGGAAATAACGGCCAGATATTTCATTCAGGGTTACCCATGTTTGATGTTTACTAATTAACTTCCCAGTAACTTATTAAGTCTGTTTTATTCGTTGTCCAGGAGAAGAAGCAGTCACCCATGAACAGTGATGTGGCTGCATTTGCATCCAGAGCAAAGGTGGTTTATCCCATCAACCAAAAATACAGAGTAAGTCTTTACTAAATGTACAACATATCTACATAGAAACCACACATCCTCTGAGAGGTGTATGATTTAAGCACTCCTGATTTAATAAGGTATTGTATAATTTGTAGTCTCACTTTCGTAGATGACTCAGTATGAAATCCTTTACTCACAGTGCTTTTTTATTAGAAGTAGTAGCACAATACAAAACGGTAACCTTTTTGCAAACCAATTCATGGATGATGTATCTGTCAGCCTTTAGCAGATGGGGCGTCCAATCCATCACTGCATGAGCACTCCAAGTTGCCAGCAACTCCTAACGAAGAGTCATCCTCCTCCACGGACGGAGAGTCTCTGAGCCAAGAGCAGGACAATGATGACAGCAGTCAGTTTATCTCCTCTTCGCTGGTTCCAAGGAGCCTGCAGAATCAGAGCTTCACCAGGGTCTCCCACTACCTTCACACGCTCACACAACCAGGGTAGGAAATACACCTTAACCTCACAGCATGTTCAAAACCTGAGTTTGACGGAAGTGATGAGACTCTTGTTATCTCCCCAGTTTTGAAGGTAGGATCAGCCTTTACTGTTTGGCCCTGCAGGATTTACAACAACATTGCTCCCAGCTTCAGGAGGAAAAATATCTGGTAATTTTGTGACTTTCTTCTCTAACACAGTAATAAAATAGTTATTAAGTATATTTCTTATAGTGTGTCAAAGTTGAAATGGTTGTTTTATTTGTACGTGTTACTTTTTTCATGCTAAAGATTTATCTTCAAATGGTGAAAATGGTATTCAGCTGTCGTTTCCCAAAAGACAAAAACGATGCTGACTTCTCCAAGAATATTCTTCAAACGCAAGAAAAGGTAGAGCCAGATCTTTTTACAGCTTTTCATACTCATCATATATTCTTTGTTGTAAATAAAAAATAATTAACCATGAATAGAAACATTGCCATTTAGGTTTCAAAACAAAGAAATGTATGGTGTGATTTCAGGAACTGAACGAATTGAAGAAGCAGTTTCCAACAAGCCACACTGCCAGCGAGAAAAATGATAATGCTCCCTGTACACTGGAGGAGATAGAGAGAGCCCAGAAAGATCTTCTTGAGCATGGCCTTCAAGTGGTAAATCAGAAAGCAAAACCTATAGATAAACTTGTATAACAATTAAACATTAGTAATTATACAGGACTCAAAGGCCACCAACGGTTCTGAAAGAAAAACTAATGTCAGTTTCTCTTCACAGTCTAAGCGCTTCAGCAAACAGTTGGAGGACTTGTGCCAGCATCTTCTGAAGAAGACCAGTGTTTTGTCTCCAGATGAAGCCCAGGATGTGATTCTCTCTCACATCCAGACTCTTGTGTTAATAGAGAACCACCTGATGAACACACAAGAAGCTGATCTAAAGGTAAAGCAGTTATATGTCACAATATTGTTCCTTTCAAGTATTGTAATTGTGATTGTGATTGTGACTCGATTGGCCCTCTAGCCGCCAATCTCAAACCCTCCCCCAGAAACTCGGGTGTAATCTTTGACCACAATTTGCATTTCGACTCACACATAAACACATTTACAATCCTGCTTTTTCCAACTACGGAACATCTCAAAAATCAAAGCGATGCTATCAACCCAACATCTTGAACTTCTGATCAATCTGATCAATTCTTGCATCCCTTCATTGTCTTCCAGAAAAGTACAGAATAGACTTGAAGACACTGCTCATCACATACGAGGCCCTTCATGGTCTTGCCCCGCCCTATATTAATGAACTCTTACACCCTTACTCCACCTCTAGACCACTCAGATCTTCCGACCTAGGCCTGCTATTCATACCCCGCTCCCTCCTCAAATCTAAGGGTGACTGCACTTTTGCAGTCAGGGCCCCATCCCTCTGGAATAGTCTACCCTCTTCCGTTAGATCAGCTGAATCACTAAAAGGTTTCAAAAAACTTCTCAAAACCCATCTCTGTCGTCTTGCATTCCCTGCAATAGAACTGTAACTATTCTCTGCATATAGCTGTACATGCATGGTTATTTTACTTTATCATATTTAGTTTATTTTTATGTTTTTTTTGTTATTACTTAATGTATGTTTTATGTTTACTGTATCCTGTCCAGCACTTTGCAAACTTTGTTTGAAAAAAGTGCTATATAAATAAAAACTTACTTATCTTATCTGCTACATCAGGCCAATCAACAGTCTCATTCCCACTTTGTTTTTATTGACATGCAATGCCTCCGCTGCCATGCATGGACTTTCTTTTCAAAATAAAAGTTTGTAGATGCCATAGCAGCTGGTTGATATGCAATATTGTGAAAATCACAATATAATCACAATATTTAGTAATATCTAATCTAGGCCCAAGCCTAACAGCAGTAATAATTATTGGTTGGCATACCATCCAATTTGCTTCTCATCCCTAGTGTCATCATGTGAGAAACTATTGAAAAAAAAGCTGACCCATGTCTGTTCTGTTCCACATCTCTCAGAGGATCCAGCAGAAGTTGTTGTGGTGGGAGGAGCTGACTGGGCTTCTTCAGTCCCAACCTGCCTTGCTAAAGCGAGAAGTGTCTCTGAGGCAGTGCCTGATAGCAACAACACTGGAGCAACTGACAAGCGATGACCTCATGTCGTTTAGCCACATGGAAAAGATACTTTCAGAGGTCCAGACAACTCTTACCGAAGGCCTTCAACAGTGCACTGAGGGTAAGATACCTGAAAGAGAAGTGAAAATGGTTTCAGTTTAATTTGAAGAATTTCACTGCAAAGCACTCTAGGATCAAAAGGTGATGGCCAAAAGATGGATGGAATTTAAAATCAGTGTAGTAACACAGTTACCCAAATACTGACCAAATATGTGTGCCATTCTCTGAGATTATAATCAACTAGTTTCCAGTGGCAGGTAGGGTTAGTGGACAACCCTGGAAAACGTCTAGCCTACTTTTCAAACTTAATTGACGTAGTCTCTCAAAATAGACCATTTTCTGGGAATCATCTTCAGCATCTTAAATAAGGTCAGGCTCTGTCAGGACTGCACAGACTATCTTGCCTGTTACTGCAGCCCAGACTCTCATGCACAACCTTTGAGCACACACTTGACACAGAAATGTTGCTGCTAACCTATGATAGCAACAAAAGGCAAGATTATCATGTTCAACAGTGCAGCTTGTTCCTCTAAGTCCATTGAACTATATAGCTATTTAAAACAATAGTAAAGGTGGTATTTTGATGGCTGTCCCTCCGAATAAAAAACACAGGGACTCAGTCAACTACCTGATGGGGGAAAAAATGAGGGTGAAATTAGGTGGTCAGTAGCCTCATTCGGCCATATAGTAATGTTTACTGTTGAGCAGGAGGTGTGACTCAAGATTAGAAGAAAAACAGTATCAGTATTATATGAAAGCACCAAAAAAACCTTCTCTGGAGAAAGACAGCAGATTTACATTGGCAGCTTGTTTGGGACGCGTATCAGATTGATACACTCACTTTAGCCGTCTCGGCCCACATGCATAAACCTTTGTAAAAAAAACAACAATCTCTACACATGAACATTAATACCAGTGTCATCCAGCTGGCTTTACAACCTGCCGTTATTTCGAAAAAACTTGAGTAGTTTTGCTCATCCAAAATTTCATCCATCATCTCCAGAGTGCAGGAGGAAGACAAAGGAGCTAGTGAACGACAAGTGCAGCAGAATGGAGTCCAAGAAGAAGAAGCTTTTGAGGAGCCAGACCAAGGAGAAGAGCCATGCCCTGGAACTGAGACAGGCACACGGTGACCTACAGCAGCTCACCAAGGTCAGGTTCTTCCACTTACCACCATATGTAGATCAGGACTCACTGCTACCTGATAAATGGGTCATAATGGCTCATACTCATCTATTCTGGGTTCCTAAGTCTCTTTCCTATTCCAAAAGATTATATATGTAGATGAAAACACAGATAATGTAGAAAAACAGAAGGAAGCATGTAAATCTGCTGATTTCTAAACCTGGGCTGCAACCTTTCCTCCAGATGTACCAGGAGCTGCTGACAAAACACAGGCAGCAGATTTCAGACTTGGAGCAGCAGCAGGACAACAGGGTTGCTGAAACCCTCTGTGACCACTGGAAGGTAAAAGATCAAATGCTTTACTTTGTATCCCTGCATTCATACTTCTGCTAAATACTAATGTATTTTCTATTATTCTTCATGTTTTCTCCAGAAACTCCGTACCTTCTGGTCAAAGAGGCTTGGGGAGATCACCAAGGACGTCTTTTGCACCTCTGTACCTGCCCAGACAAATCTCTCTGCTGAGCGCTGTGAAGAGCTGTGGTTGGATCTTGAGCAGGAGCTGGCAGCACAGCTGCAGCAGGCAGAGTGCACTACTAAGCTGCAACTGGAGGACATGAGGGCTCAGCTGGATAAGGATGGACAGGTAGAAACCATCTAGCAGTTCAACAATAAGTATTTTACATTGATTTTTAAACATTGTTTCATGTCAATCAAATCTGCAGGAGTTTAATTGTAAAAAACATGTTCCATTGTTTCTAAATGAGCCAATTTTTCTGTAGGTGTGGAGTGAGGAGATGGCTCTGGTGCAGGCCTGTCTCAAACATCTGAGTGAACAACAAATGAAGATCCTCAGAGCCATGGTGGCCAGACAGAGCTACACACTCGACAGGTGAGACTGCAAGACCTCTGTCACAGTGTTTATGGCATATTTAGGGTGTAAAAGAAAACAACAACACAACCTTCTCCTATCAGGCAATATCCGCCTTGTGCAGTATCTAAATCAATTTTTATGAGTTACTTTTAAATAATGCAACACGATCTTCTTCTCAGCCAAGTAGGGAGGTTGATAGAGAAGAAACATGAGCACCTGTTGGCAGCGTTGCAGCGGTACTTTGTGGTCAGGCACTTCTGTCTGCACATGCTTAAGGAGATGAGGCTGTCCAAGCTGAAGGCACTCTCTCAGAATGATTTTAGAGCTGTGCTAATGGATGACCCCAGTAAAAGCCAGCCCTGTATCAATTCAACTCTCAAGGTGAGAGATATGCATTTTCTTAATACATTCTTTAAAGCACCTCAAAACAAAACCAAGTTGTGAAAGTAAAATACAGTATGTCCCAAGTTCACAGCAGATTGAATGCTGTTTTTGTTCCGTATCAATCACAGAACAGCAATGCCAGCCTGGCAGAGAGGCACCTGGGTCCAGAGAGTCAGCTGGTGGGCCATAGCTTCCAGCAGGAGTTCCTATCTGAACTAGAAACGGGGACAGAGCTTCTTCAGAGCCATGCACAAGTAGTGCTAGGCAACGCCCTCAGCCACGCCATCCAACAGATGATGGAGACGCTGCCCACTGAGTCACAGACTTCTCCCAAAGAGGACGACGGCTTGAAGGTAGGGTTTGGATCATTTTCCTCTGAGGGTTATTTTATTAAAGGTCCCAAATGTAGAAAGTTAGATTACCATGTCTGTTTGATTATAAATCCCAAATATGTGCTATGTAAATAATGTGAAAGTACGAAAACGCTCAATCCATTAAGAAATGCACACTGCTGACATATGTAAGTTTGTTTACCGCATTACTGAAACCCTCTTTTTTTATTTAGCGCCACCTGACAGAAGCTGCCTCGGAGAGTGTGTATGTGACCAAAGATTCTCTCACTGCTCAGGTTCAGAGCTACTACTCCCACCTGCAGGACATCATCAAAAAACTACAACAGGATCAATCAAACATAGACCAGGGTATGATGACGATCACAACACACATTCACATATCCACATCTGTACAAACTGTTAATTCACCAAAATATTAATCTTCAAGAGAATAAGAGTTTTTAACTGACCATGTCATCTTATTCACTGTTAAGGCAGAATCATTTAAGTATACATTGGTATATACAGTTTTGAGTAGATCAAACACTTACAGTAAAGGCACAAACACTCCTTTGTGTTCATTTTATTGTTGTTAACTTTTCCTTCAGATGAGAATGAGAGACATGAGAGCAGCAGTCAGCTTCACAGATCCTTGCTGAGGGAGTTGATGAACTGGGGCAAGAAACCGACCTCTGCTGAGTTTCAACAGAGGTACAACAACACTGCACCACACCAGCTATCTGTACAACACACTTTTGTCTTATTCAATAAGGATATGTTTGGTTGTTTCTTTGTTTTTCTCGTGCGTCAGGGTTGAACTCCACAAAAGGAAAGTGTTGGAGCAGTGTGAAATGGAACAGGAAATGATATACGAGGAGCTGAGGCGGAAAAAAGTGGTGCAGGATCGGGACATGGAAATGAGCAAAGCACAGCTGCTGGTTAGTATGTTTCCTGTCATCTGACCTTTTCATTTTAATGAAAAGTTTATGAGTTGATTTACTCCCTGTGAGCACTGTGTTCCTTTGTCCATTAGGAGGCAGAAGAAGGCTTCATAAAGGAGCTGGCAGCCTTGGCCCGAGTTTCTCTCCACACTTCAGATCCAGAAGCCAGCGGTGATGAGGACAACATGGGTAAGCACCTTTTATCTCAAATAGCAAAAACATTCATATGACACTTCTCTGTCTCTCTCCTTATTATTGTATCATATTTTCACAGGTAATCAGAGTGCTAATATACTGGACCTGCTTGCCCTGAACCCAGCATTAGATCCAGCCTTGAATCCTTCACTGACTCCAACGATTGTAACTCCAGCGGTGAAATCCAAACCAAAGAAGAAATGAGAACGACATCTCAGCTGAAATCTTAATGCAGTAATGTCTTCATATATAGGCTGCAGTGATGTCCTGTAAAAAATGTTATTCTTATTTTTATAGTTGGTGCCTTATAATGTAATGTCACTACATGTCTGTTGGTAGTCATTTTATTGTAAGGATGGTAGCTCTGGTTTGGTTGCACTGAAGGATAAGTTGACCCAAAAATTAAATGCAGTCATTGTCTAGTCACCTTCATACGAGTGGAAAGTCGGGTGAAGTTTCGTAGTACACTAAACATTTCTGGAGCTTCACAGTAAAACAGTGTTGCAGCATTCCACTAAACAATTGAAATAAAAAACACAACATGGTTCCATTCAGCGTTTCCAGCATAATCCAATCTCTGGAGGCCCCGAGATCCCAAATTGATTTGAAAAGATGTCATTTAAAACCCTGATGCATGACTGAGCTGATGCACCTACTTCAGACGGGATCCTCGCTAACGCTTTGAGCTCAGCAGCTAAAGTGAAGATGTACTCTGTAACTAGGTTGTAAACAAATGTTTGAAGCCATTTCATGTTTTGTCCCCATCTACTACAGTTTAGGAAAATGCTGCAATGCTGCTTTGCTGTGAAGATCCAGAAATGTTTTGTGGACTGCGAAACTTCACCTGGCTTTCCATCGTCATGGGGTTTAGATAATGACTACATTTTCATATTTGGGTGAACTTTTCCTTTTAGCTAGAGGCATCTGTCCCAAATTAATGTGTGTATGGACTGTTCTGTCTAATTTTAAATGTTTCTAGAAGTGTTTACTGACATGTTGGATTGATGACGATGATGAAGTTGTCATTCCTCAATCAGTCTGTATTTTTTGTAAATGCCATGTAGCATCAAATATCACATCTTAAAAAAAATAAAAATAACACAGCATTAATTTCATCTTTGGTATTTTCCCCACCTGGTATACTGAAGCCCCATGCTACAGGCCTAACAGTCATACTTTATTGCCTAATACCTCCACCCACATTGCTTTTCATACCACGGCTCATTCACCCCATTGATTCCCGGTGATTCCTGAGTACATTGGATGATGGATGTGCTGCTCAGTGAGTTGTTAGGTGAATTAGAGATGTCCATTCTGATTTTAGCAGAGTGCTACTACTCAGCGATGAAAGCCTTGCCCTTCTCCTACTCTAATGGGGTTTTAAGTACAACCCTTTATGGATGATAATGCAGAGTAATGGTGAAGACTCTGGGAGGGCTAAAGTCTGGCAGCCAGTCCTGCGTGTAGGCAGCAATCTAGCGAGCAATTTACCCTGGACCTTATGGTTTACTGTCAGTTTAGAGTTTTAGGAGTGTCAATTAGCAAACATCAATTTTTAATCTGCCCTTTATGCTCCACCTGCGCACATCGCACATAACCTATTATTACTATGGCACCATGAGAAAACATCCTCCAGGACCTGACCCACTCATGCACGGTGGACTGTCCTGCCAGGAGCGTGTGTATGTGTGTGTGTGTCTTTCCTCCAATATATCAATAAGAAATGCAGGTGCACTGTTAACTCTGCATGTGGCGTCGCTGATCTGTGTTGAGGGGAACCCGTTTGGATGTATTTTAAGGTCCCTTAGGGGACTGCAGGGACTTGTGGGAAGATGACCTGATTTCCAATTTTCTCCTCCTGCCTGGGCTGTCGGCTAGTCGCTGCTACAAACGAAGAAGCACATGAAAGGACTGAGAGAGAATGAGCTGCCCCGGATCTGTTCGGATTATGGCCTCGTTATTGGCATAAACGGGATTTTATTCGATATTTATTGAATGGACGCAGACGCGACTGTAATTCTACTTCAATAGATTCAGGTAAGTGGACACCACTCCCAGGATCACCTCCTCTTAAGCTACACCTTTGGTAAGATGTTTGCAACCCAAATTGTATGTGCAACATTGAAATGTCCTTGGTTGTTGTCCCAGCTGACGCACAGGCGCAACGGGGGACTCTCTCATGACAGATTGTTGCGCCTTTTCCAAGAGTATTTCCTGTCCTGTCCTACATAGTCAGAGCGTTTTCCTAAAGTTTCTGAATGGAAGTAAATTCATTCATCGATACATCCCGCTTCAGCAGTGGACACTGTACCCTGAGGCTGTTAATAGAAATAAGAGAATTTAAAAATGTCCAGTGCGCAGTGAGACGGCGTCATCAGATCAGATGATCGGTTATTTTAGGGCCTAAAAACAAGGTCGCTTACCCACTCAAAGGGCTTTTTCCGCCAGAGCTGAACAAGCTGAACATGACTGACATAAATCTCACAGATTCAATGCAAAAACTGCGTCTAATATGAAACATTCATATTGTAAGTCAGTCCAAAAAATTATTAGTGGAGAACTGCTACCGAATTCATTTTTAATACAAAACGTTTATTTTAGATCAACATGTAATACAATCACAGCATTAATAGTGATCCATAATAAACCATAATAATCTATAATGATGTTCAAGAGAATACACAGTAAACCATAATAATTTCCACTAATGTTTTGTTACTATCGCTATAATATTCTTAACAATGTGTAATATCAATACGAAATCATATTATTAATTCATTATTATTATTATTATACTTTCATTAAATGTTCATAAGGCACTGGTGTTCTAAATTTAAATGCGCTTCACAGGCACCTAACAGCTTGGATATATGACTCTGCTTGTGTTCCTGTTTGTGTCTCTTAAATCTCTCCTTAAATGGATTTTTATGTGTCCTCATAAGGACTTTGAATTGACTTGTTTTTGAAAAGTGCTATACAGTTAATACTGCTTTGCTTTCCTAACTGCCTTGTTTTCCCTCCTAGGTGAGCAGCCATGGCTAACCTGCAGCAGGAATACCCTGGGGTCCTCCTGGGGATCCTTGAAGAACTGGCCAATATGCGGCAGTTGCTGACGTTTCAGGACCTTTGTCGCATGGTCAGCACCCGCTATGACCTGGAGCACCTCATCGAGCTCAGGAGTTTGCTGTTTGCGGCTGCCAGCCGGGATCCCTGTTTCCCAGCCACTCTCTTCAGAGACAGGGTTTCTGCCAGAGGCCAGGGGCTATCACCTATAGGCGTCGCTGCTGACATTGTTACTATATTCAATCTTATTCAGATGACGGGCGGGGCCACTGATGACAGCCAACCAATGAGAGCCCAGACGGTCCTCCCTGTCGACCAGTCCCCTGTTCCCAGTCTGCCTGGAATCCATCAACTGAACATTTATGGTCGAGAAAGAGCACGTGCCCACTCTGACTCCAGTGGCAGGCCTATCGATCAGCATTTGCTGTTTCCAAGACCTAATTACTCTGCCCGCAAGCGAGCAAGTCTTCCCCCAGATCCACTCTCACTTGTGTCCTCCCCTCCTGCCAGGGCGAGGGCTGTATCTTTCGACTTGCCTCACACAACACTTTTGTATCCCACTGGTCAAATCCCCAACGAAGTCATGAAGAATCTCTACCTGCCTTTGGAGACGGACAGCGAGTCTAGTGGAGATTCTGCACCCATAGAGGTGTTTGAACCGGAACAAACGGGATCATCTGTGGACCAGAAGAGAAGCATGTTTAAGAAAGACTTCCATAACCAGCCACCTCTGATACCCCAGGTGACTGTTAGCAGTGACTCTCCCAGTCCCAACACGGGGCAGAAAGGCTTCGACAATCACAGCTTTGAAATGATTCCAAATCCTTACCCTTCACCAACCACAGTCCACCAATCGCCAGAGCAGCGGGCTAAACATGAGAGCATTGACGACCTGCAGGACTCTACTTACTTTGGACCGGGGTCAATCCCAGATTGGTCCCCTCGGCACCTTCAACCTCCCAGGAGCAAGAGACCCATCTGGAGCAACAAGAGTCACAGTCTAGAGGACCGGATAGCCCCGGGAAGCATTGGATCAGGGATGGAATCACAAGGGGGGCAACTGCCAAGACGATCAACACCTGCTATCAGCAATTTGGGGGAGTCTTCAGGATGTGAGAGTGGGGATAGTGGATTGCCAAGTCTATGCGATGTATTCAAGGCTAAGGGAACCCAGACGGATCCACCGGACACCCGGCGCCTTCGTAGCCTAGTCCATGCTGATCGCCTCTCCTTCATGACCTCATTAGACGACCCTGAGTTTGGTGAGGATGACATCAGTGCCATCTTTCGTTTCTTAGATGACATAAGCATGTGTGGTTCCACGGGTGTCCTGCACCCCGGTGATGGGTCAGCAGCCATTAACCAGGACACCCATGAGGCCAGACGTGGCCGTCTAGGCCAACTCCAAAGGCTCTTCCACTCTCTGGAAAGCAGTGATGATGGGCTCAAGGCTAGTGTCTGTAAGCTGCTGCTCCGTATGAGCCAGATAGAGAGACAGCTGGAGTCACTGAACGATGTAAAGGCTGAGATTTCCCAGGTATTGTCTGCTCTGCAGCGACTGGATGAAAAGATCCAGCAGCCTATCAGTGCTGGTGGTGGACAAGACTCCGGCGGGCGATGGCTGGAGCCTCTCAGCGGTGTCTCGTCCTTTATGAGCCACCCTCTAACCCCATCTGATTCATCAGAGCCCCAGCCTCTGTCTGCATCTGGGCATCTGTTTCCAGGGACCAGCACTACTAGTCTGGACTGGAGCCGTTGGAACACTCCTGGGGAGCTATCAGAGAGCAGCAAAGGTCAGGCTGATTCAAAGGGGAAAAAAGAGGGGAAGAAGGACGCATCATCTCGTCGTACCTCCAAAACCCAGCCGGAGGAGAAAATTGCCTCTGAAACCAAACAGCCGAATGTCACTAGCTCTGCAAGAGACTGGACAGTGTCATTCTCAAAAACTAAAGATGGCAAAACTTCACATGGACAGGTAAAGTACTGAATACATTTTATTTTATAATTTCCATTATAGATTTAAAAAAATAACTGTAAAATGAGGTTTCTCTGCATATGAGCATAACTTCTTGAACAGATCTGTGATCATTTGTGAAGGCAAAGGTATGTGTTAGGCCTGTAGCTGGCCCTCTGGTCTGCTGGGTAGACACATGTGATTATGTGGTCGTGTGACAAGTGAACAAGGCCACTTTGTGATGTATTAGTTTAGACCTTTACAGAAGGGCTTCACAAGTAATTGAAAAATATTTTTTTAAAAAAGCAGAAACTGCAGTTTTTCGTAAAGGTGAAATATATGACAAAACAGAATTATACTGAAGCGCGGTTGTGCTGTATCGATGCTCTGACTATCATGATTGTAATATTGTTTTCAGTGAAAATGATAATAATGATAAATAACATCTGTCAAAAATATCACAATATGAATTTATCATGCAGACTTACTCTACAGTGAACCCCGTCTATTTAGGGCTGCAGAGAAACATAGCCGATACATTCAAATGCACATGCATGATTAGTGATTCTCTTTAAAGGTTAAAATAGGTATTGCCATATATAAAGCATATACAAAATCTGTGTTTGGCCTGTTTTCCCTTCCAGGCAGATCCATCAGGTAGCACAGCTAACCTGCTCTCCCAAAAGTCCACAAACCTGGTCGAACAAGTGTTTAACTCGTCCCTGTTCCGCCACAAAGACAGCAGCCTGACAGGTGGGCTAACATCTGGAAAGATCATGGACCCCAGATTGGCCGAGGGGAGGGGACGGCCCATATGGACTGTAGACGACAGAGAGGCACGAGTCACCCCTTACGATTTACAGGTAAGATTTGTTGATTTTGACAGGGCTATTTGTAAAAAAACAAAAAAACATGTTATTACATTCTGTTTCCTGCTTTGTCTCTTATACAAAGTCTGTGGTTGTAGTCTGTTCTCAATTAAGGTTTTTTTATTTAATCCATATGAGTTTAATTCTGCTCTAAAGATCTCTAATTGGCATTGTGTTACTCAGGGCCAGGAGTCCCTGAACCCCAATAACATGGAGTTCTGGATGGACGACATCTACACTCCAGGCTACGATGGTCTACTCAGGCGTAAAGAGGCTGACCTCCGCAGGGCCAAGATCTGCAAGCTGGTTGCACTCATTGGCACTGCGGTGACTATCATTCTCATCATCGTTATTCCTGTTTGCCTCGTGCGTCCACAAAGACCCTGACAAAGGACCCACATTATTATTTATTATCAGCAACTGTGTGCTGTGTCCAAGAACTTGCACGCCATCCGGAGCTCAGTATAAGACAGACTTTGACATAAGCACCATACAGCTGGATCAGTGATCATTTAATGTTCAGTACCTCCCTACACCTCTCTGCATGCAGCGTCATTTTTATGACTTCAATAAACAGAAGGATTCACACTGTAGCTTTCTTTGAAATCCCTCCCCCATGCAGTTACCAATGCCAAGTTTGATCTCCCATATCATATATTTATGGTTTTTGTTCTTAATAATTTCAGGTGGCTGCAAAGAAAGTCATTAAGTAAGAAGGTTTTAAATAATTCTGAAATAACTAAGAGAAAATATGTTGAAACTAGTGATACTGAGCCATTGCAAAAGTGTCAATTTCCTTTTAATTTCACATTTTCTGAGAAACAACACTGTTACAAACACATTGTGAATCAGCTTCAGCCTCAAGCACTGCCTGACTTTTTCTTGCTGTACTCTTGAGAACACTACAGGGCTTATTTCATGTGAGATTATAGTTTTATCAGTACATTAGAGTTTTACATCTACAGTTTATAAATACTAATGGATTTTGTGGGCAGGAGCAGCATTTTTATTTTCCTTCTAGCTTGAATGTTTTTTTCTTTCCTTTAAGCAACAAGATATACTGCTCAAAGACACTTAAATCAATAAAATAAATCATATTTTTATAGATTTCCCTCCCATTTTTCAAACTGCTCTTTAAGCCACCCGCGAATGTGTTTGGGTTGGAGTGTTTACTCAGTGTCGGGTTTCAAAAAATGGAAGATAAACGTGTTGTTGTTGTTGTTGTTGTTGAGGCCGTAAAGGAAAGAGGGAGCCTTTTCCAGTAAACGCTCTCAGAGAGATATTCCACTTGTAATTCAATTGATGGGATGTTTTGAGTGCACCTATGCACATTAGCTTCCCCCTATATTCACTTGGCCAGAGCTTTTCCACATACCTGCAGACTCACTTAGCGGCAACAGATTCATCTGGCGTCCTCGCACAGAGGACAAAAGTAGTTCTATTTTGTAAAAACACCCTGATAACTCAGGAGACTTTATGTTTGAATCAACTTTTTGTGCCGGACTTAAATATCTATGGGGGGGTTGACACAGAAAACACGTACAGTTTAAAAATATAACTCAAGGCAATATGATATTTCTGCAATAACAGCTACCTTTGTGAAGCTTGAATTGTTCATGTTCTTTTTGTTGAGACTTGTACAGATAAGGCCGTATTGCAATGTACAATGTGTATTACAGTCTGATTAAAATAACAGGCACATACAATACAATACGATACAATACATTGTAATCTACTACAATCCCATCAGTAACCACAGCATCACACGACCAAATTGTAAAATTGAACATCTGACACTATCTCAGTACTTGTATTTATTGCAGGGAGCATCCACATCCTTTATAGACATAAATGATTAATGTATATTTAATAATAAATAAGCACCTTTTTTAAAAATGTATGGGCTAAACGCCAAAGTGGACAGAACTCATGTGTATATTAATTTGAAAACCAATATCAAAACCTTGTTTCCTTCATCCGCATCCTGGCTTTTAAACTTTGCTTTGTGAGCACAAATATGCAGAGGATGTATAGAGGGTGTGTTCTGCTTCAATACATCCTCCTAAGTAGATGCATATCTGCCAAGCGTTCCCCAGGAGGCTGTTTGTGGATCCATTACCTCTCCAATGGTGCCACTGTGGAGGCCTAACCCTTGCAGTCAGCACAATCCGCTGGTGCTTCCTCTGAAACTTCGTGCATTAGAGTTTCCAGACGCTCACTCCTGAAATGCACTTACGAAATATGGACATTGTCGTATCCATGCACCTTTTAGATGGACAGTTACAAATCTGTGAACTCATTATTCAGGTAAACACTCTGTCTTAATAAAGCTGCTTGTAAATGAAAGAAATGTGTGCAGGTATTACAGAAGCCTACAAGCTACTGCCGTGCAATGCTTTATATGATTGTGGGGGTGTATGTCGACTCACTGCCTGTCTGAATAAACTTGGCAAAGTGGTTATGTGCCTTTCACAATATGTTGTCTGAGCGGATAAACAATTAATTAAGATCCTACTGCATCAATTGATTATGGTGAATGAAAAAATGTCTCCGTGAAGCAAAATTAATCTTTTCCCTTTTTTTATTGGTGATGCGGCTGGTTGATGCACTTAGCAGATAGCAGATAATAGTTCACTCCGTTTAAGAAAGAGCAGATAGTGACTTCTGTAAAAAGATAACTCTGGCAGTTAAATGATCCATGACTGGAGGAAATATACATACAGAGATGAATAACTGATGAAGACAGAAAGCGAATATTGAATGACAGATCCTATTATCTCAAATCAACTCTAATGGACCTGCGGTATTCAGAACGCACATGCACAATGTTCTTGGGGTAAGTAAGAATAGTAACACACAAATCATTTACATTCAATTGTTGAGTTGTTTTTAAATTCCTAATGTCTTATGGACTCCTACATGTAACTAGTTTGCAATTGATTTAGTGTGTTGTGTGTGCGTTATCCTCATTAAATGCTGCTCAGTGGAGCTGCTGCTGCACCCAGATATGCCATCCGAGGTTGATTAATGGTGCTGTTTGTGCATCCAGTGTGCCAGGCGCACGACAACAGAACACAGACGCTAACTGTTTCAAAGGATTTTATGATTTCACACATAATTTCACCGTACTGCACTGCACACTTTGACTCATTGCAAGGAGAGCAGGAGGCACAGATATCAGACAGACTCACCTCAAGGAAGACTGACATTTCTGTTTATTGTGCAATAATGGCTCCTGCACTATATAAAAGCTATTGGTATTATTATTGGGGTTATTTGTACAGTCAGTATTTTAGACGCAGGATATTTGAAAGAAAGTGACCTCAGTGATCCATATTTAAAATGTTTTGTTGTCTTTATACAGTAAATAAATACACTAGATACTTGATTAGTATTAGATACTTGACTTTTACCTATAAGTACTTTTAATAATGGATGACTTTTGTGTGATATTATCAATTTTACCCAAATATGACTTTTGGGTACTTTTTAGAACTGTATATATGTCCCTCATGTCCTCTGAGGTCTTGAAATGGTTAAATAAAGCAGTTCATTAATTGATTTTGAATTAAAAAAGAATATACATGCATGCATGATGCTATAAAATATATACATTTTTTTTCTTATTGACTGAGTAATATATTAATTTAGAAAAGATACATTTAAAGTAAAATGTTAATTTCTGTTTACACCATACAATGCAACTTTATTTTCCTAAGTATATTTAAGACTTCAATTAAAATGTTTAATGCCATAAAAACAATGTATTTTTAATATTAAACACACAACACCATCCTGTAGTGATATGTTACAGTGTATTATGCAGGCACAGTGACTGGAGGGATAGTAGTGCTGATTGGGAACCAGAGGAATCCCATCTGCGCAACCACCTGCAGTTCCACCTCTGGCTGTTTGGGGGCGACAGTGCGCTCCGACCTCCGCTGCAGCTTCCGCCGAGGAAGAAAACCGGCGCTGAGTTTGAACTCTGAAAAGGAATGTGCAAACTTTATCAGACAGGTGTGGCACTGCTGCGGGAATAAACGTCTTACTTCTGCTTTTTAACATCGGACGTTGTTACATTACATGTCAACCGCAAGGCCACAGGATAAACATCACACAGGTAACAGTTATGCGTTTTGTTTTTTTCTTTTGAACATTGTAACGATAGGAAACTGAGTTGGATCAACACAAGCTTGCTAACGTTAATGTTAGCATGCAAATAACTTCATCGCATGCACAAGAACGTAATGCTAAAGCTGGCCTGACATTAGCTTAACGCCAGCTAACGTGCTGTTGAGTTGTTTTAACTATCGAGAGGTGGAACAATAACGAGTTACGTTGTGTTTCTTTCGTACTGTGATGTAGTTTTTAGTTTCTTTTCACATATTTGTCCCACTTACATGACATGTAGTATTTGTAACGTCAGTGCTCGATCAAAGCTAACGTTTGTACTGAACTGGGCTTATTCAACGCTAATTACATTGCAAAACGGCAATAAAACAAAGTTAACATTTACTAGAATTATCAACTTCCTACCAATCTAACTAATCTGATGTCAACCCTAGCCAGCCCAGCTGCAGTCAGACACGATGGAGTCGTCTGTGGCGAACCTGAACAACCAGTTTCAGAGTCTGAGGGCCGTGGTGGACTGTCTGAATGAGGGCATTGAACCACGTAAGTCATTTCCACACTGCGTTTTGGTATTTGTCACCTCTTTAGAAGCCTGTCTCTGAAACACACAATGGAGTTTAAGTGCTTGTGTAGCGTTAGTTTCGAGTGAGTCTGAGGTGGCATGGTGCTATGGTTCTAACTTTAATAGCAGTATCATTGGGTGCGTTCCCATCCCAAAATGTGTATGTTAGTGCAATGAGTTATTAGACACGGACAGTAAATGCAGAACTAGTGCTGTGTATTTACTTTATTAACTAATGGCTGACAGAATCAGGACTACAGACATGCTGTGGATACTGATGGTGCAGCCCATGCCACAGATGGGGGATGAAATAGCTAGGGGTGTAGTGAAAATTACCATTTCAGTAGCCCACATAATGCAATTAATTTCCATTGTAACTAACAGAAAGGCATTGTTATTCATTTGCTCACTTTACAGCAGAGCCCTGTGTCTTTTTGTCCTCTAACTAAAGGCAATTTGCATATTTGCCAATAAAAACTCACTGAGTTTTGGAGGCCTAATACACAGTGCCACCACAGAGGAAAATAGTATATAGTGCACAGAGCCGATGCAACAATCTCCTCTTTCATTGTCTTATTCAGAGTTCCTTCAGATGGCAGTCAACTTTGAGGATTGCCGTAAAAAGTGGCTGCTGACCGACGAGGAGCTGCTTTCCTGTAAAGAGGGGCTGGCTAAAGCGGAGACTGAGAGGGGAGCCCTGGAGGTCAAACTGAAGCATGCTCGCAATCAGGTCGATGTGGAGATCCGCCGGCGGCAGAAGGCAGAGGCAGTCTATGAGAAGCTGGTTGGTGCAATACTACATCTACCGTTGTTTAGCGGAAACACAGGACATTAGGAAAAGGAAAAAACCTTGCATATTATCTTCATATAATGCTTCTGATCACTGTACTTGATCACCAAAGCTCACCTTACGGGTTTTGTCTGTGAATAACCTTTGTCTAACTGGTGGATTTTCATTGTCACTAAATAATACATTTTCCTGTCTTTTTATGTACATAATAGGAGCGTCAGTTACAGCTGATCCGGGAGCTGCTGTTATCAGAGAACAACGGCAGCAGTATCCTCCTGAGTGAGGAGCAGCGCTCTGCCCTGGCTTTCCTCAGCGCCCACTCCCAAGCAGCACAGGCTGCTAATAACAACATCAACTCTAGTCGAAGGTCAGGTCCTCCTGGTCTGGTGTCTCAAACGACTGTTGTTTTTTAAGAATAAGATAGTAACAGTTTTTGGTTCCTCTTAGCATGAGGCCTCATCCTGTCTTGACCTCACTTACATTAAGGGTAGTACTATTGCATTTTGTTTAGCAAATGAGGACGCTGTCTGCAATTAACCCTGTAGGAAATTAAATATGTGAAATACAAGTTTCTATATTAAAGCTTGTTTAATTCAACAGAAACTTTTGTTTCATTTTCTACCTTACAGGTTAATGACCATCGACGAATCAGCTTCTTTGCTGTCAGACATCAGCTTTGACCAAACGGACGACTCTCTGGTATACTGACCTCATTTCTTAAAAACATCACTGTATATTTTAGGAGAACTGATGGTTTGTGGATCAGATAGTGGGGCAACAACATCAAGGGACTCTTGTTCTGAATTGGCCTTCTTAGTACTATAGTCTAACACCATATTTTCTGTAGGACTGGGATTCCTCTGTGATGAAAAATGTGAGACTGCGGAAACGCCAGAAACGGGTGAGTCATGTCTTCATGTGCTTCCGTACATGTCTTAATGATGAAGTCATTTTGACAGTTTGTTTAAGGTTAGGTATAAAGGCACTTTAATTCTTTGATTATACTTCAGCAGTCTTGCTGTTTGGCTGCTGAAAACTGCAAAACAATCTATGAGAAGTTAGTTAGTTAGTTAGTTAGTTAGTTAGTTAGTTAGTTAGTTTCATTTATTGTCCACAATGTGGAAATTTGTCTTTGGTTAAAGGTGTTTTTTAAAAGTGGATTGTCCATTTTAATTGACAGCGTTCCTCCAGGAAACTGGAAGTTCCTCCACAGGCAATGAAGAAACCCCGTTCCACTGGACGCAAATCAGATAGGGTAATGCTGACCTCTGCAGCTGAATGCACAATATAACACTAACATTTGAATAACTGAGCTGTCTGTAAAAAAGCTTTGGGTTAATATTTTCCTTTTTAATCCAACACAAATGTCCATCAGGTTGGTTGAATAGAACATTAATATCTTTTTCTACATGATTCAGATGAATGAGTCTATTGTGGCCAAAACTACCATCACCATGCCTGCCAACGGTGGTCCTGTTAAAGCTGTCTCTACCATTGAAACTGTGCCTTACTGGACATGCACTAGACAGAGTGGTGAGAATTTTGTAGCTTTATTTTGATCCTCCTGAGACCTTACAACAAAATTAATCAGACTGACTTGGTTTTTTTTTAATAACATGTGACTGTGTTTACGGTTGCTCCAGCATGGGCTGATACCACCACCACTGACCAATCTGAGACTGTCAGTGAAGCTCCCAGCACCCCAGTGCCAGAAATCCCAGTCCAACTCAGAACCCCCAAAGCTAGAGGAGGAGGAGGAAAAAAGCACCACTTCATCGCGAAAACAGTAAGACTGTGTACTTACTGTGAAAGTGAATTGTTTTCAGATTTAGATGGGCTATCTACCTGCACTACCAGCTGCTTCAACATGTTGGACTACTAATTGACGCATCTACTGACCTTGGGCACTGTGTCCCCCCCCTCACTCAGGTGATAAAGTCTGAGTTTTGTGCATCGTGTGGAAGAAAAACAAAGTTTGGCAAGATGTACCTTCGCTGCCAGGATTGCAGGGTAGTGAGCCACCCGGAGTGTCGTGACCACTGTCCTATGCCCTGTAATCCCACAGCGGTTAGCACTCCCATCAACAACTCAGAGGTACAGTTGTCGCATTGCTTAATGGCCTGTTTCCACTCAATAATCTTTCATTATTTTCTATTACTTTCATGTTGCCTACATAGAAAGTGATGTATTTTGTATGCAGGCCACCCTGGCTGACTTCGCTCCAGTTACATCTCCAAAAATCCCAGCATTGGTTATCTCCTGCATTAAGGAGATTGAACACAGAGGCCTCAATGCGGTAAAACATCTGACTTTATTCAAGTCCATGTTTACTTGTCACTTTCGTGTATGCTCTGATCCTTTCTCTTGAGCGATAACAGGGGATCATTTCTCTCTAATTACTCATGTCATTCAGCAATGATGTATCACAGGCAGCCAGACAATGAGAGCTGGTTTCTTTTATCTTTCCCTTGCCCCAGGTCGGCCTGTACAGGGTCTCTGGCCAGGATCGCATGGTGAAAGAGTTGAAGGAGAAGCTGATTAGAGGAAAGACTCTGCCGCCGCTTAACAAAATAGACGACATCAACGTCATTACAGGTGTCCTCAAGGACTTCCTCAGAAGCCTCCCAGAGCCACTGCTCACCTTCCACCTCAACAAAGCCTTCATGGAAGCGGCCGGTGAGTCTTTCTGAGATTAAAATCACAGACCTTTAATGTGGGGAACAGGTATGTGCATGTGCATGTGTATGACATGACTGGTGTTAATGTTTTTGTAGAAATACAGGATGATGGCAACAGTCTCGCCATGCTGTATCAGAACATCAGTGAGCTGCCTCAACCCAACCGAGACACTCTGGCCTGCCTGATGATCCATTTGCAGAAGTAATTTTCATTATATTACATTACAGCCGAGTTAAGGAACCCGTTTTGTTCTGTTCTTACTGTCTTCTGCTCCCATTACCTTCCCTTCATTAGACAAGAGATGTGTAAGAAAATGCTTGTAAGCCATAGATACTTTTTTCGACATCATCTAAAGTTTGAGACACGAGTGAGCAAGCATGTTATGACCTCCCTACATCACTGCGGTAAATGTGGTTCAACTTTCAGTGTAGTTAAGACAATGTGTAATATTCCACCCCTCTCTATTCCCAGGGTCTCTCAAAGTGTGGAGACTAAGATGGATGTGAACAACCTGGCCAGGGTGTTTGGCCCTACTCTTGTAGGTCACGCTGTTCCCGACCCAGACCCTATGACCATCCTGCATGACACAAACAGACAACCGAGGGTAAAGTGATTAACTCCTCTGACTTAATATTACATTCAGAGCCCTAGTCCAGTGTTTATTAATGCATTTTCAGTATATGGCTGAGTAATTTTGTTTGTTGATTTCCATTCTTTGAGAGGGTTTTGAATACAAATACTGGATTTATTTTATGTTCTTCTAGATTGTAGAGCGCTTGCTCAGTATTCCAGCAAGGTACTGGGGTCAGTTTGCTTATCCAGATAATACAGGCATGGACAATCCTCACCACATGGAAACTCCAGACCACAAAGGTAAATCACTGACAGGTTACACGAGAGAAGGAAAATACATCATCATATTATAAGAGATTCAAATCAATTTGTTTTTCATTTTTAATAATTTGTATGAGTTTTTTTGGTTGGAAAAAAATGACCTGAGGATGTATCGGTGTCTGATCTAGTGAGCGTATTGGGACCAGTGACCACTCCAGAGCACCAGATGATGGCCAAAACACCTTCCTCCAGCTCGCTTTCCCAGCGCATGATGCACACCTTCTCCAGCACCACCCTGTAAGCTCACACCTACTCTGACATGTACTCTCACAGTCACTTAAGGAACTCCACCAATTTTAAACATTAAAATGAGTTAATAGGTCTTGGGGAGTACTGCTGCATATGTCAAAAAAGTTGTATAAAGCCTTTTGTGGCTCCAGAGGAAGCTGTGCCAGGTTTTGAAAAGAATGTGTAGAAATAAAAAGGCAATCTTTTTTTCCACATGCAGTTGTTCTCCTCAAGAACCATAAATGCATGTTAATGTGTAAAATTGTTATTGTTAAATACAAGTATACATGTTGAGAGCGACACATCATCAGTATCGGCTGAAAAAGGCTTTAAAATGTAATGTCAGCATCAGCCCAAAATGAACATTTCTGCTGATAAGCTGACGCTTTAATTATTTGTATGACTAAGCGGTTTTCCCATTTTGCCCACTCGTGTTTACTTTTTGACAAGCATTGTATGTCTGCATCTGGCATAATTGCCTATTTTGCATAATAATATGTTAAATGCACTACAGAAGAGACTTGATTTCTCTGAAATTGGGTTGGAAAAACAATATTTGCAAATATCTGCAACTCTGTGTGGGAGATACCAGTTGAACATGGGTCTTTTAGTGGAAGAACAATGAAATCCTAAATGAACGTTTTGGTCAAGATCCAACTTTAATAAAGCTTGACCCTTTGAAAGTGTGAATGAAGCATTGTGGCATGAACAGCAGCGTCAGATACATTTTTAGCTTTAATTAACTAAACATTTAAAGCTTGTCTCAAATAATTAACAACTAAATGTACCTAAGTCGGTTCTCTGCATCTATGGATTCCTGTTTTTATCTCTAAACATTTGGTTTGACATTTGTGTTTGCTCCTATGGGGCTTAAAATTGTACTCTCTGTTCACCCTTATCCCTGAACCCCCCCCCCCCCAGATTTGGGAGCAAGAGCAAAGCTTCAGCAGCCTCTAAGTGCCAGGGCAACTTTTTCGCATCTCCACAGCTGAAGTAAGGGCAAAGGAGGGGAAAAAAGGTTCAGCTTTATTGTATTTCTGGGTTACTTACTGCAATTACTGAATATATATTCACATAATCATGTGGGAAAACTACTGTGCAGTTTTTTTATTCAAGTATTTTATGCAAGATTTTCTAACCAGATTCTTTCTTTGAAAAAGGTCCTGCACACAAATGTAAAAGCTTTTCATATCTTTGATTACTAATGATTTATTATTGACCAGAACTGTGGGCGACATCGACTTAACCTTCTGGTTTGTATTCAGAAGCCATGCTTTGATTGGTGTTGATCCATCTTTGTGAAATACATAGCTGCACCAAACAAAGAGAAAAGAAAGAAGTATTATTGGCCAGTGTATTTTTGTCTTTTGGAAATTGTCCTGAAACTAACATATCATTTGTTTTCATGATTTAACACTTTCGTTTTATATTTATGTTGATTGTGTGCTATGATATATACCAATCATGACAATTTTTTATACTTTAACAATGTAAACACTGATACTAAATGGGAATGATGTTGCATTTTGCACTGTGTCTGTAACAATCTGAGGAAATATCCTCACACCACTAGAGGCTGCCGCTGCACCACTTTAGATGAGCAAGCCTTAACCAATGAAGATGATCTACTGTAAAAAATGAGAACAACAAGTCAGTATTACTGACACTCTGAAATTACTGTAAAATATTCCTGTGATCTACAAAAGTTCAGCCAATAGTTTCTCTCTAACGAGCCAGAGATGTGAGGCTCACATCTGTATGGTCATCACAAAATAAAATCTGGAGCTTTTTTAATTTAAGAATGTGAGAACTGATTTGCATGCTCACTAACACTTTTAAAGGTTAACTCTCCCAGTTTTTGAATTGCCTTCAGTGATGTCACTCACTGGATCAGTTGTATTATGGGTAATGTAGGCACCATATCTGATTCTACATTATCGATATTGACCTTAACTGTTCATAATGTGTCCAACAGTGTTATAGGAGTGCAGTGTGACGAGTGGATTTATTTTCAAAACCTGGCTCCTACATTACCCGCAATCCAATTTAGCCACTGAGTGACATCACAGGAGGTAATTTATGAGATTATATGCAGTTTTCCCTGGACGTTTATACTACTTTTTGTTGCAGATGCACTAGTACTCCCCTGTAAACACACTCATATATAAATATGGAAAATCGGTGCCATTACCCTTTAAGTATTTGCATCCACAGGCGCTTACTTTTGCTCACCACTTAAGCACAAGGAGTGATTCTTCCTCTGAGGATTTTCTCTGCTGCTCTCACTGTCATCTATCTCAGGTCCAGATTTAAATGTGATGATGACATCACTGGTTCAAGTTTTAGTTATTTAGAAAAAAAACTGATTCAGAGTATTTAATCGGGAAAACCAAATATGGCTATGTTTTGCCTGTGGGTAAAGAAATATGCAAAGTCTGAGACTCCAGTTATACTAAATTGTGTTTTATATAATGTTGTACATGTATTCCTTTATATTGTTTTATTTCTCTAATGAAATTGTGTCTAACTGATGTAGTTACTTTCACCCAAGAGACTGTGGACTTAATGTGAACAATTATTTCTTTGTCTTAGCTGAAATACGATCACACAAAAGTCCATGGTTGAGCACAAAATAAAACATCAAAAGACTGGATCTTTTGTCTGGGTGGATGTTGTTCATGCATGAGATGGGCATGTGAGGCGAAGAACCCTACTGAAATCAGCCTCTGGAGCATTTGAAGTATACATGTAGAATGTGTTTTGTTATCACCAATTCAACCCAAAAAAAACCTTAAAAAAACCCTTCTTACACCTGGACATGGATTAGTGTTACCCTATTAACTGCAAGTGTGTTATTAATGCCTAATTCAGGCAGCCTAAAGCCTCCATTGTTGTTTAACACTCTTCATCTTCATTTTCCCTGGTGCAAATTGAATGTTGGCCATTGTTATTTAAGATCTTCAGTGAAAGACCAAAAAAAAAGCACAGTGCCAGTTATTCCAAAGCCGATGTGGTGCTGAATCATAATGCAATTTGGCTCATTGTTCCAATAGTCATTATAGCTATTTCCATAATCTATTGGGCTGAGTGGGCAGGCGATGAGGTCTAACATTATTATGAATTAAAGCAGGGATCATTTATACATCTTATAGTTATTCCATTAACAGTTGCTGTGGAGAGCGCTAAGCCAGGCTGAACCCATTGACATACATTTTATATTGCCTCATTCAATACAGAGCCTCACCAGCAGACAGGGCCCTTTTGAGATGTAAGCCCAGCTGTTTGGGGGGGGGGGGTAGAAATAAAAATGTGTGCAGAGTTCATCCAAATGAGTTTGCTCTCACCCCCCCCTCTTCCTCTCTCTCTGACAGACAGACAAAGACAGCCATGAATGACTGTGGAGAAAACCCTCCAAAAATGTTTGGATTTCAAATCAGCATTAATAGTTCATTAGCCTGAAATAGGGTCTCCTGTGTGTCGATCTGTCCTCATTGGGGGATTGTGTGTTTATTTATGCTGTACGGTGCTGCAGACATCAAACAGCTGGCTGTGTACAGTGTGTCTCTGTAGCTCCGTATTCCAGCATGCCCCAGTGTGCAGTGATAGAGCTCCACTCTGCTGTGGGACCAGCGAGGGCCAAATGAGTAACTAGTCCAATTAAGAGCTCTTAAATAAATTACAATGTAAGCTGGTAAACACACAACAACAACAGCACTATTTAATTCCTCTATTTATGCAGTGAGCTGCAGGAAGTGATGCCGGAGGAACTGAACTGTTACTATCTCTGGAAGCTGAATACAATCAATACATTATTTAATTTGGTTATTGCCGTTATGGACTTATTGGAAATACAGTCTACATGTGTCAAGCTCTGGCTGCAGCATGTAGTGAGGTCAGGGCGAATAATGTTTGCACCTCAGAGATGTTAACTCAATAACTGCCATTCAGATCAACCCATCTGATCATGTATATAATCAATATGTGTGCTGAAGTAAAATGCCATGTTAACCACTAGACAAATGGACATTGCATTTGGACATTTGCAACATAAAACAAAGTGTTTTACATATTTTGTCACTAGCTGGGGGGCATTTCTCCATTCTTGCTGTCTTGTCATGGAATCCACTCACCAGTTTCCACTGAAGGATTAGGCTAGTCATCGTTCAGATTTGCTTTTGGAATCACATTAAAATGAGCATGAGAGAAGGAGCTGTTTGTCAGGTTATGGGAACAAAAGCATAATTCTGCAAATGTGTAAACATGAGCTCCAGGACCAAAATAGTGCCTCCTTAGCAGGCTGAGCATGTGCTTGAAAAGTGGTCCTCCAGATTTGTTCCTGACACTGTTTTCAGTGAATTATGTGACAGATTGTGTGATCAATATGCTTTCCATTTGGCAAATTAGACATACAACGCTGAAATACCAAAACTATGTTCTGCACTTGGCTTCTAAAATCCCTGAAAAAACAAGGCAAGAGTCATTGTTCAATCTAAGCCCGAGTAAAGCCAGTGAGTTTTTTAACTGCAAATAATTGTCTGGCGTGTTGGCTTTCAATGCTCACCCTCTCTCTTTATCTCTTCTTTTGCCTTCATCCCTCTATTCCCTGTTTTTTTTTCTCCCCTCTGCTACCTCTCCACCCCTCCTTTGAATCGAACCGCGTCTTCGCCAGCTACCATGCATGGTCGATACCTTGTTACCACAGAGAAATCAATTATCTCGACCAAGCAGCAGGGGAAAGAGGCAATAATGAAAGAATGCTCCTCCTTCCCAGACGATAGCCGTGGTCATTAAATATGAATTTATCATTGGCTGAGGAGATTTATGGAGCGAGATGTGGGCCCGAGTTGACGCTCTCTTTGCAGCATAAGTTCAGAAGCCTGGTTACAAGTGTAAATTAAATGGGTAACAGGTTGTCAGGCTGCTGATGTGATGTGTCCTAAATCTTAAACAGAGACTTGATTATTTCAGTCCAGGGCTGTAATTATGATATATATTGGGGTGAGGACACATATCAAATCAAACACGCTTAAAATGTCCCCAAATATATTGATATACTGTATATAAATTGCTATGCTGTGACAGGCCACCTAAATCTGTTACAAGCAAGTTTAATCATTATTGTAAGATAACTAAACAAATTGCCATTATTATTACTAGTGGTTCTAGCATTACGGTGTACTGCAGTTCTGTGTGTGCTTTGAAGCGGCACAATGTCAAAGACTTTACCATCGTTCTATTTCTTTACTTTTGTATGTATTAAAATAGGGGAAAAGGGAATAGCTTACTTCCTGTAGATAGTGAAAGTATTGTAAAGTGTTGTGAAAATAATGGTTGTTGTCTTGTTGCGTTCCTGTCAGAATGTTAGCTTGCTAGCGTATATTCAGCCTGACCTCATCAGAAAAACTATTATTTAGGTTACCTGTGAAAGAAGCATAAAGGAGCAGTTCACCCAAATATGAAAATTCAGTCAGGGGGGTTTTGCTGAGAGGCTCAATAAAATGTTTTTGAAATGTTTTTGTCATGAAACTTTAACCTTTTGTCCATCGACATGAGGGTGAGTAGATAATGATAGAGAATTTTCATTTCTGGTGAACTGCTCCTTTACTATGACCCATATTCACGTTCTTGTTAGTTGGTAAAGTCAAGGAGCCTTAATAATGGTGGGGTGGAAGGAGAGATCAAACAGAGAACTTTCACCTAGAAGACCGAGTCAGAGATGAGTCATTTTAAGTTAGATAGTTACATAGCTAAAATATTTATTTTAACATTTTTCTGAACCTAACCTTTTGTTGCATAGTCCAAACCAAACTGCGATTGTATGCCAAAGGTTCGTTAGGCCTGTCACTGGTACACTGAAACAGTTGTGTTATATATGATATATGTTGTTTTTAAAGTCGAATATGTGGATGTGTTGCGCACATTCCATGCATTAGCCAACAAATAAATAAAACAATCATCCAATGTGTTCACACATTTTTATATACTTAAGAATGAAAGGGAATTAGTTTTCAAATTTCCACCGAAAACTTTTTCATTGCATATTTGTTCACCCCAGTGTTGACTCCCTGGATGCAGCCTTGTTGCAGACACACTCAACTAAATGCAATTGGAACAGAGATGTGACATTCAACTGTCAGAACTGTCTTAAAACACCCACACAGCATGGGCTGCCTGCAAATGACAAGTCCTTCCTTACTTGTTCAGATCACACACCTTTCGACCAAAATGACTGGCCTCTGAGCAGGAAGTGAAGGACAATGAAAAACCCAAGATGATTTAGCATATGTAAGGTGTTTACTGTGTGTCAGCTGCATGTGATGCCGCCACATTCATGGACAGTGCAGGCTTTCCATGACACGATGTCTGAGCGCCACTCACTCGGGTTATAGCGGAGATGGCAGTGATGTGCTGACGGGTAGGTGGGCCTGCCAACCGCACCTGCCCGTTCGGGTCTGTAATGAGCCGTTATGACGACTTGTCTGACAGCTGCTGCTAGAAATGGGGAAAAAAAACACCCCACACCGCCACTATTACTACAGCCCTGGAAAAGGAAAAAGTGCAAATGAGAGAGAAGGAAGAGGACGGAGCGCAGAGGGAAAAATGTGTAATTCGGACTTGCTCTTAAGGCAGCAATAAATTCCATTTTAATGGGGAGCCACAAGCGGTAGCAAGGACTCAGCAGTCTGTTGTGTTTGATGCCAAATTGTGCAGAATAAACAGATTTGCTGTGCAGCTGGTCCAAACACACACTTTCTATCTCTGTCTCTCTTTCTCTCTCCGATGTGCTCTGTTCCCCCACCACACACACACACACTCACACGCTCACACATGACATCATCCATCTCTGGACATACCAGACAAGAATTAGACAAATCATCACAAAAAGATGGCAAGTGCTTTGATTTATTTTCTTCCACTTAACTGAGTACTCATCTCCAGCTGTCTCACACACACACACACACACACACACACACACACACACACACACACACACACACACACACACACACTGTCAAAGCAGCGTATTTGTTTTAACACAGAAAGAAGTGAGCTGTGTGTCACTAATGAGAAGCAACATGCCACATCTGGCTCATTTCCTCCACAGAAGATGAATCTTCGCTCACCGTGTTCATTGTTGACAAAACTGCACACAACGTAGTGCAGAGAATGTCAAAAATCCCCAAATAACACTTTTTGATGCTGACACTGATAATACAAGCTAATAGCATCCTTTACGTTGTCAATGATGATATGAAACTCATGATCATGCTGATATCGTGCTAACACTATTTTAGTTTAGCATGTCGACATTAGCTTTAAGCACTAAACAGAAAATACTGCTGAGGATTGAGGGAATTAGAATTTAAATTGTGATAGTAATGTGGTGAAAAAGAAAAAGTGAAGGGATCGCTAAAGTTCAATTCTTCCTGAGGGGGACATGAATGTGTGTACTGAATTTCATGGCCATCCGCCCAATACTCGTAGAGACACTTCACTCAAAACCGCAGATGCACGTTGCCAATGCTGGTGGTTTGGGGATCATGAGGATTTGTCCTCTTGGATGCCAATTCATCTTTTAGATGTTGAAATAATTCACAGGATAAGGGAAAACTTTGATCTGCATTTGGCGCCAGAGTAAAAACAACCCACCCAGTAAGCAGAATTGATCCTTTGGGGACCATAAATATTTGTGAAAACTGTTGTGGAAATCCATTTTATCAGTTAAGATATTTCAGTTGGCATCAAAGCTCCGGACTGGCTGATAAGCAAACAGCGCCATCCACAGAGCCACGCCGCTAGCACGGCTAAATATAATTCTTTCTTCTTCGGTGACCATCTGCCAGCGGAGTGACATTATGGCCTGTCTGGCAGCATCCACATCCACACATCAGCACTCTCACACTATTGACTGCTGCCATTGTTTGTCATGATTTATGTTTTTTTTTAAACTGAGTTCTCACATGTGCACGCGTGTACACACACAGTCTCACTGTCACATACCTAAAATACCTGTATGCATGCAGCTGGGTGTTTGTGTGTACCATCCTGCATGAGTGAATCTGAATTCATGTGATTGAATGTGTGTGTGCATGGATGCATGGTATGGAGTGGTGGGAGAAGGGCTGTGTGCATGAATGGCTGAGTGTTTTCTAGTGAATGTGTGCAGTGACCATGTGTGCAGGTAGGTGTGTGGCTCTGCCTCTGAGTTTGGGATTGTTTTTTCTGCATGGATGGACTTAGCTATAAAGAGTGTATATATATATATATATATATATATATATATATATATATATATATATATATATATATATATATATATATATATATATATATATATATATATATATATCACATTCAATGTACTCCTATCATCTGAGCCACACCCTACAAATCTCTTTGGCTCTTTTAGCAGCTTTGGTAAAGAAGCATGAACCAATCCAGTGTCCAATGATGGTCCCCTACAATAAAAAAGACTATAGGCACACTCAAACAAGCTTTAAATAAACTTGCAGCACCAGAAACTAAAAGTTCTCAGGTCACTGTGCTGCAACATAGAGTTTAATAATTTAGAAAGATGAAACACAATTTCAAACTTGCAATAAAGGCCCCACAAACGTATTATGACCTGGCCACATTTTGCAAATGCTTCCTGTGATTTTCCTATTGGCCACTAGAATGCACTGTTGTACCCTGTAATCCAGCTCTTCTTCAGCCGAACACACCCAATAATTTCACCCATCTCCACAACTCTATCATGGAGCGTTCCCCTGTGGTTGTTGGGCTATGGGAGTGGTACAGGATTGTCAGTATTTGTATCGTTTGCACCACTGAGGCTTTAATTTGAACTGATAAAGTTCTGCTTTCACTGTGGCAGCCTGCTAAGGTGACGGGTATTAACATCTTACTCTGGATCTCACCTCCAGGGAAAGTATTAAATTGGGTGTATCAGAGTTCATACATAAATGTTAGCTGAACAGGCACCAGCATATGCTATTAGCCTTATCACACGTATAATTCACATGTTCATGGTGTCATCTTAACTTTAAGGTCGACAGCCGTTTGCCTATGTATGCATTCTTCTTTTATCACACCTTTGCACGTGTTAGTTGATATCTATCACAAGATTTTCGCCAGCCAGCTGCTGTTATTGTCACTTCTCTTGTGATCTCCTGTTCTTGCTGAAAATGCAGGGCTAAGTGTGTGTGCAAGTAATAAATTGTAAACTGGCACTGAATGTGCTGAACGTGATATAAATTAAGTAATTCAGCAAATGTTAATAATTCCATTTAGTTAAAATGTATAAAGTGTATAAAATAAAGCAATATTTCATGACACAATTGTATAACTAGAGGCCATCTTGGGATGGGATCACACCACCCGATGTGGTGTGTATCATGCAACGGAACAACTGACACACACGAGTGAGGGAACGAAAAGACAATGAAATGTGAAAATCTGGAGAGACAAGGGGCCATATTTTAAGGTAAAATAACATAATTAGCTGGCCTACTAATAGCTAAATGTGTGGAAGGCTCCTGCAAGGCTGCAATATACATCTGTACATATGTCAGATATTACAAAAGTGTGGACATAGAACTTTTGGATTCTTGGAGCATCATCACACATTAAAAATCTTTTCTGAGGGTGGCGCTGGATGAAGGGTTCATCATCTGGGGAGTATGAATGTGCTCAGTAGAATTAGATTTCGATATTTCTTGGGTAAATGTATCAATATGTGGTGATACAACCAGTTCATCCCTTTTCAATAAAAGATGTACTCTACAGGACGACTGTTGCTGGGTCACATTATTGATGGCAGCCTCTGTCAATATTGAATGCCAGGTGTTGCCAATCAATTTACCACAAGTTTTGACCAATCTGGTTCATGAACTCAATAAATTGGTTCTCGTTTCAGTTTGTGATAATTTGGAACTGCATGAAGATTATCTGTTCAAGGTTTAGATAAAACTGATTAAAATCAAATTGACCCATAATTAGTTTTTATGTACAGTGAAAGGTGAATGATTTTAATATGAGGAGCAGAAATTGGGTCGATCTGAATCTAAATTTAGTTTTTCAAGACGCTGACGAATCAAGAAGACCTAACTCTGTGTTTCCTCAAATCAAACACCAACTTCCTTCCTTTGAAAAAAAAAAAAAAAAGCCAAGGAAGCAATATAACAGACAGTACGTGACTGTTGGCATTGTCACACTACCATTAGATATAAACTGAAACTTTCTCACAGTGGAGCACCATGGCGCAAGAGATTGAGCTCTCTGACCACGCCATTTCAGATGAACCTCGGAGAAACGAAACAAACGACAGTGATACTGAACAGACCGGTAAGAGCGAGAGTTAATAAAGGCTTAAGAAATTAAAAGTTAATGACGAGAACAAACTGAGGAACACTGCATAACTGCTTTATTCTTCAGGGATTATCATCAACTCCATCATTGCTTCTTGTGTTTTTATGTGCAGAGCTATTCTAAATGCCTTAAGGTCGAGTAACAATGTCAAAACAGTGAAACATCAAGGAACAAAGACGTTTTGCTAGAAACATTTGAAAACCAGTCATCTTCAAGGGTTAAGGGTACCCTTGTGAAAAGATTGTGTACTTTACTGTGTTAATAATATAATTTTGGTGTAGAAACCTTATTACAAGTATACTTTTACTTTTTGAGTGTGTACTTAAAATTGACTTTTAAAATGTGAACTTTAAAATATCATTACATTACATTTAACATTAATGTAATAAAATAAATATGCTAATCCAACAATCTTTAAGTGGTATTTTAGTGTACTTCTAAAAAGTTTACTTTCTTGTAAGAACATTGTAAATTGTACACAGTATGTATGTGTACAAAAAACATACTGAATTCTATAATAGCAATTTAGTGCATTAGACAGTATACCTTTTTTCGTGGCATTTGTAATACACTGTCAGTATACAGGGCACTTTAATCGTAATTTGTTTTAAGTTGTACTTAAAAAGATTACAAAATTGCCTTTAAAGTTAGTTTACTTGTGACAAATATAATTGTGTTTTTCATGTCTCTTTGTGATACACTATTTAAACACTTTCTTAGATATACTTAAAATCCAAGCACTTTCATCTTCATTTTTTTTTAAGTTGAACTTCAGTGTACTAAATTGTAAATCAATTGTTGGTAAATCAATTTAGTATAATTATTTTTCTTTTGTAGTCTTTTGTAACACTATTAAAGTCTAGTTTCATTTTACTATATTGTAAGTGTATTTAAGTAAACTTAAAAAAGACTTTTTCCTTCTGCTTCTTATTCTAACCAATTGTAAATGCAGAATATTCTAATTGGATTTTATTTGCACTGAACATTTTTTGAGGTAGTTAAAGACAGGAAAGGAAACAAATGAACTACAAAAATGCCCATATCAGTTGTATTCAACTACATTTCCTATTAATCTGACTCCACCCTGAATGTGTGTGTTTGTATGTGTGCAGGTGGGACGACCGCACAGAGAAGACTTCTCAGAATTGGGATTCTTACTGTAGGGATCTTGTGCATCATGCAAGCCGTTCTCAATATCTCCCTGTGGCTTGCCTGTAAGTTCTGAAAAAAAAACACGTTTTATCTTTTTAAAAGCAAATTTAAGCCTTGGCACTTTCAAAAGTTGCTGTGTAATATGTTTCTTCAGTGGAAAAGGTTTTGCAATCACAGCCCACAACTTCTGTTTCCTGCCAGTTCATTGGAAAGAAGATACAGATCAATTTCCTTTCAACAGCTCCGTGATAGCAGAAGTGTGCCAGATTGACCAGTCTCAACAGAATTCAACCGAGTCGTGTTTCTGCTGCAACAAGCTGCTAAAGAGACTACTGAGGGAGTATCAGAGCTTGGAAAGAGAGAGGGATCTTCTACTCAACACGGTCACTCAACTGACTACAGACTATACTGGAGAGGGTGAAGAGTCTGGGTCTGGTTTCTCGGAGGATCCTGGGATTGAACACATGTGAAGTGCCCTGCAGACTGTTCTCAGGCATTGGGAACAAGAGTAAAGGGCTTTTAGCATGCAACAGTGGTTCAACATTTGATTAGCTAAAAGTATAGTATGGGAGAAGTTAACTCTTTTGTACTGTCATCAAATTTGGCCTGTAGGGTCATTTCATTCCAGAGGCTTCAGCTATTTTCACACTTTGGAGCTTTAGCTGCACAGAGCCAATAACTTTTATACTGTGGTGTGATGTCATATACTTTTGATTGTCAAGTGTAGTGCTGATCAATTGCTGTCAGTTAAATATTTAATTGCAAATAATCATATATAGTTATAGTGAACCTCGATCTGTAAATGTAAATTCATACTATAGTATTATACTGTATTGCCTATTATTACCTGAAGTGGTCACAAACTCCTGGTTGAAGACACTTGCCATCAAAGCTGCTACAGTCAATGTTTTATATTAGCAATAGATCAAATGAATGTGTGAATACATCTCTGCAGTTAGAAACTAGTGGGTTAGCACTAAAGTAGCAGCCGCATAGGGGAGACCAGACCAGAGGGGGAGTGAATATTAGACTTTGATCCAAACAAATGCTAATGTCGCTCCATCTCCAACTGCTTGCTAACACGTTTGTCGCATAACTTTTAAAAGGTGATGTCAATATTCTTGTAAAAAGTTGCCAAAAATAACAATGCTTGCATTTAATTGAATAAACAATTTTACAAGACTGTAACATGGCTGTGAACATGCATGTATTTAAGTCATTCGTTTTCATATTGAGGGGTGGCACTGCAGGTGAATAGAGTAAAACATTTAAGAGATATCCCCACGAAAGTACCCTAGTTCATTACTTGCATTAAAACAGTCATTAATTGAATTTGTTGTTGGTTTGTTCGCAGGATTACACAAAATCTACCAAAAGGTTTTCGACAAAACTTATTTTGACATTGCGCCTCTGCCCAGAATAGACCCCATTACCTTTTGGCTCCATATAAAGGGGCGGATCCAGGATTTTATTTTGTTCACCTTCTCTAATACTGCAAGACTACATTTTTTGTGTGTTTCTCAGGGAATAATGCACAGATCTTGCTTGTTTAGATGAGTGAATGTGCTCTTATTTGCATGCAGTTGCAGGACACATTTTGCATGTTTCTTTCTGAAAGAAGACAGTGTTATGGAAGCAAATTAACCGAAAATCTCAAAACTGACCACAGCATGAAAAAATGATGTAGTTGCTCCCCATGATGATTCAAATTATTTTTCTTCTTAGTGTGAGGATGATTTTAATCATATCAGCTATTTGGATTTTCTTATTTTCAAACTATAAATGTCCTTGGCCATGTTACTTTTCTTGTCTTGGCACATCAATTTTTGTCTTAGCGGAGAGAAATAAAACCTTGCTCGGATATTTTTTACAATATTTTTGGGCGTTTTGACTGGACTGACATCCAGGCCTTCCAAAAAAAAGGGCCCCTGCATATATAAATTCATACGGGTTGTTACTGAGTTAAATCTCTAAAAAGGATTCTGCTTGAGTGAATCAGCAAGTTCGTTTGCTGACGTTCTCCAGAGTTTGTTGCCATGAATTGCGGTTACACTCTGCACGTGTATAAGACTGGGGCGAGCACTTTTCCGAGTCAATTAATTTTCTTTTGTCCATAAACTTTCTTGAAATCAGCGAGTCTTTCTTTGCTGATAGGTTTGTCAGAGTTACACTGACAGAAATGAGAGCTGCAGCACATTCACTCATCATTTCTCATTAACACTGCTGGCTTTGTTTTAATTAGCCGCTGTGACTGACACCTGTGTTCCTGTGACACTGTATTCCAGGCTTTGTGTTATCCTCCTTCTCAGCTGCTGCTTGTCAGTCTCAAACTTCACTCTCGTCTCTATCGCTCGGAATAGAACCACATGTGGAAACATGCCTGCATCGTTTGGTGGCTCTCAGTGCAGAAAAAAAACAAATTGATCTTCTCTTTTGTTTTTTTAGAGTACCAATACTTAAATGTCGCACAAATCTTTCCTTTTCACATGTGTAAATAAAATAACGCGAACAGGGCATTTTCACAACTGGTCGGCTTTTTTCACATGCGAATGAAATTGTCACAGGGGAAAATCACATTTTTGCACACTTACCTCGCTTTGTTTGTGATCTGCTTTTTTTTGCATGTAGAGACTTCTGCACACAGAAAATATATAATGTGTCCAGTGACTTCTGTCTTGTGTAGCCGTTATGTTAGCTGAAATCTTTGTAGAGTTTGTATTTCATTATCAAAAACAGCACTTTAGCTTGGAAGCTTTCAACAGTACTCAACATGTACTTTTACAGTAAATGTGGTGTGATCACTACAAATTGTCAAAAAGATCTCAGATATTAGGGTATGATTGATGTAAGTGTAAAAAAATATACTTTAAATTTGAGTTATAACCTTTCTGGGGTTTAGAGATGTTTCACATTAAATGCATCACAACATTCTTTTTGCATGAAGCTGATGCCCATTTTTATTTTTTTTTGCCCCTGTTCCTTAGTCTATCACTGCTGCCTCTAGCCTACATGAAACAGTATGTCGGGCTGTTGAGTACAGTTGGCGTACAGCGATGTACTTACAAGGGACAGAAGCCTGAGGTGGTACAGGTTTATGTGTATCGGCACTGTTGTTACACAGAGTTCTGCACTCCATGGAGGACACTCTCAGCTCACTTCACCTCCAAATGTAATGTACTTACAGTTTCAGTTCTCTACTTAAAATCTTCTCAGATGCCAGATTCTTTCCCACGGTGGTCATAATGTGCCCTACAGACTTAGTTAAAAATACCGACAGTTAAATTAAGTTCCCACATTCTCACCCCATCACTCCCCAATGTCACATCGTGTTCCCTTGTACCTACATGTGTGTCTGGTGCACTGTTGCAATACAAATAAAAGTTCAACATATACATGCCTACATTAGGATGTAAACAGTCACATTAAGATATACTGAGCAAATGTTTGTGCATATATATACCTGCACACAATACAGAGAGTTGGTGTATATACCTGCCCCTCTAAAAGACTACCAGTTCTCCATCCAGTCACTCCCGTCCGCTTGATTCACAGGACAAAATTAAAAATACATTTGAAAGCCACAAAGTTTGTGTCCAGGACACACACTCTTAACCAAACTTATTTCTCAGCAGATTTTAAATTTACTGTTATTTTGCTCTTGATAAATGGACCAGAGAAAGATTGTGGTCATTATTATGTAAGCATTGATGTCTGGTCTGAAAACAGAAGCACACTAACCACTACCCTTACCTCATCCCTTTCACATCTTTTGCAGTAGTATGTGAATGTGACACTACTTCTTGCATTAGAGTTATTATGCTTGTATATCACTCATTGAGATTTGTGTTTGAATAGAACTTGTAGGAAATAGAGCTGGACAGATGATAGCTGTATCATTCTTTACAGTGTTGTATAATTTGTTCAAGTGGCTCCTCTCAATTAATACTGTCCTGTACGACTAAAAGGAACTTGTGACTTGTGCCAAATGTGACTTGTGCTGTAGAAACGCCATTAGAGTACAAAGAAACCTTCACACAAAAAGGAGCAGGCCCATTCCAGCCTGAAACCCACACATATAAACAGAGGCCATGACAGACTTCACACTGTTCCTGTGCAAACACAGTGACTGTTGGCCACCGCCGCGCTGTCCAAGTCCCTCTGAGGGTGGACAGAACGTCCGCAGATGGTCAAGCATTCTGAAATGACGTAAGACAGTCCCAATTTAAATACCAATGGCAGGATCGTGCATATCCTTGTGTGCTCAGTGAATGCACATGCAATCACAGAGCAACACGTGCGCTGAACAAACAAGCGAGCCTCTGCTGCATAACTAAGATGGGAGATGCCTAAAAAAATCACAGAATGGAGCTTTAAGTGGAAACGACAGTGTGTAGAGGAGGGATCATAGACTAATGCAATAGAAACAGGTGTCTAATGATAACAGTCTCATGACCGTCGTCTTTACATGATAAAATGACTGTATATTGTAACTCAAAGTACTGAATGATCAGGATCTAACTGACTGTTTGGCAAACTCCGTTGTACAAGACACTCAGGGAACAGCTTACTTTGGATTTGTCTCTGTGTCGAAATGTTGTGCATGGGGCTCAAATAAATGCACTACTATCATAATGTGGCATTACAGTTCACAATATTAAATCACCTGTTCAGAACCGCAACATCCACGGTAAGGGCACTGAGGTGTTAGTACATCGTTTTTATTTGATTTGGTGAGGCGTACTGTTAATGAGAATAAAATAGCACTAACAAAACCAACATGAAGCCAAACATGTGCATATTTAAGACCTCTTTTACTGGCTTCTCCATCCATCCATCCATTTTCATCCACTTATCATTTGAAAAAAAAGATCAGCTAAAAAAAGGAATCTGGAGACCTCTCAGCCAACTCATAGAGTATTCAGATTATGCTATTACAGCTACATCTTATAAAATCAGATAAAATCGTTTATTGCCAATCTCCAGCTGCAAACCTGCCACCGCTGTAAAACTGGAAATCGTGACAGCAGTGGAAATGGCAACTAAGAGGGGCGGAGCTTAGCAAACAACGGTAGCACTAAGACAATTCCAACATGAAAGATAATAAGCGCAGCAGTAGCAAAACAGATAGGTTGGACCACAGTTTTTTTTACATATATCTTTCAATCTTCACACTCACAGCTAAAAAATGGCAATCGTATCAGAGTTTGCTGATTTCACATAACTCTGCAATGCAAATCGACCACCAGTTATCGAACCAGAAGTGACTGTTATTGTTTGTGTGATGTCACATTGATTGCTACTGTAACCGACTAGAACAAAACCATGTGTCCATAGTGTCATTAACGCCCGTAACACAGCTAACACATATCCATACAGTAATCATGTTATCATGATTTCAGTTAGAGTCATACACAGTTAATTACTCTTCCAAGAGTCTCAGACATTGCTTTTGCATTAAATACATTTTCTTTGTCAATCAACTGACTGAATGCTCTAACAGCTTTGTCTGGGGTGGAGTTTATTAAAAAATTCCATCAGCAGCTAGCTGTACTGGAATTTGCCTCAGTGTGTTTATTTACTAAACACCAGCAGTTTTTTAAGATGGTGGGGCGGTGCTTTGATTTTTCTTTTTTTTTTCCTGGTGAGAGAAGAGAAAGACAGCTTTGGGTTTTCAGGGTTTTTTTTTTAATGACACACATGCAGAGTGGGAGCCCTTGAAAAAAAAAAAAAAAAAGAAAACAACAAAAGGGAGCTGACTAACAGCACCGGCTAAATTCTTTCAGAATTTTAATTAAAAATGAGGGCTGGCTGTTTGTTTCTTTGGAGCAAAAATTTTGGTGAAGCCTTTACAAACTATTCCCTAATCAGCAACTAGAAAGTCCTTAACTGACTTAAGATAGTACAATCCACAGCACGTCAATATAATAATGGCTCTGGTGTCCAGAGGTGGAAAGTTTACAAGAAAGTCAGTGAGGTGTCTCAAAGCGAATGTACTCTCATATTTCTTCCTCGCCAAATATTCTCTTCTTCTTCTTCTCTCTCTCTCCTCCAAATGTCAAAACGTTGAAGTAAAATTGTAATTGGACCATTTGTGGCTTTGCCCTGCCACTGATGCTTGTGTAATTGTAAGCTGTAGACAGCAGAGAATATGCCACACCGGGTTTAATGAACAAAATGAGATCTCTCTGTAGAACAAAAGTACAGCAGGCAGGGTCGGAGTTCAACACCAGCCTTTCAGCAGCTAATTGGCTGAGCTTGTGATCTCTCCCAGAAGGTCCCGTCATCAGAGCCTTCAACTTCCTGCTTTTTCGGCCCTCTTCCTGTGACAGCCAAATACCAGCAAGTGACCCACATCTACTGTACCACTGGACACAAGTGTGCTTTAAACAGAACACGTTTCCCTGTCTTGTATTTTTTTATTGGAGCCTGACATCATGAATCTGTATGAAATATACAGATGGTTTGAGCTCCAATTGAAGACAAAAGAATTACCTGTAGAGATACACAGAGGCTGTAATAAAGAGCCATATCTTCTCAAGTGGGCTTTCTTTGTACCATTCCGTACGTAATTACTCTGTAAAAGTGAGGGCTTAAAGCAAACTTATTTGACCTTTACCTGAGCTCAAGAAAACCTCCAGAAAAACATGGTTAGCACACCCACACTACCAACTTAATCTTGGCTTACGTTGGGCTCTTTTCTGTCTTCAGTGAAGGAAAAATCAGGAGCTGACAAGAGGTGCACAGCTAATCTTCCCGCAGTCAGGTTGCAGGGACAAGCTGGAGATAAGACGGGGCTTCAGATAAGGCTAGAGACCCCTACAGCAAAAACCACAAGCTGCAATGGAGGTGGGAGATGCTTGGACCTGATAGAAAATGAAAGGAAGAGGCTCTGGAGCACCGGGGCCAAAGCTCGCAGAAAATTAATTACGCTAACGCCACCATCTTCAGCCCCCGATGACATTCCGCACGCCTTCATCCCCTGCCTCGGATGGAGACCACAACAAGCTGCTGTGAGGGTCTGTGTGTCAGCACAGAGGAAAGTAGAAAAATCCAAATCCCACGTTACACAAAATGTAAAAAAAAGGCAACAACACCTCAGCGAATCTTTTCTCTGAATCTTGTTTAAAGGTACAATGTGTAAGAATTCTAGTTTATCACATTCAAAAATTAATAACAGTTTCAACCATACATGAAAGAAGTCTTTGTATTGTGTTGCAGACATATTTACTTGGTGGTCTAACCAGCTAGCCCCTAGCCACTTTGTACCTCAGGAGGTGATACATCAATGTAAATGTAACCCACCTGACAGGTAAATGCACACTAGGTTCGCAGGGCAAAGTAATAAGAAGAGATTGGACACCACTATGAGTAAAAGGAACACACCGGTAAGTTATGCAAAACACTGCATTAAACACACATAAAAAAGTAAACAATTTACAAAAACTGCCAGCAGTTAATTTTGTTCTCTTTTGAAATGTCTTTTAACTGGATGCATCCTAAATAAAATAAAATTAAATGTTTTCCCGCAAAATGAAAATAGCTCACTTCAATTGTCCTTGGAAGTTCTTCCCCTGGCCCTACCATGCTGACAGGACAGAAGATGAAGAATGGGAAGGGTTTAATCCAGATGCTCATGGGTGGCTCGCCATTCCCTTGTCAGGTAGTGAATCACTCCAAATCCAGGGCCCATAATCTCAGGGTATCCAAAAAAAACAGCCTCTATGACATAACAGGGCTGATATAAATCTGTTCACCATTTTCTTAATTGTACAGTTTAATTTCATCAATGTCAATGTATAATGCAACGTTTCACTGTTAACTTGTTAAAAGATAACTGCTGCATTGCAATATTAACACATGAAATGTCAACTTCACTGTTTTATAGTGAAAACAAAATCATGAAATTACTAATAAACAATCAGGAACTTATATGCAAATGCTTATAAAACCACTCACAGTTCATCACTAAATACTCAGATTGGATTTGTCACAATACTGATACCGCGTACCCAGGGGCGATTCTAGGATCTGACCTTTGGGGGGGCTCAGCACCCAGGAATCTTTGATTATCCAACCATGATCTATGAACAAGTTTCACTGACATACAATCCCCCCACTAAATGAGCCATTTCACCGGATGAGAGTCTAATATCTTCCTAAACCTATGATGTATAACATTAATGATTACCACAGCTGTCTGTCTATAATATAGTGCTCCGATCCGGTTTTGCAGTTTTACAGTTATAGGTGTGTGTTACAAAAACAACAACACGAAGTGTTCCCGACTGAAGGATTACTAGACACGTATCTATACATGTATGTATACAGTATAGTGTGTATTCTTTATCTATGATTCATCTATGTCATTCTTTTATGCATTATTTATCTATTTTATGTATTCATCTGTCAATTACACATATACAACCATACACATGTCAGTTCAAACAGTCCATAGATAATTTATACTGCACAGGCAGTTGATATACTACACGTGAACTATACATATATCAGTAAGAAAGTAACAACTTTCTATTGTTTTCTGTTATTTAATACTGTTTTCAGTTAAGCAGGACAGTTCTGTTAAATAAATATTTATTTTACACTAAACAATTTTTTTGGCCATAAAATACTGACATTCATTGGACATCTCCTTATTAACCTTAACCAGCGGGTTAAAAAAAAAAATTCTTATTTTTTTACATACCATATCTGCCTCTGGTGTTGCCAACAAACTGGTCAAGGGTTCCCCTAGTTTTGTTGCCCTTCACAATTCTAACAAGTCCACTACTAGAAGCATGCTGTTTCAAGTCAAACAGTCCACCATGGTCTACAGAAAAAGTGTGCCAGTAGAAAGTGCACTGTGCCTTGTTGAGGCACGCCTTCATCCCACATTACATTATCTACACTTTTTCCAGCCACGTTTTCTTTTTCCCATTCGAGTCTGTATTTTTGCATCCTTTTCTTTTTTTTTCTCGGAGGAGTGACGTTACTGCTCGTGGTGGAAGTTGTACTGTCTGCAGTGTCCTGTGAATCTGTGTCATCCGTGTTATCCATGCTGGTTTGTTTTCCCAGTTGCCCCAGTCTCTTGTCTTCCGTTATCTTCTTGCAAGCAACAGAACCTCGACCAATCAGAATAGCCGGATTCTGCATTGTTATTCTCGTGTGTGGTGCTGTCAGCTCATTGGTCACAGAGCAGGAGAGGTCTGGCAATAAGATTACTGTAAATTTTTATATGAAACGCCCTGTCATTCATTGATTTGAATTGACATTTTAAAGACCATTTTGATTCTCATGGAAATACGGGACAAAGTGCGTCCCTTTTCAGCTCAATAAGGGAAGCGTAATTTTGTTTCTAAATACAGGACGATTCCGTTTTTCAAGGGACGGTTGGCAATCCTACTCATACCTATTCACGCCACAGCACAATACAGAATTTGTAGCTTCATAACCCATCAAACTCAGTTAAATGGTGTCTTTCTCTGCTCCTACAATGTAAAATAACATGCACGCATACTAATTTTACACACATATTCATGTTTTTCCTTTAATATCATTAGAAAAATACCGCAACACTGTGATTTATGCTCCCGCTCCACGACTAAAACACCACGAGGCTAAGCCAATTCACAGGGCTATTTGCTATTACATCATACTACTCACCGAGAAAAGAAAGTAATAAAACAAACACAATATGTTCCCAGGGTCGCTTTGGTGGTTCACCAGACTTTTATCTGCGTGCACAGTTCCTCCTTTTAACAATATACCACAATACCAATTGTTTTTAACAAGTTTTACCACTCCAAAACCTCTGCGTTTCTGCTATCGTCTTGCTACTCGGCAGCGTCTCTTATGTGAAGGAGGCGGGACATGCGTTGTTTCAACCAATAGCAATTCAGCTAAACTGAAATGAACCAATGAAGTAATTTTTTTTTTGCTTCACAGGACCACCTGTTAAATCAAAAAGACCTCTGAAATCAAATGAAATGATATATGAAATTAAGAATAAAAAAAAGAATGTAGTTATGAATTAAATAACAAATGTATGAATTAAATAAAAATAAAAACAAAACCTGGCGATCAGTTACCATTTTTACACTTCAGGTTCCCTCGTCTCAATGTCGATGGGCTTTTTTGAATGGTTTTCCGTTAAATGCCTGAGATAAGGTCTGCCATAACCACAGGCTTGAGATATGTACATGATTTGTTCTGCAACATAAAATGCATTGTTATTGTCCAACAATTGAATTGTAATGCAGTCAAGCTGCTTCACAGGTGGACTGGCAAACTAGTGTAACTCTAACTTTACAGCTTGTAGATTGATCAATTAGTAGAAAATGTGTAGTAAGACACTTAGTCTTCATTATGTTGAAGTTTTGTGACCAAAAAGTAGTCTACTGGTAGCCTAACATTAGCTTATTACTTCTAGTGATTTAAATAACGTGTTGAAAATCACAAGAAGGGTGTCAGTCTGTTAAGATTATTTTGCTGAACAAAAGGTTTAAGTACTGTATCATAAGCTTGTGTCTGCCACAGAGCTTCTCTTCAGCAATAATCGAAAATCCAAATCAAAACTCTCATTAGCTTTCTACCGAGGGAGCAGGGCGATGCTAACGCCAGACCAACCCCCACAAAACACGTCATTCTTACACCACCCTATTCCTCTCGCCTATTTAACTGAGCTAAATAGCTACAGTTAGCGCAGTTAGCGGTTACTCTGGTAATGGGCTGCTCTCTGTTTCTAATATGAATGTGACAGGTGGGTAGTTCTTACATATAGCATCTTTAAAACCGATTGCTTTCTACTTTTACTCCACTCTCGACATCACACACAGTATATAGTAGCTCCCATTTTGCTGCTTCAAAGAAAACATGGCAGATTCAGACACTGATAAGAAGAGGAAAGCAGCTGAAGGAAGTTGTAGTGTCTTTAGCCAAAACCCTTATGTGACACACCTCGACATAAAATCTCGCTGGTCCAGCTGTCGTGCAAGAAAACATTTTGTGCTGCACTGAGCACCGAACCATAATTGAATGTGACATCGTATTGTAACCCCTCTGCGCTTAGCAATAAGCTGTCAAGGAGTGGAGAGCAATATTAGGTCATTATTCTATAACCGTGAATGTTCACACTTGCCTTGTTAAGCGCCCCCCTATCAAACCCCCCCCCCCAGAAAAGTAGCTGGCTCTCTCATTTTGCAGACGGCTTGCGAACATTTGCAGCAGTGTTCATGCAGGTCCCACAGGGGCTTATTAGAGGGAATGGTAGGGCTTCTCACAACCTCGGCACACGCTAGCTGGCTCCCCTCACAAAAGCCAGTGGAGGAAAGGGGAGAGAGGTTCACAATTACCAGGCTCACGTCACCCGGACTTCAGACGCATTCGCAATGCAGTGGCTCTGCAGCATTGAGCAGAAAGGTCACTGGTTTGTTTGAAATTCTGTTTTCAAAGATTCTAATCATAAAGTGGAAAGTAAACGGAAATGAGCTATTATGGATCAGATTTCTACGGGGAATTCTTAGCTTGTCCTTAGCAGACTGACAGGGCAAGAACAAGTGAGATGACCGAGCTTACAACAAATGTCCTAAGGCCACAGAGAAGTAATGTTTAACTGAAACTGTATTGTGTTCATGATGTAAATCTTCATTGTCACATAGAATTTATGAAAGAATGATAGTGGAAAGAAACAACAAGGGACATCCAGCTCAAGCTAAACGCTTTGTCTATTTTGTTCATTTTAATCATCAACTGCCAGGTTTGAACTTCTGTCATACTCATCATTATAATGTGTATAAGTGACGATAGTGGTCATGAAGAGTCTACGACTGGAGTAACTACATGCTAAATGCAACTTTACAACCTTAAACTTCAAAGTGTCATTCTGAAGTAAGTACTGATAGCACAGTTAAATAGCTGTAGATAAACAGCGTCATCAGCATAGTTCCCAATAAATCCTGCTTTCGCTCTGCTATGCTGCCACCCGGCTCGATTTTTCCCGCAAAAAAAGATGGAAGAATTACTGTGCAAAGGGAGCACGATTGCAATTGTGCAACCACAACAGGAAGAGGCATTGTTTTCCACGGTCGCTTTCCCAAGGTCATAATGGAACAACTGCAATAACTGTGGGAACTCCACACTGCAAAAGAATACAAACCCCACTGATGGAGGAGGCAAAGGCGCAGAGAGATAGAAACCGAGGTAAAGCAAGTGTGAATTCACATGATGGAGAGCACACCGGTGTTGTGTCAAAGTCTGTTTCCCTGTTAATTTGATTCCATGTACCACTAGGACAAAAAAAGAGAATATTTTGCAACTAGATCGGTAAGTAACAAAACTGCTTACATATTAAAACAACTGAGTGTTTTTCCAAGCGACAGGGTTTCCAGCTCAACTTGTGATTCCTATGTTTTTTTATAGCTTTGGATTGAAGTCAGGCTAATGATAACTGTGTTGCTGATGTGTCACCAACTGTACTGTACAACAACAATTCTACAGGGAAACATGTCTACTTCGGCCTTAAATTACATTTTCTCAGATTCTGTACCGTGCAGTGTTCGGAAATACTCAACTAAATTTAATCAGGAAGATCACACTTTATATTTTAGCATTTTGGTGAGACAGCTGGGAGTTGGTGAGCTGGTTTAACAAGAGGAAGAACATGCTAATGTCACAAGATCTGCAATATGAGAATAAAAATTAGTGTAAGTGACATAACTTTAAAGAGAATTTTGTCCTGGCTGCACTTGGTCTCTGACCAATTAAATTCGAACATAGATCCTCATTTATTTTTCTGGTACCCCAAGGAGTCATTTTCTGGTTGGTGCACATCATAAAGATGCAAAGAAGTGATAAAAAGACAGATTTCACTTGGTGCACAGTGTTAAAATGAAAGTAATGTGAAGATAAGTCCGGTAAAATTCTATATCAATTTTAGATGGCTGGTGGGAACAAAGACAGTCGATGCCTGCTCTTATGAGGGTCTCACCTGGCATCATTTGTCATCTTAAGAGTTAAATTAATTTGTCCCAAATTGGTTTGAGAACTGTGAACCCTAAATTCAGTTTTTTGGGTCTGGATATTTTTGTGTAAATCTTCAACTGTGTTATTTCACTCTCCCTACACCTCTCCCTTATCCCTTCTTTAAGTCTGGAAATAGCTCGCATCATTGGAAATGCAGATCATGGGCATTTTGACAGGGAACTCTGAGGTAGCTGTGAGCATTTGCCTTGTCTAGATAATGGGGTTTCAATGGGATAGTCAGTTGTGTGCAATTCTGGTTAATTGGACATCAAACACTGCATGTACGTGAGAGATTAGACTTCTGAGAATATGTCAGAATAGAGGAGATGACCGTATTTGCTCTCTATCAAATACTTTGTTCTAAATCTGTATTATTGGACAAGAAAAGCTTCTAATTCAATTTCTCACTTTAATTTACTAGGGGAGGATTAAAAAGGAACTCCTGAGAGATGTTGCAGGATTATGCTATAGCACTTTCCTGCTGGGAAGTTTTTCACTTGTTCTAGGAACAGGCCATTCTCATAGCTCTATAACAGCCTGAGGAAGGTGTAGAGGAGACATGGGAAGGATGCTGACACCCAGAGCATGTCTTTGCTTTTAATGTCTACACAGGTATAAAACTTGAACTGGCAGTAGACAATGTTTTTTTTTTTTTTATATTTCATTAGGAGGTTACACAGTGTAGTTACTATAGAATAATGACATCGCTGGATTTTAGATTGGGTCCCTATAAACCTCGCCCTCACTCTGCTATATTGTCTGCCACCAAGCAAACAATTCCCCAGGGGAAATTAAGACTGACTCTTGATCGCAGGTGTGCTGACAACTTTGCATCATTTCTATCCACTTTCATGTCTCCATTATAGACTAAATTAGTGAATTAACTTGTGTTTTGTCCTGTGTTGTTGTTACTCTGAGGAAAACGGAAACAATCCAGTTGTCTTTGCGGGGTTATTTCAAGAGGGAAACACCAAGGTGTGGAAGTTGTCTGTTTTAACTTTCACAAAAACCTCAAGTGAGCTCATGTATCTATAGAGGAGCTTTGTTTAAAAAAAGATATTAATTTGCCACATTATTTCAAATTGTGTAGTTTGAAGGAGTTTGCACACCAAGTCACAATGTTCCCAAATTGACATTTTGACATGATGGTTTTTCCAGAGGAGAAAACTGATAGGCGGTCCAAAATTAAAAACGGTTCATCTTTGGTGAGCATGAATATGTTCAGTACATCTTGTAAATTTGAACCAGTAAGCATGTAAAATCATGGTAAATGAATTGTAAATGCACTGTTCTTAAAAATATTGGATACTGACAGGCATGTGCTGCTTGCTTTTTAGTGGCATGGCTGTAGCAATTTTGGTATGTCAGTCGGTTGATCCATTTAATTTGGTCCATGCTGAAGTATCTCAACAACTATTGCAGGGATTAGAATGACATTTTGTGCAAATATTCCTGTTCCCCTGAGGATGGATCTTTCAGACTTCGATGGTCCCCTGACTTTTCTGCTAGTTCCTCCAGCAGGTTGACATTTTTGGCTTTAGTTTGAGGTGATATGTCCTAACAGCCATGAAACTTGGATATTTGTCCAATACTTGGTTTATGACTTAATACAAGAAAAATTAATGACATAACCCCTTAGCTTTAAATGTACTTTGTGTTTAAGGATAATTAGCAACTGTTAGCATGCTGACAATCTAAACTAAGATAGTGAACATAACTGCAATCAGCATTTAAGTGTTGACAGTGTGAGCATGTTAGAAAGCGAGCATGTTGCGTTCAGCTTAAAACACAGCTGTGCATAAGTAGAGAATCACAGACCTGCTAGCATGCTGCGGAGTCCTACTCTTGTCAAATACTATCAGATCAAATACTACTAATGGTCAGTGTGTTATAAATACAGCCATCGAAGTAAGTTGCAGTATCAGTTTAACCAAAATACAAACACACGTACATAGCCCTATATGTACAAATGTTCACACAAACAGGTGGATACAGCTCGTGGAGTTGAATCAGTAGCTTTAAACATAACAATATACAATATGTAAGCTTTAAAAAGGTAAGAATTTTGCAGAGCTATTGCATTGGGTTGCATAATATTATAAATAGTATTGTGTCCACCCCCTGTAGATGCTCCTTTATTTAGCTGTGCCAGCCCTTCACATACACACTCCTCTACAGTATATTGCTCACTCCTCCATCACAAGCAGACTGAAGCATGCGCACAAATAAACATAAACACACTCACACACCTTTCTTTTGCTGATCCTTTCTAGAAAAAGTGTCTAAACTTTCCCCATTCCCATTTCCACAGGGCCCCATATCTCACTATGGGAAGGGAGAGGAATAAGCAGCAGCGTGCTGCCTCTGCCAGCCTGTCGGATTTGAAGTTTATTAAGTATATCAAACCGGGGCCGGCCCCCTCAGGGAACATTTGCAATCCAAAGCTCTGCTTGCTGTTGCTTCCGCCAGCATCAAGCTGTCACAAACACTCCACTTAATTTGCAAAGCAGTGCGCAGAGGGGGGAAAAATAAGTAAATAGGAAACAAGTGTCATTTTCCACCATGTGTGAGTACACCATTTGCATCTAAATCAATCTGATGAAAGTTGTTGGTTTTTTGCTCTCGGGGAGAGGTGATGCATTGGGGTGTTAAACAGTGCTAGGTTTTACAGTTCGCTGTGCTGTATAGAGTAGCTTCAATATGAGGACATTTCTGAAAGCGCTATATTTACTTCTTTATTATATTTACCAGCAGAAATGCACAATTCAGTGCACGTGCCTGTGCTGTGTGGCAGACACAATATATGTCCAATATATTCTTCTCATAACCAGGCGTAAAAAAAGCTTATCTCAGTGGTTAGGGTGTGTTCAATTCCTGGTACTGTATTGAGCTTTATTGATTGATTGATTCTGAGCCCCTCGTGTCCAGCCAAGCAAACACCAGCTGCAAGTGAATCAGTGCATTTTGAGCTGACACCCCCACACAGCCACCAATAGCATAACCGCCGTCCTACACACTCACAAGCTGAGCGCCTCTCAACTCAAAAAACTGACGGACCGTCCCCGCTCCACACTCCCAGGCCAGATATGCAATTTATCAGCTGGAAAACATGCAGGAGGGCTAAAGGTGGAAGAGCCTTCTATCTGGTCTCGCTACACCAGCCACTGCTCAGTATGCTCTACCTGGGCTCATTTCACCCTCCAGCGGACAGGAGAGTCTATATGGGCCCCTCGGTAAAAGACCTGAGGCGCTCCCGCCCTGAGTCATGGCACCTCTGCTCCCCTCAGCACCTGCAGAGGAGATCAGACGCCGACAGGACAGGGAGTTATGACGCTCCTAGCTTGTATGTTTAGTATGTTTATAATTGTCCAGCTGTTATTACCACCATCAGTTCAAGTGTTAATGCAGGATTTGTCCATCATATTTTGGGCCACATACACTCGCAACATTCAACAAGCAAGTCTCAGAGAGGATGTGTTACAATGAGATAATAGAAGTTTTAAGCAGGAAAACGGATTACCCTCGCTCCAGAATTAAACAATTCATTACCGCCTTTCTTTTTATAACTATAGACTAATTACATTAGCCATGATGGTTATGTCATAAGTCTATCGTGCTGCTTGCACAGTGCAAATGAATGGACTTACTGGAGAGATTTGAGCCATTTTTAAATTGATTCTGGAAACCTATAAGGAAAATGTATAAGCCTATGGAGCATGAGTTATGCTATGGCTCGGGGTTACGAGGCTGACACAAGTGATGATCGTACGGGCTGGTCCCACTAATAAGACATTAGTCATGTATGTGAGAGAATGACTGTCTTACAAGCTCATTTCTGGTGTCTTTTATCAAATGCTAATTTAACCTCTGTCTCTCCCTTCTTTTTGCCATCCTTTCACGAAGATATTAAGATCCACGTGAGGACTCAGTAGACGTGCTTTTACCAGAGCTTGGTCTTGTCCTCAGCTGCTACAGCCTACATCTCCAGGAGTGACAAATTGTGTGTTCTGCCTCTAATGCTGTGAAACACTAATACATAACATGATTTCTTTCCTCCCTCTCAGAGCTATGCTTCAGTATGCTAAGGTTACCAAACCATGGAAGTTAAAAATAACTCAGTATTTCTTAGTGTAAAAAACACTGTGTCTGTTGTCCCAGTGATGAATGTGTTTTTTGGCATATAGAGCGGGGAAGTGAGATCTGAACACAAGTGGATATTCAAGATGCATGTTAATGCCATGTGTTAAATGATGTACTTTGTTGTCCACTTGTGAAGTGAATACTCAGGACAGATGTTGAAACCCAGGTCTGAACAGTTTCTAACGACCAAATACTTGCAAAACAAACAACATTATCAGTCAACAAAATTCCTTTGTGTTCAGTGCTAACTAGTGGATGTAAGTATGCCAACAAGCACGTTTTCTCTGGTCTCTACATATATAAGCTGGTCCTCCCTGAGCTTGCCAACTCCCAGAATGAGGAGAAGAAGTGATTCCTCCATGGTCTCTGCAGCCCATCCACTGGTAAAACAGCGCTCCTACAGGCTGTTCAGATTCAGCTCCTTTCGTTACGTAACGAAAGGAGTGATTTTCATTTGATAGGAAATATACGAGAGGGGGGCGTTCATCCCTGAGGTGAAGTTCGGTGTGTCCAGCGGTAAGCTAGCAATGTTTTGCAATGTAGTTGCTCAGAGCTAGACATGCAAATTGCTCTGTTTTTGGTTGTGAAAATCACAGTGCCTATATTCTGTTCCAGCTACATAAGAACAGAAGAGATATTGGTTGCGTTTCATTTTTAATGTGTAAGTTAGTGTGTGTGCTAATCACTTCACATCGGACTGCTTCAGTAACGAGGGACAGTACAAAGCTGGCTTTGCCTCGACACTGAACCTCGTAAAAGGATCAGTCCCACCCATACCGGACCCAGCAACTGCACCCGAGCCACAGGTAAGTGTTGCCACGGTTTGATAGTACTTAGAGTTGCCTACCAGTATGGTGAAGTCAACTAGTTAGCTCTGCTTCGGTCCGCTATGCAATGGCGTTTGAAGCGAGTTTAATGTTAATAATATTACAATGGAGCTTGGTTGTCACAGTAAAAAGTCTGGAATCATGTGCAGACTGGAGAAAGAGACTGTGCGAACAGTGTCCAAGAGTTTGGAGACTGTGTTGGAGACAAACACAGCTTTCGCTAGCTGTTAGCCATTAGCTACATGGTAGTAACTGTAGCAACACATAGAACAAGCTAACATTATTCAGACACACTAACCATTCTGAAAAGTCCTGCTGCAGCCGCAGAGTCTGTATTTCTTCAGGAGCCTCTCCTTCTGGGTCCGATTCTGGGTCAAACTGGTATGGTTGAACGAAAGCATCTCCGCGAGCCATAGCAATACGTATACATCCAGCATAACATCAGCGCACGCTACTGCTAGCGTAAGAGGCATCGTCTTCCAGAGAGGGGCGTGTAGCAGGCAAGGCAGGCGTTGACAGATGGAGCTCATTAGCATGTAAAGGTGCACGCACAGAAACAGCCTGCTCTCAGTAGAGCTCACTTGAGCAACTTCTAGACAGTAGAAATTCAGGACCACGGATGGGTTTGGGCCAATGCATATCGAATACCGTGTTGTTGGACTTCTGACAGCTGTGTGAAATTGATGAAAAACAGTATAATATGGGACTTTTAAATAAATCAGAGAAAGTTGTTTTGACGTGAGTAGTTTTTTGTTTAACAGGTGGTGGAAATATGGAATGAATTAATATATAGGATCCTGTTGATGATTCCTCCTTCTCGAGCTGTCTACATCTGTGTCACACACAAAAAATACAAAACGTCTTGCAATGCTCAACGCATCACTCAACCAACCACGGTTTTGGTCTGCCTATCACCTCCAACAGCAACGAGACGTAAGAATTCACGACGGCATTCCTCCCTTTGATCTCTCAATAACACAAGTGTATTCTTACAATCTCAGACCCTTAACCAGGCTCTGAAAAACACACATGTATGCACACACACAAAAGATCTGTCTTCTGAAAATGTACAAAGTCTCAATGGAGCTATGCATGTAATAAAGAGAGTGTGTGCCTGCAGCCACAGTCAGCATTGGGTAAAAACAGACAAAAGGAAACTGTCAACTTCACTGGATATTCCTTTGGTTTTATTTTATTTCAGAAATGTTGAATGGAGATCGGTAATGTGGAAAATCTTGCATTATATCAAAGGGAAGACTGTGTGGATGTGTGGACGAGTGCATCTGCATTTAAATATAGTGAATTTTTAATGGTTTTGTAGATGTTGCTTTAGGGGTAAAAACAAGGTGGTCAGAACCGTTTAGGGTCATCACAGAAGATGAAAGCAGGTTCATTGCGGTGATTTTACTTGATTAAAACTTGGATGTGCCTCTCAGAGACAAGCTCATTTAGGTTGCACCATGTCAACAAATATATAAAATGTATGTCTTGTATAATGCGATATGCATGTTCAACATTTTAAAATCCACATATTAACTCTGCTGTTCCCACTGATCTACACAGCGAGATGAGAGGAGCTATTTGCATAAGGCAAAATCTGTGTACAGCACTCATACATAAGTAAGTGTGGGCTGCGTCTGTTGCTTTTCTTTTAGTTACCAACCTCAGGCAAGGGTTAGCCCCTTAGCAGGTTTATGCATGCGAATGAATGCTAATGCTTTTGAAGTAAAATCATGCATTGCTTTAAAATTTGAACACCTTCAGAGCTACGGTAATAGCATGCAGCAACATGTGGTGGAGTGTTGACTATGGAGCGATTTGAGGATAGTTTTTAAACACAGATGGGACTGGCAGAGGTTAATTAGCCTCATATACCTCTACATTTTTGCTCAGTGGCACTTTTATTTTCATATGATTCGCAGTAGTAAAAGATAGAATAACTATAGATACCTTGCATCTGTTTTTGATAGTGTTCTGTATGTAATTAAGGGTTGATATATATATATGTATATATATGTATATATATGGCTTCCTTATACAACTGTCACTGGCTAGATAAAAATATAAAGATCGAAAGGCCATTAATATATATTTTCTTGTGTTTTGAGACTGGCTACGAGCGAAACAAGCTACTGCTATGGTCAGTTGTCCAAAAACTTTATTTTTAGTAAACTCTGTGTACACAAACAATGTTCTCAATGCTCGTGTTCATGTGTAGAGACCCTGGTTATATTACGAGCAAAGTTTCATATTGTGTCAAGCTTTCTTAGTGTTTTAAAAATTTTTCTTTTAAAGATTTTGATGCTATCGCTAATTTGCCCCAAGCACTCCCATTTAAAATGAGTTTGACCCGAAAACGAAAATACGGTAAATCTAAAAAAAGGTGCCTCTTTCGTCGAATTATGCTTTTACATTTCACAGGTTTGACTCATATACATTCACAAAAAAAGCCTAGGTTGCATTTTGGCGAGAGTTTCACTTTAAGCCAATGGACACTTAGGTTACCAACTTCATTTTTAACCACTGATACAGCCCTAAGTGTCGGCTACTTCTTGCAGCTTGAGTTCTGATGGACTGTAGCAGCTTTCATTTTGCATTAACAGCACTGTTCTGAGACCCCAGGCCAATTAATACCACACCACTGGAAATCCTCCTGGTACTTTCGATGGCCAGTCCGGACCTGCACAGAAATGAGAGAATCTGGAAGAAGCATTTCATGTGGCACTCAATATTTAGCTGAGGCGGCTTTAACACTACCACCAAAGATATGTGTTCACTACACATTAAGTGTCTTTGTTGCAAACAGTATGTCACATATATTGTAAATGTGTAACTGTTGTGCACAGAAAGTCTCGGTCCAACCAATAATTTCTATCAGCATTAACACATTCTTGCAGAGGATTACACTATATTGGCAAGATCACTATGTTTTGACCTACACTGATGTAAGTCCAGAACCTTCATTCCATGGTGCCATTATCACCTCAACAGATATCAGCAAATGCTCTCAACCATCATGCACCACTGGAAAACCCTTGACCCCTCCTAGGGGAAAAAAAGAACTGTGTTGACTTGAGAGACGAAACATCTCTCACCACCATGCTGTTTGGAGTGGCGAGCTGAGCCGGCTGCTTGGAGCCGAAGCTTGCATTGGCAACACCACCACTTGTATTAATGCGCAACCATCACTCTCCCCTGCATCTAAATGTTTCATTACAGCCAAGGCGCAGACACAATTTCGCGGCCTATATGGGGCCGCTCACCAGCAAGCGTGCTCTCTTAAGGGAAAAGTAAAGCATGACAAATTGAAATAAATGAGAGAGGGAGAAGAGACGTGGAGGAGGAGGCCTTTCTCCATATGGCCATGCAGGGAGGATAACTCCCTATATTTCTAATATCGCTCAGTTTCTGTCTGGAAGCAGTCAAAAGTCTTCTTCTCTGTCTTATATTCTTCGACATTAGTGGTGACCTGGCTCTTGTTATCAACTGTCCTTTTAACGGAATTATACTTCTGAAAAGAATATGGCTAAAAACATTAGATTTATGTGCTCCCAAGATCATTCAAAAGACCCTTAAGATGCTTAAGATATCAAAATATGGCCATGTTCTGCATCATACATGGAACCAGTCGACCAAGGTTATCTTCTACCATGCAGTCGGTATAATACATTTATATGATGGCTGATTTTATCTTTCCATACAGTCCAGATGATGCTTGTGTGCCTACAAATTGAAAAATGGTTGCGCTAAAAAGCCAAACAAATGTATCATTTCTTTATCAGCTGTAAACCATGTGGGATTTACAGAATGATAAGTTGTATCATACGTCTTTGATCAGTGCTATCTGTGTTTCTTTATCAGCTAAAGGGTTATAACCCCCGGGCCATCAGGGAAATGACAACTCAATTCCGATAATCTGACCAATTATTTAGCAGAGAATCATGACTGTGAGAGGACGATCTGCTCAGGCCTCGGCTCGGTCTTCGGAGAGGGTCTGATAAGAGTGATCTGACAGAACTGTATGAGCATCTGTGATGCTTTCCTGATGTTCTCATAAACTTCATGTGAAGTGTTACTTCACGTGATAAGATTATTATATTGTTGCAGCATTAAAAATGATGAACGCCATTACTGTCAGATAAAATGGAGACATGAATTTGAGAAATAAGGAGGAGGACTGAAAACAAAACCAAAAACTTCGGCAAAGACGCTGAAGAGAGATAGAGGCAGTGTTGTCGCAGGTGCTGTTAAAGTCAGTGTGTGTGGCAGGTTGTTTGCACACATGTGCAAGTATGTGATCAGCACGCACATACACAAACGCGCTTGAGCTCTCAAACCCCCGTGGCCCAAAACCCTGTAGCCCCTCATATCAATGAAGCCACACCATGGCAGGTGTGTTGCCGTAGCAACTAAGCCCTTTCATCCCCGATTCCTCATTGGGTATGCATATTCCGTTTGCCCCCCCCCCCCCCCCCCCCCCACACACACACACTTTGCCCCCCCCACCTCCCCCGAAGCCAGTCAATCACACTTTGGTCTCATCTCTCCCCTCTGATTGGCTTGTTCCTCTCATGCCCTCCTTCAAAGTATTGACCTTCATACACGGCTGACTGCCGAATGACAATGAGGTGAGAATCACCTGTAACGCTGTTGGTGCACGTGAAAGACATGGCGAGAGAGGGGAAGGAGTGGAAGAGAAAGAACACCTGTTGCATGATTGAGTACCAAACAATCACGGCTCAGGAGGTGCTTGAAGACAACGCTTCTTGAAAATAATGCCTTAGTTGAGAATGGGGATCAGAGACGGAGATTTGAACCAACCATGGATTTTTCTTAATGCCTCTCTTTCCATCCCCGCTTTCAGAAATGAAAAAGATAATACAGAGCTTTTCTGTACCTGAAATCCCTGGTATCGAGAAAAGTCAGAGGAGCACAGAAAATAAATGGTCCAAGCGATCTTTTGTATGCAGCTCATATGAATAGATATCAGATGCAATACTGTGATTTGGTAGATTTTACGTCTCTGTACGTATGTAAATTTCTCTGTTCTTGTTTTCTCTGCTCAGCATCTTTAGGGAAACCTCTGGCAGTCAAAGGTATCGACTTTCTCTTCTCTCTTCTCCCAACCTGTGAGCTCAGGTTGTCTGCTTCACTGAGCTCCAAAGGCTGACCGCGGCGGCGTGTGCAGGGGGGGAAATTCGGAAAAACTAAGTCCTGATTATCAGGTCAGTTAACTCCTCTTATCTCCCCACTTGTCTCATCACTTACAACAACCTCGGTGTGTAGATAGTCAGCTGGATGATCTTTATGCAGCTTCTATTGGAAATCCTTCTGCCGATAAATGTGTGCTCTGAAGGCAGCAGGTTTGTTAGAAAGGCTGCCTGGTAGTTCAATAACAGTTTGTCTCACCTGTTGTATGACAGGTAGGAATTCGATCGGTCAAAGAGGCTACAGTAGGCTGTTTTCTCCTAATTATTGAGGTTTTCCTTTGGAGGCACAAACCAAACTGATGCACCTCCCTGTGCCATGTTCCCCCTGAAGTAATAGATTCATGTTTTTAGTCTTTAGGAGTTAAATATTGCAGTGCCTGCTCCATTTTCCCTGAGCTGCAGCTTGGAATGACTGCATGTCTTTCTGTTCATCAGAGTGCTGCTCGGGTCACATTTTTCTGTCTTGGTCATGACCAAGCCTGGCTTGAACTTGACAAGGGTTCTATTTTTTAGGTCTAAAACCCGACCCAAGCCTGATGCAGTTAATGTGATTGTATTATTCTGTCACGCTGCTGTTACCTTGGTTACAGCTTGCCTGTTTACCCTGATTGCAGACATGCTGAGTGTAAACGTATTTCCTTCAACTCCACTACAGGCCACAGATGACAGTCATGTTACTTATACAGAGTTGCTCTTATGTGTGAACTTTGTCCATAGCTGCATATCAGTGAGCGAAACTGAAAAGTGATCGGGGTGTAAGTGTTAAAGGGTTTAGCTATGACGCTCTATTCTATATTTTTATGATTATAATGGGATCAAATTATGATGTTTAATGTGCAAGGGGTCACTCAGTGATAAACCCACTATTTTAGCATCCTTTAACTAATTGTTTTGGTTTTGTAGCCTGTAACCTCATGGCCATATTGCTTTTACATCTCTTCTGCGACATACCCAGCAATGCGCTTCTTCACATCTTGTTGACTTAACGTCTCTCTACAACCGTGTCCTGCTCCGGTGTTTTTTTTTTTTTCACATTCCATTCAGATGCTTCAGACATTTAATGTCAATGCTGTATTGTGAGGAGCTGACAGCGTTTTGCTGCTCAAACAAAGTTTGCAATTGATGAAAAATATTTCTTTGCAACTTTGACTGACAGCCTCAAAATAATGATAATACCTCCAGCTATTGAAGCTGTGTGTCCTTCTCCCTCATTGTCCTTACTTTGTTCAACTCTTTATCTTGTAGCCTACCATTAATATGCATCCCTGTAAGATAGCCTACCTCAGACAAAACAAACAGACAAACAAACAGCATTCTGGCAAAGCAGTAATGCAGCGTAGCTTAATATAATAACTGTTATATGATTACTGATTTGGAAATAAAAATCAGTAACCAGTTACTTAGTAACACTGGTCTAAAGATCTATAACCACTGTCAGCTAACACATTTGCCAAGTCATCTGTATAAGATGTGTGTGTTTTGTTTACAAAGTGTTGCACTGCCCCCTAGTGACCAAAAAAAAATCGATTAATGCAAGTTTAGAGCTCAACAGGTTTTAATTGTTACTGTCAAAAACAAGGTATGCACTGTATTTACGCCCTGGCTGATAGCTGTTAAATGTAATTGGATTCACAGCTTTGGTTGTAATTTTAGGCACAGAAGTGTTAACATATTCCTGTTTAACTGGCAATGTTATTTTTTAGTCCTGTGTGGGAAAGGCTTGAGCAATGGTGTTGGGGCATGTTCATCATAACAGAGGGTTGCCAGTGCGCAGGAGCTTCAGTAGTTTGATGAGTTACAGTTGGTTTTAATGATTTTAAAGGGTTCTTGCAGGTTTAATAGATTAATTGTTTCCAAAGGCACATACAATACCGATATCTTGTGTATTGGTTTTTTACAAAGTAGTTATTGTTGTGCCTGAACATTGCTGACTTCTCTTTCACTTCATCATCCAAAATTCCATTTTTACCCTAATTCTGTGGTCGCATAGTAGGCCAACCAAATCAGCATTTAAAGGTTAAATGTAGTCAGTTTACAACACAACAGGAAAAGGAGCTAGTCGGTAGGCTGGTGGTACAGCAACGGATAATTCCGTTGGGCCCTTGTATAGGTTGCCCATGTCTCAAAGGGCCCCCTGTCAGTGCCGGGCCCTTGGAATCGTCCTACCCTTTCCCCCCCTGGCGGCGCCCCTGGGTGTGGCTGTTGTCTTTAAGTACCTTGTACTCTGTGCAGACACCTCACTTCACCAATGCCACTGATACCCTGAAGATGGGTACCACTGATGTTCTGGGTCGTGCACGAATCATGCCAGTTTGTGATGTTTCCTGTCAGGATGCCTCATATTACTCCTATGTAAAAGTTGAGAAGAATCTGGCTGACTGAGTGAAGGGCAGTGGATATGGCATCCTTTGTGCATCTGTTGGTTCTCAATGCATACGGATGAGGGTCATGGCTGGCTGGGATGTTGTCTTGGATGTGCTGAAGAACCAGTTCCCCAAAACACTTATTCAGGATGGGGGTGACTGCGACAGAGCGGTAGTCAGGAAGATTTGACACAGCAGACTATTTAGGTACTGGGACAATGGTGGCTGTCTTTAAGCAGGTGGGAAACAGTCTGCCGAGAGAGTGAGATGTTAAACATGCCAGGAATAACATCAGTAAGATTTAGAATTGTTCAAAGATTCAAACATGTAATTGTACGAGGCCGTCTGAATAATAACACTCCAAAGAATTCCAAATTCAACATTTAGTAAGTAGACATTGAAAAGTATAAAGTATTACTGTAATACAGATGGATCATTATATCATTAACATTATGTATAAGTAAAAAAAAAAAAACAATCATCAAGTCACTGACAATGATGTATAACACAGATATGTGTATATAACTGTTAAGTCTGCCTGTCTGTAGTTATTGCACCCAATAAAAATGCTTAACCACGTAAAACGATAATGTACTTAATTCATCCAATTTGTCTCTGGGTTTCTTTCTCATTACTTTGTGAACTTACAACATTGCAACAGAATTTAATTAGTGGAGAAGTATTTATCAGAAAGCTTGTGTTGCCTTTGATATTGAGGCTAATAAACTTTGTATTTACACCATGAGTCACCATGCTTTCATTGCCAACGTGCAACCATTTGAACCCAGTATTTTCTCACATCTGTCTTCATAAAACCTTAACAACAGTGCTGTTATCTCTGTCCACATTCCCTTTATCTTTACCCAGTTCATTACAAAAAGGGAGAGGAAGCTCAAACACCCCTCTCTCCCCACAGTCCCCCACTCTCACTGATCTGACTACAGATGTACCTGGTTTGGATCACAGAGGGAGAAAAAAAAAATGGATTTGCCGACACAATGGCTCTGGCATTTTGAGACAACAAGAGACAAAGAGACATCAGAGATGGTAAGAAGAGCTTTGTTCCATCCGTCTCTGGTCCGAATAATGTGATCAAAAGTGCACAACAGAAAAGGAGCCTGTTGGGTCTGTCATAGACGAGCTAAATTTGATTCACAGCAGGGGTTTGAAGAGTGAAGGGGGGGAAAAACTAATTTGCAGAGCTTTGGTGGTAAGGGTGTGTGTGTGTAACAACCACACCAAAAATGTAGAATTCAACCTGTAATATAGGTTCATAAGTCGGATTGTATCATTTTTTTTTACATTTAATTTGCTTTTGTGCACCTTCTCCAACCAATTCTATACCTTGTTTAAATTTTCATTCTCTTTTTCACACTCTGTCCTGTCCCCCTCCTCTTTCTGCACCACCTGGCTGCTTGTTGTTGATGGATGGGTCAATTTGGCTGAAACCTAGTAGATCATAGCATGTTAGTCCATGTGAGGTGACATGGCATCACTTCATGAGAGCACCAGTATTACCCCTCCCTACACAGATTTGCTAGTTTGCCCAAGGATTTGTCAGCTGCAAACAGTGTCCCTACCTTCAGAGGCATTTAGGCCTCAACTAACAGTGCATTCCTCTAAACCGCATCTTGCATTTTCAGACAATAATATTAATACATTTTCAAATATTTTCTGTTTGTTCCGGTGTGTAAATCCGACTGTCCAGAGGCATAGTGAAATTGGTTGTGTTGCCCCGATTAGCTGGGAGAGATGTGGAATTATTCCTTGTCCCCAAGCAGAGAATCAGATCCCATGGTCTAAACACACACAGCGAAGCAGATTGTCTTCCTATCCATCTGCTTTGTGTTTCCATAATATTGATGCAAAAGGTCTTTAAAGCAATATTCAGATTTTTTACTATGTGGGTTCTTTTTGTTGGAGTTGTTTAGCTAATAATGCTTTAGGCTAGCAAATAAGCTCCAGTTTAAAATATCCAGTGGATTCAAATAAATGAAAGCTTCATTACTGTTTTTTAAATGACATTTTAAAAAATATGCTTATTCAATTTCTTGAGTGAGAAGATAAGACCCATACTACGTACCACATACGTATGGAGGTAGTGTCATGGTTTGCGTTTTATGATTACCTGTTTCATTTTGTAGATTTTATCCTCATGTGTCTTCTGTTACTTTCCACTTCCTGTATCTAAGGAAGAGTCTTCTTTGTCTTTAAGCCTGCATTTTCCCCTTTTTGGATTTCGTCTTTATTTTTGCGAAGCTTGGGTTAGTTTTTCAACTGTCTGTGTGTCTTGCATTTGGGTCTCTTTATTAGATTAACTCCTAACAATAGAGCCAGGAGACGATTAGCTTAGCTTAGCAAGAGACTGAATTCAAGGGGAAACAGCTAGCCTAACTCTGTCCAAAGTCAGAAAATGCCTACCAGCACCTCTGAACCTTACTAAGTAGCTAGACAGGAAGTCACTGTGCACAGCCTCCCAGAAACAGTTCCGGCATGTTACTCTCCAAACAACAACTTGTTGTTTTTAAATTATTGTTTATGGATAAAACAAATGAGTTACAACATGTAAATCTGTGAGCTACAGGTGCCCATTCTTCCATTCCATTTCCATTCTTTTATGTTGAGCTATGCTTATCACCTCCTGACTGTAATACAATATTCTGTTGATAACTTGCAATGTTAAACCTTGTTTAGAGGGCTCATGTAGTCTTTCTGAGACAAATGTTGATTATAAGTTAGTTAAAATATTTCTCCAGTTTCCCAGCTAATTAGAAGTATCTACAATGGAGGCTATGATATTGCAGTTGTCAGTTTCAGTTGTCAGCTGTGTTATTTCAAAAGTGTAATTTTACAGTATTGTGCACTTATGGCTCACCACATGCAATCAGCACCTTCTGTTCACCGTACCCCTGTCTCCAACTCCATTTGTGCTTTTTGCGGAAAAAGTGTCCCTTTTATTACTGACACCTTTGAACTTCTCTATTCCTATCTGGATGTAATTATTAGGATGCTCATAAAAAAGCTTCCGAGATGCAAAGAAAGAGAAGAGAGATTTGAAACATTTACTCAAACAGGCTGCCATGGTAACCATTTGGTTATAATTTAATGTCTTTTTGTTGTGCAGCTGCTGAATAGAAAGAGGAACTTGGCGCTGAAAGGCCGTTCATTGCACCGCTGGATGAATTCTAATAATCTGTAGTCTATTTTTCTCTGTTCTTTATCCCGTATCCTTCAAACCCCCACGCACTCCGCGCACCCTTGTTCAGACTGCTTTGTTAAAAGGGTCAAAGAGCAGTCTCATCAAAGGGTCATTTGTGAGTCTCAATGGGGAAGTAGGCTAGCTCTTTTCCTTAATGGGGCTCGGCACAACTGAAGCATTTTGGAGGGACCATGGAAAGGGTTTTATTTCTAAATGGAGCTTTATGAAAGGGAAATATGAAATCAAGGAACTTTGTTTTGCTGTTGGTGGGTGGTGCCTGCAGAGGCGACTGAATGGAGCATGTCACCACAAGAGTGTGCTAAGAGGCACTCCAGAATATAGATGAGCTGAATTACTTATGGAAATAGAGTAAAAATGAACTACAGGAAGGGCAGCACTTAACGTTATTATGTACTTTGTATTATGAAAATATTTGCACAGAGTGTGAAAATACTGGTTTAACAGCACAAATCTATTACAAAGAGATATTGTGAGTAGGCTGCTTAAACATTGTTCTACGTGGATGCATGATTATAACAATCACCACAATGATAAAGTTCCTTCCCTTATATCATTACCACAAAGTCATTTACTCATTTAAAGGAATTCGTGCACGCACACAGGCACATCTACACACGCCAGCAGCACCTCAGGCAACAATAATCAATTAGAATATCCTGGCAAAGGCTGGCTGCACCATGTAAATGATGTGATACAAATGAGCTTTTCCTAATTAAACGGTCTAATTTGCTAAAAGGGGTGTGAGAGGGAGGTTGGCGCTGGAGCCAGCTGAAATGCACGGCAACAACAAAACGCCGCAGGTGCTGTTGAAGATGATAAATGTGAGTAAAGCTGTGTATTTTTAAAATGAGCCGTTACGGGGAACATGACATGTGCATTTGTGTTTCGTAGGAGTGATTTATTTCCCACAAAGTCCATTGTAAGGCTGAAAGAGACGCTTTCATCACTCTGTGAGAAACCCAGCAATAGACAGTTCGAACATTGTGTTTGAGGTCAGAAAAATCTGCAGTGGTATGCACTCAGCAAAAAACACAGAGAGAGTCAAATTCAAGTGATCTGCCTGTGACGTCCTTTTTTGAAAAGTGTTAATGATTGAAAACGCAGTAGTTCAGTGTTTTTCAGTGCTGGTCCTCGGGGCTCGCTGCCCCACATGTTTTTGAAGTTTCCTGCGCCGCAACACACCTGATTCAACACACCGATTCAGCCATTATCAGGCTTCAGCAGAGCTTGATGATTATCTGATCGTTTGAATCAGGTGTATTGGAGCTGGGGAACATCTAAAACATGCGGGACAGTGGGACCCCGAGGACCACGATTGAAAAACACTGCTGTAGTGAGACTTGTTGCATTGTCTGTCTTCTATTTTTTTTGAAAATATGCCAGATGTTTCCTTTCTTCTTCCAGTCTTTTTGCTAAGATAGCCTTATACTGCATGTCCCAGGCCTTCACACAGCAAATAAATATTTTTCAGTCCCCTGGATAAAATGTTGGCAGCTACTGTTTATGCAAACCACAGATATATTCACATTTGTATGGGTCATAGGTTGTGTACCATATTGACATGTATGCTAAATATGTCATATCACATTCATGTTACATGTTTATGAGCTGGCTTTCATATCAGGAGGCGGCAGGGTTGGTGGTGGAGTTACAAGCCACAGCGTTTCTATATTTGTAAGCAAACACCACTGGGTATTTTTAAGATCTCGGGACAACTTCCAGCTGTGTTTGTGGATACCAAAACAGGTATTTTTAGCTACGACATGATGTTTTCCTAACCCTGCACACGGAAAAATAAAGGCTCTAACTGGAACTAAAAATGGTTCTTCAGAGTGACATCATAGAAAACCCATTTTTGGTTCCACAAAAAATCCTTTATCATGAGGTTCTTTAATGCACCCCCCCCCCAAAAAAAAAATACACAAAAGTGCCTTGAAGAACCATCAAAAAATCATTCTTTCAGGCAGCATAAATGGTGCTCTAAAGAACTTTTCTTTTGTATTTTCGCATGACAGAGTTAGTAATGAGTTTAAATGAAAAAACCTGTCACTTGTACCTTTTCATCCAGCCGGTGAAGTTGTTAGGGTTAGGGTTATTTAACAAAACAGCTAAGTTCTGATTTTCCATCTCTTACAATCTAAACTTTCGCTTCTTTTCCCTAAATCTCAATATATAGTGCTGCGAATCCAAATCTAGAAGTTCATAATATTCTATTTAAAAATGTCCTAAAAGTAAACCTTGCAGCTGTATAAATGATTATACATAAATAGCATAATCATTCTCGAGATGACCCCTCATGTTCTGTTCCGACAGCAAGAGATAATTAGTCATTAGCAGTTAGCAGAATGCTAATGCAGACTTTTTAATTGTGTACATTTGCATATTACACAATATTTGCAAACCATACTTAAAAAAATAGACTTTGTTCTCATGGAAGACATTTTTGTAAAAACTAAAATTACTCGGTAGGTAAAAATGTCTAGACAAAAAGTCTGCTGTTAAAAAAGTTCATAAAGCCTCAAACATAAAAAAAAAAAAACATTGAACATGACATAATTATCAGAAGAAAATCTTGAGAATTAGCAGTTAGGGCTAAAGTATCATACAGTATCATTACTTGTATTGCCATCTGTGTTTTAGTTGAAACGTGAAGATTTCATGTCAGCTCCATTAGATCTATAAACAGACCAGGTGTAAAGTGTGCACTTGTCTTTTTTAGGGTAATTAATGTTCTGCCAGTGAGCTTTTAGCAGCAGTATGTTTCAGCATATCAATCAGCATGAGATACACAGCAGCAATGGAGCAAAGGCTATACTGCACACACAATGACCAGCCACCCAATATATATATATATATATATATATATATATATATATATATATATATATATATATATATATATATATATATATATATATATGTACAGAGAGAGAGAGAGAGAGAGAGAGAGAGAGAGATTGTGTGTATGTGTGTGTGTGTGTGTGTGTGTGCGTGTGTTTGTGTGTGTGGTAGATTAGTACAACTAATGAGGACTTGTCATAGCATCAGGGTTGTGAGGGTGCAGGCTGCCAGGTGTGTGATGGAGAAGGGCCTAGAGGGCACTGTGAGACATTTTAATAATAAAGAGATCCCCACTGAGAATAATGTGTGTGTGTGTGTGTGTGTGTGTGTGTGTTTGTGTGTGTAGCCAGGAATAAATTCTACATCATGTAGAACTTCCAATAGCATGTTCTCCCTACCTCCCGTCCATCTTTCCAGCATCCCTCATTCCATCTCCTCCTTTTTCTGTCTCCTTCCAGACCAGAGGATGGACAGAAATGAGAGAATTGGAGAATAAGAGGGAAACTGTTGGCAGTACACATGTCTGCACGGACACCTTTGAGAATAATGCTAATAAATGCAGGTGCCCTTTGTGTGTGTGTGTGTGTGTGTGTGTTTGTGTGTGTGTGTGTGTGTGTGTGTGTGTGTGTGTGTGTGTGTGTGTGTGTGTGCGTGTGTGTCTGTATTTGTGTGTGTGTGCGTATGTGAGGTCTCCTAGGAGCCAAACTGATGCAGTATCAGCATGTGACATAACTAATATGAAGATGACTAGCTGCATAAACAGTATGGTTGTATATGGTTTGTATATGGTAGCTGTGTATCACGACTATTTTGGGCATGGGTGATGAAATATATCCACTAAGGATACACCTATGCATCCTCAGTCAGTCAGCAAGCTTCCTCAATCCTAGCTTTTTGAGATGCATTTAAGGAATTGAGACATCCTTCAATATGGCACGCTGAGATCGATTTACGGGTCACAGACAAGAGGACAGAAGGGAGAGGAGATGAGGATGCACAAAATAGAGAAATAAGAGGAGCCCATAGTGCGATTTCAGTGAAGAGGCAAATCAACATCCACAACACATCAAGAAAAGAGAGGAGCACCCATATAAAAATGAATGCATTACCAGTCAGCCCTTGTTCGATGACTTATTGAACAATTTTAAGTTCTAACTTAGAAAGCCTAGAGCACTGGAACAAGTTGTTCACACAACACACACACACACACACACACACACACACACACACATTACTGCATTTAAAATCGATGTGATGAACTTGTTGGCAAACGTTTGCGTAGCCAGCAGTTACAGAGCCACATTATCATTCATTTTTGTCACTTTTAAAAGACAAGGGACCCAACGCAAGAGACACAGGCAGGTAACAGAACAGAATGTGATCTTTATTAACATAAAACCAAAATCCAAAATCCAAAAGTCAAAATGCATGAAACAAAAAGGCAGGCTGCAAAAAACACAAGAAGCAGTTGAACTTAAAGCATGAACTACAAAGAACACAGGGGACACAGGGCAGATGTGGGGAAACTTAACAGAAACACAGGAGACACATGATGAAAACCAACAAACCAATAAAGAGAAAGAGAAAAACAGGCTTAATAGACAGACACTAATCGTCAAATAAGACACGGATGAACAGGAAATATGCGGGAAAGGACAAAAGGAAAGAGTGAAACTCAAACATGACACATGAGGAGAGTATTTTAAAAAAAAGGGAAATAACTAAACCAAAAACTCCAACTCTGACAATATTTTAAAAATGTGTTGTTTTCTCCTGTACAGCCATACAATGAATATATAGCACAAAAGTACATTTCACATACAAATAACCGTTTTAGCTTCTGTCGTTCACTCATACTGTGGTAACATTTGACAGTGACACTGCTACCTATTCTGACACCTTCGATTTTATGGCCAAATTCCAAATTACACACAAGCCTGAAACATCTAAGAAGCCTGTTTAAAACCACCACCAAAACATATTTGATTTTCTGGATCATCTCTCTATCTAAAACTATCTATCTAAATCTAGTGTGCAGGACTTTAGCATTTGTTGGTGAGGTTGCAAACTGTGACCAACTGAATACCCCTTGTATCAAAAAAAGAAAAAAACTCTCTCAAGCCAGTTAATTTTGTGCATTATTTTACAGATGATACAAATACACTAATAAAAACACAATCATCACTATCATATTCCATTTCTGCCCAAAGACTTACCTAAAATCTACACACTGGACCTTTAAAAGTAAACATTTTACAGCTCTTTACATTCCTTCACTTTCAGTTTATATCTTTCCAACCACTTGTCTCAGGTTCTCTGTCTGACAGGCTTTACAGACCCGTCAACCGGCTCTGCACAATAAAGTCAGCTGTCAGGTGTCAGAATGGCACAATGAGACCCTGAGAGGTGTTCGCACCTTCTTTTGCTCCACTCATCATCCCTTTCCTGCTCTCTTCACCCTGAAGGTACACTGAATGATGGGTAGTATGGCGTTTTTATGACAGATCTGGGTTGACTTCTTGTAGTCACCTCCTCCGGCATCTCTTGCTGCAATAGAGTGAGGAGTGGCCTCCTTACAGATATATACATCTGTCCTCTGACTTTAGCACACAGCTGAGAATTATACATGCAAGCAGAATGCAGACATGCTCTTTCACCGATTTCACAGGATCTTTCTCCTTATGTCACACAGATACACCTGAGCTTCCCTTTCCTATCTCACACATCACACTTTACTCTCCCCATCTCCCTCAGTATCAATAAATCATTCTTGGGCAGCTCCAGCACACTAAATCAGCCACTATGTAAACATGGCTGCTAATCCATCGGCAGCCAGTCTATCTCCCACTCCCTTATATCCTCCTCTTCACTTTATCTAGCAGCATCCACCAGGGAGCTCCTGATCAGTCAAGCTGGGAGGAGAGCAATCTCTATGTGTTTTCACCGTCTGCAGTTGTCAGTAACCCGCTGCACACTGAGAGACATGTGAGACGCTCAAGCACAGAGGAAGAGATAGACACAAGATGGATGCATCTCTCTGACGGAGAGTTATTTTACACATATGAGTGATGTCTACCTAACACTGGGAAAAGTGCCTTGGTGAGACTTCAGGTAACTCCTGAGAATTAATGGACACCCATACAGAGCAGCAGGGTCCCACAGTGAGAACACAGTGCAGTTGAAAGGCCCAGTCACACCAGAAAACAGGTGTGGACATGTGCGTTCTAAGGGTTAGGGTTAGGGTTTACTTGAGTGTGTCCTGCTTGCTGCTGTACTTTGTAGGGTAAGATTAGGAACAGCTATAGAAACAAAATGTCTAAATTGTAAGTGTGACACATTGTTATACGCTAATTTTATTAAAAGTAATATTAAACTACTGTTGTCTCAACTCTAGAGTTTCTAAGTTCTATACAATACCTTCAAAAATACGTATATGTAATACCATGTTCGATACCAGGGGGAAAAATTGAAACAACACTGAGGTCAGAACATTTTGATTTTCATAAAGAAATTAAAGAGAGAAAGCGCTGCTCCCAGTGTCTTTTTTTTAGAGCGGTCTGCTTTTTTTTGTACAGCTGCTCTGAGTGCGTCCGGTTGAAAAATCTCTCATCTTTCCAGGAAGGCGCTGGTGGCGTCACCGTCACTCACTTTCAGGCATAGATCGTTCAGAACTCGTCAACCGTCGCCCTGGTTATCCAAAAAAACAAAGAGAAGCTTGTTCGGGCTTGCTCCGTCCATCCTGAGCTTAATCAGACAGATATAGATGAGTCAGTTTGTGGGAGCATTGTCTGTACACTGAATGTTGCTGGTGAGTGTGGTCAGCCCTCTGTTACCATAGCGTTGGCAGATGTCAATCAAAGCCATCGTGCACACAATCGCTTTATCCCAGCACTCCTGACTATGTGGACACGGGCCCTAATGTGGTACTCTCATCGGTAAATTTTCCAAATTCTCTACCATTGTTGTGGTTGTCGGAGCCAAATTCCAACTAAAAACCAACAAGAGATGGGATCACACACACACAGACAATACTACAGCATTACATAAAATAAACTTGCTTAGCTAACGTTTACTCAGAGTTTTGAACTCTTATTCAAAGGGATGATCTCTATCGAGACCGTTTTCAGTTTATTAACTTTATGTGAATGAATCAGCGTTATCTCAGTGATGCCAATCTTATTAATTGTACTTGGTGTGAATTTGTGTCATCTTTAAACACCAGTGTAACGGAAACGTAACACCCTGTTACAGCCGGTGGTTTTCTCTGCTGAAATGTCTTTCAGGAAGTCAATGAATCCCTTAAAGCTTCAGCAGTGTTGCTTGGTGGGGACCCCAAGTATCATAATAACTGGCTCACCAGTGGCACTGTCAAGGCTTTAGAAACGTAACCTTATTGGGCCAAGCAATAATAATAGTGTTAGTAGTCTTCACTCCATGAAGTCACTCACCTGCTGTAGATCTTCAAAAATGAATGATCTGTAGGAAGGAGGATTAGTGTCCTTTACGATGGAAAACACTGGTTCAGGTTAATTGACAGGGCGCCCTAACGGAGGTAAGTTCATAGCTTATGTCTGCACACAGACTCCTACCTATCAAATGATACTTATTTCCCAATGTTTTGCTCTTCTGTCCCTAGACTTCAACATTTTTCTCTGCAGGGCTTGTATTGATTTTCCACAGACTTAAGCTCAACCAGGCCCACTGGACAAACCAAAGAGACAAACAGGACATAGAGTTCAAAATATACGATCCCACAGAAACTGAGCTAACAAAGCTGTGGGTTTATCTTTCTACACAAATTGCAAGCACGCCCATGAGCACATACACATGCAGACTGAGCCTATAATGTCACGGTGAATCAAACCTATTAAACTGCATTAGTTGCAGTGTGGAAAGGACAGAGGAAAGAGGGTCAAAGTACACTGCTTTCATTTGTTTTGCCTCCATTCTTCCTCTATTAGGAGGGAGGGGTAGATGAATAAAAGGAGAGGAGTAGTATAGGTGCTGGAGCAGAAGAGAAGCAATTAAAACACAATTGCTTAATTTTCAGGGGACTCGTCTTCGGCAGCCGCCTCCATACAAAACATGTTTTTGTCTAAAGAAATAGTTACAATTGCATATCTGATTGCACAGTGGGATCAGCAGAGAGAGATAAACTGAAAGGACAGAAATGAGAGGAGAGATACATGCTGAGAAACAAAACCCAGCTCTATTCACATTGACAACAGGCTCTTCAGAGAGATGTGGAGCTTTGCAAATATGACAATTAGACTATAATACTCTCTGTTCCATTCTGTGTGCTGTTTCTTCCAAGTTGCTCTTCCTGAGACTGTATGAGCAGACATTTTGTGTATGAATTATTCACATTCTTTCGACAGCAGTGTGGGAAAAGTAAAATCTTTCACCCTTCACTTATTTCTCATTTAACAAGATTACCTACCACCTACAGGAGCAGTTACCCAGTTACCCATTCCTTCACTTTTTGACCCAATACATACCAGTTTACCTTGGAATAACACAGAAAAACACATGAACACACTTAAAAACACTTGAGGCAAGTTACGTTTAAGGAACTAATTGAATAAAGCCTTCTCCAGCTCCACGTAGTAACAAGCAAACCATGTCTCCTAGAAATTATGTATAAAGATAACTTTAGGATTTTATAACCTCTACTCCATTTCCCCATGTTTTTTGTGTATAAGGGAGCAACAATTTTGGCTCCAACTGGGCCGTACGTTACCTCTTGTACATACGTCCTACCCGTGCATGTGCTCGTGCGTGAGCAACCATACCGTGCCGAAGAACACCTCTTCCAAACATGCCAGGGCCAAGAACGCGCACTGTACTCACACTAGTAGAACAAACTGGATTTTGGGGGTCAAACATGCTTGGGTGTGGTACAGCCTAGTGTGAGTGCGCCCTTAATTAAAGTAGCTGTGTCACAAAGTTACAAAATGTTGATACTAGACATTCGCTGTCTTTAAAATGTTCAATGATGGGGCGTCGTTTAGCTCAGTGGGTAGAGCGGGCGTCCCATTTACAGAGGCTTTGTCCTCGCTGCAGCGGCCTTGGGTTTAAGTCCCAGCCTGGGGCCCTTTGCTGCGTGTCACTCCCCTTCTCTCTCAATGATACAAGCCACTCATACAGCAACTCTTTTCATGGTTATTTTGATGTGAAACGAAGCGCTTGGTTTCGGTGGGGGGAAACAATATTGTCTTGCTTGAAAAAGTCAGCATAAACTTGGAGCACGAATCACTACATGTTTACTTTATTAGCATTTGATTGAACCAAAAATCCATCACAACACTTAACCAACATTAACCCTTCCCTAAAAAAAGAGTTTCAAACAAACACAATCCTGGCAGCGATTTCCCTAAAAACACAACTAGCACTAACAAATTAGTGCTCTACATTATTAATGGGAAATAGGGTTTGAAGCAATTATCATCGCAGATGAGCGGCACTTATCTGTAATCATCATAATCTACAGTATAATACATATGACGTACCTTGTGTTTATTCATTTGGTAACTGAGCTGTAAATGGCACGATGAAGTTGAACTAGAGTTGTTAGTGGAGCATTGATTGTTCCAGAAAACTCTCCACAAAGGGAACCAGACTCGAAAAGAAGTCGTTTGAAATGAGCGTGAATCAGGTGCAGTGGAAATGTGACCCTGGCTTATGGGCAAAATGTGTGAGAGTGAAGAAGAAAGACAGGGACTGCATGTGCTGAAAGCAACATGATGCATTTCTGAGTTTATGAAATTTAAACAAGAGGGCAGAGGAATATATATCCTTTTCATTAGCAGGCTATTTCAGAGCTCTCATATCCTCCAGCTTGGAGCCAGTCCAGACTCACTCTCTCTCTCTCTCTGTCTCTCTCTCTCTCTCTCTCTGTCTGTCTCAAGTCTAAATAAGTGAATGCATTATTCAGCAACGCCCCGTGCTCCCTCTCCTCTTAAATATTAAACTTTAAAAATTGATTTATCTTTCGAAATTCATCCCAATCACAAAAGTCACTCCTGTGCAAACACTTGATTACTTACACAGATGAATGGGCCTCAGAGAAGGTGTGTGGGGGGTGGTGGGGGGGGGGGGGGGGGGATGGCTCAGAAATAGCTGAGGGCAGATGTAGGGCATTTGTAGGGGTTGACATTAAAAACAGGAAGGCTGCAGTGGTGGCTAGGGACGTCAGGCAACAGGTGTTAGAAATATTCACTTAAATGACTGGAGACTGGAAGAGCATAATAACAGCAAATGTCTGAGGGAGATCAGGAACAGAAAATGTTTCAATTGGAGATCCAAGTCAGACTTTTCTACTACTGGTGTGATTAATATTGCAGAGAAACAACTACAGTATACTGCCTTCTTGTCACCTTGAGTAGCTGTCATCACTGTTCATCATCCACCTCTTTCACACTAAACATGGTCATTAACCAAAGGTATGGATTAGAGCAGCTTTAAAGCGTCAGGATGCACAAGCACAAATCCATGCATTACTTAACTGCTGCTATGTTTGTTTGTTTTTCAGTTGTCATATCTGTATTGCACATTGCACATTTTCCCATGTATCCCGTTCTTCAAAAAATCTAATTAGGCTCACAATTTTCTATTTTATATCAGAGCAGAACAGGGTATTGAGAGGAGGCAGAGGGTATTACTGTTCTCTCTATAAGATCTGTCAAGTCAACAAACTCGGGCTTGTTAGCCAGGCTGTTTAATCTCAACTGAATTGGTTAGATACAAAAATTACAACAAAACAGAAAACGTGAGGTCTAAACGAGAGCAGGAGAACGGTCTTGTTTTGGTCCCTTTGGCAGTTTAGCAGTGTTTTTGCAATATTTGACACAATATGTTTTGTCAAGCCATGCTTTCACATATTTGCTGAATTCTTATTTTAAGTTTGGTTTAGGTAAAGTCGGTTAAAGCGACAGCATTAAAGATTTGTTTTTTTGGCGGCACATGCATTTTGGACCTCACTTCCTAGAGATTCAAACAGTGTTGCCTGTGTGATGTCTTTGGATTTGCACTTGAGTTTGAAGTTTCATCTGTAGTCATCAATCCTTTTCTGGCCATCAACCTTATCTTCCTCCCTATGTAGACTTTGTCACTCTGAATATTATTTCTAACTAGACTCTAACCCAAGGCGCCATGGGATTGCTAGTAGTTGGCAAACAATCATGCTAACAACAATAATATACATTTTCAACATGGATCATGGATAAATATGGATTTGTCATTCAGGTTTGATTTTACTGATCTCAATTCAAGGCTGGGATACAAAGCTGCTCAAAGGGATACGATTGCACCACGGTGTTCTTCTGGACAAAAAGAAAAGTAAGTCACTAACATGCAGCCTTCCAATGAATTCTGGTGGAAATGCATTGGTTGAAATGTAATAAACCAGAATCCAGATCAAATCTTATTAGTAACGCCTTATAATACTTTGTCACTGCTAAAATTTATATAGCAGAACATGGAAGAAATGAACGTGGACTAGTTAATTCTAATCTGTGTGAACTGAATTTTGATGAGCTAGCTCTTGTGAAGTGTGAACTTGCACCAAACAGTCACTCAGCGATAGATAGTAGCAGATATGTATTTAAATGAAAGTCTTCAAGATCATTACCTCAGCACAAACCCTGCTAAACACTGACAAATTGACTGAAACCGTGTAATGTTAGTGTTAAAGCTAAAACTTTATGATGGTATCATGCTCCTTCAGGGAAATTATCCTCCTAGATTATAGAGACTCTCTGCTGCTCCTGGCTGAATCAGATTTTTGGCCCATCTTCAAACAAATTACACTGATGTTACCTTGGAGGGCCTTAAAGAGAGACTGGAGATACAGCCAATTTTCATTTGAACATTTACTAAGGATATACTGCGCTGATTTCATTATCTACACAGTGAAAACCACTGTCTGTGTGGAATATTGCTGCTGACATGATTGAGCATGAAAAGAAAATGTTGTATTATCTATGGTCACTCTACCATGACGCCATTCATCTCTCTTTCTTTATTTGGCGTTGGTGTAAAGAATGACCAGCATACCCATGGTCTTCTTTCTTCATTTCCTCTGTCTGTCTCTGCCTCTCTCACTGGCTTTCTCTATCTGATTCCATGCGCTGATGATGATAGTGAGATTAGCTTTTCCTTTTGTCTGCCTCCTCACTCAGACAAATGCACTCATCAGCTTGGACCTCGGGGTCAGGCTCTGTTAGCTGCTATTTATTAAGCACATTGATTCCAGAGCAGCTCGTATAAAGAATACTTGGTCAAACTGAAGGATTCACATCCGCGTTTTTAATGAAATACGTCTGTATGAGCTTATCTGTTTGTGTCTGCGAGGATAAATACTGTATCCCTAAGCAGGTTTGATCAAACTTCAGTCAATACTTTACCCCAGGTATGTCTGTAATAAAGATCCTGTCATTTAAAATGTAGGTTAGGGGTTAGTAATAGAGCTGTCCTCTAGTAGCTGGGTTTGAGAAAGTAAAGGCTGTGCGTGACGTGGAGTTTAAGCATGTTTTCGAGGTCGTGCTCGAGGAAAGTTTTTCCAGACATGAGGTAGTTTGTCTTAAGACTTCGGCGTATTTGCTTGGGTGAGGTTTGAGATTTGAGGTTGTCGAATTCAGGTGGGTGTCTCTGGGTTGTTTTAAAGGCGCAATATATAAGATCTGGCCACCTGTCGAATTCATACCCCAAACAAATACAGGGAAAGCACATCCCCAGAGTAGCCTAGGCTTGAACTGCTGCTAACTGTAGCCTATCCACCGTTGGCTCGTAAACTAAGTTAACAGACTCGAAACTTGGAGCACCAGGGGAGTGTTGGTGTTGTTTACTACGAGGCTATCAGCTCTTGAGGTACACACTGAACAGGTGCTAGCTGTTCAGCACGCTTCCTTCAATAGGTGTCTATGCAATTCAGTAAATAAACATCTTTGAAACTGTTATTTCATCACATTATGTTGATAATTTCAGTTCATTTTTCATTTAGGTTTAAGAAAGCATACAAAGGATTGCAATCTTGTGCTTTTAGAGTATTCACAGATAGCTGAATGCTGATCTAAGTGCGTGTGAGGGCGTTGGAACCGCAAGGAAACGTGTAACATATTTTTTAACCTGAACACACAATTATAAATCTCTGAACACATTTGAATATGTCAGGTTATGAGTTTTCAATATTAAATTGCTGATTTAAATAAAATATGTAAAATTAGAAGGACCCCGACAGTAGATTCTGAACTCTGTGCGGATTGATGTGACACTCAGATATCTCAACCTCTGCTCTTATTTTTCCCCTCATCTCATTTTCCATTTTCTTCCACCGTGACTGAAAAGTCCATCTGAGTCTTAATTAAAAGCAAAACCACCCAGATGATTGTCCTTGATTCATGTACCAAAGAAAATCAATGAGTCATCATTGCTTTTTGTTATAGCGGGTGACTCATAAGGGCATTGATGAGCACGTCTGTGACTGGCCATCACAGTAACTGCAGCTTCTTAAAGTGCTGTTGAAACACCCATTAACCTATTTATCACTCCTTCATGCTCAGAGAAACTTCCCTAACTTTGAGTCCTTGCGGATCTTTGAAAAAAAGTACTTACATAACACACACACACACACACACACACACACACACACACACACACCTGCCATATTTCTGCTCCCTGTATCTTTCTCTCTCTCCCTCCGGAGCACCAGTGTATTTTCTTTTTGATAAAAGCACCTAAATGATGAATCGTACAGCATTCCTGCGTCTCCCAGTGCCACTCCAACTGACAAAACATCAAGTACCTTGTCCTGCTCCATTCTGTCAGCGCACATCTTTTGATTAGTACACACAGCGAGACACCTGAGTGCATAAAGGATTCCTGCTTTTCCCATAAATTACACATCAGGGGTTGCGACACCAGTTTTGTGTGTCACCCAATCATAGCACCCCAGGATTTCAGCTGAGGAAGGAATCATGTTTGAAATAGCGTTGCTGTGCTTTTCATTATGCAAAAGTCACAGACAGGCTGTGGAGACACAGAGATGAATATCACAAAACTCATTACTGCATTTTTAATCTTAAATCACTTGAAACCCTGCAGTCACAGTTGACATGTTTTTATTGCGTAATTCTTTCAGGAGCTGGTGAGGCGACGTAAACCTCTTGTAGGTTTGTCTACACACTTTTTCACAATGTTATGAAAACGCGAGGAGTTTAAAAAGCTTCACAACTGATGACAATTATTCACGTTTCTCGCCTTTGGGAGAAATCCAGCAACAGACATGAGGGATTAAATGATTACGATGAACCAATGCTGCTTATACAGTATCTGATATTGGCATTTGTGTGATAAGTGTGGCCATGATATACAATATTGGATTTGAGGTGACACCAGATCTAGTTAGAGGGTAAACTTGTGAGATAAGATAGCAGGCAAGGAATGTGGGATTTACTCCTCTAATTTCTCCCCGAGGCTCAGGCTGGTGAAATGCTTCCTCCTCTTCCAATATTTTCTTGTGACGTGGGAGCCTCAATGGTTTTTGCAGAGAGGATGTAATACAAACATCTCAAGGATAAGATTAGCAGTAGCCAGAACTTTAGAGGCACTTAAAGCAACCGTATGTCACTTTTTCTTTTACCTTAAAACAAACTGCTGCAAAATTATTTTGATGGTACAGCATCTTTTAGTAGTGTGAATGGTGCTTCAACCACTCTGCCCCCTCCATCATTTCATTCTGCACTATGTAACTTCAGTGAGAGGGTAGGATCAGTTTTTAACACATAACATTAAGATGTCATGAATTTTGGTTGTAGTTAGCACCTACATTATGTCTGGCAGGACTTCCCTAATGTTGTGCTGTAGTATTCAGTCGACGGCCTCAGCCACACACTCAGCACACCCGTGGTTGCAAAAACGCCGTTATAGCTGATGTGGAAATACTGTGGACAGTGCCTGCTCAGGCCTGCGAGAGCCGACCAATCAGAACAGACTGTGCTTTTCTGAATAGGGGCCTTAAAGAGATAGGGACTAAAATGGAGCGTTAAAGGGGGACTATGTCATTTCTTTTTAATGAATGAAATTTTCAATATATAAATTCTCTTTGTTTTCATGATTGGATAAACTGAAAAAACAAACCGACATTAAAGGCCAACAGAATTTCATCCTGTATTACTTTGTTTATATGTGGCGGACCCTGCCAACTTTCTAGCTTCAAAAATGGGTTCTGATCACTATATTTTCCTCTGAGAACAACTTGTTAATTCAGTTATGGGAAATATTTCTGATTAAATATTAAAATTCTGAGTTTGAACTTCTTCTCCAAATCTAATCAAAGTGCCCCTTTAAGACAGAGGGTGAATAGAGGTACATTTTCTAGTAGACACCAAAGCTAAAACTATGAACCTGGAAATTAGCACAATATGGGACCTTTAGGGCAATCTGGAACAACAAACAGAAATCCAAATAAGCCAAATCATGCCGAGGTCTGGCGAGTCTCAAAGGGCATTTGCTTGGGGGCAGATATTAATTCAAACAGATTGTATGATAAAGACTGACAGTGCTCTTTGTCCCGGAAACACTGAGTTGAATTTATTTTAATCCTTCGCTGGACATTTTTGTGCAGCATGGCCTGTGTTCTGTCCTAAAACTGCCAATCCAAACCTAAATCTCCTGACTCAATCTGAAGCAACACATTCGCCATGTAGTTTTCAGAAACATGTCTCACTTTAGATGTTTAATTTTTCCTTAAAAAGTTATCGGAAAGGCCAGGGGGTTTTGAGAGGTGGTGAGTCAGGTCATCATGTGTACAGTCAATATTTGACTGATTAGTTTTCAGCTGCAAGGCTCACTCTGCTCTCAGAGGATTACTTCCAGTCCGAAATCTTCTCAGTAAACCAAGCTCATGAGATTAATCAGGCTGGTTTTTGCAAGGCTTGTCCTTTGGTAAAACAGAACATAGATAACACAAACACCGATAAACTGTGTTGGCAAGGAGAAACAAAATAGCCAAATTAACCAAGAGGAACATGATGGACACTTAATTAAATACAAGTTATGCTGCCAGTATATGGACCACCTTTGTCACAGTGATTGAGCTGTGTTTTGTTTAATTTTATTTTGGTTAAAGCTGCAATCATCATAATTCTTATGCCAACAATGACTGAAATGATCATGTGTATATGAGAGGTCGCCGAAACGAACAAACCCACAGATTATTATCCCCCAACTCCACAGTTGCCCTCTTTACTGTGGAGCATGTAAAGCGTCTTTTATCTCTTTATCTTCTTTTTTTAAACCACTGGACCTAATAGTGGACACAAACATGACTCAGTATGAATCCCAATTATGCTGTGTGCATAACCAACTACTTTAACTTGAAAGTTGATTTTATGTCAGTGTTCAAAACCTATTTCTTACTCCAAGTGGCCAAAAAAAAAAAAATCCCAACCATCCATGAAGTGCCACAAAGCTGAACCTTGAAAGGCCAGTGCAGGTGTAGTCATCTATATTTTATTAATTATACAATCCACATGACGTGCTGCTGAGGTGAACAGCTGGTATCCTCCACCATTAACACAGACATAAATAACAGTATAAACATAAATGAATATTAATGCATATCTATTAGCATTAGCTTTGTTGGCCTGGTCCCTGTGGGCAGCCCTATTAGCTTCAGCCTCACACTGGGCTTCAGCATCAAGACTCATCATTGTAGCTTCAGGAGACGCAGGTGAATCGCTTGTTTTCCTCTGAGAGAACAGTCTTCTCCGTCTGAGTCGTGACAACAGCTTGCTGGTCTTGACGGAACAGCTTGTGCGTGACTGTGTTTAAGGCTTTGTGGATGGGGTTTTTGTGTATGATGCCTCATAGATAGATCCTATGCAGATGAAAAGCAGCACTTGTCGGATCTTAAGTTTGACATTATATGATGATTTGTAATTCTGCAGTATAAAAAGAAGTCAAAGCAGTAAGTTCTAACAAAGTTTGACTTCTAGTAGTCTATCTAATGCTTCCGAGTTTTCATCAGATAAGAGTTTCCGTGAGATAAGACGATTAGGTGCAATCATGCAGAAGAGATAATGTTATTGCTTATTATCTAATTTTTCCACATTGTTTCGTTTGTTTGATTAAGCTAGCCAAACTATTCCTTATAACATCTCCAGCACTGTTCTTCACTGCACTCAATCATTTGTGGCGAGTTTCTTAAATGCCTTGTGATTAATTCAAATCATTACGAGTGTGCTTTATGTACACAATTTGATTGAAACATGCATTGCATTTGCATAATTACAGTGCTGTAGAGTAGGGCTTATTGTTGCGATCCAATCTAAACCACTCAGACTTGAGGCTTTCTGTATTCAAGGGGACTAATATGAAATCACACAAAATGTATTGTGTACAGTGTTCTCAATTATGCACAATTACAGACTGGCCTTTCAGAGACACAAAAGCCTATTTTAGGCTAACATTGTCGAGCAGAAAGGGTTTGTGGTTGTTTTATAGAGCTAAATGGTAGAGTAATGATGAGGGGGAAAAGATGAACAACGGAAGGAAATATAAAAAGTCTTTTTACAAGAAAACTTCTCATGATAAGTTAGATGGAAACTATGTTTAAGTATATATTTAGATTTTTTAAAGGAAATGTCAGAGACAATGTGAATAGCAAGCTAGCTATAAGTATGTATGACAGACTACAGATGCTTTTAAAAAAACATTCTGCTTGTGTTACATGTTTAAGCACTTAGTGTTGTGCGAACCATATTTCTGAGTTTTACAAATTTGATTGAACTTTTTGCAGCATTTCAATCAGTCTCTGGTTTCCATTAATTTTCACACAATATAAAAGTCCATTAGCTGACTCTTGAAACCTGCTTGAGTGCTGGACAACAAGAAGGGACACAAAAGCAAGACACAAAAAAGGCAGGCAGGTTGAAATAAAAAGCGAGCAAAAGTCAGAAAGAAAGAGCCAAAGGTATGCATCAAAAACACAGGAAGCAGGGGAAAAAAAATAAAGAAGTAAAACAATTCAGAAACTTACAGGGTAGAAATTGAAGAAGCACTTGACAACAGGAGGAACAGGACTGACACAGGGATACAGAACAGGAACAGATGAACTAACAAAGAGTTACTGAAAAACACTGGCTTACATAGACAGAACTAAAAAACAAATGGAACACAGGTGAAGAGGAAAATTAAATGGAGGAAATGAAAAGCAAATCATGACACAACTCCACCATTAACTCAAACTAGTCAAGTCAGTTTTCAAACAACTCTGTGTTACCATGTACCAATGTGCAAAATTCTGTATGACAAAGATATATAATTTTATATCACGACGTTGACATAGAGTACATTTTCTGAAAGATCAACAAACACATTGTTAATGGATAGAATAGTCTGACAGTAAAGTGTTTTTGGCTAATATTTTGTTTGTTTATTTTATTTAAAAAAGGGACAATGCACATTAATGAATGAATACATTCATTCATTAATCAATACAGAAAACAAGTTAAAATCAAAGTACTTCTTTGTCATATAGATGCAGAAATCAGCTATTAACTTAAAGCAAATATAGACAACTTTTTAACTTTCCCTCCCAGTATTTTCCTGTGGTGTTACTGCCAGTGTTGCTGTCACAGGGACAATGTCAGCAAGATGGCTACAGCTGGCAGCTTGGCTACTGTTCAAAGCAAAAGCAACTATAAGAATCCCAACTCGACCTAGAAACCATGATCTCAGTCCTATGAAGATAATAATAATGATAATAATAAATAGGCAGGTTTTGTTACTTACTGATCTAGAAGCGACAATGAGGGTTTTGAACATTCTCAAGTCCCAGTGGTAAGAGGGAACACATTTCAGGGAGGTTTGACACAACACCGGCGCTCTCCATTGACTGAACGCCCATCTTTTCATTCCTGTTTTACCTCAATTTCTATCACTCTCCTTCTTCATTGTCTCCTTCATCGGCAGGTTCTTTCTCTCTCTCTTTTTTTTTTTGTTGCAGTGTAGAGTTTCCATAGTTATTTCAGTTGTACTACCGTTACCTGGAGATAGTGACCAGGGAAAATAATGCCTCTTCCTGTTTTGGTTTGCACAATTGCAGATGCACTTCCTTTGTGCCGTAATGCAACCTTCATTGGAAGATCGAAAAGCATAGTAAAAGACATCTAACTGTGCAATCAGTATTTACTCTGGAATAATAAGTAATAGCAAAAAAGCTGTCTATTTATTTAGTGTCGATTTAAAAGAGATGTTAGATGGATAGCTACCATCTCTGATGGTATACAAATGTATTCTCACAGTAAATAACTGTATTGCCTTTTGACATGCTTATCATGCAGTGACCTTGGTAATTGAAATATGGAAAGGAATGGAAACCAATGGCTTCCTGAAACAAGACAAATAGATCCAAGAATACAACAACTGTACAGCATGTACTGAAAACAGAGAGCAGAAACATTAAGTGCACATAAAGTGTAGATACTACTGGGTTTTGCTATATAACTGTCAGAACAAGCAGAGTAAATGGTATTTTAATGCACACCAATACTAAATCACTGTCTTAGATGCTGCGTAATCCATTTTCTTATGCTTCCAGTCTGCTGGCATCCTCACTAGCCGCTAATCTGTTTCCAAATTCTCTGATCGACGACCGACAGATGCAGCATGCACTGATAACTGGGTTTTGAAGTCCTTATCTAGTTCCCACACCATCAAAACAGTGCCTGCTTCTATGTGAGCTGCAGCTCAGGTGTGCCCCACAGTTACCTGGGGAGCGACAACCAGCCTGCCAGAAACACTCCCCATCCTGAGCACTGGAGGGGAGCCAAGCATTGTGGTCTTGCATGTGTTGATAAAAAAGGTAGGATGTCCATAGTGTCATCACTGTCAGCCATTATCAGTCCTACTAGTGGAACAGGATTTTTCACCCATGTGCTAATCAGTGACAATACTTGAGCATCAACGGGGCACAACACTTGACAGTCGTGAGAGGAGGTCTTGATGACGGTAAACACGAGTACAGATTTCCGACCAGATGCTCTGACAGTTGTTTGAACGCTTGCCTCTTTCAAACCGCCCCGCCTTTTCTCCCCTTAAAGAAAGCAAGATCAGGGCAACGGTTGTCAAAACACACAGACAACATTGCCCCTAAAGTGGAAATGCAAAGGTTTATCTAAAGGCAACTCATCAAAAACAACCTTTTAATCGTCCAGATCAGCGGGAGAAGAGGATATCACCCTGGTTTATCTTTCATTTGAGACAGGATATCAGATGACGCTGATACGGACCCTTTCTCGTCATGCACAATATCTCCAGGTCTCCACTCTGATTCGAAATATATCCTGAGCTGAGTTCAGAGATTACTCAAACTCTCCAGAGACGCATGAAGATTGATAATGGGGGAATTTTTGTTTCGTGGAAAAATCAGTTACACACCCATGCCTTGTCGCTGCTTTTTTTTTAAATTCACACTGGACCTCTCTGACCCTAATATCCGTACCTTTGTAATTTGTGACTGATACTGCTCCCCTTTTGTAAATTGTTTTGTTCAGTCTGTCTATTTCCCTCTTTCTTTTTTATCATTGTCAGCTCTCGCTTGTAATGCTGCCCCCCCTCCTTATTTTTTGTTTTGTTTTGCAAAGCAAATGGCATCTTTAGCCTACATAGATGGATTCCTCCATTATTTTCAAAACAGTCTCTGGCATCCAACATCATGTGTGAGCGCAAATGTCCTATTCTTCTGCTCCCCTCTCGCTCTTTCTGTTACTTCTCATCTGTGCGCTCTCCTCTTTCCCTCTAATGCTGTTGAATAATGGAGAGACTGCATGCAGTAGTCATGCTGTCACTCAGCCAGTGAGAAGCAGGGGGCATGCAGTGAATACATATGTGCGTGTGCATGTGTGTGTTGGCCTATCCGTCTGCATGCTGAAGATTAGCCTTGAGGGCACAGGCAACCTCCCCACAGCCAAACACACACACACACACACACACACACACACACGCACACACACGCACACACACACGCACACACACTTTTGTATACAGTACATTCACACACTTAAACGTGTACAGATCATGCAATCAGCTGTAACAACACAGCCTCTTCGTGTCTTCTCTTGGTTTTCTCCCTTTATATTCTGAAAAATGTAGACCCATATATGATGCAACAAACTCACCGCCTGATAGACAAACCTCATTTAACAGTCATGTAGGTATTGCTTAATGGTGGCGCTACATAATGCATGAGTGGCTCCCTATAGCAAGAGCACAAACATCACAAAACAGGGTCAAGAAAGAAGATGAGAAAGAGAACCACAAACAGATAACACGGTGGTGAAATCCATGGTACTGCAGGGCAGACATGCAATTATTTTGCATCCGATACTCTGCCATCCTCGTGGCTAGGCTAGGGGGACCCCTGCTGCTAAAAACAGCTGGTAGATGGACTCGAGACATCCAATCCCTATCTTTAAATTGACAGACTGGCAGGAATACATGCTGCAATAACCGGTGCAGGCCTCTCCACACGGTCCTCCTATTTAGTTGGCCAGATTGCCTGGTTGTCGATAGTCTCTAGACAACACTTTTGACTCCGAGAGAGCAACCAGGCGAGTACAACATCTGGGGTTCCCTACCAGCTGAGCCAATAAAATGGTTGTGCATACGAAATGGAGAGAATGTCAAAAAAAAGGGAAGAATACAAAATGGTATTGATCCAACGGGGGCTCATGTAAATGGATCGAGGGGGAAAAGTAATCTCTCTCTGCATGTTGCTCTCTTCTTCCATTTCTCCATCCCTCTCTTTTCCCAGTCCAGTGCCCGTCACAGCTGGGAAGGGGCTTTTGCTTGCCTTTGGCCCAATTAGCCAGAGCTTAAAGCGCAAAGCATGTTGAGCGGAGTAGGTCCAAGCTTGGTTTAGTCTAGTTCAGCATGGCTTGGCTTGGGGTTGGCTCGAGTTCCTGCTTTTGAGCTGCTATGCAATTATAATTAAGGCTGTCCTCTGACACATGCACACAAAGAGGAATTATTCTCCCCTCAAACATTTGTGCATCTCGCATTTTAGCCTAGACTTTTCTCTTGCTGTCTTTCTTTCTTACTATCTTTTCCACATACACACACACACACACACACACACACACACACAGACACACACACACACACGCACACGCACGCACACACACACACACACACACACACACACACACACACACACACACACTGACTCGCCCCCACAGCACACAGTTTGGGCTCGACGATCTGGCATTGCTTCACAAACAAACAAAAACTCCCAAAAGGGAAAAGGGAACAATACCATTTCATCCCTCTCTTTAATAACCTCATCCTTTTTGCTCCCGTAAACCTCCCCGACTCTCTCTCCATTTTTTTTCATCTGTCTCTTACTGTCCCTCTGTTTCTCCCTCTTTTGCTCTCTAATCTCAATCACTTTGTTCTGTGAATTCATTAAGCCCTGTACTATATCGTCGGTGTCAAGGATCAATGCTTGCCATTGGAGCTGCTCCCAGCATGCACTGCCACGCATGGCCGTTTTTAATGAGACCCGGTTCCATCTGTCCCGCATAAAGAAAAAGAAAACTAAATTTTTTTTTGTCTCGCAAAGATGTTAATCCTAATGGTCCTTTATCTGTCAACAAATGTGATAAATTACACACCAAATAACAAACACTCATCATCATTTTTTGTCACTTCTCTAAAGTAACTTGTAACTTGTAACTGAAGCTGACCAATAAATGGTCAGCTTCAGTTACAAGTTACTTTAGAGATTTAGATTAATAGCAATATAAAATCAACAAATCAATTATGATGTCATTTTATAAATTAAAGGTGCATTTCAAATTCAAACTCAAAACAAATAGGGGGCATCACATCACTAGAGTTACGGCTAACTGCTGCTAACTGTAGCTGCCATTAGCTAGTTAGCTCAGTTAGCCATGCAGTTGGTGGTCCTTACTGGGGGTTTGAAACAGCAGGGGACTGTTGGTGCTTACACATAGGGTGTTTATCATAGGATGCTTAGCGTGCTATCTTCAGTAGATATATCTGCAACAATACATAGACATCATAACATCAAAACTGTTATTTCTTCACATTCTGAATGTCTTCTAAATTCGTACATGTTGCACCTTTAAGAAAGCTTAGAGATGACAGGGAAACAGGATGAGAGAGAGTGGGGTGCCATACAGCAAAGGGCCATGGGTCAAACTCGAACCCAGGGCCCCTGCAGCAAGGAAAGGGCCTCTGCACATGGGACGCCCGCTCTACCAACTACACTGTGGTAATGCTACTTTTAATTAATATTAAGTTCTGAGTACTTCTTCCCCTTCTGCTTGTCCACTAATAGCTGCATTGCATCACTTTTCAAACTAATAGGTTTTTTAATGATAGGAAGGCCAAACCAGAGCCTCTGCGGAATTATGGTATAAAGGTTAAAGGAGGTCTCCTGTATCAGAATTCAACAAAGCATGCTGAAAGAAGGACCTCAAACTAACTGCACAGCAGCAGTACTTTAAGATGCAACGCAGTGTCTACATGAGAAGTAAAAAGAAAAATACTATTCACTGTGGAGGCAGAAAAGCTGCCGCCAAATCTGGTTTGCATCCAGGAAGCAGCAGCGAATAGAAATAGAGGCGAGAGATGAGAACATGGACCTGCACAGACAACCTTTCACAAGAAGGTTTTCCACATCCAGCTCACATGGCTGACACAGTGGAGATGGACCGATCAGGCCTCCGTCTGTCTGTGCAATCCACTGTCACCACGGCACAGTCAGGTCCACAAAGAGATAGGCCTCTAATGGCTCTGTTAATTTTTACACACAGACACAGATAGACACATACGGAGACAAACTCAGGCACACATACATACACACACAAAACCAATAGATAATTGGGCAGGAAACCATCATCTAAATCAAAGGTTCTGTGCCAGCTGAATTCCAGCCTAGTCCACCAATGAGCCTCGGGATTGTGAAAAATGTATAAAAGAAAACAGGGGGGGAAAATGACAAATCACCAATGCTCGGTCCAAGGAGAGAGAAAGATTTGTTGGAGACGCAACGTGATGCATAATGAAAATAGATGCCTGTGCCGAGGCTTTCCGGGCACGCTGTTGGTCTCCATTTAAAATCAATCCTGTCAATGTATCATAAGTTATTTTGACAGGGAGCAAGAGGCACTTCAGGAAACACCGCTTTAATGATGTCTTTAACCTGCCAGTAATTGACCTCCGAATTGAAAGGGAGAAACAGTATTAAAAGCCTGGGGCAGGCGATTATAGTTCTGTGCTGGTTGCGCCTGCTATACATCATTTCTGATCAGACTTGGGTCAGCATAAACCAAAGCGTTTTTCTTCTCCTCGTGAAGAAAATAAAGAAAAAAACAGAGGTCTGTGTACAGTACAGAATGACTCCACTGCTGGATGGAGCAATAGGCTCTGTGTTTGATTGGATTTATGTGCTGTGTATACTGCTGCCTTGTGTTTTTGTACCCTGCTGTACATCAGAACGCCACAGTGTGTCAGGTCAGGTGGTTTCTACCTTTGATATAAAGAAAAAAAAGAAAAGAAAAAGGGATAAGAAAGCAGAATATTTTGTGAATTTTGAGATAGCTGGATCTTTGGAGACATATTAAAATTCCTGCAGCACGACCTACAAGCTTGGAATAAACTACATCTCACGCATGAAGAAGCACAGCATCCTGCAGAGGCTTTCAAAGTGAAACTTACTGTACTTGTCACATTTTTTTCCTTTTAGTCAACTGCAGTAAAACAGATACACATGCCCAGATGCACGATGCACATGCGCCGTAAAACGAGCTTGAAATCCATCAGATGGCAGAACACGGTGACTTAAATACAAACCATCTGGCTGCATTAAGACTCCAAATGACATCTGATTTATGCCGCAGCTCGGGGAGTGAGGCATTAGCCTGCTATCAATTTACTATCAATTTGCGAAGTTGTTCAAATTTTCACCATAAATCTAATCATATTCATTCACATTTGAGCTGTGAGCTACCACCACAGCTCCACATACGGTGCTGTATCTCACGCTGCCAGTTATGTCAACATCGTTCGGCCCTGCACAGCCAGCACCCTGCAGACATCAGCTGCTCGTGTACACCGAGCATAGCCAGCAGCAGCTTGCAGCAGCATCAGTGCTAGCTAATGTCCACAGATTATGGAACCTGCTCCAGTTTAATTAACACTGGAACGATGCATTCAGCCATCCTGAGCCACCAACCTCCCTCTCTGTTGTCTCCAACTGCCTTAAAAACCTTCCACACCCCTGCTCGATTCTGCAGGGCCCGCTAGATGGAGGCAGAATCAGGCTCGGGTGGATGTGAGCATGTCATTGAGTTTTTTAATATGCTGCAGGAGGAGATCAATCTGGGGCAGCCAGAAAATGAATGAAGATGCCTGTGCGCAGGGACTTTGGAGCTCAGGCTAGGGCGGCGTGCGACAGAGCAAAGGGTGTGTGTTTGATTGTAATTACAGTCGTGCTTTGGAGCCCTCCTCAAGAGTCAGAGGGTGGAGGCAGGAGGGGTGCGGGGTTTGATTGAGGATGGCTGGAATGAGGGATGATGGGAGAGGTGGAGTGTAAGCATGTGTCCATATGCTGCTGGGATGGCGGGGATCACCAAAAGGAATTTTCACCTTGGCCAAGTCTCCCCGAAGCCTCAGGATGCTGTCCAAGGTTGCGAGGAGTGACGAAGACCGACACGTGGACACAGAGGAATAGACGGTTAGGCATCACGGCTGTGCGATTCCGTTTGCCAGAAAACAAATCAGAAATTAAGCAGTTATGAGCTCTGACAAAAAAATATGACATCCTAATCAACCACCCAATGACACATGCTGCTGGGTGGGGATGGTGTAACTTTGTAAATTTCTCCTCTGTAACCTCTTCCTCCCACAAGTGAAAACAGAATAAATATTCTGACACTGCTACTGATAGTAATGACTAGAAATGAATGACATCAGGATATAGTGAGAGTGGAGATTTAAGCATCCTGACATCCAGAAACACACTTGACATTTTCATCCAAGTGCGAGGTGACAAGCTGATTTATGCAATGAGTCAATGCCTTTTCAGAGACATTAGATGGATAAAGACACTCAGAAGTAAGCGCTATCACGACCCAAATAATGACTCAAGGCTCCAGGTTAAACCAGACTATTAAAGCTAGCAGTATTGAAAGCAGTGTTCCACCTTCCTCTTTTTCAAGCTTTGACCACCACCGGTTGGTTTCATACATTTCGTTCAGTTTTATTTTCTTGTGACTGACTATGTTGTTTATATTAAAGGTTATGCAGTATTTTGCTATTGTATTGTGAGTATCGTCATCATTTCAGAAAACTTCCTGTCCGTTTTGCAGTAAGCAACCCTCTCCCTCTCCTCTCTTTTCCTTTTTCTTTTCCTCTAGTGTTTTTTTCTGCTTGGCCTGTTTGGTAGTATTAGCCATGAGGGAGTGCTGGTGTAAGTACCAGAACAGGAGCCTCTGGCTCTCTGCGTGTTCCCCGGGCAGACAAGACCGACTCTTTATGGAGTTCTATGTCCTGTTTGGATAGAGTGGACGGGGATACCAGAAATGTCTTGTCTCTTTTACTGCAGGACTGTTGGAATACAAAGCTATTTAACACTCATTTTATAAGAGAACAACAATTGTTTGGAGTGACCTTCGACAGGTGGCCAAATCTAAAACATTGCACCTTTAAGCTGAGAGATGGCAGTGAGTGGACAATACGGTGTAGAAGTTAAGACTCAGCACACCAGCACATGTGTATTCACTTATCCTATTTGAGTAGGATATAAGTTGGGTGCAGCTTTACTCTGAATTATTAGAGGTCGCCATATCCTAATAAAACTGGTGAAGGCGCTGTCCCGCCCCAACAGGTGCTGTAAAACTAACAGGGGAGTGAAGGAGCTGTCAATCAAGCACACGGTCCTGAGAGGAGAACTAATCAGACATAATAAGTGACAACACCTGTGTGGGTGGACTGGCAATGTGTCGGGCCTTTGGTAGCTGAGCAGCCAGCTGTCTGCAACACTTGTGCCATCATGATTGTTTCTGTGGCTCTTACAGTCTTTCAAGAAATCAGATAGTGTTACGCTGAATATCATGATAGGGCTGAACATGTCACACTCAGCAGTGATGCAAGCTTCATTACAAACAGATATGAATTCTATCAGTGACAGTCATAGGTGTCAATGCATCACTGTCACTGATGGAATTCACCTGATGAATGTTAGTGATATGGGTCCAATAGTCATCCTACTTTTAGCTCTGTTTTGGGTTTCCACTTTACTCCTGAGGAACATTTCTGGTTCTTTCAGCTAAAAGCCAAAATGCTCACCAGCTAGTTGCTAACTTTGTTTCTTTGTTCCATCTACAGATGGTATATCAGAAAAACAACTGAAAAGATGGTGGATGAGAGTGGTGAGAGTGAACCAAAACAACTATGGAGTGTTCTGTATAACCAAAACAATGAGCTATGAACTGCTATTCACCACTATAAGCGACCCCATCACTTAATAGTCATTTGATGAATTAATCATTTAGAAATACAGGCTTTACGTTTTTCTTTTTTTCATTCTTGTTCTGAGTAGTCAAACACAAAGGTTTCCTCATTTGTCTCTCCATGGATTACAGTGTTACAGTATTTACACATCATTTATGAATAGCTACTGTAGTCAAGAGGTCATAGATAATATAATAATGTAAAGATGATAGAGAGAAGTAGGAGTTGCTGCTTGGGAACTCTACATAAATAGATGGAGCTCTTCTGCAGAAAGCCTGATAATAACAGAAAAAGTAAATACAGTCATTGTTCTGCCAACGGCTGTCCAATCTGTTATTGATGCCTAATGCCCAGAGAAAGGCATTCTAGCCAATACCAACACGACTGGCTCGATACTGTACAAACACAGTCGTCCTGTCGGCATTGCTGAGAGCAACAGAAGGGACAACAGAGGACAGGTGGCGGCTACATGTGATTCATTGTTCCTGTAAGAAAGCACAAGTCCCACTGGTCGCCAATCTCTCCTCCCTCTCTCTTTCTCTCTCCTTCGCTCCCCCTCCATCTCTCTCTCTCTCGTCTTCCTCTCTCATCTGTCTCTCCTCCTTCTCCTTCTCAGATTAGGTGTGAAGAATAATTAGCGGGTACTGAAGAGCCCCGGGTGGACTGCATACTCATGGGAGCCTGGTCACTTTCTCCACCACCAAATGTCCCTGGCAACACAGCTGACAGTGGGACTCGCTGTATTAGTAATGAGAGGTTCTGCACTCACGTACTGTATGTGTGTGTATCTCTGTCACCGATGTGTTGGTGCCTCTGGTCACCGCATGAAACAGGTTTTTGGCCCGGCTCAGATCTGCCACCGTTTGGAAGACTGCATTGGAAAAGCGTTAGATGACCGATAAACACTGTTTGACACAAAAGGGGCTCACAGATTCCATCGTGCTCTCAAAGGGAAAACACGCTCAATAAAAGAAGTCAATTAGTGCTATGAAAAAAGACAGACACTTCATAATAGTGGCAATTAGCTCGCTCATCTCCTTGTAGCTTCTTTCAACTTTCTGCCATTCGATACAATTATTTTTGATGAGGCTGTCAAAACAATTTGATGACAAACCTGTCAGCGGAAAATGGCGGGAAAAACGAACAATGTCTGATGATTTCAAAACCTCTAATTTCCATTTGTGCGAGCTGGACACATGAACTGAAGAGAAATACATAGTCCACACTTTACTTGATTGACGTACTTCTCATTCTGGCAGGTAGGCACTGGCTAACTTTTTTGAGTAACTGAGCTGTAACCATAAAACAAAATGAATTTAACTGCATAATTTAAAACTATTTTAGGTTGAGACAGTCAAGATGAGTCAAATGTTTCCCATGCTTGAGGATGTTCATTAAGGATAGTACATTTTAAATTAAGTTTTTCAAAGCAAGAGCATGGCCTCGTCTTATCCTGGAATAACAGTACACACCATTTATGTCTTTTAAAATGGTCACAGTATCAGATTAGGTTCTAATGGTTCCCTGAATTACTGCGGTGAGATGGCCAAGAGAAATGTCACTCTGAAGCCACACCAATCACAGTTTGAGGTCTTTTACATGGTATACAAGGTGGATAGAGACAGAGAGACATCCAGGAACAGAAATGCTAACAATACATCCTAGGTGTTGTTAGATTAGCTGAGAGGAGACCAAAGAAGACCAAAGAATAATCTTAATTTACAGTAGTAGCTCTGTGAAAATGAAATTAAGTACAATGGTGCTTTTAGCTAAATGCTAATGTCAGCATGCTAACATGCTGCCAAAACCATGTCAACATGCTGATGTTTGACAGGGATAACGTTTACTATGTTCATCGTTTTATAGCTTGTTAGCATGCTAACATTTGCTAGTAGCACTAAACACAATTTGAGCTCAGGCTTACAGTATAGAAATTCACCTAGTATTGAAGGTATTTGGTCATAAATCAAAGTTCAATCACAGTAACATAATGCTAGTCACTTGCTGATAGACAACTGAAGGTTGATTTGCATCGTGGCAAAATGAATTGCAAAAAATACAAAATAAAACCTCCATAAAATCATGAAAACCTGGACTTAAGTCGTTGATACACTGACTGACAGTGCAAATCCTCTGGGGCACACACAGTTGTCTTTCTCCATAAACTCCACCACATAAAATGCCCTTATGTTCAACTCTGCCCAACTCTGATTTCCTTTCCCAATAAAGCCCAACATGATTCAGTCATTATTCATCTGGGGTCATGAAAAATGATTTGAGCTGTACGATCTATTAAGCCCAAAAGACTCCAATTTTGATTTGAGTCAGCCAACATTCAGTGTCAGTGTCACGCCATTCTCTCAGGTTCTCATTCATACAACAACCAACATTGGAAAACCAAACTTAAAAAATATGTGGGCAATAAGTGTCTAATTTCATATCAAGCTGAGGAGGAAGCACTTGGCCAGGTCTCCAGATGGCAGGAGGAAGCAGAAGAGACCGCACTTTGCAGTCGCATCCATACAGATGAGTCGAAAACTGTGAGTCTGTATAATGTTGGTGGGGGGTGTTCCTGACACCCTGGCATGTCCCATAATCGGCTTTCCTCAATGACAGCATGGAGCCCATAGGAGAGTCCTGTCTGTCTCTTTCTCTCGCACACACACACAAACGAACAGATACGAATACATGTGCACATGCACACCTGGCTGGAAGCGCAGGGGGTCTCACACTGCCAGCTGTAGAGCAGGATACACACTGAGCCGCAGAGGAACACACACTTACACACATACACAAACACACATGCATGCAAAACATGAACACGCGCAGCAGAATCTAATCCACAGGAGAAAGTGTAATTTTTACAGCAGGCAGGATATTTCACATGCACACACACACACGGGCTCAGCAAGCAGCAATGTGAGAATCATCACGCACACATGTTAGAGGACTGAATGAAAACATATATTCCCAGTCTCACACTGCGAGGCCTCATTACACTATCTGCACACACACGCCAATGAGCAGCACTCAGCCTTATGAAGGGGACACACGTGCACATATTCCCATTCACCTCACACACGGTTGTTGCACAGAGTAATCTGGGCATCACATCGAGGTGGAGAGTGCTGCAGTAGACAGTGAGGCCTGCCATTCATACAGCCGAGGGGAGTGCAGCTGGGCAGAGAGCTGGAGCCACGCAGGGCAAAGCTATTGAACAGAACAGCAAGGAGCGTAAGCGCTCTGATGGCGCCGCGGCCTCTGACCTTTCTCACCACCTTACATCACCAGAGGCTTCTGAACATGCAATTGCAGGATTACTTCTACAATGTCAGAATGTTATTATGTCACTGAAAATAAATGTACATAAAAGGGTTCTGCTGAGGATGACATAGAGATATTGATGTGATGTACTGCCATTGCCGGACAAGGAATTTCTTTACTTTTTTTAATCTACCTGCTCTGCGAAAGTCACAGACCGTTTTTATGTCCTGTGGCAACCTGTGGAAGTCACCAGTCACCGTGTCCGACAGCCCCATGAATAACTGAGCACGGCTATCTGTCCCACCTCACCCGGGGACACTGCAGGAAGGAAACAAATGCGAAGGCCAGAGTGCATCAATAAAAGCCAAAAATTGAAAGACTTCTAAGAGGAGCAGGAGGTGAAACTACTTTGGCCTTTCAACAGCTGAAGCAGGTCCTGTAGGAGACAACGAGTCCCTGAGAAAACATGACAAATGATGTTGCATGCTGTGGGATAAGAAACTATATCAAAAGTCTTTATTTTCACTTTATTAATGTCGCCATATGGTGAATAATGACTCTGCCATCTTGCAAGTCTCTAATTCATCATTGTCAATGGTATATTTTCAATCTTCAACTCAACTTGCTGGAAAAAGCAAAAACATTTGATCAGTCTGCAATATATTCACTCTTCTGTCTTCTGTGCTCAGCAAAAAATAAAAATAAAACAACAGACCACAGTCAAATTAAAGTGATATGCCATCACAATGTAGTTTCCTGAGGACTTAAACCTCAGACGAAAGGCAATGATCAATGCTATGTTTTTGGTAATATGCGTATTTGCTTTCCTGTCAGGAGTAAGATGAGTAGATTGATGCCACTGGCACACATTGTGAAGCTCCTGAAGTATTGTTAAAGCTATGACAAAGCAGAAAAAGACAAATATTTCTAACCCCACTTAACCCTTTTTAATTGACAGCAAATAAGGATATTTCACCAAATCTCAAACTATTCCTTCAATTTCTTCTTTTCTGTCAGTGTCTTATAGGTTCTTTTGCATGTATAAGATCTAGAAGAAGCTCAAGTAGGCACCAGTAGGCGGTCGTCTCTCCCACAGTAAACACTGCTCCTGAAACGCCTCGTCAGTAGTCTCTCCTTTAATTCTGTGACTTTGTGACATCACACTATATGACCATGTCACTCATTAGCAAAATGTATGCCTCGTAGCTAGTTTTGCACTTAAGAAATTGATTTAGCGAGCTGACCAATCAGCACAGACTTGGATTTCAGGAAGGGGGCCTTAAAGACACAAGAGCTAAAACAGAGCATTTCAGACGGAGGGGAAATACAGTGCTGAAGTCCTGGACAGTGCAAGTAAACTGATGTGTTTTTTTGAGCAGTAAATCGTGTAAATTTTTTCCAGTAATAACCCAAAATAAAATTATGAACCTGAAAATGTACACTTATTTATGTTTTTTTTTTAACCAAGGCCAAGATGATGCATGCTTATTTATCTAAAATTTCACTTTTACTTAAACCTGGAAACTACTTAATTAGGACAGGAGGAAACATTGCTGCTGCACTGATAAATGTTTAACTGAAATCTAGTTTAACTTATTTGTGGCGGAAATGTCAGGTTTCTCCAGCAGCAATCTGTGAACTCAGTTTCTATCATCCCTCATCCCAGTGAGTGAATACTGAATGTGTGTAAACAGTTGGACTAAGCAAAAACTGTTTTGAACATTGTTTCACATTTTCGAATGCATGTAATCCTAGAATAACTTCCACATCCAAGACAGTGGGGTGAGCAACTGACTGTCTGCCCTTTGCAGCCAAACTGTAGCCTTAACAAATAGCCTCAACAGACAGATCTAAAGTACTTGTTTTTCATTAGAAAATCTCTCTTGAGAGCAAAATATAAAAGCTCAATAGTCACGGCTACTGTATGTGTCGTGTGTTTGTGTGTGTGTGTGTGTGTGTGTGTGTGTGTGTGTGTGTGTGTGTGTGTGTGTGTGTGTGTGTGCATATTAAGCTCATCCATCCTGAATGAGTTTGCTCTGTCAGGTCTGTATTCTTAATGAACCGTAGGGGGACCATATCGCTCGCGCTCCAGTCACTGCTGTGCAAACGTCCTCTAGCTGCCGCCGCCAATGATTCAAGGTAGAACCAAACATACCTGCTCTACATGACGTGTGTGTGTGTGTGGTGTTTGTGTGTCTGCTTGATGATTGGCCCACAGAGTGGTCGGCAGATCCACATGTGTACAGTCTCTTTTGCTCTCTCCAAGGTAATTGCCTGCCTGCTGGTGACACTGGTATCCCTCAATCCTTGTGGTGATCAATCTCGAAGAAATAGGTAAACAAAGCGGCATCTGTCCTTTAAAGCAGTCCATCTGCCCTTGTTAAGAAGTGCAGCGCCTTTAAACGGACAAATGAGGAAAAAAGAGAACGCAGTTGACATGGGAATGGATTCATATTGACCAAAAGCAGAGCGTTATTTCCTTCTGCTTTCCTGTGGCATAGCCATCCGCAGCTAACTAATGCGTCTTGCATCAAGCCTATCATGTCTGACTGGAGATCGCTTGTTACAGATATGATGAAGAGTTGCAGCGTAGCCACATTAATTAGGCCTCCATCACTGGCAAACACTGAGGATTGAATCAGCGAGGTGCTTTTTTGAAAGTGCCTGCCTGCCCAGGTGTGTGTGTTTGTGTGTACGCACTTGTACACATGAGTTATGAATATAGATTTGTGTGTGCACGGCTGTTGAGATCTAAGAGTGTGTGTGTGTGTGTGTGTGTGTGTGTGTGTGTGTGTGTGTGTGTGTGTGTGTGTGTGTGTGTGTGTGCGTGTGCAAGCACCGCATGGAGGGGGAGACCCAGCGAGAGTAAAGCCATGACTTTGGTTAACAGTAAACACACCACTGAGAGCTCATTAGAGTAGCTCTCTCCTCTCCTCGCTGCTCTGCTCCAGTGACAGGGCTTTAGCTCCAGCCATATCTGGCATCCAGCAACAAGCTAATTAGCGGCTAGCACTCATTACAGTCAGGCTAGTGAGCACAGCCCCTCTCCAGCACATCAACTGTATCCTGTCAAAGACACAGCACGCATGTTACAGTTCCAAATTGACTCAGATTGGAAGAGGCTAGGTAAAGTGCTTCGCTAAATAGACAGCGTTAGCCCCCATTTATTTAAGGCTCATCAGGATGACATATATAGGTTGTAATGGTTGGTGTTGCATCAGTTATTAAAGTTGTCCGACATCCAAGTCGTAGTGGTAATGTGATATTCGTAGACTTATTCTGTCTAGCAACCGTTTGCATCGGTTTTCCTTTAAGCACGAGGGACAATCATCCGGAAGTTTTTCCCCTTATGCTCGAGGCTGAATGTTCCATAAACTGAGAGGACTTGTCTTTCTGTTTCCTCAGAAGGTAAAAATTTGCCAAAATAAAAATCAACTCATTCCCAGGTCCCAGAGGGGGTTGTAAACTGTGCGAAATCACAATCAAATCTTATGTCTGCAAATTGTGTTTTTAGAGGGAAAGAGAGAGACTTGCTCTCTTATTAGATGATTTCCACTGGGCACATTTCTGTCTGAACAACATCCATTTTCAGTTTAAGCACCAGCTGACATTACTGTTATTGCATCACCTGAGAAGTACATGAGTCCATGATAAATGGCTCAGCAGATTATTATTCTGTGACCGAGGGCTGAACAACATCGTCTTTCTAAGCATAAACATTGAGAAATTCCAACTGTTGTTTATCAAAACGTGTAATTAAATGTGTATTGATTCCTGTTGATTGTCTTCAGCGTAAGCTCCAGGAAACAAATATTCTGTAAAACTGTAGGGTTGGGAACATTTCAGTGGAATTCCTAAGAACTGTAATCATGTGGTTGTATCAGAGAGATTATTTGATGTGAGACTACAAAGCAGTTGCAAGAGGTTCAACAGACAGACACTATAGGAATGAACATCTGGCACCAATATGGCGGCCGCTGACAGGTTATTTTACTGTATCCAGACGGTCATTCCATTCTGACCACATTTTTCATTGTATTCAGTTACTTCTGTCACCAGGGGGCTCTCTATCAAAGCAAAAAACATTTTTTGAAATGTTGAGTGGAGGGCCAGGCAGAGTGGGATCAGAGTCGACATGAGAGTCAGGTGCAGAGCCAGACCTACAGGAAGAATAAACACCCAGTTGTTTACTGAGAGGAGAGCTAAGAGATTACTTTTAAGCATTTGGAATTACAGTGATTTATCTTCACTCCTGTACATCAACCTGACTGCAGCAGCAGTCTTCACTGATCTCCATTGTTAGGTGTGTACTGTCTGTACTGTAGTGTTGATTGCCGACTGGAGCTGCACTTTACCTCATGTGCTGAATTGATGTGTGCAGTTGCTTGCTAAAGTTATCTTACAGCTAAAGTACAGTAAAGCAATCTGGCTGTTTGGAGCGGATACTGCGTGAGCAACTCAAATTAACACAAATAATTGCGTCGCTTCTGGTGAATGCATTAAACAAAGGAAAATCTATCACACATGACTCAGATACAAATGTTCACAGCCGAGTTAATGTTTTCAAGTGTTATTCATGTTAACTTTAGCCTCATTTGCCATTTTCCGTATCCCAGGAGTAACGACCAAATGAAATGCACCTCATTACCGTGAGTAAACTTTGACATGTTTCCAACTTTAACATTGTTGGAAACATTTGGGATACACAAGTGCACAACTCAACATAAATATAAAGTTCTACTTGTTTTTAGACATTTTTAGACGTATTATATCTTTAACACACCAACTAAGCAGCAGTTTGGCTCTTGCTGTAATTTCACTCGTTATTAAGAATGTAGCACACCAGGTAAGTAGCGTGAACCGAGCCCAGGTAGCTAAATCCCTGAAACAAAGATCCAATTAACAGTAAACAAGACCTGCAAGGTAAAAAGCAGTTAGCTTATTAAAGGCTAATTTACGGGAGTAACTCATTAGAAATAAGCAAAAACATGCTTAAACAAACTGAGTCTCCAAGGTTAGAGATCACACTATCAATATACATGATTATCATGCAGTCTAAGAAGCTGGAGCGCAGCAGCACACGCAAGGCTCGCTCCATATGTTAAACAAAAGGAACCACGCATCCTTAATCAAAAAGGCTATTCATCACACAGGCTGCAGCCACCATAATGATGCGCATAGATAAGGAGATAATAAGGTAAATGAGAGGGAGAGTTAAAATAATACCGTAGCCAGCACGGTTCATGCTCTGTTGCACTGCTGATGAATGATACAGGTCCCTCTAGTCATTTTGCAGCTCCTTCCACTTTTCTTCCTTTCCCTATTGCCCGCTGCAGTCCCACCCCCTTGCCTTTTGTTCTGATATATGGGGAAATGGGAGACGGAGTCACGCTGGAAACTATCTGTATTTTATTCATGTTGCATTTGCAATTCTTCAGAAGCATATTAGCAAGAAGGCGGACATAATTGCGCCAGCGCGGATGACAAATGCAGATAAATATACACAGACCAGAAGACAGATGTAGGCAAACACACGTGAGCCTCTCACAACTCACCTGTTGGAGCTGGCAGATGGTTCTGCCCTGGAGAACTGGTAATAACAGAACAATAGCCAATTAAGGAGTGACGGAGAAGCTGAGGGGGCCAAGGCAGTTCACGGATAGATTCAGTCAATTAGTCAAACGCTCCATTAGGAGACTGTCCAGAGACACCGTGTTGATTGCCTTCCATTATCCACACCAATTCACAGTGTTTGATTAGTATTATGCGATAAGAGAACGTGGAGAGGTGCTGATATCATATTGTGAGATATTTCAAACATGAGCAATGACTTCTATCCAAGTTAACCTCGGGAAACTAAATTATAGGTATTTATTGCAAGTGTAGATGGTAGAAAAAAAGAGCTTCAGCTTCACCGATCGGAACCTGTGACCTTGTGACTTCACCTTATTAAGCAGTGTCTGCACCATATCCTGCCACCCGTGCACAGGCACACACACATCTGTGCACACATGCAAATTGAGAAATGTTCCAAAAAGCTGAAAAAGACTCACCGTCTCTCTGACACATACACATTCTCACAAACATGTACAACAAACGTGTTTCATGCATTAAACATGCACACGCGTGCATGCCGAGCCACGTAAACACACCCACACATGCGGCGTGCTGACTCCGCCATCTATTTCCTCCGCATACGGCACACGGTGGTTCACACACGCCGTCACACATTCCTTGTGTTGAGATCAAAGATACGCTGTCTTCAGTGGTGCCCTTCCTTTCTTCATGACCTTAAGCTGTCAGTGTTATCTGCTCCAGACATGCACACAAACACACACGGAGCATCCCCGTACTCTCTCTTTGCTTCAAACACACACACACACACACACACACATGCATACTAACGAATCTCATGGAGGCAATTACAGAGCTGAGCCCTTCATGTTGGCTGGCTATCAAATGTTTTCCTCCCCTCTCACAATACTGTGGTGTGTATGTATCCTTTTTTCCAGCGGAGCTAGCATGATTGCTACCTTCACGGCCCTGTGTTCCTATATGAATGACTTACACGAATTTGCTTCTTGTAACTGCTGTTCACTGGACGTTTTAAGGTGTTTTTTTAACACTTCTGATGCCCCATAACTGTGCAGCGTTGCTGTATTTCATCCATGTTGTTGTATTGTGCAGCGCCGTCTCCATCTCTATTGTTCCTCCTGCCGTTGTGCGCCGACTTGTGTGACGTTATTGCCTCTTCAGCTCTATTTGTGACACCTTTACATTGCCGCCAATAAGGGGTAAAGCAACTTGCTGCTTCTTGTCACATAACAGCAACCATAGCAACCCATCGCAGCCAGCCACTTTGCATACAAATGATGGTGACAGAAGTGTGTATGCATGTGTGAGTATGCATGAGAAGAGCTGGTGCCAGTTTGCTGGTGGGTGGCAACACAAATTTAGTTGCGTATTGGTGTGTTTGGGTGCGTGCGTGTCTGAGTGTGTGTGTTCTCGTTTGCCCACATGCATACACATGCGTGTGAAGGGGAAAGGGAAGGAAACGGGGGAACTGGTGAGAAAGAGAAAAGAGTGAGAGCACAGAGACCAATTAAATTTTTACTCGCCTTTTGATTTCAGTGTGAATACACTGCAAGCGGAGGCCAGCGCTTGATCTGTGCATCAGATGGTGCTTATGTTCCAGGCTTTTATGCATGAAAATGCATGAGAGATGTGGAGCCTTTTTTCTGTCTCCCGAAGTTTAAAATAAAGGCTTATTTGATTGTAAATGCTCTTTAATAATTAGTATCATCGGGACATCAAGGTCTTTAATCTGGAGAACAATTAGAAACACATAAGAGTGATGGTTGTGACCTCCAGCGGCTTTCATGAGATAAAGCTTGAATTATATTTTCATTACATGTACCTTCCTTATCATCCTGTAATTACATCATAAATCCATTTAGACTCATCATTGATATGAAAAAACTACATAAGTAAAAAAGAAAAAAAAAGGAAGCATCATCTTCACCATCTGCTCCATCACAGCATAAATTTAGAATTTGTCACAAGAGCGTTTGATCTTTCAAGTCACATGAAAAATGATGTTGTTTGGCAGCTAATGGAGTTATAAATCGTTCCAAGTAATCTTGCCTAATTTATAGCAGAGAGTGACCCAGCTTTGTTACAGGGCAAACTAACAATGAATAATAAAGACGCATCTGCGACTGTCAGCTTGCGAACCTCGTGGCTCTGAGTTTGTGTGTGTGAACGCAAGCGCACATATACAAGTGTGTATACGTGTGTGCCTATAATCAACCTCATGCTTGCATGTGATTTGCATCTGCCTGTGAGTGTTTGATTGTGTGTAAGAGAGGAGGGGGGAGAAGGCATTTGTTAAGCAGTGGGGAGGTGGTGCTGGTGGTGGTGGTGTGAGGAGGGGGTCGTCTCTGCCTCCTCTGTCCCTGGCAGCCTGCCCAACATCTGCAGGCCTGTGTTGTAGCTCCGCTGTGATACCAGGGTGGTGTAGCCTATGATGGATTATGGTCATTGCGCAGGTACCCATGCAAAACTAATGTGTATATAAGCAGGTGTTAACAGCTACAGTAGTGTGTGTGTTTACATGGGGTGTGTGTGTACTTAGGAGAAATTCAGTGTTTGTGAACAGGTGTAATAATGTTGAAATGGTGTGCATGCAAATAAATATAGATACATTATTTGGATACGATCAGATGATAAAATATTGACATCTATACTGTATGTATGGCATCCAGTCTGAGCAGTAATATACTGTAAATGTTTATTGTGTGCTGTTCTGTTCACTGCACGGACCACTGATTGTAAGCAGAAAGCCGGTTGACAAACGTTGTAGCAGATCCTTTTTCATCCAACACTTCTCATGATGCTGTAAAATGTTTATTGACTATAAAGGGGCACTCCACTGATTTTAGATATAAAGACCACTATACATAGAGCACTACACAGCCGGTAGAAAACAGTTGCATAATGTCTTCACTGAATTATGAGCCTTCCAAAGTCTAAGTAAATAATGTCGGTAATAACATCTTTAAAACACCTGTGTTGTAAGGGGGGCGTGGAATTTTAAAGATGAAGGTATTGCTGTTGAGTTGCATTATGGCATACTAAAAGTCAAGATATTTGCTTTATCCTTTTTTTTTTATCTTTCTCTCTCAAGTCCCCAACTTTATTAATGTTGTTTAAAATGCTGAGTCAGATATGTACTATAAATTAGAAATTTTACTCGACAATGTTTTCAGGAGCTGACAACTTCCCCCGCTGCCTTTGTGATGAGTGATCACCTGCATTTATATTCTGTGTAAAGTGCTTGTAAGTGGATGATCAATCTGAAACACTGAAAGCTGATGAAGTAAGCAAGGCCCCTGTTGTAAATGACAGTCCCGACAAAACACACAACTACATTTCATTAGTTAAGATAATTTCATCATAAAGTGAACACATTTGTGAACAAAGTGTTTTGGTTAAATTCCGGTAACCACCTCAGTTGTTGACGGTATGATGTATGATGGATTTTAACAGTCCAACACACTTAAAACTACTAAAAAAGTGCTAATTCAATGCATTGTTTGGTAAGAAACACACGCATAGTGCATTATTTTCAAACCACAGTTATGTTTGATTTGTGCATTTCATCTATTAAAAAAAATATCGCATTCAGATGATGTGAAACAAATTTACATGTCAGGAAGATGAGGGAATGGTGGGGCTGAGAGACCGAGCGAGAGACCACTGTTCAAGATGAGGTTTCAATACTTTCAGGCGGGAGATTTTCTATCCTTATTCGTGGCAATAAAATAGTTATTTTTGACAAGCAATGGAACATTTCTGGACAATATTGGGTAAGCCCAAACATAGTAGTCTCCTGTCTCCAATCAAATATAAAGTTTTGACATCTCCATGGCCTGCAGACATAGCCATCATTTATTCTGGCGACTGGGTTGGCATGTGTGAATGCATGTGTGTGACTTTTCTCCATGTGGTGCCCACACAAACTGTGCCTCTCTTATCAACTGCAGCAGGCCAACTGACATTCCTAAAACAGTGGAAAGTACAACCTTTTCAAGCCTCGTCTTGGAGCTTTTTCTGTCAGACATCAGGCTGTTTTGAGTGTGTTTGGTTTTTTCCCCTTGGCTCTCCTTTCTCTTGATATCACATGCATTGCACTCCGCGTAGCCCAACCAGCAATGTCTGTCTATGAAAAATGGATTTCTCCCAGTCCGCATTGCCATGGCAATGCACAGCTTACCCGCCAGTTCTGCCCTTTTAAGGATTTGCATCAAAGTTGCTGCAGTGATGGGTGATGGGGAGGTGAAGAGGAGCGCGGGCAGAGAGTGAGAGTTCGCCCCTCACTCAGCATCTCAGGGAAAAGCTTAATTTAAAATGATATGATGTATAATAGTGTCTGTGGGTGCAATGTGGCTGTTTGTGTGCATGTGTGTGACCACTCATCTCTTTCAGCAGCACAGTTTACAATATTTTTTTATAAATCAGGTCCATGTGCCCCACCCAAACATACAGAAACAGAAAACACAGGAGGAACCTGCAATAATGATTCAGAACCGTGTCCAAAAGAGGGAGCACTCTACCACAAACAATAAAATGGAGTTTAACTCGAGGTCAAAAATAGAGTTTTGCAAAACTGGGGCAACATCATCCTAAATTATGCAGATGCTGGGGCAAGTTTCAAGCCAAAGCCAGTCAATAACATTTCATCTGACGTCTTCTGTCGCTCAGAAAAAGATCTCAGGAGTTCTAAATTCTGCCACATGCTTCAAAAATGTTCAGGTCTGATGTTTCAGTGAAAAACAAAGACCCATAATTCTTTGTGGATGTCTGCCAGTCTATCAAGACGAGACTGCGACTATCTTTTTTTTTATGACACACAACGAGACGCATTGTAAATCGCTGTGAAGTGTGTCGCTGGTGGGTTAAGAAGGATTTGCCGAGCCCCTTATCTTACCTTTGAACACAACTCTGATTAAGACAGAGATTTCAGATGGCTTGGATAAACAACCTGAGGTATTGTGGCATCGGGAGGCTTGTAAACAAGCGTTTGAACAAAAAGTGCAAAAACATCACAAGGTCTCGAATTCTGTGGAGGGTTGAGAAATCAACCGGGCCTCAAAAATCTCATCTGTGCTTTTGATAATGAAGTTGCCTCTTCATTACATTGAGACAGGGGGGGAAATGAAAGAGAAAGAATCAAAAGTCGTTTTGATCAATATTTCAAATACTTCCATTTCTTAGCAGGGTCTGTGTGGAGGAGTTGTTGAGACTCTGTAACTATTTTAGGGTCATGTTTTAATGAGACGATGGCAAGACAGTGTTGATCAGACACGTTAATTGTCAGCGCTTGTCTTTGAAGTAGAACATCTGCATATTATAGCTGCACACTCCTTAAACTGCAATTTTGTCAGTGCCATTAGATTGCATTTGTAATTGTTCTTTTTGGTCATTTAGCTTATTCAAAGCCTCTTTTTGTACATGTGGGGATGAGACCTTACCATTTGCTGGCTTTACATTAAGGAGAGTGTGCAGAGTTCTCCATGAATTATATATAACCAAGTGTAAACCCACTGTGACATCACCTGCTGGTTTCTGGAGCGCCAATTTGAAGCCTCAAGTTCAGCATTACAGCCGTCGACATCTTAGATTTTTTCTTAGAGCCAGAAGTGACCATACACTGTTTGCATGAAAGGGTAGAGCTCGGGAGGATATCCTGATTTTATCTGACTAAAAACTTGAGGACATGCTGTGGTATCGACCTGTCTATCACAAAGTAGCCACGCCCTTAAGCATACACTGCCCATCATGTATTTTTCTCTAAATGGAACCGTCATTTACAACATAAATATCATGCTGTACTAAATAAGACTAAGATACAAAGTCATTAGGAAACTGTTCACTGAGATAATTAATCAAGTGAGAAGTTGGGACATTTTCTCATAAGCTAAGATACAATCAGACTTTTTGCAACCGGTGGATTTTCCTGGAAGAATGAAGGTTAAAGACACTTTGGTACTGACTTCACTTTTTAGACCGTGAAGCTCAATCCATATTTTATTGAGTCATTGATAAGAACCCAATATATCAGCAGAGACAATAGGGACTACATCCTTCCGGCTCATTAAAATCTGCAGAAATCCTCTCTTGGATGCAGGTGTAGATGGAAATGAGCACGATGATCCAGTCCTGCATTATGTCACCTGCTCAGCTATCCAGTGAGTCCTCCTGCAGAACCTCTGGCTGACTGTGTCCCAGGACTGATACCAAGGTAAGGACGTGGTCACCAGTGTGAGCGCCCTCTCCGTCTGTTCCGTTCCACACCCCATTTCCCCTCTTTCATCTCGCTTTTGTGTTTGCTTTTTATGCAAAGCCTCTCCCTCTCTGCATGCCTCCACCACTGCCCTGACACATTGTTTCTCTCCTCTCTGTCCTGCATCATTCCTCCCCTCCCCATCCTCTCGCCTCCTCCCAGTCCTTCTCTCTTTCCCGCTTGCATCTGTTTGGTGTATTCCCAGGGGCCGCGAGGGGCCAGAAGGGTCCATGAATAAGTCATTAACACTGGCCCCCCAGACTCTGTGATCATCACCAACCTGTTCTAAAACATGGTTCCCCGCCACCTCTCTCGCTCCCTCTGCACCCCTCTTTCCGCATCCATAAGCAATGAAAATGTAAATAAATAAGGGATTACTGACTCTGACTGACTGACTGTGTGTGTGTGTGTGTGTGTGTGTGTGTGTGTGTGTGTGTGTGTGTGTGTGTGTGTGTGTGTGTGTGTGTGTGTGTGTGTGTGTGTATGTGTATTTCCACCTTAAGTTTAAAGATGTTTATCGGGCAGGTGAATTGACATGGAGATGATTTTGTATAAAGAGGAAAACCAGCTGAATCAATTTCCACAATGATTTCCAGTGTTTAAGGATAACTAAATCAAACAATGGTTCACAAAATCACAGTCAGCATACATATCTGAGGAGTTCAAATGAATCAGGATCAGTTCTATTCTTCTTTGTGTACACATTCACAGAAACATCCGTGATGGGCCAATATTGGCTCCAACACTATCAGTGCACAGTATATGTTGCCTCTTTTTAGAAAATGCTAATGCAGAAAAAAGACTATGGGGACGCTTGGGATAATTTATGATCACTAAATTCCCAGGAGGTTTACTTACTTAATTAGTGGATATTGGCAGATATATTAGTATCTGAATTGAATAACACACCTAGACATACAGTAGTTTCTTTAACAAACAGTGATGGTAACAAATTATGTATAGAATGAAAAACTTCTTCTTCAGTTGGAGGTTTTCTTAAAATGGCAATCTCTGCAGCAAATGCAGGTGTATTTTTGGACCTCACTGTTTCCCAGAGATCCAGTGTCAGCTGTGTGCGTCAGTCAGTTGGCAGTTGGCAGCTTTGCCACGTCTCCATAACAACACCATGTGAAAGTTTCATCATCCGCTGTTATTAGTCTTTTCTTTGTTTGTTCGGCCGCAACCGTAACAGTAACGTTAACCACTTACTCCCAGTGCTTACAACCAACACCTTGTGTATTTTTTGGTATTACAGCAAATACAAGGGGCTTTCATCAGTGGGCCATAGACAATCATCATTGTGTTACCTCATCCATCTACAGACAGTGACTTAACAGATATTTATTTCCATGAAAATCTTCAAGATTATCACTTCAAGCCCAGTTTAGACCAAAGATTTGTGATTCAACAAAACCGCTTCAGAACGTTACAGGGTAAAGTTGCAGCGGTGTGAAATTGACCCATTGTAGCTCGACTCAGGCCGACTGACAGCGTTTCCTGCAACTCAGCCTGTCCAGTCGCCGTTGGCTGGTTTTAGCACGTAATGCTTGTAATCACTGTAATTAGCGTCTACTGCTTGATTGACAACTTCACTGCTTTTCCTCTGCTCTACTCGCATTCACAACCATTTTCATTTCATAGTTTAAGTGTTGGGTCTAATGTACAGACTGTGTTTAATTTTATCTTTTACTTTTAAATAAAGATAATCGTCAGGCAAGATTAAAATGAATGAAGGTCAGGTTAGCTGTCCAACTCTTTCATAAGATGGAATATTACGCCACAGTGTTCACCTGAAGTAACCCACAAAGAGTGCGTCTCACAGGCAGCAGGAGGCTGTAAAAGTCCTTGGAGTCATTGCTGTCTGATGAGTTGAATTAAGAAAACAGGTCGATGGGCGGTTCGTAAGGTCAGCCAAAACTAAAAGCTTGTTGTATGGTAAGAATTCTAGATGTATTTGATCGATAAAAACACAGTTAATTAGTCTTCAGCTAATGAAAGACACTCAACTGTTGAATTTCAATGTGTTGCAATGCGACCAGATGCAGGACAGAAAAGATTTAGCCTCAATTAACCTCAAACTTTCGTTCTTGTCTGCTCGTGTAGGTGGGTCTAACGATTTTGTGTGGAGCAAGTTTGACAAATAAAAATCTGTATTTATTATTGTTATAGTTGTTTTGCAAGCAGAACCCATGGAACAGGTCAGGTTCAGGGATCTGACCGAAGGACACCTCAGCATGTGCGTGTACAAGCTTGTGAACCTGGCTCCATCAGATGAGGGACAACCTCACAAACTACCCAAGGCTGTCCTGCTGCTCCTGGTTGGGGGTGCTCCTGGCGAATGAGCCTGCTTATCATAAGTTTCACAAGGTGCTTCTCTTCCCCAGCAGAGCCCGCCCTGTTTTCATTGCTACCGCCTTTTATCGACATTCATCCATGCATGAAATTGTGCATATTATCAAAAGCCTTCTTTGTTGTGCGTGTTAACAACTTTATCAAAGCATCCTCGTAATCAAAGTGAGATTGTGATTACATTGTTGTATACACGTAACATGGATTTGTAATTTTTAATGAACGTCAGGTGGCTAGGTAACTGGCTGTCTCACCTCATAGCAAGAAGATCCCACCACAGTCATTTCAGTGTGGTGAACACAAAACCTCATGCTGCATTTTTACTTTTAATAGCTTTTCTGTTTTAAAAAGCAACCGACTTCATCACAGCTCTGCAAGCATGGCAAAAGAGAGTGTGCTGTGTATGTACTGTATATTTGATGAGGGCACGAACAGACTCAGTTTTAGTTCTGTAATATGGTGCTTACTGTGCACGAGGCATTGGTAAATTGTTATCTGAACGTCTACCTGACTTGGAAAAACGATAAATAAATAAATAAATGATCAATAATGACAGTACACACCATTGACCAGCATTAAATATCAGCCCAGTCTCTAGGATAAAACATTGGGCACTTAACGCTTCAGCAAACCATAATAGGTTCATGTCACAGGCTACATGCTATATTAAGATACAACATTCACATTAAGTTTATGACATAACTTTCACTTCTGCAGGTGGACAGAATGCTAGTGACATTTTTAGGTTTCAACATTTATAAGTGTGAAACCACTGGATTTTTTAATGTGGGACCACAGTGTTTTAACATTTGTGAGCAGAACAACATGTCCATCCATCCATTGTCCTTAACTGCTTCATCCCTTTTATGGGGTCGCGGGGGTTTTTGCTGGATCCAGTCCCAGCTGTCTCTGGGCGAGGGCAGGGTACTCCCTGGACAATTCGCCAACCGGTGTCAACTGCACATCAGGAGCAACTTGGGGTTCAGTATCTTGCTCAAGGACACTTTGACATGCAGCTCAGCCCAGAGATGGGATTTGAACCAGCGACCTTCCAATCACTAGCCGACCTGCTCTACCCGCTACAGTCGCCCCTAGAACAACATGTTTGTGTGTCAAAAGTATATTTTTGACAGGAATTCAGGACATCTCCACTGTGTTTGTGGCGACAGAACAGCCATGACAGGTAATTTTCAGCCCAAAATATGATATTTTCCAAACCCTAACCTGGTGGCTTTTTTGTAGATGCACATCGACGACATTATATCTAGCTTTTGGGTGGCGCCAACAATGATGTGATGCATTTAGTCAGTTTCTTTTGTTCCTTTTATTTCATCCTGCATTTCCTTGGTGACAGCTGTAGTGGGACCTTAATGCAGGCTCTTAACAGGGACAACAGCATGCGCTGGTCTGATCAATAAAAACATCGTAGACAAAACAAGACAATTATCTCCAATTTCTTCCTGTCTGTTTGTCCTCCAGCGCGTGGCTCTTCAGGTTAAACTTCTCCATTTCATCTAGGTCCTTATATGACCTCTCCTCTGTGCCTCACTCAGTCTGACATGACTCTGTGTTTTTCATCTCTTAACTCAGGTCCATCTCTTGAAAAATTAAACTCTTATATTATACAACACTGACAAGTAATGGGGAGCTGCGGAAAAGCATACACTCGACTGTGGAGGGTGAATAATGACAGCACTTACCCACTTTCAACAACCTCCTTTCTCTTATACTCTCTCTCTCTCACACACGCACACATAAACACACACACAAACACAAACACACACGCAGGAAATGGAGCATGTGGTCTATTGCCGATGATGTCTTTGACATTTTAATGTAGAAGTTTAGTGCTTTTCAATTCTCCAGTCATTTCTACTATGTTTCTTTCAACACATCGCACCAAACCGCATTTACATTCTGCATCAATATGTTAACCAGGATAAAGATGCATCCAGATTTCACTTCCTGTTTCTGGCAGCAGCCTCTACTCAGTGGCCCCAAAAGGCAGAATGACCCATGTAATTACAAAAACATACTTGTGTACACAGTCAAGCATTTTACCACTTTTGAGACTGATTTTTTTGTAAATTGAAGTAATGGAATCTAAAATACACATCTCATCTCTAAATGAGAGTAGCAAAATGTTCCTTATCTCTGAGCAGCAAACCTATCTGCTCAGGGACTTAGAGAAACAACACGACTATTGCACATTTAAAGACTCAACAAGCCTAATTTGCAACTCTGTAGTCCCGAGTGGCAGCTAGAGATAACAGTTTGAATTTCTCAAAAGTTTGAATGGCTTTATTACTCAGGAATTATGTAATATGGTGTTGTTGAAGTCTCTGAATTAAATCCCCTCTTTCTTCAGTGTCTGATAAGGCTGGCTATGCATAAAATCCCCATGGCATTGTTTTCAGCTGTTTATGAGGCCAGCCAGTCCTCTACAGATGGAGCTCTTCAGCTCTACATTGTTGGGAAAAGTATTTTGCTGTCGAAGTTTTTGATTCATCGCTTGGAACCTGGATCTGAGAGAGAATTTCTCACCGGGGAGGATTTGAGGATCCTCTGAAAAGAGCAGACAGGAAATAAGCTGCAAGTTAGAACATAATTACAACCGCTAGCAGCAAATTTCAATGGTTAAATATATTTAATAAAAGAATTATTAAATTATTAAAAAGATGATATAATGTTCCAATATTGTAAAATGATTAGAGCTGTACTAATTAGTACTCTTATTTGAGTGTGTTTGTAGGACTACATTGAGAGTGAAAGGGGTTGCTAATAAAGGCAAACCCACAATAATCATCATCTAGCTTTTATCCCTGGAAATCTATAAAGTATATTGGCATCCTTAAGCTCATTGTTTTTATGTTATTGTTTGATTTGATTTTTTTTACTGTTTTAGTTCATGTACAGGCTTAGTATCATTTTCAGAGGCAGCAAACAGCCATAGTTCAGAAAAAAAAGCCTTAAAAAAAGGATGCACTACCTGCACAGCACCAAATGACAGACAAGGTTGGTGACTAGCTGGTGAACATAGCTGAGCATTAGCTGGATATAGACCTGCGAATCAGTACCCACATCTTAGAATCAAGCAGATTGGGTGTAAATGTGACAATGTGACTAACGCAAATGTGAGCTAAGTACATTTCTCTCCCGTCACATCGCTGTGCTTATGGTGTGGCGAGACAGCTGCTTGGTTTGGGTTTGGAAAACCTCAAGGTTTGGCTTAAAGTAGCCCACCTGATTTAATCGCCACAAAAATGGCTGGCAGTCTCCACAAAGAGTGGAACTGTGGTCGCCCACTTGGCAGCTTTAGGGTTCCTAATAATGCCAACTCCTGATGTGACAGTCAGCTAATAGGCATATAATGTTGAACGTGATATGACACATTTGGTTCAAATGTCAACCCTGAAAGCATCTGTGGTTTGCAGAAATGTGAAACTGCTAACATTATATCCCAGTGACTGGGCCGCACCAGCACCTCTCAACTTTAGGTGAAGGTCCGAAGTGAAGTTATGAGTTATGCTGTACACTAAAGGTCCGGGAATGATAAGACGTGAGGTGTTCAATTGGTCACCTCACCAGAGAGATGCCACTAAAACCTACACATTGGACAAGCTTATATTTTCTCAAATCTATTTTGCATTTTTTTTATAAAAGATTACACAAGAAAAGTTCAATGATCCTTACACTGTGTCTCAATCTGGCCAGCCAGAGAAAGCGGTATATGTCCTTATTCCTTAAGAAGTTGTTTGCCAGTGACTCCAAAAACAACACATACTACAACAACCAAATCTTATAAGTTAGATTTGTCCTGATTACCTGTGCATGGTTGAGTAAACAGTGGTGAAAGTGATGCGGTTTCACCTGAAGTGTGAATCTATACGAGACTCTTTTAGCCCTAAGGTGTGAGTTGGATCGAACAGGGCGCATTTTCACGTGAAGTGTCCTGCCCAGCGCAGCTTTAATGCACTTTGAGACGAGCTAGTCGCAGATTGGAGGGTACTTTCAGGATGCTCTGATGGCAGATGAGTCCTAATGCATGGGGAGTGTATGAGCAGCTGTGTGCCATACAGGACAGAGGAGGAGGATCGCGGGAGGACAGCAGGAGGATACAGGGAGGGGAAGCAGGTGGGGCGGACGGGGTGGAGGAGGAGACGTCTGCCAGGAGGGCTGGCTTGGCTCTACGTTGGAGGGAACAGAAGGAAGAAAGAAAGTCTCTCAGGCATTCGTCATTCCTCTCTACCCATTTATCAGTCTCTGCCTTTTCCTCTCCCGTGTTTTCACACCACATCTGGACTCACTCTATCCATTTTTTCCCCCCTTTTCAACACTCGTTCTGCTTCCTGTCCAGGCTCCATACGTCCTCTCGTCCTTCATCCTTTTCTTTCATTCCTTTCATAGTTGTCTATCTCTCTTCTGCACCTTTTTTCCACTTCTGCCTCTTTGTGTGTGTTTTAACCATCTTCTCATTGCTCCATCTTTTCACAGGGAAAGAGCTTGGCGCGAGATCTGTGCCAGTGCAGTCTAGATTGTGCCACCCTACCGAGAGAGTGGGTGTCAAACACAGACACTGGCACAGCTTGCCGGGGAGATGGCACCACATTGAAGCCAATGGCTCCAGAGCAACATGAATATATGTCTGCTGCCACCCACTCATCCAGGGCCTGATCCCGTCAGTTCACTTAAATCTGAGGGGATAACTCTACTTCGAATTAAAAATCTTTCCTTATTCCTGCCTCGAGTGTGCAGCATGAGTCAGTTCGGTTTATCGCTTTATAATATACTAATGATTTAGGATTGTTTCATACAAAGATTTAGCCACTTTTAAGATAATCCCAGACAGTAATGGGTATTTTAGTAATTTGAATAAGCGGATGTGGACTGTTGGTAGGTATATTTCAAGCGATAAACAAGCTAGCACCTCTTTTTTTTTATTTAAGACAGGATTTAGCCTTTTTAATTCCAGGGCTCACCTTCCCACGTGCAAAAACAAATTCCCTCCACCAATATTTTGCAGGGGGGGGATGTCAGTGTTTCCTCGGTTGTGGCCCCACCCAAGACAATTGTGACAAGATTAAAAGATACAGACAGCCAAAGCTTTCCCTCTCAGAATGATAACTGGTGCAGCCAGATCTTCCGACAGCACTGACACAGCTCTATGGAGAAAAGCCTAGCTGAGACTTCGGACAAATCAACAGGAGAGGTTGGATTAGGCAGGAGTAGTTTGGGAAGACACATCTTGGTCCCAGTTCCATGAAGAGTAATTAAGTTATTCTTATTTTAAAAAAAGTTTGTTTATGCTTTCAAGTTATGCATGAAAAATGAGCTTTGACTGACAGATCAGATCAGATTTTTTATAGAGTCTCAGACATCAGCGTCAGTGACGATCAGTAAATCCAAATTCTTCAAGCTAAAGTTTTTACACCTTTTTTGCTGAAACTCTGGGTCGTCTTTTGGAAGCACCTGAAACCAGGCTGCCAGCTGCCATTCTTTTCAAATCAGCAAGCTGCAAACTTTCCAGAGCTATCTATTCAAGCTTACAGGTATTGAGTATCTGATACTTAAAAGACACATTTCAGTGAAATATTCCTTAAAGTCATCTCCCCAAGTAGCTCTGCTCAGCGCCTACCTGTGTGCAGTGATGCTGTGCATAGAGACAGTGTTTTATTCATAGCTTGCTTTTTGATTCTATATTGGGCCTTATTGTGGAAAGCGACCAAACAAGAACACTGACGAAAACACTTCAGTAACTCAAAGTAAAGATACATACATTAGCTCCCTAATTAGCAGGTAAAATTCACCACACATTTGAAACAGTCAACTCAGAGGCAGCGTGTTAAATCTCAGCGTCGCGGTTCAGGAGTTTGTGTGACAACAAACGGGAAAATGTGGAGGAAACTTAGAGCGACAGAGAAGAGAGAGTGCATAAGAGGTGTGGAGGATAAAAGAGCAGACAGCTTGAATGACAAGGGAGGGTTGAGAGACTTAAGACATAAGATGGGTGGGAAAGAGTAAGACGTGTGTCAACACATTAACAGAGAAAAACACGGAAAAAACAGAGAGTGATGTAACAAAGACAAAGGAAGTTGAAGACGCAAGTGCTGCTGATGTGCATCTTGTGAACTCTGTTCGCAGTGATAAAGGCTTTTTAGTAACATCATGATCAACACATTTAGAAACAGGTCAAGTGATAAAGCTTGTGAATGATGTGATGCCTTTGCAGTTCTGATAGAGGCCATCACAGAGTAAAGGTCTGAGTTTACCGGCACAAAATATTCTGGTCATTCTGAAAAAGACAATATTCTGCCTAAGCTGTTTATATGGCTGATGGAAATACTCCACTAGTATTGACATTTACATGCAGCACAGCTTCCCTCTTTCATTTGTTCAATCATCATTCTTGAAAAGGTCGGAGATGCAATATTCCTACATATCCAAGTTTTTCATAATGTTTTAAAGACAGTGTGTTTCTCCTTTCGAATGTTGTCAGGAATGTTGTCTTTTCTTATGTGCATGTGTCTTCTACCTCAGCCTTGCAAACTGTTGGGTAGACATGCACACTGCTGACTGTGCATGGGCAAGAGGCTCATTTTAATATCAGTGTCACTTGTTTTATGACACTTGTGTTGTTTGAATAACCAAACACAATATTCTGTTAACACAACCCCTATCCAAACCTGAATGTTGTCTGAATAAAAAAATTAGTGTGCATGTGTCGTACTGGAAAAGGCACTCGGACATACATGCCTTGTCCCTACCACTAAGCCTTAGTTTTCTTGTTGGGATAGAGGTGCAGGGCAAAGTGTTGGCGCTACATGGTCCTCCATACAGGGTTTTTTTCAAAAGGCACACTTCAAACAAACCGTTAACACAACAATTTAATGTATTATGGTCCTTTAAGAAGCATAAAACAATCAATTTTAGTTTTGGTGTCAGTGGCTAACTAGCCAGCTAGCTAATACATTGTTGTAGCTTATTTGAATATGACAACCCGGCATTTTAGCGACAGCAACTGATAATGTATGAGGTTTTTCCCATTTCAATAAGGGGAGATTCAACCGCTACCCCTTGTAACTCTGATCTTGGGGGCAAGGGAGCATTCAAAACAAGCGGTAGGGGTGACAAATGGAAATAGGTTTGAGCCAAGTCAGTAGCAGAAGTTTTTAACCAGCATCAACCATATCCAAGTTAATGAGCAAGGGAAAAATCAAGGTGAAATCATATAATATTCATAATATACAAGACGATTGAGATAAAGTAGGACATTGAATCCTACAAACACTCTGCTTTGTTGCAACAGGCTTAAATAATAAATGATAAATAATAAAAACACACCATCAGAACGACCAAAGACAAGCCAGCTACTGTTAGTATTGTAATTTCCACCCTGAGGTCTCTTTGCCAACAGAGAATGAAAGCCTCGTCCCATCCCAACAGAAATCTATGAATGCTAGGTGCACACACTTGACATGCACCCCAAAGATTACAGCTGACAAACACACACACACACACACACACACACACACACACACACACACACACACACACACCACGCTGTACCCCCTCCTGACCCCCTCAATCCCGGTGGAAGCACCCCGAGATCAGCGGCGCGACCGTGGGGTGGCGAGTGGCCCGAGCCGATGTGACGACCCCGCTCTGACAGAGTGTCAATACAAAGCAATTTACAAGCGCATGAAAAATCGACCCTCGATAACAGGCAATTTCTCTGCTCCGCTGCCTCAAGAGGCGTGACCCTCCTCTCGAAAAGTGAGGGAGGGAGGGGAGAAGACAAAGAGGAGGAAGAGGAGGAGAGGGGGTGATCATGGTCCAGTGGATGTGATTACAGGCCACTGTGCTAGAAAGTGGGGGGGGGCAGTAATAGGGCAGGGAAGGGAATTGGTGCGGGCGATTGTAATAGTGATGTGAGGAGCAGAGAAATCACTGTGATGAATGTGATGGTTGGACTCCACTTGTGGGGTGAGAAGGAGAAACAGAGACAGAGATTAATGGAGGAGGGAGGGGGAAGTTTTTAAAGAATTATGCAGGATGACACGGCGACGAAGGGAGGAAGAAATCAGCATACGAGTGGACTGGAAAAGAGTTTGCGTCAGGACAAAGTGGAGTTGGACAAAGAAATAAGGAAGGTGGACTGAGGAGAAGCAGGGAGGGGCAGGATTGTGTCTGTTGTTGATGAAATGTGGATCGTGTGTGTTTGCGTGTGTGTGTGTGCACTGCAGGCCACAGGTGAGGACAGAGATAATGACCTCATTCCTCTTCTCTTTTGCCGAGACACTTTCTTCCACACCACTCTATTCATCAGGCCCTCTATCCATCTCTTCATCCCTCTCTCTCCCCCCTCCCTTCCGTCTTCTAATTCTCCCTCCTCTCTGTGGAAAAAAGCCAGAGGTCACACCTTCATCCAAACAGACAGGAACACACACAAAGGGAAGGAATGGTGGCGTTGTGTGTGTCTGCGAAACGTGTGCGCATCTGCCTGTCACAGGGAAACACACGTACACACCGCATGGAGACAGAAGTCACGGACATAAATAGAAGAAGATTTTTCTATTAAGGCAACACTTCATGATGAGTTCATCTGTGTTGGGATCAAAAGCTGCCTCGGTACCGCTCAGCGAGAGGAGAGGTTGTGTTAAATGAACCACCGTCTGCCTAAATGAAGGTTTTTGGGCAGAGGCAGACGACTTTTGCAACTTTTTAAGGTTTCTTTTTCAACTAAAATAAATGAGATTCTTCAGTGGAGTAGCTGTTGTCATATTAATTAAAGGTTTCTTTGTTACTCTCGTCTTTACAACGACAGACTTTGAGATTGGTTGTAAACCTGCATTACAACTTTATATGTGCATATTATAGGCGCGATTTATAGGATTGTTGACTGTTGGGTATTGTTCCCAAACCCAAAGTATCAGTATTTGACAACCTGAGAATGAGATTAAACGGTAAGCTATTGTTCTTCAGAAGAGATTTTTTGTATTTTCAGGTGTCTATATAAGCTTATACATGTGTTTTTATGCACATACTTGTATGAGTACGTAATTAATACAATTTGTTCTATTCAAAATCAGCATGACCAATGTCAAACATCTTTTCCTCTACCTTCTTTGTATTCTCCAGGTTTGTATGCGTTATGCAGGGCTGTAACCAGGATTTTAGAAATGCAGAAGTCACACGTCTGACATGTAAAATTCCGTTAAATATTCAGTTTGGCATTTTTGGGGGGAAAAACAAAAGTTCTGAAGAACATTGACCACCAGGGATCATCCCTGTGGTAGGTCCTGGTTGAAGAGCCACACCAAAAGAGATTCACTTTGTCCTATTTAGTTTCTTCCTGCTGTCGCCTACAGAATGTGACATACGGGTGCTGGGATTCATTTTGAAATCTAAGCTGTCATAGTCACCGATAATACTCCTACGTCTCCTATTTGTCAATATCTAAGCCTGATTTCCACAAAAATTTAAAGCCAAGAAGTTGCTTAAATCTTCATCTGCCCTGAGATACGGACGTGATGACACCTGGTGTCCACAATGGTTTTTAAACCCTGGTTTTACATGTGTGATTGTGACAGCATTTAGAGTGTTATTAAAAAAAACCACAATCTCTCAGTAAATACTTTGATGCTGAATAGACATCTGTCACTGCAGCGACAGCTCACACTGCTGAGGAAAATTGTCTCTGACTCTGACATGGTATCTGTCGTCGTCAAAGGCGGGCTGACTGTATTATTTGTTGAATGTATTCAAAACATTTTCCCATGTCCCAAGTCCCATGTTGTCATTTGAACTTGAGACCTCCCGCGCACAGCCATTTCTTGAAATCTGCATCACAGACTGTTACTCATTTCTGTTTCTGTCTTTTCATGTTTTATAGAAGATATTTTTCCTGCCAGAACTTACAATTGGATCCTCCTTGTTTGTCTCTTTTGTGGGTGACAAAAAGAGGGAGACAAGCAGTGATTATTTTTCTGTAATAGTAACCATAGTGGCAGCGTTTTATAACCACATGAGCTAAGAGAGTACTTTGTACGGGGGAAAATTAATCAGAGGGGGGGGTGGAGGTAGATAATAAATGGCATTACCTTTTGGATGATTCAATTTCAGCCGGAAATGTAATGTTTGAGTCACAGCTGCATTAGTTCAAAAAGCTTGGTTTGGTAGGTGGATCAGAGCGGGGTATAGCAAGTTTATCTTCTTAATTTTAGCAGCTAACAACGTCATGTGCCCTGTGCATGTTCCTCTCTTCTCCTGACATCATGTTTGCCTCTGTCAGTGGGTCCAATCACACCACAGCCCTGCATCTCTTGCTTGAAGGAGCATTTCCTCTCTTTCCCTCTCACATCACAGCAACGAAGGTCCTGGGATTGAATACTGTATGTTTGCACTATGATCACAGTGTTCTCCTGCCCATATGTTGATATTATAGACATTTTTTAACCTGTACCTGGAACGCATTGGACTACCAAAACCCCCAAACGAAACAAAACAGAATTTCAACTTTCATCTGGATCGATTTCCATAAACCAAAGATGAAACACTCCGTCAATGACGTGAAACACACTGAATCGGCATTTCTACTCATACAGCAACTGCTTGGAGACGCCACGCTGATCTGCAAAAGGGCTGTGGGATCCAGCAGCGAAGGAAGAATCACCAACAGCTCTGCACAGCTGAATCGATTACCGGAGCCTTTGCACTCTAACTAAGGATCTGCGGTTGTATAGCGCGGCAGAGAGCGAGGGTTTATACACCTGCTGCTGAGTGCTGAATCTGAACACAGTACATCACACCAAGCAGGTAGTGCTTCACTGTAATGTACACCTCTAACTGTGCAACCGGTTCATCAAAGCAAAGATCCTTTTAAAGATACGTGTTTTTATTTCTCACATAACTTGTTTTTGTGCTGGTGAGGGCAATGAAAAAAACAAAACCAAAAAGGATGCCTTGCTTCATGTTGAACTGAATTACTTTAAATTGTGTTTTTGGATGTATGTTGTGCAGCAACTGCTTGATTCTGCTAAGACACCTGTTGATGTTTTGTGATGCAGGTTGATGAAAAAATGATTACTTCCTTTATTTCTTCTGCTGACTTAAATAAAGAGCTGATTGTTTTTTTCTCAGGCAACTTTGAATCGATCATCTGTTACAGCCGTCATCAGAGGTAACACAGAAACAAGACTGATGCATCATATACGGAGGAATGTGTTGCCACCCAACAGTGATTGTGCACCAGCAATATGCATTTAAAATTTCCTCTCTGTCACTGTCAAATTTTTCAGTAAAAACTAAGACAAAAACAACAATTTTTGTCAACACATAAAGCTGTCGTGGTTTGGGGTTTTCAGTTCTAGTTCTTGTTTTATTTGTAGGATTTATCCTCACACGTCATGTTCTGTTTTACTCTTCCTGCCTTTGCGTGTTTTTTCGACTGATGCCTTTGTGATTACCTTTAATAGTCTTTCATTAGACTCACCGTTGTGAGTGTATTTCATTCTGTTTCCTCCTCTGCTCTCTGTTCTCTAGTCCCATTCTGTTCCCGGTATCTTACCTGCGTCTGCTGCCTGTGTTGCTCGTGTCATCCTGGATGGTACTTAGTTTTTGTTTGTTGCCCTTGGATGCTTGCATTTGTTTCCTGGCTTTTTTGTTTTTATGCATTCAGCTTGATTATTAAAGCTTCCTTTTTCTTTTGGCAAACCCACCTGTACAGTCTCACATTTAGTTATTCTTTAGTGGAACATAACAAAAACCTAAGCTACCAAAGATCGACTTTAATACATGAATATACTTTTACTGTTATAATGAGGTTTTATTCAACCACATTGTATCTGAGGAGCTTGGAAAGTCACTTTTGTCAATAAAAAAAATCTCTTCTTGATTTATCAGCCTGTCACTAAGCAGCATCTTGCATTTCAGCAATGTTAGCTAGGTGATAAGTAATATTCCCTGAGTGCTTCTGGCCAACAAGAACTACAATTCCAGATTAAAATATCTTTTGTCTGAAACTTACAAAAACACTCAGGTGCCATCTCAAGCAGCCATGATATCATTTTTGTGACCTTCTGCCCGTTTGATCTGCTCTGCAAGATATGTTCCAAGCACAAACTCTCCAAAGGTTAGCTTAGCACCATGCATATCAGATGTCTTAGCTGTTATAATAAGCAGCGTGACTCATTAAGTCATATTCTGGTCTCACTGGGAGAAGAAAGAGTTCATTGAGCTTCCTGCCCACCTGTCTCGTTCTGCACCCTCGCTGAACAAAGACCCCCCGCGCGGCACACCTGCGGGTACGCTCATAAAAGCTCTCTGGCTTATATATTCAGTCCGTGGGAGTGCAACAGAGAACGAGCGAGAGACTCTGGCCTGTATTGTTTCCTCTGCGAGCGCACATCTCGGAAGCGAAGGGGGTAAGGGAGTGAGGCACTTTTTCCGTGCACAAACTCTGTGAATCTTTTGGAGACTGAAGATAAAGTGCATGTTTAAGCTGCATCTCACTGTCACATCAACATTTTTGTAATATTAAACCAGAAATGTCTCAAACAGAAGCGGGGAACTGAATCCGAGATTGAGCTTGGCTTTATGCAGCTGCTGCTGCTTCTTAAAATATGAAACTGCAGAAACATGAATTATGGGCGAGCAGAGAACAGCCCCTTGTTATTACATAGGCTATTTTGTTCAATGATTTAAGATACTTGTGTATATCGAATGTCAGCCTGTATGACAGCTTGTACTCCCCCACCCCTTTGTCTGCATCACCTTCCAAAGCTTTTCCCCCACACATTCCTCATTCAATAGTAATTCTGTCTTCCTCTGACTCTTCCCCTCCTCCCTACATACTCATCTTTTCGCTTGTCACTTTCCCTTCATGTCAATTACCGTCTCTCTCCGTGTTTCCTTCCTCCGCCGCTGCGCACCTTCTCTATTTTTCATCCCGCCACTTTTTCATTGTCTCCGCATGCAAAGCCTCCCCGCGTTCGTCTTTTGTCTCCTCTTTTCACTGCATTGACACTCGCTTCCCTCTGTTTTGTCCCTTTCCAAATTCTCTCTCTTCTGCTGAAACCTTACCGTCTTCTTTTCATCCCTCCTGTAGGACGCTCTTGCCGTTTACCTCCTCGCCTTCTCCTCCGTCTCATCCCACACATTCCTCTTTCCCTCCAACGTGCAGCATCTTCTCTCCTTCTCCTTCTATAGTCGTCCCTGGCAATGAGTGAGTGACCTGAATCTGTCTCTTCACATTACAGCCCCTCCCTGCCGTGGCTCAGGAACACCTTTGAAAAAAAAAACAATAGTGTGGCTGCCACCGTGCCCTCATTTGTGCGTACGAGTTTAAGTGTGTGTAATCAAACCTGTACTGATAAGGAAGCTCGGGCCTTTTGTGTGCTGGAACTACGAGTACACCGGACTTGGCTGTGCCTCATCTGTGCTAGCATGAGGGAGCCAGTTTTGTTGGAGGCGATAGATGTCCGTGGGTGAGTGTGTGTACTTTCTGTACAGTATGTTTATCAGTATCCCAAGCAGGGGGGGGCTTAACTGCATTTTGGCTAGAATGTGTCCACTAAAAAGAAACTCCAGATTATCTCACATTGCCAGTGTCTTCAACATATATGCATATATTGTTGAGTGTGTGTGTGTGTGTGTGTGTGTGTGTGTGTGTGTGTGTGTGTGTGTGTGTGTGTGTGTGTGTGTGTGTGCGTGTATGTGTGAAATCTTCTCTGTGCAGCGTCTGGTATGTTGCCTGTAATTGCCTGCGCCTCACCATCCATCACAGGGCTGTTTTTCTCACGCTTTCTTTACTCTCTTCTGTCACAAACTTGTTCTCTCCTCAGCCGGGAGAAAAAAAAACTTTTTTCAAAATCGCTCTGACAAGTGTTTTCATTCTCTTTTCTTGTAAACTGAACGAATGCATACATAACAAACTTTCTAGAAAGAGATTTTGACGGGGGGTTTGGAGGGGGAGGAAGAAACATCATATCTGCCAAGCAGGAAAAAAACAAACAAACAAAAAAACAATCAAGGCGGATAGCAATGAGTTGTCAAAGAGTGTGACACCGCCAAAACACTGAGGTCCCACTCTGGGAAAATGAAAAAAACATTGCAGTGACACAAAACACAGCATCCTCTGCAAACTTTACGCTCATCTTTTCTTATGCCACTTCAACTAAACTTGAATTTTTAGCAACCTGTGTTTCCCAGACGCAGCTGCACTAACTTTTTGGGAAACACATTCTTTGCTGCCGGCGGGCTAATGGAAGCGCTGACACGAAGAAGAAAAAGTCAGAGAAACAACACACATGGAGCAGACTTGGCTTAAAACTTGGTAAATGACACTTTGTGAGCGGGAGTTAAGAATCTCAAAAGTGTCAAACATGACAGTCAGATGCCGCTGACAACAATATTTAAGTGTTTTTGCGTTGTGTCCTCTGGCCTCACACAACCAGACTACAGCTGAGCAGCTCAGTTTTGACTCCTGACTGTTTAGATGGTGACATGATTGACTTCCTCTCTGAACTCCTGCAAGAGCCATGTTAACAACTATAACCAGCAGCGATTACAAATGTGATTCTGCATTTGCCTGGACTTGGCAATAGGCTGTGTTCACATGGGGGCCATTTTCCTGAGGTCACGCTCTGCTGGGAAGCTCAAATGCTAAGGTTATGTTATGCTTCTGTATTCGATCAGACAAATCGTTATCAATTCGTTGCTTCCTCCAGCAACTGAAAAGACAATGGATAGTGATCTGGAAGGTGAACAGTGCACCAGATTTCAAGGTACAACAACATATTTGAAAACACGTTTTCTTCCATTAGACAACAGTGAACGTTGGTTTCCAACCATTTCCTATATAACATTACCTTTTGTTACTGTTACGTGATACAATAGGAAAAGTGTAATTTTTGTAATAATAAATGAAAACACATCTTTGATTAGTTGCTGATAACAATTTGTCATATTTCCTACCTTTAAATGACTTGCAACCTGGAACACAGCAGCATTACATTATCCCAGCATATGTGACATCGGAGGAAAACTACTAGCTACTGTGACTTTGATTTATGTTTCCAGAGCATGTTTTGCATGTTTTTCTAATCGGAAAAGGAAGAGAAAGGCCAATGCATGGACAGTGAGTTTTGTGTATGTCCACACTGTGTTTATGTTGTTCTTACATCCTTATTAATGACGCTCCAGGACCATCGATGCAACCAACCAAACAGGTTTTTAGGATTCTATAGCTATGCGACTCCGGAAAAAGACTGGGGGAAAACTCACATTCAAGTACTCAGAAGTAGACTTAAAAGTTGTGAAAGGGACTTTTTTAACCTAAACCGGGACCTTTCACTGAACCCCAATCAAGTTTTTGTGTTGCCTTAACCCGAACAAGTATTGTTTTTACCTAGACACATTGTGACAGAACAGAAAATTAAGAAAGAAAAGAAAACTATAAGTCAAAAATATAACATTACGTTTCACACAGTATGCAAACTCCAGTCTCCCGAGCAAAAGTCTTGTGCTACAACAACACAGCAACATCAGATAAACCACGCACGTCCAGTCAGGTGCAGAGAAGGCTAATATTGCTCAAACAGTCAATAATCATTAATCATCCTCACCGTAATAAGCAGCAAAGAGTGAACTATATTTTTTCTCAAGGTTATTCCGGCTAATGTTATGTGAATTGCTTGCATCTACGAGGCCTCAGGTTAAGGTTTGTCCAAAAACCTGCATCACTGCCCAGCCGCTCTGCTCTTTACCGTACATATTCTAACAATTTCCAGTAGCAGGAAATTCCCCTTTTCATGTCAGAAAAATATTCAGCCTGCAGTTATTATTACACGCAGTTGGGACTACACACAAACCAGGACCTTGTGCTCCCTGGGCGACAAACACTGCCACAGCACCAGAAGAGATATTCAGGTTTACACAGCGGCTCGCCTCCTCTTACAGATCCTCGCAGACGCAACGTTTTTTGTTTTTTTTTGCTCTGGTTAGAGTGTAGTGGAGCAACTAATTTTCATAACTTCACAATAAACTTACTAACTATAAAATACACTCACAGTTGGAGTCTTAAACCAGAGGTGAAACAGCAGGTCTTCAGTCCAAAAGGTGTTTATTCACAAACACAGAACACGCACACATGAGCCACCCCAGGGTGAACTGAGATACTCTTGCTGATCATCCAGCTTATGTACTTTTGGTCCAGGTTGCCTTTCACGCCCCCGACCATCCTTCTATCATTATGATCATCCTGGGATTGACACTTATTATTCTCATTCTTGGATGTGTTCTTAAAAGCCTGCAAATGCCTCACCCAGGCCCCTTCCTTCCTTGGGCTTTGGCTGATCTGTGGCAACACCTGTTGCCAACATTTCAACATTGTCATTATAAAAGGTTGCATCAAACATCGGTCTTTCCCCGACATCCCTGTCAGACTCAAGCTTAATATTAGAGCTCAGCTGGGACTGCAGGGGATATTCCAAATCTATTCATATGAATGATCATGACCCAGTATCTTATCTGCCACCACAAGAGTAACAATCAAGAACATGTGAGCGTGCCGCATAGTAGATAGAAATGGACCCGACAAGTGTATCCCATGGTGGAGCAGCCTGCCTACCCTGACTTCTACTAACAGTGATGTCCACGGAGGGAAATCGGAAGGGACTTGCATAATGCATAAAATGTTCTTCATAGATATACGACTGATGACTGTTTGACGGGTTTGTGAAACGACATCAGTGGGTGTTTAATGTGTAAATCTGATTAAGGCTGTCACTTGCTTTGTAGTCTTGTTCCGTACATGTTCTGTAGGTGTGCACCAGTCAAACTCTATCTCCACACTTCATGTTTCAAAGTGTGTTTAACCATCCTACCTTGACTTTTTTGAACACAGTGAGCAGCTTGTGAGTCAGGGGGCAGGGCTTGTGTATTTCACATTCACGTTAGGCCAAAAAGGTACACTAATTATGAGTATAATGAATAAGTCTGAATGTTTCTTTTTAATCTTCATTTTGTAGTTTATGGATTTGTGGTTCATTGTCAGATACAAGCATGTTTTTGTCTGTTTTGTATTGTACATTAAAACAAGCTCTTTGTACTTGATATTTTCAGTTAAATGACAGAAATCTCGTCCGTGTCAATATGTGTAAATGTGCGCACACCACAGAGGGAGACGAGCTAACAGATTGTGTGTTAGGGTGGCAGACACAGGCAGTGACCTGGACGCGATCGTGGAGTGGGCGCCGTTAAATGGACTGTGTCCGAGGCAGCGTGCCCGCTCAGTGAATTATTTGCTTTAGGTGTCAGCGCGTTGGCCTCAGCCCCTCAGACGTACTGTGAAATCACACAGTCACAGCTCAACATGCCACATCAGGCACACCATGTGAAAAGTTGTGGTATTATCCACATCTCGTTCAGGGCATAGCATGCTATCGTTAGCGACGCGTGTGTCACAGGAATGCCCCGTAACCTCTTACAGCAGTCTGAGATCATGTTTACTCTTTTACCATGTTTGCTAATGTGTTTCCACTGTTAACTTACAGAATTTACGTCTGTGTAGAGCCGCATGACATAAATAGGACCAAAGCAGACTACGTCACAAAGTAAAACTGCAGCGTGTCCCGTCCCCAGTTTCACACCTCACAGATCTGCTCAGAAGTCTTCTCAGATGTCAGACCAGAGCAATTTTAGCAGTCATGTATCATCATAAGTAGGCATTTAGGCACAATAGTCACATGCATTGAAGTTATTTATCTTTCAGTGCATTTAATCACTACCCAGCACTTGCAAACATTTTAATGGCCCTGAAAACACATCTAAATCAGCCTCTCACTCTGCGTGATGCGTTCTACATCAGCTACTCTCAGTTTGGGATGTTTCACATGAGATTCCTGCCGTCTCTCTTCTGCCGCTCTTTTCAATGGCTTGAAATGGGCGCGGATACAATTGATGTCACCCATTACAATGCACCAATCAGGTTTTTTAGCAAGATTTGAATCAGAAAATGGTCACTCTCAATTAAATCTGATCAAAGCACACCCACAAAGTCATCATAAAGCAGTTTTAAACTCTTAATATACAACATTTAAAGGTGTAGTATGTAAGTGTTGGCCACAATACTAATACAAATAGAGGACAGCATATCACTGGAGTAACTTAGCTGTAAGCCTGCGGCTAACTGTAGCTTCTCATTAGCTCGATTAGCCGTTCAGATAGCAGTCCTGTTTGCTGACCGGCAGAGCGTTGGTGTTCTTTACAAAGCTAGCTCAGGAACTGTGGGCAGGGAACTGTGCCAGTATATGACATCAAAACTATTATTTCTTCAAATTCTGTCAATGATTGTAGTTAATTTAATTATTTAACTTATACAAAAAATCTTGCATAGTGCTCCTCTAGAGATTGTTCTTTATTTAGTCGTGAATATTTAATGTAACAGTGAAAATTTCAAATTGGGAAGCGATTTTTCAGGGGCTTTGTTGTTCACCTCCTCCAAAATACCTTATTTCATGAAATAAATGAAATCCCTTTAAATTCTATGATTACCTTTTAAAGATAATGTATTTCCTGTTATTTGATAGGTAAGGTAGAAAAGCAGGGTTTTTCTGTGCTGGCTCTATAGCTGCACTTTTCAGCCACATCAAACTCAATGTACATTTCTGTAAACTGGACATGTTGAAATTTGACCTTGCTTTATGTTGCAACTTTAAATTATTATGAAAACGTAATGTTATGTCCTAAAATACCAACTTGGGTCCAGTTTATTAATTTTTTTTAATACTTTATTTAGCTTCGGTCCAGTTTTTGTCACCTCAGACGCGGCTAGAAACAAAAATCTCTTGGTTTCACACTTGCAGGTGTTGAAACAGTCTCTCGCTGGCTTGGCAGCCTTCTTGCCTGTTATTCCATCACCGTCCCCTCCACCTTCCAAAATAACAGTCATGCTATAAACATGTAATGTGAACATGATATGAGATGTTCTGTAGAAACTACACTTGAAAAAATGTGAATATATCTTGTGTTGTTGTTTTTTATCCTGTTGACTGGGGGCTGCCATTTCTAAATAGGTAGCATGAAGTTTGAAGATGCTATTTTCCAGAAACATTGAGTGCTCATTGACTGGGCTCTTAGAGGAATGTCAGAATATAGATCTTTCTTAACAGCAGAGATTGCCACTTGTCAAACACAGGTGTAACTAATACCATTAATGACGGCTGCCCTTCATTCACACGCGCTCCAGTTACGGAGCCCTGGTATTGTCGCGTTGCTTCCCGACACATTCAAATGGAACGGAGCCATCATTAATGTTATTAGTTACACCTGTGCTCCTCCTGCTGTGGCACGTCAAAACATCTGTGCCGAGATAGGTGTAACAAGGGCCTGAGGAGCGCAGATACACCGAGCACGTAATAAACTGTGACATTCGCAGGGCGGTCGCATCATGCAAGAAGATGAAGACTAATTCGTATGATGAAAGTGGCTCACTGTGGCACCGTGCTGCAGGTTGGTCCTCGTCTTTGTACTCCGACAGTCCAGTCATCGATCTGGCTGAGGGACCTGGCGTTGACAGGAAGCTCAGGTGGAGGAAACTGTGGAGGGGGCAGCAGAGATTGAGGAAAAGGCCCGCTAGGATGACTGCCTCAGCTTGGCAGCGGCTCCCCGGAAAATCTCGGCTCCTCTCGCCTCCTTATGCCTTTTTTTTTCTCGTCTCTGCCTTCCTCTTCATCGCCCCGCAGGACTCAGTGGAGCGATGGAGGGAAACAGAGCCCAGCCAAACTCCACCTGGTCATTATCAGCCACACACCTGGTGCCTGGTCCTCACGCCTGCGCTCTGACTCTTGCCTGTTTTAGGCCTCTTGTCCTCACTTGGCCGTGACTAATGGGGATATCTCATTTTTGATTTTTGGCGGTGGGTGCACATCGGTGTGTAGGGAGGCAAATTAAAGTCTTTTCCCTCTATATTGTTCCCCTTTTCCTGAACATGCTATGTATCTGCATTTTGTAAATGTTTCGAATGTTTTTTTTCCAAAAGGTGACACTGACTCGACACTTATCTAGAAGCCTCCTCCGCTGCCTTTGCGTGGAGTGCAAGGTGAGACGCTCTAAAGCGGTTGTTACCATCGCTCTCCCCCTCACGCCCGAAAATCACGTGATGTGACAGGTTACCGCCATTTCCCTGACAATGAAGGCACTTCTCCATCCATCTGTGCTGCAGCAATTGCTTCCATCTTGCCCCTCTCTAACCTTCCCCCTCCTCCTCTTCCTCCCCTCCATCGCCTGTTCCACATGCGATACAAATGCCATTCACTCAGTGAAGAGAGGAGAAGGTCGAGGCTGCCGGCTTTTTTCTGAAAGCAGCTTGCTCCAGAAGAGCTGAACTCAGCCGACAAAAGGCGAGAGAGAGGAACGACGAGCAACAGGGGTTATAAAAAATTCATTGCCAATGGAAATGCACTGGGAGTCCACGAGCGTGTGAACCGTGCACTGTCAACTTCTTCTCTCTTTGTTGTCTGGCTCTCCCTCTATGTGTTACAGTCATTTCTCTCTCTATTAATGTTCTCTGCTGAATTTCCAGACCCTCTGGGTTTTAGTGAATATTTTTTATTGTAAAAACTGCTGCAAGAAAATTCAAAATAAAGTCAGTCGCTCCGAGGATTTTAGATGAATCTGTGCAAAGGACTAGAGGACTCCATCAGATAAACAGGACTATATTTCACTATTAACTCATTGTAACACTTCGCTAATGGACTTTTTTTGTAAAACCAAGAACTAAACGTGTTTCTGTGAGGCCAACATATGCATTTATTCTCAGTAATTGTACTGAGGACAAATGACACAGCAAGATATCTTTCAGTGGAGAATAGAGTCATTTTAATGCACTCTGCACGAGCTGATGTATGACCTGCTCGAGGTATATAACCTGTAATGTACCCGCTACAGTACATAAAAGCACGTCTGAATATTTGGCAGCGGGGCTGGTTGGCAGATAAGCAGAAGCAGCACTTTGCAGACTGCACCAAGAAGTCAGCTGAAGGTAGTTTTTAATGCTGTTTAAGAAACATGAAACATTAACATGACACTTTACAGACAGTAGTGAGGTAATGACGTGACCTTTATGATTTGATATTTGTAATATATTTACATATTTCATTCAAAATGAGTTACCAGTCAGGCTACACAGGCCGTGGGAAAGTGATTACAGCTAAAGTACTCGTGTTTAAAAAAAAAAACTAAAAACAATGCACTCTACACTTTAAAGGCATTGGAATGGTATTAATGCTGGAAGCTGCAAGCTAACAAAGCTGAAATCTAAAATCCAAAATGTAGACGACAAAGTGGCAGTCAGATGAAAAATACTTAGGACAAACCAGAAAGCCATGGGAAACAGAAGCAGGAACACGGAGGACACACAAAGCATAACGCAGGACCGAGAAACAGAAATTTGCTATTTCTCCGAAAATTCTTCATATTTCTGTGCAATTAATCGTTTGATTTAAGACAGTACCCTCAAATATCATAGACCAGCTTCACACTACACCCTGTTGATATCACCAAAATTAGGAATATCTGTCAAAAATATTAAGCACAGCCTGCAAATTCAAATAGTAGTTATCAGAATAGAGCTGAACTGAATAAACAAACTGAGCTTCAGTTCAGTTTGGAAAAAAAAAACATTTCGGATTTTATATTATTACCTCATTATTATTGTAACTATTCCAATTCTGAGTTTTCCTCTCCAAAACTACATACTGCCCCTTTAAAAGGCTAAAGTAGCATGGGAAAAGTTAGGTCGGCTCTGTCGATAATGTAAAACATTTAGCTAACCTTTGAACTAAGTATGTATCTAATTTGTTCAATCTGCACACAAGTGTCATGTTTCTGTTTGTATTATGTGATTTCCTGTTTTACTTTGACATTTTACCCTCATGTGTGGTGTGTTGCTTTTCATTTCCTCCATTTGTGTAATTTCCCGCCATTTTTCTGTGTCCACCTGTGTCTTGTTTGTCATCAACCCTTGTGTGTATATAGTGTGTGTGCTCCCTGGTGACCTTGTCAGTTCATCCTGTGTTTTTCACCTGAGCATCTTCCAGTGTGTTTTTACTGGTTTGAACTTGCTTGTATTTTTCTAAGCTTTTATTTTTGGTCACTATTTTGGGAATTCACACATCTTGGATTTCACTTTTTGGATTTTTCAGCTTGACATCAAAGCTCGTTTTTAGCTCCCGATCCTGCCTCCCTCCTGTGTGTTTCTGCATTCCGGTCCTCACATTTTAGCCCAAACGTTATGCATAAGTAGAATTGCAAGTACTTGGAAATTGTCTGTTTCTCACTGCTTTATGATTGTATGCTAGGCTAAGCTAATTGCCTCCTGGCTCTGGCTTCATACTAAATGAACGGACGGGAAGGGAATATTTGTTTTTTTTTCCCCAAAAAATGTTGAACCATGCCTGGTGTTAGTGCAGAAGCAAATGTCAAATGTTTATATAATTATAAAGCACACAGGAGACCACAGGGAGTTATTACATCTACGGACCAGAGGGCACGCACACTGAGCTGTGGTTTATGACTGAGAGACGCAGCAATATGCTCACACACGAGGGGCTTTGAGGTTAGTCATGAAGACGCCGTCGTCCCGTGTGGCGTCTCCAGTTATGAAACCTAAAGGTTAGGTGAGAAATATCTCGCTCTGCAGGTAAGTGCTGCCATAAGATACTCCCAGCTGCCTTCTGGAGCGGAACCAGCATGTATTAATTAACCCTTTCTCTTATCTTCCTGCCACAACCCGCTGAAGAACGGCACCAGCAGTTAAACCTCAGTCTCCAGGTAGGCGTGGCCCTTGTTACGCATACACCCACGCACCCACAAACACACACACAGGCCTCCGCCACCACCTCATCCCCATGGTTAATTAATTGAGCTAATTAAGGGTCCTTGTGTCAGTTCCATTGCCAGCCGATGTCCGTGCCTTATCTCAATCCCACAATGCACTTGATCACAAGCTGCTGTGTTTGAGACGGTTCCCAAGAAGTGATTAATTAATTCATGAGCGCCGGGGTCGTTAAGACACGAAGCGTTCCTCTGACATCAAAGTGACAGCGGTGAATGCACGGGAGGACGGAGCGGGCAGTGGCATGTTCCGAGCTACTCTGTTGATCACACATGAAAGGCCGACAGACGAGCTGAATGTGAGGGTTAAAGGGCGAAGCTAAGGCTGAACCTTTGAAGGGTTTAGGGAAGCGTCTGGCATCCTCTGATAGGTCCAATCAGTATAAATCATTCCTCACAAAGTGCTTCACAAGTAAACGCTTCGGGCAGATTCACATGCGCGTGTCTCCGAATAAGAGAAAGAATGTAAACATATTTTTTTTCTCCATTTGATCTGCTCCGTTTTGTTATCTTTAAAGACCATGCAATGCAATTTTTATCTTTTTTTTTTTGACGGCGACGCATCGTAGCTAATTACCGGGCTGGGAAATAACGGGGAGAATTATTCTATTTATTGTCTCAGGGAACGGCCGCTTTCAAGAGCCATTCGAATAATTGGAGGAAAAATAAGCAACTGAAAAAATGTGTACATATCTATTTGACTTCTTTGTTGTGCCCCCTCAAAGCTTAATGCCACAATAGACCTAAAGAGATTCATTCTTCTCTCCGAGGAATAGCAGCGGCTTTCAAGTTCGGTTCACTGAAGCTGCAAGACACAGGGAAAAAAAAAAAATACTGCAGCCAACGACACACATTTGAAGATCAAAGGGGGCTGTATTGTGTTGGTGGGTGTGTTTGCATATGTGTGTGCGAGTGTGTGTGTGTGTGAGAGAGAGAGAGAAAGCCACTGTGGACTGCAGCCATGGGCAAAAAATTCGAAAGCATTTCTATCAATCTGGAGCGGACCATCAGCTGGTTGAGTCCTGATTAAATTGACTGAAGATGTCTTGTGTGGGAAGTCTTAAGTTGACCTCCCTGACCTCCACGCTGCAACACAAACCAATCGTGCCTGCATGTGTGTGTGTGTGCGCACGCAGAGCTGATAATGAAATGCACGCGTGTGAAGACATTCCTACACACACACACACAGACACAGTTGATCTCTCCATCCTTGAGTGGAGGTGTGAGGGGTGGATGGGCTAATCGGACGGACTCCTCCGGATCCTTGGGGATGTGACCCCTCACCTGGCAGGGAAGACAGGCGAATCAGACGGACTACCTCTTCCCCCTTCTCTGCAGGGGGGGCCTCCTCAAGGAGCCATGTATGTGTGTGTGTGTGTGTGTGTGTGTGTGTGTGTGTGTGCATCCTGGGAGTAGAGGAGGCTCAAAGGTGAACAAGGTGACAGTTGGATGTCAAGTTCAGTTCATAATCGACCCGAAGCATTTTGGCTGAAGGGGGAAATGGAGGGAAATATATCAAATAAGAGCGCAGACCTCCAGCCTCAGTCCCTGTGTTCAGCATATTAACTCCAGAAGATACTATAGACAACCTCTTTAAAAGCTCTGCAACGCTCCATATAGATTGTCAACTCATGTGTGTTAATCAGACATCAGGAAGCTTTAGGTCAGTGGAGCAGGGAATGGATTTTCTCTGGCCCTGACAGGGAGACGCCGCCCGAAATGGTTTCTACCTGTGGAGACATTAACAAGCCAGTCAGAACAGAGGAGCGTTCGCTCCACCTCGCAGATGCACAGACGCGGTGAAAGCTTCCATTAAAATGCCCTCGCTGGCTCTGGAGAAGCTGCCTTGTTTTTGTTAAGTACATTTTCAAGTGTTTAATTGGAATGTGAAAAGTTTTGCTAGGGAGTAATACGGCTAATAAACTAGGCAATATGGAGCCCGTGGCAGACCGCTGGCCGTGCAAGGAGCTTTGCCATCATTAGCACATGAACTGATGCCAGTTTGGCTGCAAACTGAGACGTTACCCTGAAAAAAGGCAGCTGTAATAATAAGCCCATCTGAGCCATCAGGTCCTGTTCTCTTGTCGAAAGCAGTGATCTGCTGGTTCCTGCTCTTCAGAGCTGATTCATAACGAGTTCAAGGCATTATGAAACATGACGGTCGGTGCACAGCAGCGTCTCAGCATGAACTTTCTCCTCTCCATTACAACTAGTCTATAAATGGGTAACGTTTCGAATGACAGTGACCTCAAACACACCACCAAACTATTAAGTTGTTGCTTATTAATTTTCTGCCAGAAATCCTGAGGACAAGTACCCCAAGTGACTGATTAGAGAAGAAATTAAATCATTGTAATCACTCGCAGCTTTATAGAAATAAACAAATCCTAATCAAGAGGTTTTTTTTGGTTGTTTTGTTTGATAATTAAAATGATTAATTGTAATGTGTGGCGTCTCTTCTGATGATGACAAGGGGAAAAAAAATTGAATTGATTCTGTTTTTCTTTCCTCATTATCTACATGTCACATGTATTCCTCTTTCTATGCAGTGACACTTTTTTTAGCGTGACTACACTGCATGAAGACAAAAATACATTCTAAAGCTAGAGACACTAATAAGCCCTGTGGAGTTGATCATTTACTGCTTGTTGTGTTCGTATAAGAAACTTTTCACATTGCACTGAAGTGATTTAATCCACTGCAAATATAAAAGTATTGATTGCACCGGCTGTCTTTCATCTTCCTCCGTGCGGCTACAAGTTGTCAGTGCGCTTTACAGCTTCAACAACTTACCGACACAGGCCGTGTCTTTGCTAAATACTCCCCACGCTGCAGACTTGAACTCGCCTTGGGGAGCTTCGTATGGTGTGTCTGTGTATGTCTGTGGTGGGCTGAAGGTTGGCAGCACCTGTACTTAACGCCCACTCCTCTCCTTCAGACTCACACACACACACACACACACACACACACACACACACACACACACACACACACACACACACACACACACACACACACACACACACACACACACACACACACACAACTGCGCACCACAAGTTAAGAGCGGTGACAGTAATCCATCTCGTAGCATCCCCCAACCAGTCACGGCTGTCACCTTCTCGTCGCCAGGAGAAGCTGAACCGCTCACCGGATTTAGGGGCCCTATAGATACCACTGCCACTCACGGTGCCCCGGTTCCGCCGTGCTCGTGATGCAACGCACAGTGACAGATACCGAAAGACTCCTCAGCTAAAATAGAATTCCAATTCCACTGGGTTCAGTGTATGATAAAACACAGAGTGCTCTTCAATTGTAACTAAACGAGATTAAAAAGGAAATGGGAAGGGGAGGGGAGGGGGCAAATACAGATCATGGCTTTATTAACTATGGCAACAGAATTTTGCATGCAAGGAGAGGTGGAGAGGGGAGGCAGGGGGGGAGGGGGGGGGGGGGTGAAGAAACGAGCATCTTGTGCTTTGCAAGGAATTTATCATAATGTTCGCGCTGCAAGATCATTTGCCTCTTGACAGGATCATTACGAGATTCAGTGCTCCCACGACCATTACGCAATTTCAGCGTTCCTCCTTGGATGGAATTTTAATTGAATTAGCCCGGCTGGTTACACATGGTGCGAACGATAACATTTTCTGTCTATCTGGGCTCATTGAATCCGGGGGGGAGGGAGGGAAGTGCTGACGCTTTAAGGCAGGCCTTGAAAAAAAGGACAAGGTAGTTTTGGTTCATTCCAGTATGCTCTCTTCCGGGTGCCTCTCTCGCTCTTTAACTCCATGCCTCCTTTTTCTGCAACAATACGTGCCCTGGAAATCAGTGGCCCGGCCTATCTGAGCCTAACTGAGCCTAACTGACGCTCCACTGTATTATACACTCAGAGCTGCTCTTCCATTAAGTGCCCCATTTTAGCTGAGGGCAGTGCAAGCATGATGTATGGTTGGGGGGGTTAAACGTGTTAGTATTAACACCTCCAGAGAACAAACCTCCACCAGCCACTCAAGTACATGTGCCACGAGGATGATTAATGACACCGGTCCTGTTATGAAAGGTGGGCAGACGGTGGGGGGAAGCTATGGGGCTGCAGGCTGACATGGTGTCTCTGGCTATGAACAATTTGAACCTCAGTTCATTGATACTAAATGACACAGCCCATTAAGAAGCTGCTGTGGCCCATTATTGAAAGGAAATGATCGATATTAGTGCAGATACTATGCACTTCTGTAGCAGAACCAAAAAAGTTTTTTCCAGTACCTTACACTGAGGGTTACAAAATGTTTTGTCGTGTAAAATGTTGACAGAAGCTGCCATACAAGAGCTTTGTTTCACTATAGTCTTAATATGTGTGTGGTGCATCTGTTGATGATTTCAGTCCACTTTTGAATGTTTTCAACCGAGATTCTTACATATTGCACTTTTAATGCTGAAACTACAGGACAATTTTAAAAAATGTATCCTTTCATGTGCTAAACAGAGCCACAACTAAGTTTTTGATAAAATGTCTTGAACCTGACCAAAAATGTGCAACCTGTCATGTTTAAAGTTTAACTACATAGCGACATGCTTCATGGCAGTGTTAAGGTCCGGTCAACTAACATTGCAAACATTAAAATTTTCTCTCAAAATCAGTTGATCAAATGGAGTGAGCTCCGACCCCAACGCGACTTCCCACTAAATAACATCTGTCTTGACAATGCTGACCTATTAGTGAATACAAAGTTGAAAGTCCAAAATGGAGGATGCTACTATAGCTTAGCCTATCAGCAGTAAAGTTCGGTACAGAGTAAATGGAAAGGAGCCCAGAGTTACCATGGCTAGTGCTAGCATGTCCACAGTTAGTAAATGTAAGCAGTTAGCTCAAGCAGTTTCCAAAGAGCTAACTAGCTAGCTACCCTTTTCGGTAGTCACTGGGAATGATTATCCGATGTTGTCCAGCTGATTAGATCTGAAAATAAATGAATGAATGAAGGAGAGCTCCCGGAAGAGAAAGGAACAAATACACACATATTAGGACAGTATAGCAAGCAGGTGTTAGCTGGGGATCATAAGGCCCGTGCTACAGTACAACATATCCATGTATGAATGCTACCACAAAGTGCATACAGTAAGAAGCCGGCATGACTTCTTCACCCACCCACCTATAAAACAGCACAAATCATTAAACAAAAATCCCATGACACATTTTGTTTAGCAAAAAATGTTTAATCTCTCCTTGATGTGTGTTTATTTACAAGTAGTAAATCTGCAAAATAGGAAATAACATAATATTTACACAATGAATGTTAACCTGCAAACTTGTGACAGTTGCTTCAAGTCTGAAACTCTGTATCTGAGTTATTGTAGTATTAAAACTCCTTTGCCAGCTCTGTCTGAATTTCGTTTTGCTTCGTGTTTCCTTGGTTTCTATGTAACTTCCGTTTTTAAAAAAAAGGAAGAAAAAAATAAAATCAACTAGTGGATTTTCCAGAAACGTAACAGAGAGCAGGAAAAAAACCAACAGAAAACAGAATGGTGCCAGGACTTGGGTTTGATTGAACTATGGTTGTTTGGAAAGGCAAAGGTGTGACTAAGCATGTCTAAAGAGCTGAGAATTAAACATGAGATATGTGACTGTTTGCTGAATCTGCTCACATTGAAGGCGGTGCGGTAAACTTCACTTGTTCATTTGTTCTGACTTGACAGATTAAACAGCGTTAAACCAGCAACTCCCTGTCAACCTACATGCTCGTCTTTTGACAAGCTCCGAGTCAGCAGCTGATGCTCGCTTCCTCCTGATGACATCAAACACTCTTAGACAACAGACATGCTGTATACCACCTCAGTAACAATAAATACAAGTCAATTATCACACCAAACAGTGCAAAAATAAACGAAAGATAGAGAACGGTGGCTGGGGGAAGACTCTCTAAAGATGCGTCCAGGTCAATCTAAAAGGCAAGTAGCCATGCAAACGATAAACAAGCAGACTCCCCCAGCAGTCGTTTAATCAACCAAATTACAACCAGCATACGACACAAATGGAGCATGAACCTGAGAATGAACTGAGAATGTTTTAAGTGTCTTTAAAAAGCCTGATGGATCACCGACTGGCCACTGCCACCTCAGTCGGTTTCAGTCTGTGTGCTTTTGCAGGGACCGAGGGGAATTGTCCCTACTGTACATTGTGCTCATACTGATGATTCAAAGGGGCTGCTGTTAACAGCACTGCTGAGCTCTGGCCTCAGCAGTCATCTCTTTCCTCCCAATCTACAGTAAGAGCAGCAAAATGTACAAATGCAGCAAAAACTCAGCTGTATACTGAAGGAAAAAAAACATGTTTATAATGTTCATAAGGTGGACTAAGCATATTTTGGCAGAGGTTTTGCAGTACTCTCTTTAATAGCTATTACTAAAACAGAGATGATTGTGTGTGCGTGGCCAACCTGGTCAGCCGAAAAGGAGAAACCTGTATCCTAACACGGGTAGAGTGGTCCCTCAAGACTATGTTTTGGCAGGTAGAGTGAACTATGAAGTCCCCACAGGTATCCAGTTCAACTATGCTCATACGTACGAGCTGTAGAAAGCCATGACACATCTTAGTCATGTAAACAAAATGCTGGGACGACATTAATTTGGGAGGTTGTGCTCACTATTCATGGATGTGAGAGGAGATTGTTTTTTTTTTTAAGGAACCTGGCGTAAAAATGGACAGCGACAGCATTCATGATCAGCATAAAATGACAGCCCTAATGTTTGATAGAAAAAACAAGGTACAAGAGTTAAAGCAGCAAGTCACATTTCCATCACAAAGACACAGATGCTCATCTGATGCAACAATTTTTCATTTTGATCCTTGATATCAGGAAAAATAAACCTCGAGGTTCGGTCAAGTACTTCAACTTCAGGCAAAACCGAAGAGAATTTTGTCTTCTGTGTACCGTAATGTACAATTTACATGTTGAAAATAAAAAGATGAAAAAAAAAAAAAACTGATTACAAAAAAATGGCAAACAGCTTTTTGTCCTCAAGAAAAAAGTATACAATTTACAAATGAAAACATCAACAAAAACATTATACAGACCACAGTTTGGTTTTCGGCAAGCAGAAAAAAAAACAGAAAAAAAAAATCTGAAACATTATTCTCACCACAAAGTCATAAACCCTGACTTCAAGACTTCAAAAAATAAGAGAAACAAAGAAATCCTCTTAAGAGAGCGGTAATAATAAAAAGAAAAGCTTAAGCCACACATGGCAATAGGCTAGTTTTTGAAACAAGAGCTGCAGGCTGAGGGGAGGATTACTCAGCCTTCTGTTGCTAATGAACAGAGGTGTCTCGCCTCTGCATCTTCTATAACACCCCGCATTGATAAAAAGCTAAACCCTCCCCGTCTCAAACAGATAGATAAGAGGTGGAGAGAAACACATATATCTTTTCTTTGCCCCTCTATTTGGGTATTAACATGGAGAAAATGAAAGTAAAAAGTGGCTTCAGGCTGCAAACAGCTTTTTCCCCACTTTGTTTCACCACCGAAGGACTCGGCTAAGCGCCACCTGACCTCATCGTCTCTCCTGTAAAGGACGTAAACAGCGTCTGAGAGCACAGAACTTTAGCTTTGCTCTAACAGGACAATGTACGAGCCTTCAAGGGGATGGATAACACAAACGGTTAGATATGGTGGCTGCGTGGTATTGGGGGCAAACTGGAATATTTCAGGTAGTGCAATGTAGCTACTTCATTGTTCAGTCACTAAACCATGATCCACCGAACCGTCGCCTCCTGACCCTCCAAGAAACAGAACCAGCCGCGCCGCCGGATATAAACGTGGCCACGATAAAGCGACAATCCTGTGAGTATATATTTGGTTCTCTGAAACCAAGAGATTGCACTGATTGAATTAGAAACAACAGCAACTTCATGTTATCACCGTCACACCATGAACTGTCCTCGCGAACACGCCCCGCTTTTTTAACAAGGATTCCTATGACGGGTCACTGCTCAAACAATTCTTTTCAGTCACTAGGCATGTTCATATTTAAAAATCATACGGTAGCACATTCCATCTAAGACAAAATGTCTTTGCACTAAACAACATTCAAAGAAAACATGGCACAGTACGACTTTTTTGTTTCTTTTTCGTTGTTTTTTTTTGTCTACGTTGTTTTTTTCTTTTGTACTTCAAATATCAAATCATGTTTTGTATCGTTTGTATTTTTTATTGTGTTGGTTGGTTGAAAAAGAAAAACAACAAAAATTGTTTTCTCCCTAATCTTTCTTTAAAAACGTAGCTGTATTTATATATAATATCTATATCGTCTTCCTTTGTAACGTTTCTGTAAATTGTGCAAATTCAGCAGTAATACAAGTGGCGAGAGATCAGAGAGTGGGCAGTTGATTACATTTATACAAAAAGAAAAAAAAAAAAATCTAACATCCTTGTGACACCCGTTGGAGTCACATGACCTAGAGAGCCTCTCTCCATTGGCTCGTCACAGATTGGTCCGTCCTGCTAATGAGGCCATATAAGGAGTTCTTTTTCCAGGCTTCCATTGTTTCTTTCCTGACCATCGCGTAATCACGACAAAACTCCTGAAATCAAAATCAAGCAAACGACAAACACCAACATCCACAATAATCAAATGCTGTCAGTTGACATGTTTCTCCATGTATGCTTGTGTGAAATCGTCCGGTGTCCCAGTCCCTCACACAGCAGACACCAGCCCACACACTGTACGGGGCTGCAGACAAACACACACACATACACATGTAAGCGTACACAGGCCCGCCCATCTCTGCCGAACCCCCTCCCCCAGTTTTGCAGTATACTGCTTCTGTCCTTTTTGCAGTTCGTCTGTCGTATTGTTGGGGGTTGGAGTTTTGTTGTTGGGTTGAGAGGAGCGAGTGGGAGAGACAGATGGAGAGGAGGAGTGAAGAAAAAGGAGAAGATGGAGGTGCTGGATGGTCCTCAGCTGGTCAGGGCCATTGTGTCGATGACCTGCTCCAGCTTGCTTCTCAGTCTCTGTCTCCTCGCCTGCTCGTCCCGCTCCAACGCCGACAAGATCTGCAGACAGAAAGGTGACGGTGTCAGTCCATGTTATGATGCCTCTCAAGACATGCGGTCATTGTTCCAAAATAAGGCTGCTGTACCAACATCCTACCTACCATGTTCATGACTGATACGTGGTGTAAATTAAAACACTCTGCTGCTCTGAATTTCTACTCTTGAACAGAAATACCTGTTTCATTCACCTTCTATCTTTCTACCTACAGTATAATTTAGAAAGTGAGATTATCTTAAAGAGACCGGCTGAGCTTTCAGACAGAGGGAGAACAGAGGTGTAAAACACCTGAAAATGAGCATAATATCATCTTTGATTCATGTTTTTTTCTGTATTTACAAAACCAATACAATACAATACAACCAATGTCAAGCCACCATCAATGAAACTCAACATTTCTGTAGATTTTTACCATTAAGATCATACAGATAGCGGGCAGGCAGGAAGATGTTTAATGTGAATAATCAGCTGCAATCAAATGACTAGAATCACCACCCCGCGGTCGCTGTTCAGAGAGCTGGTCACAGTCACCTCGACCTTTGACCATCTAAACCTAATCAGTTCAACCTCGAGTTATAGTGGACATATGTACCAAATTTAAAATAAAAAAAAAGATCTGTCTAAAGTATGTAGGTAAGATATAACTACAGACACTCGAGGTCCAAAAGCATGTTGACATAAATTAAAATATCTAAAGAGTACTTAAGGGTTCTCACCTCATCCTTGTACTTGACGATGTAGGAGTAGATCTCGTGTAGGGCCGACATGCTGTTGAACTGGTTGGCGTGCAGGCGTGACTGCTCTGCCAGGTAGGCACTCATGTCCTGGTCACTGATGACCGGCATCCTGGAGATGTCAGAGTAGTACCTGGAGGAAGAAAAAAAACCAACACATTTTGGATCTTGAAAATGTTTAAATTAAAACAACTTTAAAGAACAAAAACCATTTGGAAACATGTGGACGTACCTCTCTACCCAGTTCTTATAGTTGGGGATGTCTTTAGCGTAGAGCAGCTTGTTGGAAGGCGAGTCCTTCCCTAGTTTGTGCTCCGATGTTGAACAGGAGTCCATGAAGGTCTGAGCCACAACAGACAAGCAGGCGTCTGTGATGCTGTTCTTGTGGATGTCGAAGACAAACTGGGGGTTCTTGATCACGTTCACCCAGAACCGCAGAGGAAGACTGGAAGGATTGAGAGAACAGAGAGTTGAGATGAAGAAGACAGAGGAAGAGTTGCAGTTATTAAGGTGCAAAGAGCACTGCAGTCTGAGTGATAAAGTAGCCGAGGCTAGACAAACAGGAACACTGTACATTCTGCTGCACTACCACTGTAAAGTGTTGCATATTACAGTCAATTTTTTTCAAACTACAGCAAGCTTGTTCACTAATGAGACACAAACCAGCTACCAAATGCCTCAAATGATGCCCTTTTACTGCTCACACACACACACACACACACACACACACACACACACACACACACACACACACACACACACACACACACACACACACACACACACACACACACACACACACACACACACACACACACACACACACACACACACACACTCACTCACTCACCAGTTGCTCTTCCAAGTGTGCCGCACATCAGAGTCTGATATGGAGTGTTTGTCCGCCTGCTCGTCTAGGAAGTCAAACATGTACTTGATGGCGAGAGGCAGGGCACTTCCTCGGTGTGCTGTGCTGAAGATGGTCTCAAACAGGTCATCCACAAACTTCTGAAGCGTACCCTGAGGAGGTGAACCAACACTGCCTTAGTCAGTCTGCAAACACCAGAGTACTAGCTTACATACTGTGTACTTTGGCGTAAATACAAGAAAATTAGTTTTAAACACCAATAATGTCATATGTGAGTGTATCAGCACACAGCTAAACACCAATGAACAACAGTCTCTGCCTGCATATTCCTCTCTGCTGGTGATGGTCTGGCTGTAGGCGACGGCTGTCAGTAGCAGCTTTTTGAGAATGACGGTGCTTTGCTTTTCGTAACTTCCTGAGAGTTTGTGATGGTGTTTAGTGCTCGGTGTTTAGGATTGGGCCCAAAGAGAGTTCAGCCTACGGCTGTTCTGCAATGTTTTTTACCACATCACACAACTCTGGAGATTCTGAATCCTCACAAATTCCTCTGAAGTTGAAACGATTTGATATTTCCCACAAGCATTCAGCGCCTTTTGTTTCCATCTTCAAGCATCCATGCCACCTCTTACAAAACCTTATTTTAAACCAGCCAGAAGTTGAATGTGCAGTTTTGTACTCGTTCACACATCCACAAATCAGCTTCCCTTAAACACACAAAGCTGTGCGGCGCTGTAATAAATAAGAACAAACTGCAGCGCAGTTCCCCCATTGTTCACCTCTGGCTTGCATTTCCCAATCACGGTTGCACTGATGCCGCTAACCTTGCACTTTCCTACCTGAAGCCATAACACTGGAAATCAGGAGCTAATGAGTGAAACATCAGGGGAGAGGAAGTACCAGGCTGAGCTGAATCACCAAGATAGTTAGTATTTGCAAATGAGAACAAAAAGTTTGACACTTTTAGTAGACTGCACAGGCAGCTGCTGTGGCATTTTTTTAATACACTTTTGTTAGAGTATGTGAGTATGTGAAAGCAGATTGGGGACAAAACAGCTGGGGTCTGTGTGTAACAGTTTAGTTAGACATTTAATATTTTGTGGACCCACAATATGTAAATTAGGCATTTGTTGAGGTTAATGAACACATGCAGAACGATGAGTCTGGATGGTTTAATTGTCAGCAGCCTTCACTTGACGATACGGGGATGATTTAAGTGACTGCATGTGAAGCTCAGAAGAAACAGCAGGTCAATGTTCTGGAGGAAATGTGAAACCAGTTACAGATGGAAGTTTTGATTGACAGTTAAAAGCAAAATCAAAATCAACAACTTTTTTTTGCAAATTTCAGATTCCTTAGAGTTAACAAATAGGGATAAACCAAGTGAGCCAGATTCAGCATTTTTCTGATTATTGCAATCAGCGTTTTTTTGACGATAAAAAATCTGATACAGCCACTTGTCTTTGTCAACTCGTCACCATACTCTGGTCTCACTAACTTTCCCGCCCACAACACATCCTGAGTGATAGCCTAGCAACACTGAAGTATCGTAATCTGCAGAGTAAATAGTAACTTGAAGCGGCACTACTTAGTTTTGGAGAAGAAATTCAAATTCAGAATTTTAATATGTACAATATTACTGAGCTAATAACACAAACTAACCAACCATCCAGTTGCAGAACATTCACAAACCTCTCTAAATTGCTCTTGAAACAGCTCTAGTGAAGATGCCAACATCGTACCAAATTCAGCAGTCCCAGAATACAAAATAGTCCCAGGGCTGCAACTGCTGTTTCACAAAACACTTTAGCAGAGATAGGAACTCAATCACACTCTGCCCAGTGGTGGCTAACAAGTCACTCAGGGATGAAATACACATTGGCTGATCGTTGTGTCTCCAGGACATCAACACAAACCGTAGATAACCTTTCAGATCATCATCTGAAGACACACATGCTGCACTAAAACCTGACCACAGGTTCCACACAGTGTGCTGGAGGACACAGAGGAATTTGGTGAGTAATGATCGCAGGGTAAAAGCCTGGGCCTGAAAGCCCCGAGGCCACCAACAGAGGGCCCAGTAACTCCAACCAAACAACTCAATAGTCAAAGGTCAACCTCCTAATTAAGACACACACACACACATACACACACATGCACACACACTCATCCTGTGCATATGTGTGTCTTTGTGTGAAAGGTTATGAAAAATGTTAATGAGCTTTGAGACCACTCCCAAACAAAGGTCAGGGGGAGGGGCTGCTGCTGGAAGTGGGCTACATGACAGGGATGTGGTGAGGAGGGTCTTGGGGAGGAGGGTGTGTGTGTGTGTGTGTGTGTGTGTGTATAGCTGCTGGATACCTTGGTGGCCAGCAGTCTGGTCAGGTAGATCTCAGAGACCATCTTGCTCCCTCTGTCCCCTTCCCTCTGGTCTGAGTGGTCATGGTTCTTGACCAGGTGCCACAGTTTGGTGCCGCTCTCGAGGTCGGGGGTGATCATGGGTGTTCGGGAGCGCAGGCTGTCTGGACTGCTGGCAGTTCTCAGCATGCTCTCTGGAAGGAGGTGGAGGAGGAGACAATGGAGGAGAGTTATGTGAAAGACAAATAACATTAAGAAAGAGCAGACACCACATGTGGAGCTGAGCGTCTGTTTTATTGCATCAGTTTGATCTTTTGTTAATCCAAGTATAAGGAGCTAAGGGATAAGGAGGTAAATAGAAAATGAGAAAGTTAAGAGGTCAAAATTGTGCAAAGACTACTGCTGTGATGTGTGTCAGTGGTTTTTACTGTTGTTCATTTTTCCCTCCCGGCAGTTTTATATTATAATTGACTATCATTGTTTCAGGTGTGTTTTGCCACACATTTTTTTCCCCCTAGTTTTCTTATAGTTTTAGTGTTCTTTGGCATGTACCAACGTATAGCAATTTGGTCTAACTCTATTGATTTAAAGGTGCTTCATAAAAAACTTGCCTTTTGTTTTCATTTAAATATATGAAAGAGTTTTATCTTAGACACAGGATAGGTATTAGAGAAGGCTTACAATAAAGCACAGTTATCTGTCATGCAGAAATCTGAGGCCTCCAGTTGAGAAGACACAGGTATTATTAGATCATTTTGATCTGATTACATATATCAAGCAGTCTCTGGTTTATCAAAGTATAATTTATTTTATCTGAAATTTTACTTCAGGGTGAAATACCTGTAAATTTACCTTGGCATTAAGAAAAACACACAAATAAGAAATCTGAGGCGGCTTCAGAGAGTAAAATCTTCGTGTGAAGTTGAAAGCATTTCTGAAAGGTGACAGCTTCTTCCACTTGCACGACACTCGTTCATTCCAGAATAAATTTGTCTGTCACTCTCTCTCCTGCACCCCCCCTCCCTTTGTTGGACAGTGATCCGCTATTTTAGGGCACGGAGAATTACGCCTTCAGTCTGAACGCTTGTCACTTCCGTGACAAAGCAGGAAAGGATTGAGAGGTTCAAAATGTCAGCGAAGAAAGTGGACTGGGGAAGTACAGAGTGAGTGTGATGGGGGTGTTAGTAAGTATTTATGAGTCTCACTGAGGCAAAGCTTCGGACCAGGAGTCACTGTGCTCTGTACTGTGTAGGATGTTGAACACAGAGAAATAAAGCTGAGAGAAAGTGAGAAACAAAGGTTCTCTTTACACTCAGCATTAGCATGTGGTGGAATGTGTCTTCATCAGCATAAACTGCAGTTCCATCAGTCACATTTGACAAATTTTAGTTGATATTTCCAAAATGCACGCTGTGAATTTGTGTTATCATAAGACTGGAACTTTTGACTCTTAAAGCATATACATCAGGATTATAATAAATCCAATGAAGCTGTTTTGTTTTAACTGGCATCCGACAGCAGCAGCTTACTTAGAACAAACAAAAAAAACAAATTGTAACAAAAAACAATTTGTAACCGGTGTGTTGTTATAAATACATTTGCACACATGAGAGACGGGGACATACATTCACTTGTACACGCAGACGTACACGTACACACAGACACAGACACACACACACACCTTCTCTCGTACCGTATCTGCTGAGGGACTTGGTGAATGTGGAGGAGTTGGAGATGTTGTAGGCTGAATTCTGTTTAGGCACCAGGGCAATCACTGAGCCATCTGTCACCTGAAACAGGGTTTCCAACAACAGTTAGCACTGCACAGGATGTCCAGCAGCAGATCAACCACAGAATCTATTTTCAGAATTGCTACTGTGCTACCGTACTACATTTTCTAAGTGACATTATTTGTATTTGCAAATTAAATGCACCCAAAACAACGACAACCGACACAGAACAACATGAGATTTATGTTACCTGGTAGTGAGCCAGGGTGTTGAGTCTCTTCCAGTCGTTGTCTATCTTAGTGGTGACGTCCTCGTCCTGAAGGATGATGCGAGCCATCCTGCCCTGCCGCCATTCTGTCACACACACACACAGAGGAGAAGGTAAGGTTGTGTACGTTGTATGTTTAATATAAGGGAAATAAATTTTTAAATGGGACATACTGTAAGCTGCATAGATACAGTCTCTGAAACCATCCTGCAAATATTAAGTTGCCGTGACTTACTAAGGATGCAGACTGCATTGCAAGTTCATTGATTGAATAAATTACAAGGGTATGATGCATAATTTAAGTGACTTTTGGCCCCTGACTTGAATTTATTTTTGTACAGAATTATTTCTCCTGTCTAGAAGACCCCCTCCTGCTTCAGAGAGCCCTTGAAATGATTCCCTCTTTACTCCCTGTAGCAGTGCACCTGTGCTCGACGTGTGTGTATAAGTGTGTGTGTCAGTTCCCCCTCTCCTTACCCAGGTCCATATCGGACGCCTTTGGTCTCTGCGAATATGGCGTGCCCTTGTACACGGCATCCAGCAGCTTCTCCTTCACTTGCGTCACCGTGTCACAGTTCAGGCTCTTCACTGTCACCTCGGGTGCGTTCTCGTTCTCCGGGTTCACACAGTGCAGCGTCTACAGAGGCAGAGGTCAGAGGGCACGGTCACGTTTAAAGCAAAAGTCAGCACAGAGCGGAGTGTAAACTATCGATGTGGGGAAGCATGACCCTGCGATGATATCTGACCTGCAAACTAACACTTCTTGAGGTGATTTGGAATCAATGTTTAACTGCACAATGGTGCTGATGTAGCTGATTATTACAATTATAAATGCATTTAATCACCATTTTATTTGTTTACACCTTTAATTTTGTGTCATAAAACTTTAGTTGTAGATTGTCATTGTTCCAAACAACTGCTCTCAAAAGGGTCCCTGATTTAGCATTTTCCAGGAAATCTGGGTGCAATATGAATACTTGTCAATATTCTGTAAGGCTGAAACTAACAATTACTTTCATTATTGATCATTTAGTCTATAAAATACTAAAACACCAAACACCTTGCATTTACATTTAGAGTAAATGATAAAAAGAAACATAAAAACCTTACACTAAAGAAGCTGAAACCAGCAAATGTTTAACAATGTTGCCTGAAATGATTGATGAAACGACATTTTTTTGATCAACTAATTGATCAATCTACCAATTGCTGCAGTCTTGACATCTGTATTAGCTTTATATGTGCATCTGTTTTAATGTGCCATCCAAAGGTCTGAGTGCACCAGTATATGTACGTGCACTTACCAAAGTCTTGTAGTCAATCTGCTGCCTGATGAGTTTATCCTCACTGAGGGAGTAACGCGCCTCTCCAGTGATTGAGTCTATTGGTCCCTTTTCCATTTGCTGCTTCATGGCACAGTACAGCATGAAGAGAGGCTCACCAGCACACTCCTGGAAACGGGGAGAGGATGTGGTAGAAGGAAGCCGGGAAAGAGGACCAGGTAGAAAGGCAGATTGTTAGAATACAATCTGTGAATGTGCAAAAACGTCAATAAAAAACAAGCTTTGCCGAACAACTCTCCAATTATATTTCTAGTCTTTTTCAGGCCAACCACAGGCAGTAAAAGGACGAGGCCCTGGCCTGTGCTGGCTAACAGCAACACACACTAACACACCATTTGCTTTCCCCTGTGTCTCTTTTTTGGGAAAAAAAACCACCTTTGTAAATCTGTGTGTGTGTGTGTGTGTGTGTGTGTGTGTGTGTGTGTGTGTGTGTGTGTGTGTGTTTGAGAGAGTAAGTGAACAAGAAGGAGAGGAAACAGGCAGAGTGTGAGTGTGAGTGAGTGGCAATTGATGGAGGAGTTAATAGAAGGTTAACGACTGAGGAGTGAAAAACGCTTGGAGAAGCACTTTGGTGTGTGAGACGTGTCAACCAGGCAACGAGCACTGGGATGTTGGGCCCCTGTCTCTCCCTCTCTCTTGTCTTCCCTCGCTTTCTTTTTCACCTCTTTTTCACTGACTCGTTCTGCTGCTGGGCTGACAACAGAGCGCGGCCTGCTTGTACCACTTCTCAACTTCTCAGTTGCTCTTTAAAAGGAAAAGTCTGGTTAATACCACTCGGGTCTTGTTTGTGTAGTTTTGGCTATCAGTCCTACTCCTATTGCCATAATAACATTTCACGGAGGAATGCAGCGATGTCGCTAAGAAGTCAGATGAAGAAAGAAACAACGACTATAAGAAAATCAGACAGGTTTTAAGTAACCACTTTTTTTGTTTTTAAATGAAAAAACGAATGTGAACAACAACATTATCAATCAAACTGTTGGTACTGTGGTAAACATCCATCACATTTTACAGACCAACATCTGGCTCAGCATTTACCTCCTGTACTTATGGGAGTTGTGGGCTCACAGCATGTGAACAGTGCTTCTCAACCTGAGGGTCGAGACTCCTCAAATGGTGGGTGATGGCTGGATACTGAACTTTGACACTTTCATAGCATCGATCGCATTGCCTCCATACTATCAACTATCAAAAAATGTCTTGTCATTCAATGACAAATTTCATTGGCAAGGGCTCATCAGCATTAGTGAGCCAATAAGCATCTAGCATTCATGTTGTGCCAAGATTTCATAGGGCAGGCGACACATAGAGCACACGTTTTTAAATGCTCTTTGTTACAAAATGAATGCTGTTCCACCAATGATTCATTGATTGCCATCAACATGCAACTTCTGTCTTGAGGCAGAAGAAATGCGTTGTAAATCGTGCCCTCTGCCCTTCAGCCGGGCATGTTCATGCATCAACACGCGTCAGTCATCTTGGCAAGCTGTCAGATGAACTCTGTGGGATAATCTAACACCACCTGCTTCTTATGGTGAAAAAACAACACTGTCTAACAGCATACAAACCAGGCTTCACTGACTTCAGTGTCCCTGTTGCCACTATTATAATACATCCTTACGATTCCTTAAATTATTCTTGTCATGTAATTTTTGTACAGCATCCTGAAACAGTCCATTGCAATTTTACCTGGAGCAACACGCAGCACATCTGGTGCAGAAACAGAGTAACCGCATGACTCCCTGTTCTCTCGAACGGGCCAGTGCACAGGAGGACAAGTGAACCCTTGGAATAGGGTAATGGATAAAAGGATTTTTCTTCTCATTCCTGTTCCCTTTGGTAGGTAAAAGCTTTATCTATTTCCTCGCTTTGAACAACTACTTGACCTTTAGCCATCTCTATTCACACCTGGCTGAACCTTGAAATTGTTCCGGTCCTCTCTTTCATGTGACCCCTAAAAACTCAGGAGAAAAAGAGCCGCTCAATTGCGGAGGTTAGATAAAAGCTAGGTGGGTAACCTTGCTGCTAGCTACGGAAAGTCTTTGCTTCACTACTCATTCCTCCCAGTCTCTGTATTTTCTCCTCTTGCTTTGCTTTCTCCTATGCACTCAAAACCTTTTTCATGTCCGTAACACTTCCTCTCATCCATCCATAACCACTTCTGACCATTTCCTCTCCAAATCCCTCCACCTTTCCTGTCTTTTCTGTTGTTTTTGTCTTTAGTTCATAAACACAGCTGTTATTACAAGATCCCCAGTAGATTCCCAAGTAACCCCATCGCCTGTGTCTGAACCAAACTCTGGCTGCCTCGCATATGGGGCCAAAACACACACATGCATGCACACCAAGAGCTTACACACTCTCACACACAGATGCTAACTGGGACCCCCGGGGGCTTGGCCGGGTCGGTGTCCGCCAGAGTGCCTGGCCTGGCGGGGGTTTTAAGGCCCCGCTGCTAACTGATTAGCTGCAGCGATGTTTGAGCGTAGGGAATGTGTGTTTGGGAACAAGAATTTAGCACAGTTTAAGCCTCAATAATTCTCTCTGATTCCGTATCAGAGGCAGAGGAAGTCAAAAAGAGAAAGACAGACAGACAGAGAAATGAGAAAATGCATTTTTCTAAGATCTCTGGCTTCCTCTTTTGCTAAGCCCCAAAGCTCTGAAGGGGGATACAAACACACGGGCGCACACACACACACACACACACACACACACACACACACACTGGCTCCTCCTGGCTGTAAAAGAATCCAGCGAGGGACACAAAGAGAGGCAAGGTTAGTGCGACAGGCTACGGTGATCACAACAACATGACCAGCTGTGTCTGAAAAGCGCTTCAGACCGCAGATTCCTCAATTCGGAGAAAGGGGAATTTAGCACATGAAAGGCACAGGTAAGGGATAGGTAGCCTGCTGCCTCTGCCTTATCTAACGCTGCACCTGTGATGGTGTACGTGTGTGAGGCATTTTTTTTCTCTTTCTATTCTCAAACAGCAGCGGTATTAGTATTGCTTCAAATGTTATGTGTGTCTGCCGCAATTTTACCTTGAGGAACTTGTAAAGCAGGAAGGTGAACCAGTTGGTGAGCATCTTCTCGGCAACAGACTCCGTCCTGGGAGAGAGGGCGGAAACGGAAGGGGGAAGAGAAGAAGAAAATTAGAGAGTGACAGCGAACGAAGAAGCACATAAACGCCTGGTAAAAGCACTGGGAGGTTTGGGAGTCGTCCCAAAACGCGTGGATCCGCGGGCATAAACCAACACTTGCAGCACCACGGGGGGAAGAGGCATTTAAGACACACTCGCACATCAAAGAGAACACACGGCGTTATCAATCGTCGCGCGGTTAGCCTTCAAACACCCGAGCCCTTTCCCACCCCCCCACACATGCAAACAAATTAACTCTGCAAAACAAATCCCTCCATTTCTTTCATTGTTTCGGCTCCCCCCCGCCACACACACACAAACCCCCCTCATGTTTTTTACCCCCTCCAAGCAAACCCACTTGTCTTCATTAAAAATACAGCAATTAGTATAATTCGCTAACTTCTCTCGTTAATCACAAACCTGCCGTGTAATGAAGGGGACCTCCGCACGTGCACGCTCTTGAGTAGACACACGTGAACAAGCGGCAAATGAAAACAATTAAAAGGCATCGTAATTATGGACTTATTGTGTCTAATTTGTTAAACAGCTGAAAGGGAGACCGGCAGTAAGGGTGTATGTGTGTGTGCGGGGGGGCCAAAAAGAGATTATTTCTCCTTCTCCGTCATCATCCTCAGATTTTCGCCATCCTTCCTTTTCACATTAGAGAGAAACAGGAAGACTGTAATTATCCATTCCTCGTTTTCTCTTAGATGAATGGGGGTGCATTAACGATAACCGGAGTCTTCTGCTGGGTTACTGGGTTGTCTAACTGGGCCACATTCCCAAACTTTCTAATGAGTCTTTTTGTCGTTCGCGAGGAACAAGGTGCAGGGTGCATTCTGTTGAGAAATGACAGCACAAGAAGATATTTTCTTGTCAACTTTACACAGAAATTCTCTGCCTTTTTCCTGACAATTGAGGAATAGTAAGGGAATAAAGGGAAAAACACAGGAAACTAGGCCATGTTCTAGTGAAACCAGTTAAGGCCTGTAGCGGGAACGAGACGTGAACTCCTACGCTTCCGCAAGCCTCGCCGTTTGACTGTTTGTTTGATGTATGTGGAGCAGCTTTTTTTTTTCCATGGCTGTCAGCAAAATATAGCGGATGAAAGATGAGGCAATGGGGAACAGAGGGATGGAGGGCGATGGAGGCGAATACACCTGGACAGAACACGCTCTCGGGCATGTCAGGACATGATAGTGGGCGACTCTTAACAACATCTCATTTAGGGGAGCGACGTCCCTGCACCCAGTTGTTCCAAAGTTTTTAAACGTGTGTTACAGGAGGGGGCTGATGCAGCGTTTCCTGGCTGCACGCAATGAGTCTGAGCCTATTATGTACAAATCAAACCAAATGCACCCAATGCACGAGCTTTATTTTACCATAGGGGATGAAAATCCACACGGGAGCAGACTATTAAGCCTCCCTCCTGTGCTTTTCCTTGTATATGTAAAAAATAATAAAAGAAGTCTATCTATTGCAGGAAAAAGACCAAAACAGGATGAACCATGTGTAATAGTTGCCAAGCTTATTAACGCCAGCTCCCGAGGCTAGTGTAGTTAGCAGGGACAGCGTATTGTGACCGTACGCCCCAAGAGGGGATTGGAAAAGGCTTCACACAGGCACACTGGCTGAGAGTCATTTATTTGATTAGATTTTTAATTAAATATCTCTCAGAGGAGAAGGAGGAGAGAGAAAAAAACATAACTTTTTTATCATTTAATGTCTAATTCCAATTTATTTGGAGACAGGCCATTTCGCTAATTGTGTCTTTCCTTAAATACGTGCATCTTCCCCGTACCCGACTGTCTGCAGCAGCTCATTTTCCCTTCTCTTTTCTCTCCTCTCTCGCCATATTGCACCTTTCTGCTGTCCTCTCACTGTCTCTCTCTCCCCGCATATGTTTCTCCTTCCATCAATTTGCCTCCAGCCCAGGTCTCCCTCTAGACATTTTGCCCTCTTTTTCTGTCAATCACCATTTCCCTCCCTCCCTCTGCTCCATCCACCTTTCTCTCGCTGCTTCTTTCACCTCATATTTCTCCACTCCTCTGGTGCTCATCTTCCCCCTTTTCACCTTCTCTCTCCATCCCTCGCACCACACCTTGTAAATCCTCCTCTCTTCCCTCTACATCCCTCGTATTTCCCCCCCTCTACCTTCCTCTCTGCGTGTGTGTGAGAGGAGAGAGAGTGGGGGTCTGTCTGACTGCAGCTCCGTTGGGAGTGTGTGTGTGCTCAGGGGTGTAATCCTCTCTGACAGCGACAGAGTTTACAGATAGAGACGAGCTAACGTCACATAGGCCTCTAAAAGCTACAGTCCCTGTCCACTGTGTCCATAACTTCAGCTGCATGAGGAAAAAAAAACAAAATCTCACAGAGCATCAGCCTCTATTTTCTATAATTTTCTGTTCTCTTGCTATTTTAGCACCATATTGAATATAACTATCTGCTCAATTTTGCATAACCACTGCCATGACAACAGGAGGGCAAGAGAAAAAAGGGAGCAAAACTTTTTGTTTTGTTTTTGTTTTTCTACTTTAAAGGCTAAAAGGTCAAGGTGCCCACACTTGGAGGGTGCCTCTTCTCAAGGACGCCCTAAAGCAGCGAGACGTGCGATAAACAAAGGGACGTGACCTCAAACTTGAACCCTCAGTGGGGAAACCACTCGGGCACATGTGACATGTTTTTGTGCGGAGTTTCAACCCCTCTCCCTACTCCCTGTATTCCTACCTCCTGAGCAGCAGCTTCGGGTGGTTCTTGCTCTCCAGGTTTTTGTCGATGAGGTCAGACAAGAGTTGTTTGAGGACGCCCGTGGCGTACTCCATCTCCCCCTGCAGCGCCGTCATGATGAGGGAGGCCACGTTGCCCCGGTCTCGCATGGAGAATGACCGCTGTGCCTCCAAGGTGCGGATGAAGGTCAGTAGGAAGTGCTTTTTGGTTAACAGCTGTCCGAACAACGTCAGGGCCTTCTCCACGTTAGCGGGGACCTGGAAGGGAGGGGACGGAGATGGTGATGATGGGGAAGAGTGTGGGTAGAGGACGACAGGGGTGGTGGAAAAGTAGCCATCGAAAGGATAATGGGGATGGAGAAAATGAAAAGGAGGCATGGATGGAGGGAGGGAATTAAAGGAAACAAGATATTGGGTAGAGGACAAGAGGAGAAAAGGGAAGAAAAGACAGAGAAAAATGGAAAAGGAAGAAAAGAGGGCAGAATATTAGAGGTAGGGGGAAATGGTTGAGATCAGGATGTGGAGAAAAGAATTTGATTGTGAGTTCATAGTTGAGAATGAGTTCATGAGTATGTGTGAAAATAAGGAATATCAAATGAAGGATACATTGAGCATGTACACAGACGCACTCACAACATATTTCTGTAGATAATGTATCATACTGTGAAAATCAGCGTCCAGATGCATCCATGAACACAGCTTTCAAGTTTTGCACTTGTTTACTGCCTATTACTGTCCAAATGTTCTCCCACCTTTTCCCAGTGCCCCCTCTCGCTCTTAAGCTCCCTCCATCCCTCACTGCACGCCCCCTTATCGCTGATTCTCTTCCTCTCTTTAAGCAACCGGCAAGCCACCTCCCCCCTCTGAGGGGAGAGGAACGGAGGTTTGAAGTGAGAATGTGAGCTTCATGCTGTAATAAGAAATTGATCTGCCTGCTAGCGCACTACTGTGGCCTGTGATTGCCTGGGCCATACAAATGAAAATCCAATGTCGCGCTACACTATCCCTTTGGAATACAGGTGATAGCGCGGACAGATACTGGATGTATTGAGGCCCCCGCCTACGCTGCCAACTTACATGCGTGTCAGCAGAGCGCAAGTGTGCATTTCCATGCGATGTCATGTGTGCGGGTCTAATGCATACAGAGAAATGATGGAGGCGCGTGTGCATGCTGCATTACAGCGTCCGCACAGCCGAGGTTCAGCAGAGTGATAGAGTGTTCCCTCTGGAGAAAGGAGCAGCTGTGGAGGGGAGAGTGTTTTATTGAATGTGTGAACATTGCTTTTTCAGGAGACTCAAACAGGCTTGGTCAGGTAGAGGCAATCTATCACTCGTACCAAGACTTAGTGGAGCTCCGACATCGCTCACCCCCCTAAAAAAGAGCCTTCTCTACGCTGTATTACATCAAACTGGATCTAGCCCTGAGAGTTACTTTGACACAAGGTATTTTTTTTGGCTAGTTTGAGCTTGAAACATCTCTAACTGAGAAGCTGTTGAGGATGAAAGATGCTCAGTGAACATATTAAGATAGACATTCTTATCTTACTTCTTTGAAACTACTGATTCGCATTTTCTTAACTCTTCTACAGGATTTCTGTCACAGAAGCTGTGTATTTAATAGTTTTGGTCTCTAGTTTAAATATCTCGCAGCTTAAATGTAGCCTTCCAAACACTGAACTGATCAAAGCCTTGTACAGATACGAACAGTACGAACTTTAAAAGTCATCAACCTTTTGAAAGCTGTAGAAATTGGTTTGAAAAGAAATAAAACATCAAATAATGTGGTAAAAAGAAACGTTCTGAAAAAACATTCCTTTAAACAATCAAATTCAGTTCATGAATTCTGTTCTTTTTTCTTCTTTCATGCTAAAAAAACTAGTCTTCAAACAGCCCAACTCTAACACACACACACACACACACACACACACACACACACACACACACACACACACACACACACAAACACACATAGAACAACTTCCATTCATTCATTTAGTGTGTCTGTGTGTGTGTGTTTGTGTGGGGCGTTCTCTACTGACCCGTACCTCCATCTCCTTGAGCACTGGATGGTCCTCAATCCCAGGGAAGAGGACCCTCATGGCGTAGGTGCGGTAGTCCAGGAAGGGGATTCCTGCTCCATCCAGCTCCTGAGTCAGTTCGTGGATGTCTGTCTGCAGCTCGGCAAAGGCTGGGAAAAGGACAAGAGAGTGGTTAGAAATGAAATGTTCAAATCTTTAGGTGCAGATGAGGCATTTTCTTGGGAAATAGATATGTTTAGAAGGAACACTATTGCAGTAAGGGGCAGTAAAAATCTTTCATTAAAACCACATAGTTCACCTTGAGAGGAAACACAAAATTAAAAGGAAATGCAGTGTAGAAGGCAACGGAACCAAAAACACCTGCAGGATTGTTTTGGAGCAGAAAGACAGGTGGACTTGAGGTAAAGATGGAGGCGTGTGGAGGAGTAGCACTGAATAGCAGCATTGTGGGATCGCTCTGTGCTCAGAGCGGACAGAAAGATCGAGGTAGGAAGGAGAGAGAGGACGGAGGAAAGTGTTGTGGTACTTGGTGGCTGGAGGGGAGTTCAGGATGGAATCACACACAGGAACACGAGCCTGCTATGAGTACACACACATTACACTCTGCCACCACACACACACACACACAAAAACACACTCACTTTTTCGTGTCTTGCCCCACAGCTGAACACATAACCTAGTGCCCAGATGATTTATGTGAGTGCATGTGTCAATGTTTTTACACATTTTCCATTCCGTGTTCTGACCCCATTCTGTATACTCCAGTGGCTCCACAATTCACATCTAGAGGGAACAAATGGGATCAAACCCATTCACTCCCTCACATCCAATACAATAGTGCATATAGCTAATGCTGAACAGCCTTGATTCTATTGTTTAAATGTAAAACTCCCTTAAGGAGAAAATCTACAGCTATACAGTGCCATTAATTCCACAATGTGTGAGTGTGTGCCCTACAGTGTCATCCAAAATACACCAACACATGGACACACAACGCAAACAAACCCCTAACCAAAGCCCAGACTAACAGATGGCTTGTGTCACCCTATCCCTCTCTTCCTATCTCTCTTTTCCTCCCTTTCTTCCCTTCGAGTGACATCTCAGAGGTCACCTCTCTCTTCCCTATGGTTGCCTGTCCTAAACCACATCCCTCCATCTTTCTGCTTTTTCTCTTCGTGCCATCCATCTTTCTCTGCATCTCTAATCAGTCTCTTTTTCCCTTGCCTGCCCAGTCTCTTCCCTACATTTCTTTTCTTTCATCTATCTTTAAAGTCAATAGTTTTGCTCGGCTGTTACATTTCTGTTAGCCTGGAGAAGAAAAAGTGGTTCACTCGACCTCTATACTGTCCATCCCTTATTCTTCTGCTTCTACTTCTCCCCACATGTTCTAATAACTTTTTTCTTCTCTCACTGTCCTCTCTCTCTCTCGTACTCCCTGCTTCCCTTTCTCTCATAATCTTCCCATCCATCTCTTCTTTGGTGTCAACCCCCCCTCCCTTTCTCCTCTCACAAGTCGTACGCCTTATTTATCTCCCTCTCTCCTTCCCTCTCCCTCCATCCATCCTGTTGTCGTCTTCCAGACAGTGGTGACAGCGGGGGACAGACAGGGTCAAGACACCTGCACTCACCGCCACCCATCCCCAGCCAATCATTGTTTGACCTGCTGTGTGAGTTTTTGTGTCTGCATCTGTGTGTGTGTGACTGCTTTTAGTTGGAAAAGAGCAGGACATAAAGACTTAAAGTGTCGGGGGGAGTGGTGTGAAAAAACACACATAGTCATCCCCCGAGCAGCTCGGTTAACAACAGTTAGCCGTGTCAACCTCATGCGAGCTTGTCACCATTTCTGTAGCCATTGTTTGATTTTGTTTTTCATTGATGTGGCTGGGAAAACAAAAAGCTATGGAAGAGGAAGGGAGACAAATTAGAAGTCTGAAATCAGATTATGATGCTGCTATGCTGCTATGATGATCAGCTCAGAGTTCAGCCTACGTTTAAGGGGTAGCACCTGCAGTCGGAACATTTAGAGATAGGTACCTGGTACAAAAGGGAAGTAAGGTCGAGTCACATTGAGTCGGAATTGAGGCTTTGAAGTTATATTCTAGGTTTTCTAAAGCAATGCAACAAGTGATCCCTAAAACAAATATATTCTGATGCTCATGGTTATCAGTATTCTCCTTCTCTTTCACCCCATCTGCTTCGCTGTCTCTTGCCAGACAAACCAGTATAAGCATCAGTAGGCTCTCACTGGATCCATGCTGTCTCCTGCCAAATTAATATATGCTAATGTACTGGTGTGTAAGTCTCTCTGCTCTATATCTCCCCTCCACTGCGGCTGTTGCCAAACCCCTCCTTCCTTACTATCCCTCACTTTTCCCACCTCTGTGCCCCGGATCTATCTAACCTCCATCTCTCCCTCCCTTGCTCAGTGTGGATGGTAGTGAGGCCAGCCAGGCAGCTCTCTCATGGGGTGGAGAGCCAACATCTGGTGGCTGGCTCAGATCAAAGTACTCCTCTGGAAACACACCAACACCCACGCACACATGCGCACATACACAAACACACAGTGCTGCCACCTAACAGCATGGGGACAGTTGGCAGTGAGAGGGAGGGAGGAATAGAGAGCGAAGGAGAAAGCAGAGAGAGAAATGGATAGGACTACTGAATGGGAGTTGTGCAGCTTTTGAGGTAAGCTGCAGCGAGGGAGAGATTTACAGAAAGGTATTTGGGGACATGGGAGTTGTTTGGGGAGAAAGATGAAGACAAGGAAGAAGGAAGAAAGAAACCAGTAGAAAACAAGCAAAATGAAAGCAACTGTAAACTTCTCAAATGACCATATTTTAATCCAAACTCACCTTCTTTGCACTCAAGGGCCACCCTGGACTCCAGGTTGTCCATCTGCAGCTGCAGGCGTTTCAGGGTGCGGTCGGCATCTCGCGACTTCCTCTTATAAGCAATCAGCACCACGATGATGACCAGCAGGAGCAGGCCGCCACCTCCTCCGATACCGATGATGGCGGGCAGTGTGAGCAGGCTGTCTGAGTAGATCTGCAAGGTCCCTGGTGAGTATTCAAAGCCACCAACACGCACCTAGGGCACAAACAGTAACGTTACCCTCTTTTGTTTGTCGGAATTTAGATCTGCTCCATATGATGCCAGTTGCTAATGAATTTTACATTGGATTTATACTAGCAATGCAAGCTGTGCCGGGTTCAGAAAAGTGCTGGTCAAACCTCCCCACAACCTTTTGTGTCTTGGTTGGGGGATGCCAGTCTGTGCACTGAGGCTGTCTTTGGAACCAGTTAAACACATACATGAATACACAGTAAACACACCCATATGACTTTCAACCATATCACATCAAAACAGTTCACACGTGAATAGAAAAACAAATGTTGGAATGTTTTTTCCTCTCATCCTGTTAATTTTTCTTTTGTTCTATCCTCAACTGGCTGGCGTCGATGAAACGCCAAATGGAGGAAGGTAAAAATAGACACAGACCTCTCACGCCCACTTGCCATTTTTTTGGTCTCTATTGAATATCAATACTGTTCAAATCCCAAGGAGGATGCCAGCCAAACAAAACCAATCAAAAGCCTCTAAAACGTAAATACAGTCCCAAACACCGCAAATGGTATAAGAGACAGGGTGTGTGTGTGTGTGTGTGTGTGTGTGTGTGTGTGTGTGTGTGTGTGTGTGTGTGTGTGTGTGTGTGTGTGTGTTTGAGAGCATGTGGCTATATGAACAGAGAGGAGAAATCTGGAGTAATTGAAGAGACTTAGGTCTGATGTATGGGGAGGAAAAAAGGAGATGAATGAATGAAAAGACAGGAAGTAGATAGGAATGAATAGCACAGCGGAAACAGGCAGTAAAGAAGAAAACAGGCTGACAGGCTGAAAAGAAATGTGGAAGCCAGATGCTCCAGAGGTGGAACAATAAAAAAATAAAAACATCAAGAGTGATGACGAAATAACAGGTTTCTTACGATGAAGACTAAAATGATGCTCATTGTCAGGTTTTGTATGGATGGTATCTAGTTAACATAATGACACAATAGGAAAACACTCATCAAACAGTAATTTACACAAGTCTCACTTACGGTGACTTTGTGCTCTCCGGTCAGGTTGGGCCATTCACACAGCAGCTGGCTCTCAGACAGGGTGAGAACACAGGGCGTCTCCCCGATCAGCACCGTGTAGTTCAGCTTAGCGTTCCCTGGGGCTGAAGGAATTAGGTTACGGCCCTGGAAACAGATGCACACATGTTTTAGTTACTTACATGAGGTCTACATTTCAGGAAGTCTATATAAATAGAAGAGAGTATAAACACAGAGGTATTTTATCTAACAGTGATTAATCAATTTCTGATTGGCTGGCAGGTATCCGTCAATGATGTGCAAGGTGCTGTAAAAAGCAAGTAATACTAAAAGATATATATCTCTCATAAAAAATGACCAAATCATGAGTTAATCTGACTATAGGAAACATGCAAACGAGTAAAATATGCAACACGTCTGAGGGAAACTTATCATTATACATGTCAAATTCAAAACACTGCAAAGAACATAAACATGAGAATCTGATCAAATTTCCCAGTCTAATTACCACATCGATGACTTATGCTCTTTAATTAAAATGTACTATATTTAGACAATCACCGATTAGATTATTTGGATCCAGATCAGGTGGCGAAGGGCTGCCACGTGTGAAAATGCCATCAAAGGACTGTAAAATGTGTGGGTTGCATAAAGGTGTTGTCAAGTACAGTAAATATATTCTCCAGGAATCCACCTTCTCCTCTCCTCCGCTGCCTCTACCTCCTCATTGTACCCCACAACGCTTTGCAGAATGAGAGACATTAATTGCTGGAAATACTCGATGAAAGTCTATTTTCTCCGCAATTATTTAATAGGATGCCATTTCTGTGCTGCTTATTTCTGCAGTTCTTTACCCGGAGCACAGCGGAGCAATCAGAGCTTTTCATTATAGAATCATATTTAAAGTTACAGGGGTGAAAGGCGTGATTCTTCTTCATTTCTAAAAACTCCGCCCTGATTGGCAGTGAGAAAAAAGCCCTGCTTTTTCCATGAAAATTGCACAATAATTTCCTCTCTCGCTTCTGCAGCTTTGAACTTCAAGGGGAGAGGTGAAATGACAAAAGGCAGTGTGGGTGGGTGGGTGGGGCAAGGCCTTTATAAACGTGTTCTGCATTCAAAAGCGTGCTGCCTCTATGGCTTAGAGTAAACATGGCTGTGAAGAATTTCTTCAGAAGTTATCTGACAGAAATCTGAGCAGGTGGCATTGCAACGCATGGGTCCACTTTATAAACATTACTTTCCTTTGCACCTGATTTTAAAGGGGGGGCGGTTTAGAAGCTTCCTTAAAGGTCTCCAAACCCCACTGGAGACAGCAAGTGGAGATATAACAGCTTTCAAGGTTGAGGCACATCTAAAAGACTGCTGCGTTGAAAGAAGAACTCTCAAAGGAAGAGGAAGGAGGGAGTTAAGTGTCTGTACAGGAATGTTTGGAGCAAATCATTTCAAATGGTTGTCAGTGTCTTATCAGCTGAGTTGGATGCTGACTGGGAGGTCGCGGCAGAGTTTTCTAAAATAACCATTTGTAAAATTGAGCTTTTCACATTGCTGACAATACTCAACACTCCTGGACTGCTGCTATCTGCTATTACAGCTCTTTTAGTGTGAGTGGCAGCACTCAGTGAACCTTCTTTTCTCCTTATGTCCTCGTGTGCTTTAAAACAACTCAACCTCCATCCTGAAATTGTTCACTTAAAAGGACTCTTTATTCTCACACATGCATGGTTTATAATGTAAAAGAGGGCAGGCAGCAGAAATAAAACGAGACAGGTGATGCAAGAAGGGAGAAAGGAGGAGAAAACAAGACTGAAAATATGATTGAGAAGACACAAAGAGAGGAGAACAGATCATATGAGAAGGGAAACCAAGTACAAAAAAGAAAAGTCAGAAGAAGTTGTACAAGAGGAAAAAGGAGGTGATGGATGTAAAGCAGAGACAGGTAGAGACAAGGCCAAACAGATCAATGCTAAGAGAACAAGGCAATTTACCTTGAGTATGAGTGGTGAGCTGGGCTTCAGCTCCAGCATGCCCGAGGGGCTCAGAGGTTCGAACACGGGGTCCGGGTGGTAGCTGAACGTCTCGTTTACAACCAGCACGGACCGCACGTCGTCCATGACGAAGCCAATCTCATCAGGACTGCTGCCTGCCTCCGAGAAGACCTTTTCCGAACCGGCCACAGAGGGCGCCAGACACACCATGACAGTGTTGTTGACAACTGTGCAGTTCTAGAGAAGGAAGATACACAGAATAAAGAGGGACAGGAGTGAGAACAGGGGAGAAAATATGACAGACAGTTAAATTAATAAGGATGAGGTTCTTTCATTTCCGATCTTATAATATGTATCTTTTTCTTCGCCTTCAAATCCTCATATCCATATTCTTATCCAAACACTCACACGTGACTAATCAACAACATATACAGCACGGCTGCTGGAATAGGGTTAAGTGATTTAAGTGATTAAAATGTCTCGTAATGACATAATGAGAAGGGGGATGGCTTAATAACATCAGCGCTGTAATCGGTGTTGATATCATCTGGAAATCCCCCTGTGGGGTTCGACACCTGAATCAGACAGCGAAGAACAAATGAGGTTGTAATGACACGCGGAGAAACAGGAGAGGTCAGCCAGTGGCTGTTAACGATAACACAGCACGGCTGACGAGACCTTTGCATAGTTTCACAGCATGTTATAGTCTTACATGATGTCCTGTATGTCACACACTAGCGCAGACAGAGGATGTAGAATCACACAGATGCAGAACAAAACTGTGTTTATAGGTCAATAGAAATGTTAACCAAGCAAAAATAAAAAAAATACTGCAGAGAAGGGGACAAAGGAAAAAAAGAAGGGATATTTTTACTTTCAGCTGAGAGTGGGAGAAAGGTTAGCCGAGCCCCGTGGTGCTAGGTGAAGAGAGGGGGATTTGCAGGAGCCGCTTTATTGCTGGTTGACATTTCAAAGGTTAAACTGCTAAAAGGAAATTCAACATCAAAAACAAACAGAAAATGGGCCCTTGGCTGGTTGACCAACGGGTCAGGTGCCTGTGTCTGTGTCCCAGGAGTGTGTGTGTGTGTGTATCGTCTGAAAATCATTTTTTTCCACAGAGAGAGGGGGAGAGGGAGACAGTGGAGAGACACCTGTGTGTCTATATTGGTCTCACTCCGTCTCACTTGCCAACTCAAGTCACTGCTTTTCTTGTTTTGTCAATAAAAACTGTGTGCAGGTGTATGGATCAAACCACTTACATTTTCTGACTGAGCAGCTCCATACTTGGCTCTCATTTTGGGCTCCTTGATGGTGGCCAGATTGGTCCCAGTAATGGTCAACATGGTTCCTCCGCTACAAAAGAAAGCGATAACAGGAGTTATTGTAGAGAAAATCAAGACAAACACAATTATACAATGGTACTGGGGAGATAAAGACAATTCTATGTGCCCTTGTGTGTCACATATTCATGTATCTCCTCTGCTCTACTTTTCTTTCATTCAGGGTCTAAGAGCATACACTATTCAGCAGGCCGATACGTACAGATAAATGTTAATAAATCTGTTCTCCGTGGGAGCCAAGAGGGCCCTCCAGTTGGCGATTTACCATTAACACTCGCTCGCTGCTGTAGCCTTTCGCCTGCTTATTCATGGAAGCCCATTTTCAGGTAATGATAGCAATGGTAAAGCCCTTGTATGAATGTTAAAAGCTTCTTTAAACTGATATGGAGGCTGGAGGGAAGAATCAGTGAATATATGTAGCACTGCTCCTGAGAGCAGGCCTCTCCTCAGCACCTCTCCAAAGCCAGGGGAGATATTTTCAGGGTGTATTAAAGTTGCACTGCGGTATTTTTTTCCAGCATGAGATACATTCAGTGACTCCACGGCTGTCAGTGATCTGACATGCTCTGTAACCTTTACACCTGTGACCTATTCAGGTCTGTGTGACGCTCACCAGCGGAGGCACCAGTAATATGGGTGAGAGTCCTATTCCCCCACGCTGACTTCTCGACAGCCTCCACTGGCCTGGCTGAACTTTATCTGATGTGAGCTGTTCTGACAGCAGCTAAATAAGTTAGCATACAACCTAAAAACTGGAGTGAGCTAAGGCGAGGCTTGAAGCCTTGTGTGACAGTGAGTCACCACTTGCACCGATGACCAAAATAAAACATTATACAAATGATACACTGGCTGGTATTTTGCTCAGTTTCATACAGGCAATGATACACCAAAAACACACATTTAATTACTGTTCAAGCGTTGTAGTGTGGCTGAGAAGAAATTGATTCTCTTCTTGGTTTTTTTTCTCTCGGTTTTAGTGGAATTAAAGCATCCTAGAATGTAGATATAAATGGACACAGGCCACACAAGACAAAACATCCACATCCAGGGAGTGGGCTGTGTTTTGCTGAGGCCAGATGGAGATTAAGGTGAGGCCAGACCAAGACCCTGAAGTGATGATGAAGAGCAAGCAGGTTGAAAACGAAGAGGGCGTAAGGCTTTTGAGAGGCTTAAACAAGGGCGACAGATGCTTCAAATGGTGAACAGAGTGGTGTGTGACAACTAAGTAGTTTGGAAGATTTACATATATCAGTAAACTGAAGGGTGCACTGCACTACACTGTGTAAACAAGGTGGACTGTCACATAATCTGTCTGTATATTTAGCCCAAGAACCTCTTCCTGAAGAGAGGTGTCTAAGTTGTGTCAGATTTGTGTTTTGGACATGGGAAGCTGTCTGCAATCGCCCAGGCAAAAGGGTCATCGAAGGTGACACGGAAAAAAAAATAGCTTGTTAAATAAAGTGTGATTGGCCGGGAGAACCATGCACCTCCTCCTCTGGGAGCGCTGAGTAAAATGCCAAACACAAGCGAGTGTCAGGGTATTTTTCCCCCCCGAGGCTACAGCCAACACTTTCATTCCTATTTCCCCTTGCCTGCCCTCAACCTTTTATTCATCCCATTCCAAATGAGACTTCTCATCCGCTCACACCTCTTTGGCATGACAAGAGACTCTGTCTCCCTGCAGAGTTTTAAACGCGGCCCCCAATTTTCACCTCGACCCCCTGCCATGATGGAGTAGTGGATTGTTACAGTGTCTGAACAGACAAAGTGTCTGCTGGAATAATCTAATGTGTCCTGGGAGCGTTTTTTGTTCAGTTATTTGAATACCAGCTTTTATCTGAGAACTTTAAATAAATGCAAAGGAAAAACATGCTGTAGAAAAACTCAGGAAGTAAGTATGACATGTTCCTGGAACTATACTTTTGAAGTAAATGAGACCGTCAACAGAGTGTGTGTGTGTGTGTGTGTGTGTGTGTGTGTGTGTGTGTGTGTGTGTGTGTGTGTGTGTGTGTGTGTTGGCTACATGTTTGAGATGAGGAGCAGAGGAGTTTCTAGGTCATGCTAGTGAGCCCATTAGCACTTGGAAGCTCCAAGCCCCCCCCCCCCCCACAACACAGCTTGTGTTTGCACAGGAAATCTTCCTGTGGCTATGTAGTCTCATTTCAATAAGTCAAGTAATATTTAAAGATACATCTCGGCTGCAGCTCATCAACTAGCAGTGCACTGCTTCAGGAGCCTCCTTCACTGCTGTTCCTGCTCTCAAAGATTTACTTTTGAAATATAAAGATAAACAGAATAAATAATATGCCTTTGAAAAGTAAGACGAGTGTGAAAATGGAGAGGAATGTTTAGTTAGTTTTCTTCTTCGAGGAAGAGCCGGGGAGTATGTTGGCAGAATAACACATTTATCACCTTGTAGTTCATATTTCAGTTAAGTTGGCTATTCTGCTTGAAAAAAGACATTAATGTATGGCACAACCACCACCAGGGATTAATAATGTATCAATGCATTTGTATCTGCGCTACAGATGTACATCAAGCAGAATTGTAAATCAGAACTGTGTTGATCTAAATTATAGATAATGAAATAATCATATAACGTGCTGATGTAGCATACAAAGGTAGCTGATGGAGTTATCAATATGGTGCAGCAGAACATAAAAAATGCACCAACCTATGTCAATATTATGCCAGTGAGCTTCTACATAACACAGAAAATCCTCCACATTTATAAAAAAGGTTCATGTTTGCAACACCCAGAATAGCTGAGAGAAAGGCAGAGATTGTGCCCTCACCTGGCGATACTCCAGTCGGGCTCGATTTTCAGGATGGTGGGATCGTCTGTGTAGTTGAACTTGACCTCTGGGTTCCTCAGCTCAGCAGCGTTGATGTCCACCATGACTGGGGTGGTGCCTGGGGTTTGTCCCGCCGGGGTCACGCACACTATTTCCTTGTTGCTCCGCCTGAAAGAGCAGGAGATGACGGAAAGACAGGAGAGAAAGATTAAGGGAGATGTTACATACGAGTGTCGCTGAAGGTCTTGAGAGAGATTTGCAGTATTTGGGAGCTGACTCTCTGTCAGGCTATGAGATAGACACAGAGAATAAAAACTGAAGCGAGTACACATGAAAAAAATCCTACTTCATCCCTTAAATAACTAATAAATTATTTATCAGCTGCGACAAAATAGCAGGCGCACACACACAAACTCACACATAATGGTAACAGAGTCACCCTCCACAAGGCCAACATCTTTCAGTCTGTCCGACTGTGGTTTCATCAGCCCGAATCATAGAGTGATGTACTTCAAAGCCCTCACACTCTCTCTCTGTCTGTCTGTCTTTCTCTCCATGTCTGTCTCTCCATCCCTCCTGCACTTTCTCTGGCTGACAGATCTGAAGTGGCAGATCAGGCTGGTCGTCTCTCTGTGTGATGTAACTCCCTCCCTAGCAGACAGGCAACCAGCTGTGACCTGCTGGGAAACTTTGTGCTGCTGCCAGAAACTTTGTGCTCCACTCCAGTGGCTCATTGAACCATCCCCTCCCCTTGTGTGTGTGTGTGTGTGTGTGTGCGCGCGCACGTGCGTGCGTTGGGTGGGGGTGGGGAGGGATACTGTTGGCCGAACTGCAGGAGGATGGCCACCTGTGAGCAACATGCGTTTGTGCGTACCTACATGAATGTACAGTACGTTTGTAATCAGTGCGTGGAGCAGGTGCGCTTTCACTGTGTGCAGTTCTGTGAATTTGCATATAAATACAGCGCGCAGGTAGGAGATTAACATTGTGAAAGTATGTGTTTTGCGTCACCCGTCGTCTGCTAACATCCTACAGTGCACAAACGGATGGGTGCGCATTTGTGCAGGCATGATGGCAGGTGGCATAGTGGGAAATTCTGAATTGAACAAGCTGATCTGCTCACAAATCCTCCCGTTATCTGTTGTGGAAGCGGAATCCACTGAAAGACAGGAGATGATGGAGAAGACGAAAGCATGAAAGCCTATTCTGGCTGATAGATCCCGTCGGCTTGCAGTGGGTCGGGGTTAGGTTGGCGTGGGGTAGATGGTATATTGGTTTCACTGACATCACCTGTGTCACATTCTGCAATAACATCACGACTTTGATAAATGTTTTAGTTTTTAACATGCAGGTCGAGGGCTACACACATACTTACAACACTGGAGTTACGTCTAGTAATTACTATTTTGCGTGCTAATGCAGACTCCCGTACGAAGCTGTGAGGGTGTGAACAAAGTATGTAATTATTTCTGTTGTTGGCTGCAAGAACCAATGCAACTTGTGAGATTTAGACATTGCTTCACCGTTTATTTTGCAGGTTAGCCTGTCTAACACATTGTCAGCATGTTCCACAGTTAATATGGCTAGTGTAGGTGCACATGCTGGAGCACAGGTAAGACTCTTGATTTAAAAAAAAGTGCTGCATCTAACATGATAAAAGGCCCCTCTAGGGTGCCCTTCCAGTTCACTATAAATGTATCACGGCTTTCTGCGCTCTAGTGCCAAACCACATGCAAGTCCGCCAGGGTGCTGGAGCAATGTTTGAGTATTAAATATTCAGAGACGGAAACGAAAAGAAAAAAAGAAAATCCTGGATCCTTGCCCACGAGTGTCAGTGTTGCTGCTGGATGTAAATGTATTTGATAGACGACTCCCTGTGGCACACTGACTATTGTACTTATGATATACTTTGAGTTTCCTGCCAAATGCTGTTGAGATGCCTAATCCTACCCTTCGTCTAACTCTGAGAATGAATTGCATTACATTTACTAATTAACCTACATTATGGAGCACACTCCGCCTCCCAAAATACATGTAGCTATACCTAATTTTTCATGCCTATTTTGAGCCAATAAACACATATTTTTTTCCCCCCATCATTTTTTTTCTTTCTATACGTTCCACTACATTGCCAGGAAAGTGAAAAGAGATTCATATTTTGAGTGGAGGATTCCTTAAATGTCTGTAATACTGTGGTATGTCGCCACTGCAAAAAAAGAGAGAAAACGGAAAAAAAGGGGAGAAAAAAGGAGAGGGGAGAAAAATACCATGATATCAATTTTAGGTCATGACGCACACCCCTTGCTGGCAAAAGAAAAGGATAAACAGAGGAATCAGGCGTCTTTGTCAGACACATCCTTGCTCTCTCCCAGGAGACAATTTCTCATACTGAGATAGGAATGAAGAGGGGATGACGACAGAAAAAAAAAGAAAGATATATAAAAAAAGAAGTTTTCCCCATTCCACTAGTGCTGCGTTTCCATGGCAACCATTTTCACAACATTGTCACCTTAGAGGGCGCCTGTGTGTCGTGTACGTATTTCTGACAAGGTTGTGGCCACACAAAAGAAAGCCAAGGGGGGATACAGAAAAAAAGAAGAGAGAGGGAAAGAAAAGGGTGTTGTGGAGGGAGATAAGAGGATGAGTGACTTGGGGTAAATAGGCTTTGATTAAAGCGGAGGGCCCGCTGAATACAAAGACACATTAAAGAGATGGACTCAACCAGTTCATTACTTTGGCCATAAAGGTTATTGCTGCTCAGTGAATGAAAGGCCAAGACTATTATGTTCACCTTTCTGCAGATGTGCTACAGAGCTTTAAATTGGCCTTTACTTTTTTCTTTTGATATGATATAAAAATGACTTGATAGGTGCAAGCTCATTAATTTAACCTGTCACTTGTTGCCTGAGAGAAGGAGGCACTATCATAAAAACACCAGTGTTATAGAGAATCTTCTTATGAAAGACAAACAAGAAAAGCTCTCAACAGAAAAAAAGAGGAGTGTAAATATTTGCCCGGACGTTCCTTTCAGCACATAGGTGCTCGTTTTAGTTAACTGACAATCTTTTCTGTGAGGTTTCTTTTCACTGCCATCTGCCAGACACCATACATGAGTGGATTTAGTCCAGAGCTCAGTTTGCTGTCACTTTGCCAGGAAGGGACTCAAAGAAACGATAGAGTTCTTGGCTGGAGGAATTAGAGTCATATCAAATTGGATCGATGTCTCCTCTTCTTGAAATCCTGCCGCAATCTCTCACAGAGTGACTGACAACGAGAAGATAACTGTGGCAGATTATTCTAAAAACTATAAAAAGGAGGAAAAAATACAGATTTCAAACATGAGCTCCAAGAAAAGAAAAAAAAATTAGGGTCACCAATTATCAGTAACACCATATCATTCCTTCCAAATTATAGTCATACCTCTGACAAAATGTGTGCCATGCACTTAAGTCATTCACAGCAATACTGAACAATGATATCACCTTCCCTCGAGAAAGGCTACACTGTGATTCTCACAATTGCTGTGAATTACAGTACTGCAGGTCATCCTCTTTCCGGCTGTTTTTTTCAGACCCGTGAAAAGGTGATAACTATTATAATCAACACAGAAGAACAGGGAAGATGGCAGAAGTAAAAGATTGGGGGGAGTGGCCAGGATGCATTTTGAGTTGCAATTGTCTACAGAAGAGGACACGCCAAAGAAAATTCAGAGTCACAATGTCAAGTACTAAAAAACAAGTATTTCAGTAAGAAAACCAGCTACATTTGATTTACCTCTTGGAAGAGAAGAGCATCCAAATGATCATAGATTATTCAAAGGTTAGGACTATAACTATCACAAAACATCATTGCAATCCAATATCAAATATACTGCAGAGGAAAAAGAATATCTGAACACCAATACCTGCAATTTTACTGCTAATTTCAATAAATGTTTTTATGTCATAAGTCACTGAGAGTTCAGGTTGTTTCACTCACCTCTCATAGCTGCAGGGGTGCAGTCCTATCTTCACAGACACAGCGCTGCCTGCATTGAGATGAAAGCCTTCGATGGTGATCCTTGTTCCTCCAGACAGCGGCCCAGTGGTGGGATGGACACGGGTGAAGTACGGAGACTAAGGAGAGACAAGGGCAGAGGACAGGCGGTTCAATCATGGCTGCTGGGTGCATTTAAAACATCCAAAAGGTTTTGTCTTAGAGATTCACACACACTTACCACAAAGGTGAAGGCCTTGGTGGAGATGGCTTTGTAGTCCTGGTGAATGCAGTCTCTCACACACACTTCTACCTGAGCCTCCTGCACCCTGTAACCTGTGGCGTCATTCAGCCGACACACGATCCTGAAAAAAGGGGAAACAAAGAGGTGGAGTGGTGAGCTCTATTACCTCTGCTACCAAAAAAAGAAAAAAATGTTTCTTGGTTGATCATAAAATTATAAAAACATTAGAAATTCTATTTCGAGTAAAGGATAAAAGTCTTCCCACCTGTATTCAACAATTTTTTAAATTAAGAGAAAAAACTTATAATTTAAGAGCGTTGGGTGTCTTTAAAATATGTAAAGTGAGAACTAATGTTAAATATGGATGTGTTTCATTTTTGGGAGTTAAATTATGGAATGGACTTAGTGATGAATTGAAATATTGTAGATCACTGTTGAGTTTCAAAAAAACATTGAAAGGTAAAATAATTAAGGATTACAATGTGAAATGACTGAAATGTGAAATGATTAAGAAGAATAATTTAGAGTAAATTTTGTTATGTTTTTTCTTCTTTGTATTATTGATATTCTGGGTTATTTTATGGCTTGTACAGGTAACGGCAAAAATAAGCCTTGGCTTCAGCCTATTCCTTTTTCGGTTACAGAGTTCATTTAAAAATGTTGTGAGAAAATGTTTAGTGGAAGCATGTATGGTAATATTTTGTCAGTTGATTGTACATAATCTAAGCATTGCATATTGTAACCAAAATAAAACTATTCATTCTCATTCTCTATCATGAGCCAAGTGAACCTAAGAGAATTGATGAAAGCGCAACATTTTTCTTCTGCTCCAAATTCTAATAGTTTCTGAAGCCTTACTCGTAAAAATTACAGAAAGCAGAACAAATGTTCCACTGGAGGAAACCTGCAGTGCTCAAACAGGGAGTGTGCATCTGCATTAACGCATGCCGTAGAACTATAAGCTTCGCACTTGGCCTTGGGTGCCGGCCGGCCAAATGAAAATCCAGTGGAAAAATGATTGAGTGAGAGGAGGAGTGGCAGCGTAGCCCACGGGGGAAGAAACACGCGTGCACACACTCACTTCATGTTTCACCCACTGGAGACACACTTGACTGTTAATTAGCCAGAGCGGGCGGACGAGACGGAGAGAGAGAGAGGGCCAGAGTGCAGAGGAGAGAGAGGGAGAGCGGGTTAAGGCGAGAGAGGCTGATTAATTGAACAAGCTCCTATCCTACACATCTCCCTCCCAGAGATGAGTTATTAACTCTCCTGTTTCTGTCCTCCCTGCAGGCGTCGACGGCAACTGCAGCTCTGTTGCGACAATGAATCTCACATTCCGACGCCGTTTGTTTCTATTTCCCCTCGTCTTTTATTCCCAGGTCGAAGACGATGACAGCGGCCGCGATTACAATGCGGGACAGTTAGGAGCTGCGGTTTGACTTGCATCATTACTGCGCAGATGACAGGTGGCTGCACTGAGCTGCTATCATGTAGTTAGAAAGACTGAAAGTTCACGGTGCATTTGTAGAGATGACAGCTTTATAAATTAAACCTCCATCAATCAAATTATTGAGGTGAAATGTGATGGTTAAAAATTAACCATATGCCAAATTGTTACATGAAAACTACTAATAAGGCAATGAAAAAGGGATACCAGGTTCTGTTTTTCCTCACTGCTGCCAATAATTTACTTCTCAATGTGGAATCAAATCCATCTGGTAAATATTAAATGGCTGAGGTGAATGACGAGCCTGCTAATACAGAAAGAAGCAGAAGGTGCAGCATTTTCTTGCGATTCTGTTTCACAATAACAGGGATTATGTGCAGGCTGTATGAATTGCTGGCAGAGAGAAAAAGAAAGCCAGAGCCTGAACAATGTGTCTACATTTTGCCCCACAGTTAGTGCACCTCCTGTCTCTTCCCCCCTCTCTCTCCAACAGCTGACCTTTGACCCACACCGTCAATCCCTGAACCCCAGCCCGTCTCCTGTGCAACAGCTCTGATGGGGTCACGAGAATGACGAGAGCAACCGGGCCACTAATGGCGCCGTATGGCTAACATCACTTTTAATTAGCATGACAGCCTCACTGCCAGCCGCACCCTCCTCCTCCTCTTCCTGCGGGTGCTATGGCAACAGGCCAATGCAGTGCTACAGGGCTGACAGGGTTAAATGTCGACACCTTTGTGGTTTTGGATGTGATCGACAAAATGAAGACGAGGTAAGGACAAAGTTACAACACAGAGACATTTAACACGACTCTACAGCTTTACAGTCCATATAAAACTGGTTTGTTCCCTGTGAATTCAACAATATATGAGGTTATAAATGACATGTCACTGCTGCATTTTCTAAACCCATTTTGGGGATACCTGTCATCGCATGGTGAGAGCTGCACAACATTCTGTTGTTCTGACTGTCAAATCATCAAAGTCACATTTTTTCTTTTCCTTCTAAGTGAGGGGGCAGAGAGAAAAGGAAATCTGCTGGGACTGTTGCTGCAAAACTCAGCAAATGGAGCGTTAGCGTACAGATGACAGCTACATAGTTGGAAATGGAATATTGGGGATGCTCTTCACAGCTGGAGGTGTCCTCAATATTTCCTTGTCCTTAATTTCCATCTTGTCTGTTTCTGGATGAATTCAATGTAAAACACAAATGGTGTGTGACTCATATGGTGGTTTCACTGATGTCCCCAGATCTTTCTGGGAAGTGTGACTGAAATCTAATTAATGATTCCCATGATATTACTTACAAGTGCACCAAAGAATTTTATGGATATGAGGCGACCTGTTTAGAGCGACAACAAAGAGTTCAGTCATGTCTAACAGACTGAACCAAGAACACAAGAGAGAACTCGGAGAGATGATTGTTCACTGCCGTTGCACGAGTAAAGCTTTCTCAGAACAACTCAGAACAACTAAATCAGAGGGAGAGGTCAGACGATGTGTACAGGCCGCTCTAAATTTTATTACTGTTTATCATTAGTTAGTTTTTGATAAGTGGATAAAAGTGTTCCACATAAACTTGCAAGAAATTGGTTTTGTTTGAGTTATGTGTGTTACTGCGGTGTAACAGTTCCCTACATCCATAGGTCATACCATATTTGTTATTTTGTTTTTTGGGTTTTTCTGGACTCAAATCAACTACAATTTGGAATATCGGGAACACTTATGAACATGAAGGTAGATTAACCATTTAGATGATTCTATAAAAAGCCTCATTCACAATGTAAATACATAAATGCTTTGACAACCAACACTTCTACATCGTAACTGCAGCAAAAAGTCAGATGTTAATTGACAGCAACAGCAATTACAACATTACGAGCAGACCCTGAATGCACCGTGTAGGGTGCGGTCAGTCAACAGACTCTTCTAGGACAGGAATTACAGTAAGGTGTGGTATAATAGAATTTTCTCAATGATGAAGTTTTGATGCAGTGTTGGAAGCCGATTCGTTCAGGGGAGGAGTTGCAGACCCAGAAGATAGGACCGCGACTCAAGACTGAGGATGTTTGTATGGTGGCTCGGCCTTGGTGTTTAACCATCGCAAACATTGAAACAGTGGTCTGTGACTGTGAGTTGCAGTGTCGGTGGGACAGCGTCAACGTACTGCTCAGCGCTGATGTATTGGTCCTCCTGGGGGTTGCAGGCCACTTTGCCGATGCGGACTCCGTTCTGGATGTCTTTGAACTGCAGACCCAAGTTCTCACCCGTGATGGTGAGCATGGTTCCTCCCTGCCTGGGGCCTGTCTCTGGAGACAACTGTTGGGAAGAACAAATTAGAGGGGACGTATGCTAGCCAGAACATAAAATTGATTTTCATCAAGCAGTACATCATAAAACACATATTTCATGTCAGCATGAATGACAGTTTACTCAAGTCATTGTGGTCATGCCCCGTTCTGAATGAATCAGACACTTGCTACCTCATTATCAAGATGAAAAATGAAAACAGATTCATTAACTCCGCCTCAACTCAGTCAAACATTCACAAGCTGCCAACTCACACACTTAACCTGGACCCACCCATCAGGCCCTCGCTTACATCTCTCATTTAACCTTTTGACGATTAATCTACTGAACACAATTACTGCTCATGGTGACCTCTGCTCCCTTTCTTTCCCCTGGAGGTCTGCGAAAGGTGTGCGGAGGTGCTAATGGCTACCGGAGGCTAGCCCAGTCGCTAATCACGGTCCCATTCATCCAGCCCACGACGCAGACAATGGCCCCTTTGGTAATCAGTCATTGCTAGTATAATTAGGGCTAAAGCTAATTGGATTAGAACCTGGCGGGGGGAGGGTGGGGTCATTTGCCGCAGTGGGGTGGGAGGAGGGTGAAGGAGATGAGACGTTGGCGGGTAGGTGTCAGGGAGTGAGGTCACACCTTGACCTAGCCTGCCATAAAGGTAGGATAAAATGAATGTTCCGTGATTAAGCTCCCATTATTGTACTTAGACATTACTCCCGTAAGTATGTGCAGATAATACAGTAAGAGTTGACAGCTAGCACATAATGGTCCATACAGACATGGACAAACACATACACATATTGCCAAAATCCACATGTATTTTAAAACAGAATTTTTGTGGACTGTTCTGAAGTGAGCAACACCTCTGTCTACACCAGAAAAATGAAAAGCAAAATGTATGAGGCCTTGCGAAACAAGTGCCAGCTTGGTGCCGTGGTTGCTAATTGCACAAAAATGATGCAATTGAACCAATATATCAGCAAACCATGTGCCACAGCTATGTTGGCTCCTCCATTTTGGACTCTCTGGATCTCTTTGTTTCATCAAAGGTCAGCACTGTCAAGCACATTTGCAATTGGATAACGATTTGATTCATGCATCACATTTGACCAAAGTTGAAGCACCATGTTAATTCACTTTGCAAAATCTATTGACAGCAAGTGAAATGTATTGATTTTGTGTCAAATGTTCTGCTGATATTAACAACGGTGTGACTGGACCTGGATAGTAAAAAAAAAAAGCAATTTTCAATTTCAAAAATAGATGAAAAAATCCTACGTGTGTAACAACAAATTTTAACTGGGGTTAAGAGTACACTGGTGCTGAAACTTGTAAAAGGAATCGTTTGAAATTTAAATTTTAGAAAATACATTCATTAATTTTCTTGCTGCGAGCTTGATGAGAATTTTGACGCCACTCTCATGTCTGTCTGGTAAATAATGAGGCTACCGTTAGCAGCTGGACTTCAACTTGCCTGGTCCTGTTCAAAGACAGTAAGATCCACCTAGCAGAAATTCAAAGCTTACTAATTCGTATCATATCTTGTTTGTTTATTTGAACAAAAAAACAAAAAGGTAATACATTAAATTTGGCTTGCTGGTTCCAGTTTTGCGCTAAGCTAAACTAACCGATTAACAAGTTATACTATTCTTATCTACCGCTGAGCAACAAAGTAAATACGCGTTTTTCTGAAAATATCTATTACCGTCTCACATATAAATCAGATCCACTCTCTCAACCTGCTCCCTTTGACTCTTTTTCTCCACCTGGTACCTGTCAATGATCCCCCAGTCTAACATCATTATAGAAAAGGTGGCGGGCAAGTAAAAGCCACAGGTGTTCAGGACACCACTAACAGAAACACACAATGGGAACAAAGCCCAGTGTCACGCAGGCCAGCACTGAAATGCCACAGTGATATAATTAAGGAGTATTTTCCATCTTACATCAGCTAGGCTTCTGATGAACATCCCTCCTCCTTCCCCCGCCCTTTCCCCTCATCCTCTCTGGACTTGTGTGTCTTTTTAATTCACTCTCCGTGTCTCGCTCAATGGGGCCTGAATGCATATATTTTGGGCTGGAGACAAAAGAGTGTGTGGCACACAGTGGTGCACCAGTCACAATCTTCAGATATGGTAATCAAATCTCTTTTTTTCTCTATAAGCACTGGCTTATCAAAACACAAACACACGCACACACAAGTTGCTACATCCACGACTGAACAACACAAACAAAAAGCTCTTTTTGATAAAAGCCACCAGCCTAAACACTCGCTCTATTCTCCTCTCTCCATCGCAGCGCTCTACGCCCATTCAAACTCCATTTTTTCACTTGTCCCGTTGTGTCCGAGGCTTTGTGTGAGGCCTATTGTGGTCGGCTGAGCAGCAGTGCACAGATAGCATCTGCTAGTTATAGGAAAAGGAGGAGGAGGAGGAGGAGCAGGAGGAGGAAGGGGGAAGCAGGGGACACAGAGAGAAATGATACGAACATTTGCATGAGGTTTCTGTGATGTGAAAACCTCTCAAAAATAAAAGTCACGAACAAACTAATGACAACAATGAAATACAGTAAGTGAGGAGTGGGTGAAATGTTTACATGTGACTAAGCAGAAAATAATGTGATTGACAATGTGAATCATATTAGAGGATATCCAGTTATAATATCACCATTATTAATGAGATCTACCCAGCACTTGCTTGTTTTATTGTCTCTCTCAGTGCGGTAACAGTGAGACTTATTGCTCAGCTCTAAAAAACAATGGGAAAACCCAGAGGCCTGGTCGATACTGGATTCTAAAGAGAAAGACATCTCTCCCGATGCTGGTCGAAAGGCGTAGCAAGCAAGAGAGGAGGATGATACGCGGACAGGATAGATGAAGGACGATGTAAAGGGAAAGAAAATGAGAAGAATCCGAGAGGTTGATAAAGGAAAGGAAATGGGGGAACGAGATACAGAAAGAGTGACAGGAGTGTACATGCGGGAAGGGAAGAAAAGAAAGTGACAACGAAACAGAGAGTAGAGAGCGATAAAGAAGACTGACAAAGGCCAATATTGCAGCTTAACAATACATGAGGGGGAAATGATTGGCCTTTCGCAAGTACACAGGCTGCGAAAACGAACAAAGACGAGCGCCCTGACACTACACGTAGAATCAGATACTCTTCAGGAGACCAAACACAAAAACACTTTCTCATGTACAAAAAGATCACAAAGAAGGAAGGACAAAAACAGAACACAAAAGTGTGCCACATGCCAAAACACACACACGCACACGCACACGCACACACACACACACACACACACACACACACACACACACACACACACACGGCCTGTGTTGTTTTAATTGGTTTCTTAGGGCTAGCTGTAATGCTCTTCCTGTCCCCTAGGAGAAGGCAGGCAGGAGATGATGGATGATGGAGGGCCAGGCAGCATCCAAGGCCAGTACTAGGACACTGCTGCACTACACTTGGAGACAGCACCAGACTGTGTGAGAGTGTGTGTGTGTGTGTGTGTGTGTGTCACTGGCTGCAAAAGCAATTTTGAGGATACAATACAAGCTGCTCACTGGATGCTTTAGCCTATTTTATCTCTAATTTAAACATTCCACATCTGACATTTCTCAGCTGGTGTGTGAATTTGCATTTAAGAGCCACTCGCTTGTGAGCGCTTTTACACGCACGCAACAAAATGTGCGTTTGCTTGTTGTGAAAGGAGAGCTAATTAATCTTAGTGCACAGTGTCAGCGCAGAGAGAACACAGCACAAGAACAACAGCACTTTAACAGCCTGACAGCCAAATTCCTGAATTCAAATGTCTAAAACCGATCATTTAGAGCCTAAAACATCCATCGCTGTGTTTGGAGAACAGTACTTTGGTGCTAGAGCCATCAGTGGAACGGTCCCCCACTGCACACTAGTGAACAACGTCAAATGGGCAATAGCACACTCGGAAATGACACCAAATGGGTTCGACACTTGCTGCTCTGAAAGCTCTGAATAGCTGTGTACATGTGAATAATATGTGCCTGTATGTTGTGCGTGTGTGGTCACACTCTTTCCATTGTGGAGTTTCCTTTCCGGTTGAACACAAATTCACCGGTCTAAGTGAAATTAAGGGCTAATCCCCGAGCAAATGGCCAAGCAGCAGCTATCACACTGCAAAAATTGCACAAAGCAGCCTCAAGAAAGAGGGGAAAAAAAACAGGGATTCGAACAAACAGATGGTAAAAAGTGGAGTATTATTCAATTTGTGTGATGCTCTTTGGGAGAACTGAAGGAGGAAATGACAGAGGAGAAGGCAGAGATTTTCTTTGCCGCCCAGGGATGTTCTTTTTGCGCTAAATGTCACACTGTAAATGTCAAAGGTGGAGAGGAGAGTTGAGACTGGCAGCATGGCTCATCGATAACGCTTCCTCCAGTTTCCTCTCCGTCTTCCTCTCATCTTCTTTGTCTCTTCCGCATTCTCAAACGTGCAGTAGGTTTCTCCTCCTGCTGTTTTTGAAGCTCCTCTACGCCTGCTTTTTGACTGCCACCAACATCTTGCCCCGAGGCCAGGATTTACCTCTCAATATGCATGCAAGAGCACATGCTTGCGTGCGCACACACACACACACACGTGCGCGCGCGCACACTCATCCTCACCCCTTCCCTTCATACACACAGCCCAATTGCCTCTGTATGCTTGTTTCAAAGAGATAACTGAAGCGAGCAAGAAGAGAGAGAGGATTTATCTATGTGCCAGTGCCCCAATTATCCAATATCTCCATTACGCATTCAGAGAGACGAACCCCTGTCGCACAGGAAATGCACCGAGGGCTCCAGCCATAGAAGTCAGCATCAGTGAGACGGGCATGCATTATAAACCATACATATATTTCACACATATTTAAATAGAGAGCAATGGCACCCATTTTGACTGAGACGACGCTCCGTCTTATTCGAGATACAATTTAATTTGAAGGAAAAGCTTGAGAAGGAATGATGGAAGGAAGGAAAAGAAGGAAGGACAAATGAGTGAAAGGGTCGAACGTCAAGACACGTGGGGCTTTCGAAGTGTGAGCTCCACGTGTGTGTTTACGAAAAGTGTGCACGTGTGCGTCACTCCCAGTGGTGAGCTGTAGAGACGATGACCCAGGTCACAGTCAGACGAGGACCACCGCCACGGTTATCGGTGGCAACAGATGGGTACGCCATGGTGTTTAGACGCCTTCGCTCACCCAGCCTGTCAGATGCACACACAGACACACTCACGCACACATGCACACACATTCTGTGCCCATGGTGGGACACAATTAGCACACTACAACACTCTCTGTTTCTTTGTCTCCCGCCCGCACAGACACACACACACACACTCCAGACATCCACCCTCTACGCCTCCTCAGGTATGTGTGTGTGCGTGTATTCATGTGTGTGCAGCCATCATCTCTAATCACGTCAGTGTGTTCAGTCTTGGTGTGTGTGAACTGCCTCCTCCTGGCCGGCCCATCTGTGTTGTGGCTGCAGTCATGGTGATGGCTTCTAAGTCGTCTCTCCTCCCTGCTGCCTCCCCTCCTATGATGTCTCCCTTCGCTCACTGAGGCCAAACAGGTACACCATTTCTCCTCTTTTGGAAAACTTACTTTTACTAATGAGCTGACTTTGGCAAATCCTCTGACTTCTGTCAAAGACAAGTGTTCTGTTTCAAAGTTTGCAGAACAAGAGGAAATAGAACCCTATTACAAAGACTTCATTGTCATTTGAACCCCAACTCTTCTGACCTCTAACCTGACAAAACCCTGACTTGTTTGTTGGGCAGGAGGTTGCTGAGCAACACACACCAAACAGCAACTGAGGTGTCCGTTTTAACTTTAGCAGTAGTAAGATCTTTAACTTTGGATCCCCTTCAGCTCCCCTCAATGTTGATTTTAGAGTGGGCTGTTGCCTGGCCTCGGACCTCGGGGTGTTCATGTGTGTGGTGACGGTGTCAGTTTTGGCAAAGAATTTCACGAGGTTTTACTTTTACTTATGTAGTGAGCTTTGAATGTCATTATTTCTGATCATTTATTTTTGTTGGATCATTCTAAAGGTTTTGTTGCATTAAAAACATGGAAAGTTCCATGTGTTTATTATACAAACAGTAGATTGTATGTTGTTGCACGTCGAGCACTTAACACTTTCAATCTTCCATCCAACAGGTTTCTGTGTGTACTCACAGGTGCATGTGTGTAGTTATTCGTTTCCTGTCTGAGCTTCAGGAGCACACTGAGCTGCTATATGTTATGTGTGAGCATGTGTTGTTTCTGTCACGGCTTACCTTGGTGATCTTGGGGTGTGCACAGCGGCTGTTTCCTGTGGTGGCATGCATCCAAGTGCTCTCTGGAGGGGTGCACTCCTGCCTCAGGGAGCACTTCTTCTCCTGTACGCACCAGCCGCATTCAAACCTGGGGTTCGCCTTCAGACACATCCCGCAGCTGTCTCTCAGCGCGTAGCACTTATACAGGTGGGCTGGTGAGGAAGAAGAAGAAGAAGGAAAAAATTACATGACAAGAAAAGAAAGAGGGAGTGAGGCTTAGGATAATTGTTATGGTTACAGTTTGTGAGGGGTTATTAAATTACAAGCTAACCAAGTAGACTAATAATGCCAAAATTAGTCAATTGATCAATTAGTCACTCGAAAACAATTAATTGCCCACTAGTTTGATAATCAATAGTTTGTTTCAGTCATTTTTGAAGCAAAGATGTCAAACACTTGCTGTTCCAGCTTCTTAAATTTGAGGATTTGTTGCTCGTCTTTGTCATTATTGATAATAAATGAAGTCTTTGGGTGTTGAACTGTTGGTTGGACAAATTAAGCTTTTTAAAGACGTCATTCTGGTAAATATTGTCGGGCATTTTTTGAAGACTAAAAAGTAATCGTGAAAATAAATCAACAGATTAAATGAAAATAACTGTTATTTGAAGGTGGAATAGTTTAAAAAAAAATGACCGAATACTTCCATTTTAAGTTTTTCAACTTCCACACAAAAATTCCAAAACTTGTTCAATGTCACTGCGACAAAGTTGAGTCAAGGCACTATTCCCCAAAGGCCTAAAGAATTGTACAGTTAAATCTTTTTTTTTTTCCCCTCTCTCTTCTTTTCCATCCCCAAATCCCATTGGTCATGGAGCAGCTTTAAAGCAACCCTCTACCAATTACTGGCTGCTAAACGATTTCTCTCTAATTACATTAACATATCAGTATTTAAGACAAGTGAGCATCGCTCACACTCCACCAGATGATTATCATGATTGAGAAATAGGGAGGGGGCCAGTGAAGAGAGACACAGAGAGAGGGGGTGTGGGTCGCCTCGGGTTGCACTTTGGGAGATTTAGACTTAAGATAATACACAATGCATAGACACTGATGCATGCCGCTGATATTGTACGCTGTCAATGCTACTGCATGTCACAGATGCCATTTAGTAGCACTTTGTCCTTGGGAGAACCACGGACTGTCAGAGGACTTTATTTTGCCTCGACGAATATCAACACCCACTTATTGCGGATTACAGCAGGGCCCCTATGTTCAGACACATATGTCTGGTGTGTCTTACAAATGCATCCATACATCAGTATTTGTGAAATTTGAGACTTCAACAGCTTGCTCGGTATGACTACACAACAGGGAGTGGCGTCAATAAATGGAACAAAGTGACTCTGCAGTGTTATCTTACAACACTGACAAAATGGCAACGATTGCAGCTTCACAGACTTTAGAGATGTAAAAACCTTCTAATCTGAAATACTATACAACAATCATGGCTCCTCGCTGTTTCTTTAACCATCAAAGAGTAGCAAATGGGACGAGACAACGCAGCTCCTTCTGTTGAACAAAGCTCTCTGTGCATGTCATCAACAGGCCGCATCGAACGCACTGCGAGCTGACGATGATGTTACTTTACCTCACAGCGGGGGAATAATGTTACAGACCCCTGCAGTACTGTACAGCCACAATAATTATGGCGACAGCACTGTAAAGACTGTCCTACCAGTAATTATAGCCAACAGACATGATCTCATTGTCTTCTCTCACTGTGCTGCACTGAGTACGTGTATGTGTTTAATCATTACTCACATGGTTCTTTGTTCGGAGGGCGAGGCGTGGTTATACATTAGTGTCTATGCTGTAAGACTGTTTAAAACGAGGATACACATAGTGCTTACATTCCTAGTTAGAATATCTGTCAACCTAAGCATGAACATCTGTAACCTTGAACAAAAGCAGGGTAATAATACATTAGATCCTTCAGATGAGGCATTTTATGATACAACAGTGTGATGCATTGTGGAGCTGAAAAATGGGGTGTGATATAAAATACATTTCATCAATAGTCGTTATTATATAATTTCATACCTAACTATGGCATTATTCACCAAACGTGTTAAAAGTGTTTGTGTTAAATTTGAACCACTGTCGTTAAATTAACTCAAACAATAACACTTGACACTATTGACCCATATCAACTGTGTGACAGAACAATCAGACCACAGTTTGTTTCATCAAACTTCTCTTTCCAAGGTCAAGAATAAGCCTTCAAGCTCAGTAACAACCCTCTTCAGTGTCACAGTCGGTGATTCTCAGTAACAGAAAATCAATTATTAATTGATGTTTTAATGTGGGGGAAGTAACAATACCTCCAGCTGCCTTTTGAACCAACATTTATTTATTTATTGAACAGGGACACAGCACAGCCTCTTTTTTCCACCAAACTGAGCTCTATGCTAATTTACAACTGTAGCCCCATTATGTGATGTGTGAATCTTGCCTTCTTACCGTCAGTGTTTCATCTGTCTAGAAATGTGCAGAAAAGCTCTGGTTTTGCCATGTTAACACTGCACCTAATGGCCAAATCTCTTTGTGTAATGCACACATTGAAGATCCCTGGATTTTTTTTTAGACAGATTAAAATTAGAAGCTCCATTGCTTGACACAGGTGTATTAGGCATTGTCCTGCTCACTTTGAGCTTCTGTTACTACCGAAACGGCTACGTATTGGTTACCTATTAGAAATGATAAAAGAAAGTCTTGTGGGAGAAAACCCAAGCCATGACATAATCATTTGTCAATATAGGTATAAGGGAATACAAATGATCTAATGCGCTGCCTGGTGTGAGTTACAGCCTAACTGATACTTGATTTCTGGGGCCATTGTTGATGCTTGCATCGGGTTACACTTTTTTGATCCCTCAGTGTTTGTCACAAGTGTCAAGGACACCTAACGAGGCAGGATATTTTACAGTCTAAAAATAAACATTATTGTCCCAAATGACACCACTTCACTGAAACAGTAAAATTCACTGGCAATGTAATAAATATAAATTACCAAAAGTATCCTTTAGTGCATTATGTTATGTAAAAAAAAAAAAAAAAGCTTTCATACCAGCACATATTGGACACCATATATGCAGATACCAATATATATGTGATCGGCCAGAATAATATTTCTAAAGTTGTGGCATTTAATGCCGACACATGCAGTACACATTCAGTGGTGCACCATACAGTGTCTTGAACTCACACATATCTATACAGTCAGTAAGACAGTGTTTGAGCCCTTTGCTGACCAAGAATATCAAGTGCAACAGGCGGGCTGGCCAAGGGATTCTGGTCACAATATAAATGATTTACTTAGCTGGTCACAAACTAATGTTCTTTTACAACAGGTTCCTGCAGAGCCATTATGTCAGCTATGACTCAGATAGAAGGGTTAAAAAAACTGACAAATCAACCTAAATTTTGAACTGGGATTTATTAGTCTATAAGGTGTCATGTTAAATATAATATGATGATAATTTGCTCATGAAAATGGATGGGTCAATAATTAACTTCACGTTAACTCACCTTTGATGTTGAAGGGGTTGTCGATGACAAAGAGCCCGTTCCAAACCACTGACAAATCCACAGGCAGATCACTGATGTCATTGCCCTCGTAGGTATACTGTAGTAAAAAAACAAACAATATCAGGATAAGCATTCACAGTCACGTATCGTTATCTAACCCTATAGTGTTTGACATCAGAAGCATCATTATAAGGCAAGCCTTTTAACAAAATGTCAAATTAGCAAAAGAAACTGTTGAAACCAAGAGCACAGAGAGTTCAGTTCATGGCTGGTAGTAATGTCATACCCTGCAGTGCTCACCCAGTTGAAGGGCCATAAAAATGAATGATGAAAGACGAGCTATATTGTGATTTTAACACGCAGCACATCCGCCGCTGCCTGGCAGAGCACGGAGTTGATTAAGAGATTGGAAACCCCATCACTGCATGACTCATTCCATTCCAGTGATGAATGAAAAGTGTAATGCATCTCCAACAATAATATTCTCATCTAATTTCATTTTTGCATCCTGAACTAATAAGAGTTGAAATGTAATTGACTCGTCGTCGGCATAATCAGTTTTATGGAAACGATTTAAATGAGACAACAAGCTTCAAAAGTGGCGGTGTGATGGCGGTGCGTTAACTGAAGGAAGAGAGAAAGAGAAAGAGCTCCTGCGAGACCCCTCCCAACCTCCCAACGAATAAATTATCAATGACGATTATCACCGGCAAATAAAATGCAGCTTTAGAAGTTACACCGCCTCCTCACTTCCCCCCTTTCACATTCACAAAGCAGCCAAACACTGAGGTAAACACACAATCATCTGAAAATACTCATTCATCAAGAACCCCCCCGACTCCCCAATCTGAGACACATTGTGCATTATTAACTGCTCCATTCATTAACTGTCTTTGATACAACATAAAACAGATGGCAGATAGCAAGAGATTGCCTGTTTCGTGCTTTGAGGCGGCTGCTGCAGTAATATGAGTCCAATGGCTGGTACGACTGACCGTGTTAACCTAATGCCTCCGTCAGTCAAAGGGCGCCCAGTCACTCTCACTACCACTGGTGTGGTCACTATCTTCAATGGCCTCGGGGGGAGAGATTGCAGGACTATTCTTCTCTCGTGGAGTGGTGATAAAATCCAATGTGAAAGGCCCAAGCCTGAGGCGATGGGGCCCTCACAGATTGAATCTAGCTACAACTTCACCACTATGTGATATCAGCCACTCCAGTGTGATACTGTGAGATTTATCTTGACATCTGTAATAATAGTGAATTTGAACGTATTTGAGAGGCAAGAAATGTGCATGGAGAAGATAAGAAAATGAGAGGACACAGCAATGTCACGATGTGTGAATGGCTGATTAATTCATTCTTCACTTTTTGTGATTGGATGATTTATATTCAGCGAGGCCCCGAAGGCTGAGATGCTGATATTCAAATAAAGGAAGATGTCTCAGTGTAGCCCAGAGGAGCTACTGCTTTGCTCTTGGAGTTTATTTTAAGGGGATTTTTTTTTTTTTTTTTGTGTGTTTTTAGGCACATTTTGGAGCTCTGATTTATTTAGTAGCCATGTGGTATTATATAAGAGGAAAGCTTTACCTCTGAGTAACTCCACCTGGGAGCTGATCTGCAGCGTACTCAACAAGAAACTTTTACACTAGTTACCACATAAACCTCTCTGGACTAAGCATTTGAAAAATAGTGAACAGTTCTCATGGTTTGCTGCTTCTCTTTGACATAGTCTGTACGGTGGTAAAGGGAAATACCATCGGGTTTTGGATTTCTGGATTCCTATTTGGAAGCATGTTCAAGACAGAACAACCTCTAGATTTTTTCACTATTTTTGACATTTTTCAACGAAAAATGATTGGTAAAGAAATGCCAAATTAATGCCAAATTAATCGATAATAAAAGTTATCATTAGCTTCAGCCCAAGATCTTCATGACTATTTAGACCATAGGTGAGTTGAATACTAGGCAAGGAAGAGGTGGTATGACAACAAAAATGTACATACTATACTAAAGTTACTGCAGTGGGCTCGTACAGAAAAAGGAAGGTAAGGTCGGGGGTGGTGAGAAAATCTGGAAAGTGGCAATAATACTGGACAGAGTGCAAAGAAAGTGCAGACAGGAACAAGTGAAAAGTGATGGTCAAAAGGCTGGAAATATTTGTAACGGCTGATGGGGTCAGAAACACAGAGGTGCAGCGAGTTGAGTGCAGAGAACAAACCAATCAAAAGATGGGGAAAAGAAGGATGAGAAAGTGAACAGGGAGAAGAGGTGGAGAGAGAGGATGATACGGCAGTGAGGGCGAAGGAGAAAAAGCGAGGGGCGAGATGGATAGAGAGAGGTGATTGTGTGTTATTCTGTGGACACCATTCATTTACACATGGAATAAGAGGCCGGGGTTGGCCTGTAAGCGCCTGAGCTGGTGGGGGCTAAAGTGAAATTGGCATTTTCAATTTGTTCCCTGACATGTCTGCCTTGGTCTTTTCACACATTCCTCTGCCTCACCCACTCACGAAATCCTCCTCTCCACCCCCTCCTTTTCCCCTCTCCCTCTCTCCCTCTCTCCTTCTCATTATTCCTTCCCTCTACCTCTTTACAAACCTCCTCCCCCATCAATCTCAGTCCGACTTACTCTCCCCTGCCTCCATCCCCCGGAACACCCACAGTCAAACAAGGAAATATGGAGCAGATCCCTTTATCGCATATACCAAACATGTCCAGAGAAACACATGTGCATACTACACTATAAATATGCATTCTGCACACAGGACAGTTTCCAAGAGACAGATGCCAGCGAACGCATCAAAGACTGATTGCACAGTCTATACAGGAAATAGAAAATGATAAATACAAACACATGAAAACACAGGAAGATAAGACGCTCCACGCGACAACACATGGCTTGGATGTCAGCTATTATTTCTCTCCACTGAGGTCCGACCGTATGAACTCCTTCCATCTTTCCCTTCCTCCTTCCTCCAACCCCCCAAGAGACCACCCAGTCTGCCTGGGAACAAGAGCACCTCTCCGTCAGGGTAGAAATGGAGAGAACATATGAGTGTGCTCGAGTGTGTGTGTGTGGATGCAAGACAAAGAGAGACAAGAAAGCGAACAGAAGAAAAGGAGATGCTCGGGGACAGTGCACTGAGAACATGTGGATGTAAAGAGAACAAGAGAGACAGCGAGGGAAGAGGAAACAGACGAGATGAAACGGAGACTGAGAGGCCAGAGAAGCAAGTGGGATGAAGATGGTGAGGAAGAGAAAGAGGGGTGTTATCCAACTAAGGGCAGCTTTATACTTAGCAACTGCTCTTGCCCATAAAGACACAACAACTCTGCTTTGTCACTGGAAGACTAAAAAACGGGTATCATTTTCATACACTTGTCAGCAACAGCAGCAGCAGAAATAAAGCTAATTTAAGAGATATTTTATATAAACTAGTGACAAGTGCTTGTTAAGAGGGAAGGCTGCTTATTACGCTTCTTATTTATGATTCTTTTGGGTTTTTGACAGTTGGTTGGACAAAAAGAGTGAACCCAAGTCAATGTGTGTGTCACTTTTGGCTATGGGAAATTGAGACGAGTATTTTTCATAATCATGTGACATTTTATAAACTAAACCGTTCAATCAATGGTGAAAATCTGCATATTTACCTCCAATTAAATGTTTCTTTCGTTGCAGCACAAACATAAAGCCCTCATAGAGCAGGAGGCCACACAAGCTTACTGAGACCCAGATATTCCTACAGACTACCTGAGGTCTGCTAAAACTGTCAGCTAATATACATAACTAAATGCATAACTTCTTTTAATTTGAATCTTTTTATTTCCTTTTTTTATCGTCTTTTAAATGCATTTTTTTTTTAGACTTTTACCATTTCTTCTGCTTTTGTTATGGTCTTGTAAAGGCAGTTTTACATTTTTCTAAATGACTTGGCTTTAATGCACTTCTGTCTTTCTATAAAGCACTTTGAATGGCCTCAATGGTGCTAAATAAATAAACTCACCCTGCCTTGCCTAGAAGCTGGAGAGTACAAGACTCACATTCCTCAGGTGGCATCTCACCAGACAGCATACTAAAAATATTATTCAAGGGTTTCTGACTATTTGGACAAAACGGAGGCCGTTCTTGAGCTTGCATTTCTTCATATGAGGTATATACAGTACTGAACAGGGTGGTTGTTTGACTACAACCCACAATTCTGTTTCAAGCCTCTTATTTTTCAGCTATTAGATGGAAGTCAATACAGTGTAACAATCATTTCAGAATCATGTAACTTCAAACAACAGGATCTTAAGGACAATTCTCTTTATGTAATTCACTGCCAAATAAGCTGTGAAGTGGATATTGTATCCATTTTTCTATATCAGTGTCATTAACTATGTCTTTTCCTGCTGCTCTGTTACATACCCTCCAGACTACACTAAAGGACGCGGGGGTCAAGCCTTCCACTTACATCCCCGCTTCTTTGCTGACCAGCCAATCAAAGCGTGGCCTGATCTCCGTCTGGATCTCCTGAGAGGGGCCAATTCTGCTGATAGAGAAATAGATGATAGATGTGTGTGGACCTCTTAACCCTGCTTTACACGCTGACAAGTCTTCGCCCTTAAAAGTATCCACATACACACAGTGGAGGTGCTTACAGCTAGAACAATAACACTGCCTGCCCTCCCTCCTTTTCTCATCCATGTTACATCCATGTTATCCATCCGCAAAGGGAGCATGTATGTTCAGGGAGGGAATACTGGGATCTGCTCGTGCATGTACCTTCACTCAACAACAAACATGAATATTTAGTCAGGGGGAAGTGTGTATGTGCGTGTATGTGTGTTTAATGGGCAGCAGAGGGTGGTGGGGAGGCATAGGAAAAGGTTAGGTTATGATCCAAAGCTCATCTGCTCTCATTGCACCAAGAGCTTATTAAATTTTCATATTGAACCAGCATTGTTGCACCATACACAGTTCAGGGAATACACACATGCACCGTGCACATGGTTTATTCACTGCACAGCAGATTCTAATATGAAAATGCAAACATGATGTGTGATACTCTCAAAAGGTCAGGATTTGCATGTGTGAAGTGGAGAGAGAAATGTAAATAGTGGAACAAAATAACCGTGTTGTGTATTCTCTGATTTATTCCCAAAACCTGATATAGTTTAGAATGAGAGAGTGATGGGAGAATAACTTGGTCTACATCCTTTGATGTGAGAAGATGTGAAAGGAAAGTGGAAAGGCAAAACTACTATACTAAGTTAACTAATATTAGGATTCAGTGGAGTGTGGAGAGATGACACTTTTTCATAAACAGACCCGGAAGTTACCATCACCCTGGTTCCCTTGACAACAAGCCAAATGGATCTTTCCATTGAATTTTGGATCACTCCAGAAAGGTTTGTGATACTTACACATATTGTTCAGCAGGATAATCCTCACAAATGAAGAATATTTATATGATTTTTGGAGTTTAAATGCAAATCATAAGAAGTAGAAAGCTGATGTTAAGCTTTAAACAAAACACACCACAGTCGCATAACCTCAACTTCACCACCACAAAGCGTCTTATTACATCACATTACATCACTATTCATACCTTTCAAGTTGATCAATATACAAAGGCATTTTTGTCCCATTAAGCTACTTCTAAGCAACTGCCTCGCTTTCTTAAGACACGCTCAAGCTGCAAAATTCACAAGTGTGTTATTATATTCTGTCGTAGAACAAAACAGGAAAGTCTCTTAACCTTGTGATAACCACAGTCCTTAATTCAGGTATAAACCATGAAAGACTGAGAAAGAGGTTTAAAAATCTGACAAATGGAAAGATGAACAGAAAAAAACTATGGAGACTCTGGCCCCCAAGATTCTCTGAGCAGAAAAGTGCCAATGCAAACACTCCAGCATCACCAGCTAGACCTCTGTCACTGAACGAGGAGCGGCAAAGATAGATTAATATAGAAGGAGGGGTGAAGGAAGGCGGCTATGAAGTAACAAAAGGTCCCTTCTGTGAGGGTCACAGCCTGATAATTAGTCATTTTGAAGGTGTGCGCAAGCTGGACGCCTAAAGATATCAAACTAGCCCCGGGCAGGCCCGTACCTGGGAAAGAGCAGTTACCCTCCTCTTCTCTCCATAGCTTTCTCAAGGTGACGATGACAGTTATCAAAAAATATGACCTGACACATCTTTCAATCTAGATTGAAAATATATGATGCACTGTCAACAGAAGTCATACTGGGACAGTGCTAATGAAAAGTAGAGGACACACACTGAATGCTGGTCCACAGGAAATATGGTTTACCAGTCTAGATAAGGCGAAAGTCAACATATATAAGTATACACAACAACATACAGTTCTAAACACACACATACACCCACAACTTTCAGGCAGATATGGCTTCCTAATCAAGGATCAAGTGGTAATCCTCCCTATGACTTAGTGTGTGTATGTGTGTGTACACACTATATGTGGGGGGTCAGGCGGCGTGGCATCAGCCCCCCCTCATAATAGGGGCCTGTTAGCCAGTGCTAATCGCAAACGCTAACAGGATTGCATGGCCGGACCCAGTTACCCAGCTTATCTCTTACACGCACACACACACGCACGCACGCACGCACGCACGCACGCACGCACACACACACACACACACACACACACACACATACACATACACATACACATACACATACACATACACATACACACACACACACACACACTTTCTTCATTGACGGAAAGAAAAAGAGAGCAAGGGGAGGGGGAGAAAAGTGCTGGCTTGAGGGGAAAATAATGCTGCCATAGTCAGTGTTTCTTATTTTCCAGCCTACGCATTAAGCTAGTGTAAGCTTAGTAGACTTCTCCCTGGACAAAAGGGCTGATTTTTGGTCATTTGCAGAAACAGCCGTAATTTCAATATTCTTGCAATTTCCCCCCCTCAGTCAACTCATGCCATTCTTTCTTGTGGCCAGACACATTTTTACATTTAAGATGCTGGAAACAGTCAATGTTTAACATTTTGCTTGAAAAATGACAGAAAGGTTTTAGATTGTTGCAGCTCGACTTTATATCTCTCCACACACTCCACCACTCTGTCACACGACAGTCGCTGCAAGTCACCAACACTCGTGCCACATAGCGCACACGCAAAGAAGAGGTAAACCTAAAAGACTGTTACTGATTGCGATACAAGTAGTGACAGAATTATTCTAACTCTGGCCTTTAACCCAGTCTTTGTGATTCAGTGTTTCTGCCACTACTGACAGGTGTGACACATCCTGTTTGCCAGAGGACCCAACACTAGTGTTAGATACACTCCCTGATTAGTTCCTGTCAAGTCTAAATCATTACACAAAGGGTTGCCAAATTAAATCTTCACATACTGGCTGCTTGCAAGATTATTTTGACCCCTGATACTTGAATTTGCTGTTATGCAGCAGCTGTGAACACTGATGTGTTCATTCTGTACAAACAAGTTTCTTTGGAGCAGTACATATTGGAATAAAAGGTTCTCATTCGTTTCAACAACATATTAAGTTTTAAATGTTTATATTATTATAAACATTGTAAAGTTATTATTATATGTAAAGTGATATTGTATGATAAAGTTTATTATATGTAAAGTGATATTGACAGTCTGGCTCAGTCACTGTTATTAATCATTAATTCAGAGAGTACAGACTATCATGCGCACAGTTTGGCTGTGACTCAGGCTACTGTATGCTGTCAGACAGAGAGACATGGAGGTCTTCCCTCTGGTTTAACCGCCCTCCCCCCACTCCTCTCTTCTCATCACAGCAGGAGCATCTTGCTCCAACAATCCTTTTTGCTGCTTCTTTCTCCCATCAATCCACCGCACAGAACCGAACACATTGAAAGGTGGAGCACCCTTATGAGGGAAAGAAAATTTAGAGTAAAGGTTACAGATCGCACAGATACAGGAGAGAGACAGAAATGAGAAATAGATGATGACAGTGAAGTTGAGGATGGGGTGGAGAAGCTGGCATATGCTGATAGCTGAGCCGCAATTAATTCTTATTTATCCAGGATGGGAGCGCGGGAGCTCTGCTCTTCACCTGTCAAAGAGAGGAGGAGAGGCAGCGAGCCAATGACGGGACGGAGATGAAGAGGAAGGAGAAGGGGATGGAGACAGGTAGATGACTAGAGGAGACGTGAGTATAGGGAGGCGCCTTCACTTTGAGCTGCCTCAGAGGGAGATGGAAACGATGAGTGTTCAGAGTAAACATGAACACACCAAATAAATGTAACTAACTACGAAACCTCATTGAATTTTCACAATCTCCATAACAACACGTCAACTAATTCACATACAAAACAACAAAGTAATGAAACAACGAATGGTCTTCAATTTGCAGCTCCTCAAAATAAGTTCCAGAGAGTTTCCCATGCACACCCAATCCACCCGCAAACACACACACACACAGTGTCTGTAAGCCAATTAAAACAGTGTCAGTGTGTGCTGTGGCTGACTGCAGTGGCAGCTCTAGTGTTTATATCTCATTAAGCTGTGCCAGGCCATGCCAGACCAGGCTGTACCATGCTCCGCTGCACCTATCCTCCACCGACCAGCGCCAGGCCCTCATTAGCCCTTTCTCTGCCACCTTAAGCACTGTGTGTGTGTGTGTGTGTCTGTGTGCAGTTTTATGTGTAATGATTTATTTCAAATGAAAGAATATGTTTCTACATAATTTCCAAGTTTTTGGTCTTACAGTCAGTGACATCTTTTCATGAATCCTATAAACTCTAGAAAGTCTTCACAAAGTCAGAGGAGACGACTGAAGTTTGCATTAGCAGCACTGTGCTTCATGTCACACACACACACACACACACACACACACACACACACACACACACACACACCACAGTAAGGGTGTGTGACACTATTAGACCAGTGTGGTTTGTGTTCACTGCTCTCCCTACAGACACATTTGGCCTCCTCTCTAGACCTCTACTTGCTCCATCTATCCATCCATCCATTCATCCATCTATCCATCTTTCTTGTCTACCATACTTCTCTCATTTCCCATTGGAAAAGGGAGCAGATTATTTGTCCTCTTTCTCCTCCGCTCCCTGTCCACACCCTCCCCTTTCTCCCTCCTCTTCCTCTCATCTCTTGTAGCTTCTTCCTTTTATCTCCACTTCCAAAATTCCTTTCGTCTTTCTTTACCCTGCTCCCTTTCTCCCTTTTCTTTCCACACATCTGTATGGCTGCTTTCCCTGCTTTCTCCTTCTGCTGTCTTCCTGTTTGTTCGTGTGTGTGTGTGTGTTTGTATGTGTGAGCTGCACACACACGAACGCACTCACAGGACCGTCCGTCTCTGCTGCCCGACTGCAATTCATCATCATTTTATCTGCCTTAATTGGATGCCATCAGGACCCCTGATACTTCCTATTTCTCCTTTAACAAACAGCTGCTCTCTCCACACACAGAAGAATAACACACAGACACACACCCAGTCCCAAACTAGATTTTCTCCTCCTGCCCCCATGTCTACTTTTTTCCCCTCCCTCACTGGTGAAGGAGTGAGAGAAAGACGGTGATGGAGTGGCCGAGCGGTTTATCAGACGGAAGGTAATGGTGTAAGGCCCGCGCTGATATTATCTGTCCTCTCATTCCTACCCTCCAGGGAGTAACAAGAGAGTAGGATAAAGAGGGAGAGAGAGGGGAGGAAAATGGAGACACAGAAGTACAAATGGGCAAAAAGCTAAGAACGAGAGCAGATAAAAGCAGAGAGAAAGTAAAAAAAGTCTCAGTTCAATTCTCCTCCCTCAACCTCGGCCTTCAAGCGATGCCCAGCTGTGCTCCATCAGCTTCGCTGACCCCCAGAGCATGGTCATTTGTATGTGCAAGCATTGTGTGTACATGTGTTTATTCGCTCCCATGACCCCTCTGGCGCTCTGAGCACAACTTCCCAGCCCACAGCTCAGCATCTTATTGGCCCCCGCGGCCTCACCTCAGCCTCTGATTGGGCCACACACGGCAGGAAGCTGCCTGGGCCAGGTCAGAGAACCGGAAGGAGCCGGTGCAGACACCAGCTTGTTGTTTTGGTTGCTGCTGACCGGAGTTAACTGCTACCATAAGGCCTGGCGGATGGCTGAGTATGTGTCAGTGGTAATGTGGGCTTGTTTGGCACTAAGAAATATGGAGAGGAGGTTTTTTTTTTAGTTTTCTTACAAAATGATCAGCGTTTTTGTCCAATTAACTTGCTATAGGACCTTGGACAATCTGCCATTTCATCAACTTTCACAGGTTCCAAAAGTGTTGAATTAGGTTTGGCTCAGTCCCCAACTTCAAAAGTGAGAAAGGCAAAGTGTGTGACAAACCATATTTTTCAGAATAAAAGCCTTTTTAAAAGTTTGACGCAGCAAAAACTGAGAGCTTTGAGCAGGTTTAAAATCCTTACCCCGAACGTATGATTCTTCAAAAGGCTTGAATATTGTGTGTCCCACTTGTTTCATGTCCCTGCTTGCAAGAAATACTGCAATCCTTTCTCATGTCTTGTGATCCGCCTGTTCTTACCCCCTTTGGGATCACTTGGTATGTACAGTAACCTCATACAGAAATACCATAGCACTGATATTTTTTCCCCCATAAGCAGATATGGATAGTCAATACCCAACGAGGTTATAGCATGGAGCTGATGTTACACTATCATATATCATGTGTGTCACATATACAGTAGGTTATTGACAGCCTCCTGTTAGGGGATACTATAGACGATTATTGAGTCATTATGATGACTGTAAAAGGAGTAAAGTAAAGGAAACTAGAGTTTAAACATGATCCAACGGTGGATATCCTGAATATCCCGTGGTTAGCTTTCTTCTGTTGGACGGCGTCATGATATTTTATAAAAGAGAGGAGAAAGGCCTCAGGAGAGACTTTTGAGCTGATTTTCTCCCTCGCACCCTCTCAAGTCGGTTTCTCTTCCTCTCTCTGTTTTCTTCAGTTTCGCTCTCCCTCTCACTTTCCTCCATTCATCTCACCCGAAATTGTCTACTACGCTCAAATTTGCCTGCTCTCATCTCCATTTTGTCGCTTTGCCCCTGCTATCTAGTATTACCTTCCTTCCTGTTGTTTTTCTCACCTTTCTTTTCTCTACTGTTCTATTTATCCTATCCTCTGTCCTTTCCACCTCGAGGCGCTTTCTCCTCTTCCTCCTCTTTATCACTTTATAGGAAATTCTCGCCGCAGCTCTCTCATCTCTGCCCTTGTCCTTGTCGTGCCTACAACAAGTGAGTGAGTGAGTGTCTGTCAGTAAACACTTATGTGTATCTCCAACACAAGGCTAAACTGTGGATTAACACCCCAGTGTTTATCCCATTGATTAGCAAGGCCCACCTCCAGCAGTCCTCTTGCAGTGCTAAAATAAACCTGCACACCCAAACACACAGCTATCCTGGGATCCATAGCCTAAGGCGTATTGGAGGATGCACATGTATACACTCGCACAGACACTGATTAACCCCTATCCCCATAGCTGTGTGTGCCTACAAGCCGAGGCAGCGGAGTGTACGAAGCATAACAGATGAAGTCTATTTCTACTGCAGAGTCATACATGATTCATTAAGTTGGTGCTGAACACTGTCAAAGTAGGAACAAACATGGATGGGTGTGCATGAAAAGAAGAGATATGGAGGTCTATAAAGGGATAAACTAATATTTAAGACCCCCGTTCTTTTGAAATACTGCTCCATAGCTATAATAAGACTCTCATCCTAATAATTCATGACACATAATTACACTCATAAGCTCAGGCCTGGATGAATTATGCCTTTATGGCAAGTTCATGCAGCTGGCATCTTTTTCATCCGCTGAATCTCACTTGTAGACTTGATGCTCATGCTGCATCGATATCTGACCGCGCAGTCAAGTTGGTGCTGCTAATTGCTAACAAGGGCTAAGCGCTGACAGCCCAGGGCTAATTGCTGCTAGCATGTCTGCTGTGTGGACATCAAATGGAGAAATTCAGCTTTTGGCTGGGGCTAGGGCTTTGCTGCTGATTAGCCCTGGCCTTGAAGCTACAATAAGCAGTCAATAAACAGACATCTCTGTGGAGAGACAAGCCTATCGCTAGCTAATTAGCCCTGCCTTCACAAACAACTTGCCTGTGTGTGCCAGCACCTTAAGACTACTCGTCAATACAGACAGAATCAAATGCTGCGGTGGCTGTCACAGCGAGGTATACGGCTAAACAGTGAATGCTGCTAGCGTGCTGTATGTGTGTTTGTATAGACAGGTGGTTCAGGTGGTAAGGTGCTATGGTTTATTAGCCAGACATGACAACTTCTTGATATTTCTGTTTTTATTAATCGGTCGCACACTAAAACTAAATTAGCGGCACCAGCTCTCATCTCCACTCAGGTTTGTTGCATTACTTCATATATGTTATGACAGAAGTAGGTAGGGACAGGCAGGCAGAAGAAACGAGCTTGAAGAGCCGAGGATGATGCAGTGAGGAAAGTAGGGAATGGCTCTAAGAAGAAAGTATGACAGACAAAGGGAGGGAGGGGGGCAGAGAGAAAGATGAGCTCTACAGCCAGTCAGACGAAGGGAGACAGAAAGGGGGAGAGAGGTATAGAGTCGAGGTGTAAACATGATCAATCCGCTCCCAACTAGGTTCAGAGACAGACTTCCTCTTCACATTTTCAGCCTCAGTGAAGCGCGACGCTGGCTACCTCTTATCTGTCACGCTAGTTTGAAAGCCTCGCAAACACACACACACACAAACACACACAACCATACTTCAACACACAGAACAGGCATGGACCCACATGCACAATCTCCTACACCTACCTGCAAATCCCTTAAACACACACATACACACAATTTCTTATTAGAAAACTTCTGCAAAAATAAAAAAAACACTTTAATCCGGCACATACCACTCAAACCTACAAGCCATAAATACATTAAAAACTCAAAGAAGAACAGACAAAACTATGATGCCTGACCATATAAGTGTGTCTTAATTCAAATAATGTCTATGTGAATTCTTGACATCAATGTCTATTTGCTCACTATCAGCTCAATGTGGGAAGATCAGTCGTGGATCATTTATCTAGCTTGTGACCGAGCCAGAGTACAAGTGGTACATGGTGATCTATCAGGACAATGAGTATGTTAGCGTCCAAAGTGGCCATTAGTTGTTGGAGGCCATTATTTAAAGTCTGCCCCAGTCAATGTCCTTACAGAGATCATGATTTAGTTACCAAGTTGCATTGATTCAGACATGAGTAATACTGCTGAATGACTATGCTTTTAGCATACAACATTCAAAGTATTATTCACACTCCAGGCTGCACAGCAGTCAGGGGGTTAGGTCTTACACACAACTACGATTCTCACCAAATGCTTATATTTTCTCTGTGCCCAAGAAAAATGGCATTCATGTTAGCATCGTTCAACCTGAATACTATTGATACATAAAACCGTAGCTAAATAATCTCTCTTTTGTTTCCTTTAACAACACTTGAACACACCACAATCAATAGGGCATTAATGGGTATCCACTCACACATTCAGTCCCTTCTTACTCACCGCTGTTTTCTGGCACTGGATGGAGGTGCTGTTGAAGCGCAGGGCGGGCACGTTGTGGGTCTCTCCCTGGATGTGGAACACGCACTCATAGTTCCTCTGTCCTGACTGGGGCTGGGGCAGGTTCTTGGCAGCTAAGGTGATTGGCTTGGTCACCCCGACAGGGATGTAGATCTGGGTTGAGGGAAGGATCTGAGGGCAGTCCTGTGGACACATTGAAAAAAGGAGATACTTTTTTTTCTTTGAAGCTACAGGAGAGAGAGAGTGAGGTTGTTCAATGCAGTCAGAAGAGCAAGCAAACAAAGCACAATAGCAAGAAGATAAGAGAAGGAGTGACGAAAATATACCGCTCGCTTTAAAAAGCGAGCAAGCTGTGGGTTACATATTTGACTTCACGCCAGATTTTGCCACAACACATTCAGCCTAAAGAGTTGTGCTGCGATGCACTGCTCACATGTGTTATAGGCTTGTGCAACACTCCCGCTGGCCTTGCACCAGATAGAAATACTGCACGACAACACTTAAGCCAGAGGGCCTTTCACACAAACTTCGCAAAAGATTATCTACCCCATGAAAGTATTCGCATCACAACAGAGCTGCATCATTATGATAGGAAGTTAGACTCCAGTGTATTATGTCCATGTGTGCAGTGAATGGAGTAATGAGCTTGTGAACTTTATGTTTGCCTGTATGTGTGTGTGCATTCATCAGCGACATTGGCCAGAGCTGACAGAATCTTGTTAAGATCATTTGGAAGCAGCCTCATCCACTGGCTCATACCACTGGAGTACACACCCCTGGAGGGGCTCCTTGGACAAATACGTTTCTTAATGTGCACTTGGATTAACATGCGCCTTTGCTCTCATGTGTCCACTTCACTGAGGCAGAATAAGACAGGACAGTCGACTCGGTATGTAATGTTTCCTAGATATGCACGTGTGCATGCGCTGGAAGAAATGAAGTCATTACAGCATTCATGCCATGATTTGGCAGCGATGCAAAACACAACCAACATCGAGAATGAGAGACTGAGAAGGAAAAAGAACGGGGGTGGGTGACAGATATTACACAACTTGAGTTAAAGCTTGTGTGAAACTAACCCACCCTGTGCTGTCCCTTATGGAGCCAAAAAGGGCAACAAATCAGATCACTGTTGACAAATCACGTATTTACAACCTGGAGCCACTATAACACATAATAAGAGACATGTGGAAGACAGGGCGTGCACCTTAAAACTTTGGACTCAAGTCAAATATTCAGATGAATCATACTCCTAAGACAAAAGAAAGAAAAAAAACCCTAGATATTTCAGCTGGGTTTACACAATCACATTCAAAACCTCAAGATCCCAAATAAATCATCCATCATCTAGTCCAATATCTGTTCAACTCTACTACAGCGGTGTTTGTCGAAAAAGACCTAAAATAACCTCAAACAAGCGTATAAACTTTTTAGGGAAGTGAGGGACTTTTTTAATGCTCTGCTTCACAATGTGCATAATCATACGTTAATGGAAAAAACTGGCTATGTAACAAGGGTGTAAAAGAGCCCAAAGTTGACAGTGACGTCCCGGCCAGTCAAAGCTGCAGATTAGGACGACATGTTAACAAATCAGAACAGCATCGGATGGGAAAACACTGACCAGATGTATTGTAGATCAGATTGTACAATATTCGCTGCACACACAAGGCACTGCACACGTCCTCTACTTCACTTCTTGTCGTCGCGTTGCCTTTAAGCAGATAGCTGGCTCCCTGTCAGTGAATTTTCTCCTCTGAGCTGTTGTACATTAGAAGCTACAGCGTGTCCCCGGGGCCTAAACACAATGCCGGAGTTTGATCATTAGGCTGCTTAGCCCTGGCCTTGTGTGTCTGATCACACACAAACACATGCATAACACATAATGAGAGGGGGGAATACTATAGGAGGAAGAAGCTGGCTGCACAAGACCTGATGTATAATCAACAGGGAGGAATGGCGGGGGGAGGCAAAATGGATGGCTCCGAGTCGGGGATCAAGATAGGGAATGGTGGAGGAAGGAAGAGGATGAAGAAGGAGGGGGACGTGAAGGATGGTTGAAGAGAGATGGAGGAAATGAGAGGAGTGGAGAGAGAGAGGTAGTGAAGGAAGAGTAGACAGGGAAGCAGAGGAGGAGAGTTTAACAGAGAAAAGAGCTTAGTGAAACAAGGAAGTCAGATAGCTGTTGATGCAAAGAAAGGAAAGAGAAATGGAAAGACTCAAAAAAGGGTAGAAAGAAAGAAAGAAACAGGGAAACCGAATAACCAAGGGAGGAATACACCTTCTCTGTCTCTTTCCTTACATAAAGCCAACAGTCAGAGCTTCCTCGACACCACGCATCCAAGCCCCCCGACAACATCCTACTTAATTAACTGCCTGGGGCCTCAGACAACGCTTGAAAATTGATGGAGGGGGCCGGAGATGCAGAGAGAGAGAGAGAGAGAAGAAGAAGAAAGTAGAGATTGCTTTGCACTTGTGGCTTTTGAAGTCCTGTCTCCGCAGAAAAAAAACAGGACGCTTGTGTCAAAAGCTGTGGGCTTCCATCGTCCGCAGTGCCACAAGAGTCAGAAAAAAGAGAAGCCTCCCGCTGCTAAAGCTAACTTGTAGACACCGGTGTGTCAGAAGTTAGCATAGCCTCTAGCGCAGGCTGCAGCTAACCAATGTTTTATTCATCCAGCTATCGACTTTGTGTCAGCTCAGCTGTCTGCTCGACGTTTTCTCTGGCAGTCATCTTTCCTTTAAGTATCCCTTTCCTTCAGTCAGTCCTTTGTATTGTCATATCAAGGTTTTTCGCAGTGAAAAAAAAAAAAGTTAAATAGTGTTGTCTCATGATTGTTCAAGATCTTCAGGAAATTTGCAAGACAAAATATTTAAAATGTTAGGTGGCGTGGTGATATATGTATTATCTCAGGATTCCAGCATTTTACATCAAATACTTTAAAGTCTGACTATAATGGGAATGTAAGCCAACACTGAGTGAATGGAATGTTGCACAAGTTCAGGATAATGCTGCACGACGCTCCTACTTTCTCAGACACCAGATCATACTGCGACCCAGACAGAATGGAGAAGATTTCTGGGAAAGAGATGGAGGTAGGAGAGAGGAAACATGAGGATATTGAGGGAAAAGCAGGAAGGATAAAGGGAAAAGTGCTCTGCTGAGAGAAACTATTTCATCAGTATTTGTGACAGGTGCCAAAACAGTTCAAAGCCAGCATTAGGGCTACAAAGTGCAGAGCACACCGAAACAATATTTCACCGGGGGATTCGTTTGAAGCTGGAAAAGATCTTTTTTCCCTTTTTTTCCTGCTCTTTTTCCTGACTTCTCAGCTTTCATTTCATCTGTGAAAGACGGATGCTGTGGTTTTCCTGAGCCAGATGTGACACTCCATCCGGTTGATTTCAAGAGGACCAACAGGAGAGGAAGAGAGAGGAGTGTGCATATGTGTGTGTGGTTAGGAGAGGCGGTGGTATAGGGTGTGTGCAGTACATGCCTCAGGGAGGTGAGCTGATTCAGTTAAATGTCTGCCAGCGATTCCACAGGCAGCTGAATGGCCATTTCAGCATTTATCAAACACACAAAGGCACCAGAGCTAGACCTCTTTTTGCAGCAGCTCGTTTCATTACAAGGTTCACTTTATGTTGCTTCTACTGTAATAGCCATTTATAGTAAAAGTTACATGTGTGTGAAGTGGAGATGACGCGTGAAGGAATGCAGCCACAGATGGTTTCTTTACACCAGAACACGGCACAAAAACATCTGTCCTATTTTGAGATTTTGATCATTGTCTTTGCATTCTAACATCTTCTTGAGCGGTTTTAACACCGACAGATGCAGATAACTGCCTTTGCCAAATTTAAATTTGTTTCCGAGCATGTGGCTGACAATAAGTAAGCTTTCACAACATACTTAGATCAGGATGTAAAAGTGTGTATTTGTACCTGCGTTGTTCAGTATGTGAATGAGTTTTTATGATACACCGTGTGTTTTATGATGGCGGACATCCAAGTCTTCAACTTCTGTTCAAAGCCAGGTAGCCAGAGGGCTTTCCTTACCTCTCAGTGATGGTTTTCTCTAAACGGCTGCTGTTAGCTTTGCTGCCTAAGGCTAGCGCCACTTTTCCCATTTGTCAACAGTAAAGGCGTGTATAATTATGTAGAGCATTAAGATGTATATATTACGTTACTGATTTCCTGCATATGCAAAAAGAGGAAACAGCTTTACTCCGATTATACTACCATACCTCGAACACCAAAAGCATCACTCCTAACAATAGTAACCACGCAATATTTGACGTGTATTTGTTGATATCTTACTGCCGAGACGCAGATGCCACTTTTGATTGAACGTCGCCGTGAGCTCTCTCAAAGGAGAGCAGCTGTCGTTCTAGGTCAAGCTTGTTTTAAAATATTCCTTCCTTCATTTTCGATGCGCTCTGATGTGCACCACACCATCTCGTTCCACACCAAATGGAGAAAAAAAAAGTATAGAAAAGAATTCATAAAACAAGTGTTCAGCGGGCGGATGAGATAATCTCCGCTCGCAAGTGAGCAAAACACCTTTTAACATGCGCCAAGAGCAGATAATGAGACAGTCGGCAGGCGTGTGTGTGTGTGTGTGTGTGTGCAGATACGTAGACGGTGAGAGATTAAAATCAGAACATTCTGTAGATTGGGCAGGGTGGAGAGAGAGCGAGGGGTTGCATGGCGAGGAAGAAGAAGATGAGCGGGACGCTATATAAATAAATAACTGCTTTAAAAAGCCAAAAGAGTTCTGAAGGCTTTGGCATAGCCTGACAAGATATAAATTAATAAAGCTCCAAAAACACTGCGCATATGTAATGAGGCAAGTGTCTGGTCGTTTTTTTAAGTCCCCCCCCCCACCATATCCCCCCCCCCGCTGAAGCCCATCCATAATTAATTAGCCGCCTCTGTGATGTCGGGGACTATAGATCAGGGAGGAGAAAAAATAACACGCTAAATAATGAAGTAAAGCGATATGGTGAGCCCGGGGGAGAGATGAGATGGCATGGATGGCCACAGAGGAACGAGGGGGGCACAGTGGTACAAACAAGAGGGACGGTGTGTGTGTGTGTGTGTGTGTGTGTGTGTGTGTGTGTGTGTGTGTGTGTGTGTGTGTGTGTGTGTGTGTGTGTGTGTGTTTGTGTGTGTGTGTGTGTGTGTGTGTGTGTGTCACAGAGGCTTGACAAAGGGGTATATGAAGAGTGTTGAATGCTCCCCCACCGCCTATCGACATGCCACCCCCCCTTAGGCTTTGTGACAGAGGTCTCACGTAGGAAACTAAAGAGACGTCTGCAACCCTGAACTAAAGAGTCCCATCTATGCCTTGTTACAACACACTATGCATTAATATTACATCAAAATATATGGCATCGGGTCAATCCTTTTATCCAGAGAGACATACGTGACATGGCGTGTCATACGTTTGAGCTGAGGGGGAATCCAGTGGGGAAAGGAGCCTCTTAAACTGGTTTTCTGTGAGCGACGAGCAGGTGGCAGCCCAATAAACACATTCTGCACAAAACCAAAGAGAAATAAACATTTTCTCCCTTCGCCAGCCATTTGTATGCCCTTATGGGTAGGAAGTGTAAATATATACCGACTACAGAGAAGAGGAGGGGCAGGAAGAAAAACTAAAGCTTACAGAAGGTGTGCTGTGAGATGACAGCCGATTGAGAGAGTGTGCTGAAATAATATCATAAAAATTCAAATGCATCATTGACAAAACAAAAAGTTCCCACTCCTCAGTGGGGTGGATGTCATTCCAGTTGTTTTTGGGCTGCCACAAAATAGATGATCCATTGTGAAAAAAAAATAAAAATTCAAAGGCAAATGGAAATTTTTTGTTTTTAAATGCTTTAACTAACTTTACAGTTACAGTACCAGTCGTATTTCACCCTATAATAGTTCTATTTATTTACTGACTATTTTCAGACGTATTTACTAACAGAAAACAAGGCATATGACTGGTTGATTTACAGATTAAATGAATCAGTTTTTGAAAAAAATGCCACTATTACATGATGTGGACAGTCTTTCATATTAACATTTTCAAAAATACCGTTAATGGAAATCTGCTTTCGAATCATTCCTTAATTAATACATGCCATATAATATCATGTCATACATCACAATGTCAAAGCTAAAACACATATTTCATCATCTTCTGTGTACCAGCTGGCCAGCAGCCATGTGTATGCTTCAGTGTGTGCTCTTGTGTGTGTGTGTACTTCTTCGGGACTCGTATGAGCCACAGGGATGAGACGAGTGCCACAAAAAAGCCTCCCCATTAAAGCACTGTTAATATAGATTAGAAGGAGTGTGTGGGTGCGTGTCTATGTAAAATGTAGGTTAACATTTGCAAGATATTATACACACAACACTGCACGTGATAAACAGCACACAACTATTTTTAAAAGTGAACATCGATGAACATGAACACTGTGTGTGTGTGTGTGTGTGTGTGTGTGTGTGTGTGTGTGTGTGTGTGTGTGTGTGTGTGTGTGAGAGAGAGAGAGAGAGAGAGAGAGAGAGAGAGAGAACAAGAGAGAGAGAGTGAGGGCTTGAGTGTGTGTGTGTTGAGGCTGCCTCATTAGCAGGCAGAAACCAGAAACCAGAAAGATGTTCTGTGACCAAGCACACACTCGTCACTCTGGAGAGAGTGAGGGAGCAGGCGAGGGGGACAGAGTGGAACAACTTAATAAGGCGGCAACACGTAGAACAGTGCAGGAGCAAGGGAAGCGAAGGGAGAAAAGGGACTTTGAACCTTGAAAGGGACTGTGAGATTGTCCGCCCACGTCCTGCGCTCCCTCACAGAGTAGTGATGCAGGGAGGAGGAGATGGAAGGAGAGGAGAGACGAGAGATAGATGAGGAGGAAATGGGAAAAGAAAGTGAGCGCAGAGGAATGAGGGAGAACAGAAAGCAGAGTTTGAATTAAAGCGAGATGCAGGGGATCGTGTCACATGAATGTTTATTCAGCGTGGATTATCAAAGACTCACAGACTCTACCTACATATATGTCCCTCCTATACATGTATACGTTCTCACACTCTGCTGCTCTTTGATGTACCACCCAGGCACACATACGTGTTGATTTCTTCTGCTAATCCCTTATCCTTGACTTACAAGCAGGCTGACAAACCCTCACAGTTTATCCTCTCGACATAGACGGCACGATATTTTATAGAACAATACAAAAAATGTGTTTATATTTTTTCTGTGAGGGTCTGTTTTTTTTTTTTCTACTTATGGATTTTTATAGTGAGAAGGGGTGGGAGGTGGGGGTGGGACTCCTGGCACCCCGTTATCAACCTAACCCAGATATGTCAGCAGCCATCAAACCTTGTGCTTTTCAGCTTTTCAAAGACAAACCTTGATTTCAGAGGCAGATACGCTTTTTCCTGCCTGCTGCTGCCTATGGCTCTCCTCCGCACACAGCCTCTCAGAACTGAGATCAACTGAAACTGTGGCATTTGTTATCAAAAAGTAGTGGACATACACATCTAAACTCACATTTCAGTATGCTGTTCTGCTTGACTATAAACTCTCCGCTGGACTGGACTTGATGAATGGGTCATCAGGAATCCAGAGTGGAAAGGTTTACAGATAATTTGCAATGTAAAAGTGTGCAATCAGCCCACTCATCGTTCGAAAAGAGAACAGAAACCAGATGAACGAGCTCAGAAACACACTCATTTGTGCCGCTAAGAATACAAACAACCAAATAGCACAGCGGTTCCATTTAATCCAGTTCATAAACAAATGACCTGATCCAAAATCTACCCCCTGTGCTTCGTTCACACTCGAGAATCTGAAAACAGCCTTCTTAAGATGCTGTTTGTAACTAACCTGCTTCTGACAAGAGATGCCAAAACAGAGCTATGAGGCATAAATGGCAGCATAAGATTATGTGCCACTCAAAGTACAAGCTGTATAACGCATGGTTCCCTTTCTCTTTTTCGGGCATTCACATTAGTTTAGGTTAAATATTTAGATTTATTATATATATTATACTATATTCACATTATTTATAGCAGTGTCCAGACAGCTTGGTGGAGAAAAGAAAAGTGAAGGACCAGCTTTAGTGTGTCGCCTGTACAAGTGCCTTCAGCCACCAAGAGGCAAATAGGCCATACACAACAAAATTAATGAATAAATTACTTTTACTTTCTGGACCTGTGTGGAATGCTTTGCATTTTAAAATCATGTTAAGCCTTTATGTGGGGAGAAAAATACACCCATTTTACGGTCTCTAAGGCAAGAAAAAACAAAAACTCAGTGATAACCATTGCTTCATGGGCACCGGTGTTCCACTTCCATGGTTCCAAAGCGTGTATGTAGTGGATCACTGACTACAGTGGGTTCTACATGGGAGTGCGATTGTGTCAGCTAGATGGAGGCTGGGATAAAAACCAGTGCAGGCCACTTTACTGAAACAGCACAGTGAAGAGCCAAACATGACAGAGACTGTTAGCTGGTCTTGTGAGATTTGAAGACGCAGCATGCTACAGGCTCTTTATTCTACCCCCTCTTGGCCTTTCTCTATGCCTCTCCATCGCAGCAGGCAGTAGCCGTTTCTCAATCACACTCCCTCTCCTTCTCCGCTCCGCACTATACAGTTTGTTTATTTCCTCCAGCTCACTTTGCAGCGTTATTCATCTGCCTCCAACTGCCGTCATCTCTTTCTCTCAGTGACTCTGCGTTTATCTTTTTCTTTTCTCTCTCTCTCTCTCTCTCCCTCCGACACACACGAGACTTGATGGTGAAAATGCAATATTCATTTGTGTTCACCATTAGGTGGGCCGACTATCAGGGCAGCGGAAATGAAGATTTAATACAGCCTGAATAATTAAACCGCCGGGACCTGTGACTGACACACAGACACACACTCATACGCTCTAAAACACACTTGTGTATGAGTGCATATCACTGTGTATTTATCATGTCATCATACTTCAGTGTGAGCGTGAATCTTTACTTCACATTAGCTCTTCATTAAGCGCTCGCTGATTCATCATGTATTCATCGCTGCAGCCAGTCTGCTGGCATGGCTTGGTTGATGCTCGCTGCAACAGAGGGTCTTGCCGGGTGACATAGGATTACATCAAGGAGAGAATAACCAAGCAGCAATATAGCTGAACTCTCTACAGGATTCACACTTTCTCCATTTCACACAGGGATTAACGCTTTTTGACCAATTAGTCAGAGAAAGTGTCCTTCTGAATCTGCATAAACGTAATGCTTTGCTGCATTTGCTTGACTCCACCCATCCTCCATAAATATAACTCTGCCGTCCTTGTGTAGTTGTCTACTAAGCACACTTCTTAGGCTGTGACAGGCTGGTCTCTCCATGGTGTCTCCCAGCCAGGGCGACCCACCCTCCCCGCCTTCTGTCAGAGAGGGATTGATGCAGGATGAGAGGATGCTTCGGAGTAAGAGAGGGAATTTTTTAGGTAAAGCTTCTAAAAAGACATAAGGAAGAGCTGAAGGAGAGGGGGGAAAAGGAATGTAAGCTGTGGGATAGTGAGGCTAAAAATAGCCACAGAGAGAATGAAAGATGAAACATCTGCATGCGAATGTGACAGGCTGTGCATGTGTGTGTTAGCCTGTGAACACATCTGTGCGTGTGTGCGACGGTGTCCAGGGACACGAACCAAATCTCTTCTGCCTTTTACTCTCCCTGATACAAACAGTATGATGACACGCACGCGCGCGCACACACGCACACTCAAACACACACACAAGCACAACGTGACTGAGGGGCTGAATTACATTAGCACTCAAGAAACACTTAAACTTTCTCAATTCACTGCATTGTTCTCGATTAACGAATTAGAGGGATGTACAGTAGAGTTTGCCAAAACACCTGATACAATCCCACTCTGATTTCCCCCGAGTTAGTAATGTGATTATTGACTCCTGGACAAGCGTCTGAGAAGTTTTGTGAGAAAGTTCACGAAAAACATGAGGGTTGGAGGCTTGTCAGAAGCCATTTGAGCGACCGAACCAAAGGAATGGTTAAACGCTGGCCGATCACAACCCGACTAAGATCCATCTGGCAAAGAAGGCATGTGGTTACTTCACCCCGTCGCCTCCACTTCCTCTCTGTGTTCCCTCAATTTCTCTCCCTCCCTTCCCTTCGACCATGGAGCGCATTTGGAAAATAAAATGCGTCACTCTGGATGTAATCTGCTGCTTGTTACCGCCAGGGCTCTCTGCTTTGCCTCCCTGCCCTTGTCTTTGTTTTTTTTCTTCCCTTCTCTCTCTCTGTTTACATCTGGTCTCAATTACAGCACCTCCGTCCGTCTGTGGTTTGTCATCAGTGAAATAAATGAAGCAATTGGAAGGACTGCATTGTTTTGGAGAACAGCATGGGGGATATTCCCTACCACCTCCGCCCATTTGTTACCTCTTCCCAGCATTGTTTATATTTCATCAAATATGGCTTAGGCATGTCTCATCTTAATATTAGGCAGAAAGACAGATGTGTGGGTGTGTGTTCCTGTCCAAATATGAGCTACATGATGCACTTCTGTGGTAATAAATGGACCAAAAAACAGAAGAGCAACACGGTTAGAAAAGTTGTTCGTGCTGATTGATGAGGAATAGTATGGAGACAAAGATGGTAGAAGAGGAAAGGACAGATGGACAAGAATGGAGGCGACAACACTGACAACACATGATTTGGGTGAAGGGGCAGCGTGGGAAGAGAAGGAAGAGAAAAACAAAAGGATGATGAAGATGATGAGGGGTGAAGACAGATATCACAAACCGATAAAGACACGAGAAGTGAGACAAGGAAGAAGGGAAAAAAAAGAAAAGTGTGGATATTATTCAACCGCTTCTTGCCCACTCCACCCTCCCCCTCACCCACATGCCCCCTGCAGCCCTGTGCTGCTGGTTGTGCTTTGTCCTGATAAGAACCAGTGACAGTGTCACACACACACACAAATACACACACACGGTAAAACAGTATAGACAATCACACACATATATCCATGCACACAGCGAGGCCCCTCAAGCGGCCTTGGCCTACAATCTGTGGGATGTCCTTCTCTGGAGTGTGTGTGAGTGTGTGTGTGTGCGTGCGTGTTCTGCTCAGTGTCTGAGTACCAGCCAGGGTAAACACAGTGTGCCAGAATTTCACGGTCCGGAGCCTTCACACCTCCATCACAAATAACCCTTTCAGCCATGGTAAGTGTGTGTGTGTGTGTGTGTGTGTGTGTGTGTGTGTGTGTGTGTGTGTGTGCATGTGTGTCTGTGAGAAGCAAAGGGAACGAAAGAAAGAACGAGTGTGTTTCTGTGACTGTTTCAGAATGTGTGGGTAGCCAGTACTCTATATGTGTTTGAGCTTGGTTAAGGGTTTGAGAGATAGAAAATATATCTGTGCTTACTGCCATGCTTTTTGTGAGCGCAGCCTATATTGAGCCTCTCTAATTAATGCAGATTCGAGGGACAATGTGTCACACATTAAAGTGACATTTGTGTAATTGGCAACAGACAGTAGGGCTGAAGTGAGAATACATGAGTGCAGTGATGCAGTCCAACATTTTGGGAAATATGGTCATTTTCTTACTTGCGAAAAGTTAGATAAGAAGATTTTTACCACCGTCATTTCCATAAAGGAGGTATGTAGCTAAAACTGTTTAGCTTAACTTAGCACAAAGACTGGAAGCAGGAGGACACAGGCTAGCCTGGGTCCGTTCAAAAGCACCTCCACAGATCATTCGAATTTTACACTTCTTATTTTTTACAGGGTAAACAAATAAAATATGTGTTAGAGTTGAAGTATGTAAGAATTGGCCGGGTGTTAATGGAAAAAAACAACTGTCAGTGTAGTATCCGCTTACGGCTGCTACCTATAGCAGCTAATTGTCTATAATGTAAAAGCTGTTCACATTCTTCTAGCTTTTTTCTTTTTTTAATGTTTTCATCTAAAATTTTTACATAGTGTACCTTTTTACATGGAATATAGGGGTTCTGGTGGACAGATTTGTTGTGACATTGGAGAGACAAAGGCTAGCTTTAAAGTGAAACTCTCGCCAAAAAGCAACCGAGGCTTTATTTGCGATTGAATATGAGTCAAACCTTCGTGTAAAAACATAATTACGATGAACGAGGCACTTTTAAGATTTACCGTAGTTTCATTTTTGGGCAAGATAATTTTCAATGGGTTACAGGGGCACTTTTACACTAGCATCAAAATTGCTATTTTCAAAACACTAAGAAGGCTAGACAAAACATTGAACTTTGCTCGTGGTATCACCAGGGTCTCCACACATGAACACGAGCATTGGGAACACAGAGTTTACTAAAAAGAAACTTTTTGGACAACTCACGTTAGTAGCTGCATCTCCGGCGCGCGGCCGTCATGGCAGGCAAAAAGTGCGACCCCCGAGTACGACCTAACAGGCAGGCTTGAGGAGCGGTCCACCATTACTCTCCTGCCTGTTAGGTCGCACTCGGGGACTGACACTTTTTGTTGTGCAGCAGCAACCGTGAGTCGTTCAAAAACCTTATTTTTAGTAAACTCTGTGTACACAAACAATGTTCTCAATGCTCGTGTTCATGTGTAGAGACCCTGGTGATACTACGAGCAAAGTTTCATGTTGTGTCGAGCCTTCTTGGTGTTTTTAAAATAGCGATTTTGATGCTAGTGTAAAAGTGCCCCTGCACTCCATTGAAAATTAACTTGCCCGAAAACGAAACTACGGTAAATCTTAAAAGTGCTTCTTTCGTCGTAATTATGCTTTTACACGAAGGTTTGACTCATATTCAATTGCAAATAAAGCTAAGCTAACTGGCTGCTGGCTCCAGTGTCAGCTTTCACTGTGTAGACATGAGAGTGGTGTGGATCTTCTAATCTGACTCTTTTCTTGCGCACAAAAACAGGCGAGGAAAGGAAGGTGGAAGAGAGAGAGGCAGGAGGGTCACATCGTTGCACCTATCATGCATCCATGCAGGGAGGGGACAGAATGAGGACGAGGAGCCAGAAGGTGTTGAATTTATAAGAGCGAAAAAATTAATCACTGGAGCATCGCATTCATAGACGACAGAAATAAATAAATAAATGTAGGAAAGGGCACTGATGGGAAAGCTACAGTTACTGAACAGATCTACAGAAACCGGATACCAATGAGCGCAATATTACATTTCAAATAAAAATGCAGAGCGACATAATAATTATAAGGGCTACTTCCTGACAAAAAGTGAAGTTTGGACAGAAACGCCAACCATGTAACCACATTTGGAAGAATTGCAAAAAATGTTAATAGTTTTGTATGTGTTGTCCGTCACTCAGAGATTTTCCTCAGTCTGGACCAACAGCCAAAAACAGACAATATAAGCACTGTTCAAAAGTTGAGGTATGAATCCCCTCTGTTGTATGTCAAGTTGAATAATCAACTTTACAAAAAGGAACAAGTGGTGCAGAGAAAAAAATGAAATGGGAAAACCTAAAAAAGTGACAGCTGAAGAGTTTAGTAAGAAGCAGCGCTGTACACACAAATCTCAATCAAGTTAACGGCTGCCTTGATTGCTCGAGTGAGACTGAGCCTCGCTTTGCAGCAAAACAAACACGTAAGCATGTCTTAACATAGCTGAGCCCAACCACCCTGAACCTTTTGCCTGGCACTCATCAAGGCTCTGGCTCAGAGTAGCGCTTTCGATCCGGGGGTTTCGAAGGAGAAAGAAGGAAAGCTTGAGGAGGTGGAGGAGGCAGAAGGGAGAAAAAGTGGAGGAAGCAATCAAGAGTCTTGAAGAAGGAAAGGAGACCAAAGGAAGAAAGAGACAACTTCCTTCTTTCACTCTAATCTTCCGCTCTCTGTCCTTTTTGTTTTAATAATAAAGTAACTCTAACTCCTCTCCTGCAATTTTCCGCCCGGTTGCTCCTTAATTCGAGAATTTGTTTGTTGTGCCATTGGAGGCATTGTTGATTCATGCATATTTGATTTGGAAATGTCACTCATTATATTTATTTCCTCCCCGCTTACTCTGTCTCTTCATTTCTTTCCCCTCTCTTTCTTCCCTATCTTGACACAGTCTGTTCACAAAAACAAACAACACATTTACTCCTCGGCTGGCTTGTTTAATAAATTTTTTTTGTCCGATTTGACTTTTAACTTTGGGGGGCTCTTTTAGCCTGGAAATCACAAAAAAACAATGTAATTTGGTCAAATAAATCACAGACAGATGAGACAGTGAAGGTTGTGCGCAAGAAGGAGAACGTAAAATGAAGCAGGGAAAAGAAGTCCTCGTCACTCTGGGTTGCCATGGCAACACAAGATTCAGATACTGTCGGACATGAGAGCGAAATACTTGGAGAGGTGAAAAAAAAAAGGGTGGTGAAAAGAAAAAATGTTTGATGTTCAACTGTCAAATGTTTATCATATTCAGACTGAGGACACTGAAGTTTATTGAATTTTTTTGTGCTGCAACTGTTCATGCACAAGGTTTTAGCATTTCAGTCAGAGAAACACTAGAAAAGAAAGGGAAGAGGGAGTTTGATCACATCGCTATAAAACTGTGAACTGCACAGATTCAAAGTTCAGCTGTCAACCTTGGTCATATTCCCTCTCCTCTCAGCTGTCTAGGCGGTATAACACCACTCAGACCACACAGAGTCAGACGTGAGGAACAGCCACCTCTCGACCCTGTGTGAAAACTTCTCTCTGGTCTTTGATCACAGTCAAGTGAAGATGAGTCTCATTTAATCCTGCCTGTGTGTTCTTTTGCAGGAGGGAGCAGCAAAGGTCTGAGTGAAATGCCTCCTATCGGGATTTCGCTCGTATGTTAAACGCTGCGATTTGTATTCAGAGTTAAGCTACAACGTGTCCAAAAGGATCGTTTGAGGTCTAAATTAGGGGTGTGAGCATATGTCCCTGATGGCCCGCCAACCCCTTCCCGCTTTACCAATAGATAGACAGGCAAAACCATGAGGTGTTAAGGAAGAGAGGCACATTCCTGTCCTCTGCTGTGCTTTCTTTTGACTATATATAATCCACACAAAGAGGAAGCAAGGTGAAGAAGAAGACGGATGAGAAAAAGATGGGGTGAGTGAGCATCAAAGGGGTGAGGGATGGGGAAGAGAGAGAGAGATGGACCCCAGAGAGGAGAGGGATAAGTCTAGCCTACAGGAAGAACTGTACTTGTTGGGGCATTGAGAGCGCAACTAATGGATATGGCAGCTAGGAGAAGGATGATGAATGACTCCGTGTTGGTGTGTGAGTGCACGCTTGCCACTGTCAGAATGTTTACACTTTTGTGCATGAAAGACAAAAAGTATAGAGGTTGTGTATCTGGTGTGTGTGTTTGTGTGTTTGTGTGTGTGTGTGTGTGTGTGTGTGTGTGGGAGAGAGACAGTGCAGATGATGGATTCTCTAGTGGAGCATGTGGTCGGTGGTTTCTTGGGCAGACGAGGTGACAGGAGAGGTCTCTCTGTCCACATGCCACTGTCAGCCGGTCCGTCCGCCCCCCTCTTTCTTCCTGCTGCCTCTCTCACTCCTACAGTCTCTCAATCCCTTAATTTTCCTCTCCACTCGTTTATCTCCTTCCCTTTGTCATGCCTCATTCTCTTTGTTCTTGCTCATTACTTGCAGGAAAAGGAGCTTGCACCAAAAATATCATGTTTACACACGGGAGATCTTCGAAATAGGTTACAGCTATGTCAGCGTGTGGACAGATGTAGTCTGTATATGAATACACGTCGCACCTCATCTGGTACTCACGACTCTCTTGTCGTTCACTCATATTACCACCTAGTTTATATGTTTACTTTCCCCATGCTGTTTTCCTCTGTTTTTCCTTTTTCGTCACTGCAGGCCTTTCCTGTTTATCCATCCGTTGCCCCTCTGGCCTCTCCTCAGCTCAGACTGTGCTAGCCAGCGCTCTCCCCATGTCTTGCAGATGGGCACACTAATCCGCTAACATTAGCTCCGTGAGGCGTGAAGGCTGGGCCCGTGTGTTGTTTAGGACGGGGCGAACGGAGGCTGTGGTTTAGCATACTAGTGTTTGGGATTCTGCACAGCTTCGGTTGAGAGAAGAGATAAAGAGGAAAGTAATTGGATAAAGGTTGACCAATTAATAAAGGCCGGTGATTCAGGCCGGCCAACAAGGGGGGGGCTTTAATCTGCATAGAGATAACAGGGAGAGTCAGACCACAAACATAAGGAGATAGGGTGAATTTGTGTGTGTATGCGTGGGCTTGAGCGTTTTTGTGTGCGAGGCATCAATCAGATAAAGCCCCGGCATGACTGTCAGTCACCTGGGAGAGCAGTGGACTTACATCCAGGAGTCCATTGAGAAGATATGCATTTGAATACATCTTTTGGTGCCTGTTAATATATGCGTGACTGTGTTTGCCGTGTATGAAAGAGTGAAAGAAAAAAGAAAACACAGCCTGGCTGTGTGTCCATCACTAATATCCTAGTATACACTCCAGCAGTTGACAAACACTTGTTATGCCTCACATGTCGCCCGCTGCCGCTTGCCACGATTGATATTAGCTTTTATGCTAATGCAGCATTTGGCTATGTAAGAACAAGGCAGTATTTCCATAGACAGTCATTCATCCCGGCCTGCTTATGGCCTTATGGGCCACGACAGAATTATTGCTGCACAGTACACAAGCTGTTGTCACTGTGCCAAGAGTCGCTATTACACATACAGGCAGCAGACACACACAGCAGGGTGATGTGAGTTAAACCCTGAGGCGAAAGCCACAGAAGGTGCGAGGTGTGTGCGTGCGAAGATGAATACAATTTGTGCCGATGTTGTTATAATTTGTGTTTGCATGTGGGAGAAAATGACGAGGAAGCTTTCGGTGTGTGATAACAGCCTCAGTGAAACTGGAAAATTGTGGTTCACAAATCAGACAGAACTATGGTAGGCTCTCTCAAATCTTTGCGCAACAAAACAAAGGATTGCTTTGGGACTTTAAAAATGACCAAAATCGTGCAGTGTTTCCCACACATAGACATTACTTGGGCAGGTCACGCAGGTATGTTAAACGTCCACTGTGTTGCTGATGAAAAAATGTAGACAATGTTGCTGGTAGAGAGAAAACAGAATGGAGTGACAAAAAGAAGAGAGGCAAGCCTACAGGCACTAAAGTTAAACTACAAGTACACGGCCATCCGGTTGGAAACACCGAGCATGTACAGCAGCTTGAATCTTACCTCAGAGACATTGACGCGACCCTCCTGGAAAGAGCAGTCGTTGGCGTTCTGGGTGCATATGTGGCGGTACTTGCACCAGTGACACGGGAACGAGCCGTTCACACAGGAGAGGCAGCTGAAACAGAGAGAGAGAGAGAGGAGACAGTTAGGGATTTAGCCAGTTTGACCTGTTTTCTGACTCGAGTGGAAACTATTTATTTATTTTCATGTCATTTCCTCTATGTCATCTCTTCCCTGAGTAAGTGCACTGAAATGAAGAATATAGCTGTGGAGCCAGACAGAGCAGGCTCGCCCTTCCTTCTTACTCTTGATGTCTTTGTCACCAGCTTTTCAAAGTACACCCAGGTGTTTACATTCCGATTCATAAAGAGTATGGGAAGGATTAAAAATGAAGGGGTAAGACGTTAACATTTAGTAGTGATACAACACAAGATAAACTAAAATGTGAATATCTATCCCAATGAGTTCTTCCTTTCTTTCAGCATTTCATGTCGATATATCATCCAAAAATGTAGACTTTTTACCCACCCTGTCTGAAATCCTCTTTTTCTTCCTCTCACCTTTCATCCCCCCATTCCCCCCTTATCTATCAACCGTCTTAACCTCTTTCTCCTCCCCACTTCCGTCTTTCATCACTCCCGGCTCACTCGTAACTGTTCATGGCTTGCTGCTTCTATACGTTTCACTGATCTCTCTCACAATTGGCCTACTCTCTGCATATATTTCCTCTCTTCTTCCCTCATTCTGCTGTATCCTTCTCTCTATCCATTCAGCCCCTGAACCTTTCTTTCTGTCTGTCCCTCTCCGTCTCCCTTGCTCTATCCATCCCTTTCATTCACTGCCGTCTCATTTTAAAAAGCTCGACCCCCCTGTTCTTTGTCTAAAGCTCTCTTTCATCCGCGGGGCTAAGAGCGCTCCACCATTTTAAATTCACCTGCTTTAGCCAAGGCGAGGTGCAGATAGACGGGCTGAAAGAGAAAGATGGGTGAAAGAAGGGAGGGAGAGGGAGATCAAAAGCAGGTGGATTTCCCTGAGAGAGGTGGAGACGCCAGGTATCATGGGGGGGGAGTAGCCCACAGGGCTCTGCGTGGGCGCCTCATGGGAGAGGGAGGAAACATTGGGTTGGAAGTTGGGAAGTGAACACGTGTGTGTGTGTGTGTGTGTGTGTGTGTGTGTGTGTGTGTGTGGTGTGTGTGTGTGTGTGTGTGTGTGTGTGTGTGTGTGTGTTTGTTTCTGAGGAGACCCATGGAAGAGAGGCAGACAAGTTAAATTGCACAGTTTATCAACACAGCTTCCCGTTATTGGACCTCTCTCTGCCCTGGAGAGATTCCACACTACTTGCTGTTTCATTTGTGTGCACAACATTATCTAATGTTACCATTATGAGCTCGCAAGTAAAACAGTTCCATTTTATTACAAAGCTTAGTGTAGTTTAGTTTTAGAATTTCTTCCGCGCGACACATTTACCTATTATGGTTTGTGTGAGCATATGGTTTATTGGGTATATAATAAAAAAACATTTAATACAGTCAAGGTAAGCAAGTCTATGTCCATAACAATAAAAGAGCGGGTAGAGGGACTGATTTGCATCCAACCACATCTGCCAGGTGTGCGTATGCGCTCGTCTGCTGTGAGCGCAGTCCCTCACAAGCTCTCATGTATGTTTTAAGCCTGTGTAAAACGCCAAGTGCACTTCCCCCACGTCCGCATGAAAAATTGGAGCTTTAAGTCTTCTCTGTGATGGAGGGCCCATATATGATTCCATCAAACCCTGACGTGGATTCATTTGGATCAATTAGGGCCGCTCGTTTGTTAGGTGCGCACTCTAAATGATCATTTCAAGCCCGGACCTCTTTTTGAGCAAGATCAGAGGCTGCGGCTTAATTCAATCCCACTGCCGCTTTAATTGACCAATTTAGCATTGTGCTGAGAGAAGCTGTCCATTTAGAATGAGGGATGTGCCGCTCAGGAAATAACAGGCCTCTTAATACCACACGAGAGCAAATAGGAGATTTGTCAATGTTGCCGACAAATGGAGGGAAAGTGATTAGGCTACGCTAGGCTGGGTTAGCGTACAGTGCATGGACTCAAATAGCAGAACTTGGGGGTTTGAGCTCAATGTTTTGTCCCGAGACGGGGATGTCAGTGTTGAACAAAAGGGCTGGTGACATTAGTAATGCAAGACAAATGAACACGTGGCGAGTTAGCAGAGCTCTTTGTGTGGCTACAATCACTATTTTGAATGTCAAAGAGTCTTTCTTTTTGTTGGGGGGCCACCGATGGATCAGTGCTCATCAAAATACAGTACGAAGCCAACTTAACACAGCAGGTAACCAGAACCGAGCAGCAAACAGCACAATGTATAGTTGGTGGTTCACACCCAAACACATCTGTCGCAAAGCTCTGACAATCAGTTTTATCTTTACTTTTATGTTTTATTCATGGAAATCAACCTTGTTAGTGTATCAGTGACTTTGAAATAACGAGCAATGTATCAGCAGGTAACCACTGCCAACTTTCCTAGACTTTTATGATTACGCCCTTTGAAATAAAAGACGTTGCCGTTGTGCGTGCCACCCAAGGCCAGCAGTAGGCCCTGTCTGACAACCCCCTGCTGCTCGCTCTTTGGTTTCTCCAAGTTACCGGGGGCCCCCCTGTCACGAGCTGCCTTAGGATCTCAAAACCTCTCGCCTGGTCGCAAACCCTTTTAAGTAAAAGTGCCCACCCAGGGCCATTTGGGGACGTTCGATAATTCCTTTTCTCTTGTCCGAGGGAGGGCTCTCCTATTTTCGACCCCCCAGTATCTCCTTATTCCTCCTTCCTGTCGCTCGCCATCGCCCTTAGCCACTCAGGCACTTTGAGCGGCTGCAGACACGCTCCCCGTATGGCCACGCTCATAATGCTAATTTAATCCGTTCATATTCAGATGCTAATCGATCTATGCTAGCTTTGGAGCTGTAGTGTTTTTTTTTTCTTTTTTACAGAGCCTGACACAATGGGCTGTGATTTCCTCCCTCTCTCCTCTCCTCGGTCAGTTTGGAGTGCTAAATACAATCCGCTCTCCTAGTGAGGTGCGTTTGACACTCCCGCACTTGGCAAAATGAGTTATTTATTGGCTACTATTCATTTCAAAAGGAGAGGAGGTGAATAATTTAATGGTCCTTCAGAACAGTCTATCCTATCATAACTGGATCCCTTTCAAATGTGAGGGGGGCTGATAAAACACCAGGGGACTTGTATTCATGCATATAATTGTATTAATGCACGTCTCAGTGTTTAGTGTACAGAATGTGCCAATCACAGGGCCAATGATGTCGGCGACATTTGGAAAACGAGATGCTTTAACTTAATTGTTTAAGCCTTCCAACTGCACTCATTTTCTCAGCTTTTCCTCGGATTCGCAGCTTTTCACATTCCTCTTTATCAAAGGAAAAACCATCTTTGATATCCAATATACTTTTTCTCCCAATTACTGTAAGTGCACCCTCAATCACACAACAAATGACCCAGTCACTGCCCGAGCCACATTAACCGTACCGAGAGAAGGTACTTCCAGTGGCCTTATACAGACAGTTAAGCCCCGATTCATTGCCAGACTATCCTCCCCATCTTTAATAAATGGGGGGCTGTGGAATGAGAAAGAGCGTATGGAAATATTTAATTAAGGAGCAATCATGGCCGTGGGTGATTTTCTATTTCAATCTCGGCAACCCTTAAACTGAAACAGTGGGAATTCTAATTAGATTAATACCACTATGCAAATTTATGGCATTTTTGAAAAGGCAAGGGCCACGATGTAATCAGTTGAGTAAATACGCGGGAGGGGTGTGTGGATTTTTGGGATGGGGGTTGGATGTCAGTACGAGAGCGTAAACTATTAAGAAACATGATTGAGCAATTTCAACATCGGGCTCATTCCAGGCCTTCCAAAAGGTGGTTTTAATGTGAGCAGTGTACATAAACATACCTGGTGACAAGATGATGAATTTGATAAAACATTGATAAGATGTCTGTTTGATGTTCTGATATATGGGTTTGTATTTCTGTGGTGTCTCATTTATAACATATTCTTCCTTTGTATTTTGGTGAATATCAAGGTGTTTTTGAATATTTTGAATGTTTATTATTCAGGACACTTTGGATGATTGACCACACCTGTCACCATAGAGCCGGTCAGTCTACTGATGTGCACGATGTATAAATATGGGCGTGGGTTTGTCCTTATTAAACTTCTGTGGAGTAAGTATGCAGGCGTTACCTTCTTTTTACATTTTCCTGACAGCCTTCAACCAATGAGATGTACGTATACCCAGCCTCTCCTCAGCAGTATACAGCAAACACAACCAGACTGTAGGAAATACCAGTTGCTGCACATTCTGAATGTCTGCATTCTTCACTGTGTGAAAGCCTGCAGGATTCTGAGTTTAAGCCCATTAGAGGAAAACTAGTAAAGAATGACCAAGTTTCTGGAAACAGGGCTGTGTGGGCCTGAAGTCATTACGCCAACGACATTACCAGTCTGATCTCATCAGATGCCACACACTGACGTCCTGAGGGGGGTGGCTATGGTGAGGTGTGTGTGACTACCATCTCCAAATGGGATTCTTATCTCAGCATCTCTCGCCGCCATCTGAGTTGCTGCCGAAGATGCAACGTGCCATATCTGTAACTTCATTAAACGTGTCCATTACATCACTCGGAGGCAGTATTAGATCAGGGAGCGGATTTAATCAGAGTTCATTGGGGTAATATCTTCAAATGGGTGACTCTCTTGTCCGCGTCACGTCTGATGCATTTCTCACACTTGGATTTTGAGATCACTGCTATATTGGGATTTAATGTGACATTTACTAATACATCTATTAGGAGGCTATTTTACACCTTTTTTTTTTTTCTACTTTTTTTAAATTGGGTGATTTTAACATGAAACAATTTGTACTCACAGGACTCACAGATGTATTCTAGATGGTTAAAGGTGCTGGGAACTGGAGCAAACATCACAAGGTCCTTATGGGAGATGAATTAACTGTGAGTTGACATTGTAAACCACCACACCCTTAACCAGCTGAGCTAATCATTGCTGTCGTGGCAGGGGGATTTTCTGCACGATGGCAGGGCAGACGGGGGGAGGGGGAAGGCTGGGTTAAAGGTTGCAGGAACGGATTAGGTGTCCGAGACGGTCAGGGCTTCAATGAGCTGTAGGTGACGGAGTGGAAAGAGGTGTGGCTGTGCATGTCTATGTGTACGTGTGTTTGCGGTCAATCCTCTGAGGAAGCTCATCTAACATCCAGAGGGAAGCCAGGATGGAGCCCTGCAGTACCCCAGGGGCCGCCGCACCATCTGCTGCCCCGAGGCTAATACCCCAGCAGACGTTTCAGCCTCCCCTGGATCGGCCGTAGATGGACAGGAGGGAGGATGTCAAGCGGGGCGGGGTGGAAGCAATCAGAGGATTCTTCTACCCCGGCAGGGTGCGTTGGTCTCGTGGTAGCCTTGACCTAAGGGTGTAGCACGATGGGTGGTGGAGATTTTCAGCAGAAGGTGGATTAGGAGAGGCAGTGAACTGCGATTGGGCAGATAGCTGAGGGCATCTGCAGTGTGAAGGAGACCAAGTCATCGGGAAAGGCACAAGACTTCCTTCCTCGTATTACAGCACGACTGTGTTTGCCTTCATCTCTCTTGTGCAAATAAGTGCCAGGCTGAGTATCTGAGTGCTCGAAAAAAGCTGGAAGCATTTGTTTTATCAAGTGGGGAAGAGGCATAAATGAGGTTAGAGTCTGTGATTGGGAGGCATTACAGCAGACCATCGCGTAATGAATTAATCATTGAAGTATCATTAGTGTGTGTCGTGGGTTATGATAATAAGACTAGAATTACCATCTCATATCCCAATCGTTTCTCATATACGGCGCGTTCGATTTTTCACTCGAGGGTAACACAAGCCTCCTGTAGAGGTTGGAGGGGGGAGGGATATGCGTGTGTGTGTGTGTGTGTGTGTGTGTGTGTGTCTGTGTGTGTATGAGTGCATGCGTGTCTGTAAAACTGTACCGCTCATGGACAGTAACATGAGACACCCCCTGGAGAGACTGGACAAAGATATGACCCCTTTGAATTGACTAAAACAAGACAAAAATAAGCAAATGACGATCAAATGCATCCAGAAACAGTCACTCATTGAAACTTACGATTGGTGGACGCTGCAATTGTAGAAGACAAAGTCGACACTGGCAAACTTCTTGCCCGTCTCCTTGGATTTCAGGTAGAGCTTCACCACTCGCTTGTCACCTGCACAAAACAGATGAAAAAAAATATATTTAGAATAATAATATTGTCTAAATCTTGAGTGCTTAGGCTGAAAGTATTTCCTAAATGAATTACCAAAACAGCTCAAAAATCAGTCCTAATAACTTTATTTAAACACAAATTGGACTCATATTAAGACAATTTATTCATCAACGGAACAATCATCTTAAAATGTGAATTCCACTTGTGTGACCTCAACACATAACACGCACACACACAAAGAAACACTGTAGCTTAGCAACACGCAACTCATGTCACACCCACGGTGGGGTGGCGTTAAAAATAGCAGCACCAATCAGTGTTTGGATGCCAGAGCTGATGAGAACTCATAATGGGGCATAATAGGCTCAGTTGAAGAACTACTGAGATTTCGCTTTGAGGAAAACTTGAGCGCGCTAGCTGACATGTTTTCAGCGCTTTGAATGTTGATACCAAAGTTTTTTATATCATCTTTGTGGCTTGACAGAATTGGACATGAAACAGGTGAATAATCGCTGTGTGAAAAAAAAAAGATGCAGATATTTTTAAACATAACGATAAACCACAGAGAAGACGGTGCTTTGAAAAGAAGTTAGAAGCATAACCAGTGTCGGTTAGAGAGAAATATATAAAATGAAACTGACAATAGTGCATAATGCATGATAATGGGAATTCAAAAAAAGTTCTATTTTCAGTAGATGAATGTAGACTTGTGTTTGGGCTTTGGAAGGGAATGGGCGAGCGTTATTGGTGCTGACAAGGTATTCTGAATATAGACGCGTTGAGCATATCATCTAGTGAGATTAAAACTCTGTTCTAGTTGACACAGCTTTAGACTTCTCCAAGACTGATGTACAAAAAGACTGTTAAGGAAGAGAAGAACCAGCCCACGGTGATGAACACACTGTATGGTCATTAGTATATGCTATAGATAGGCACATGGGACAAACGCATCATAAAATGTGTCAAATGGAATAAGGAGGAGCAACATAAAAAAGAGCCCATCACTAAATTCCTCCCATATATCGCCAAAACTCCCTACCACCACCCAGTGACCTCACTACCCCAATGACTTCATCAGCCTTCGCCCCTTCTTGTACCGACCTTTGTTCCTTGTAATTGGGATGATGTCCCGGACGGAGGGAGACATGCAGAAGATGTGCGCGCCCTGGATCCGCCCCTCTGTCTCCACATAGTCCTCGAAGGAGCAGTTGACCCCCGCTGACAGATCGGGCACGTTACGAGCCTGGAGGACCAGCTACATAGAGAGAGAAAGAGAGGGACAATTGGTGCAAGATCAATGGAAGAACATGGTGTACATGGATTGTTATAAGATATGACATGAGGGTTAATGGGTGTTGGGAGAGGGGGGGCACAGAGGGACGAAGCAGCAGGAATAAAGGAGGGTGGGTTCTGGTGTGTATATGCGTTAGTCAGAGCTATTACAGCAAGGTTAATGTGTACGTGTTAATGTGCAGCGAGAGAGTGAGGCAAACTATAATCTGTCAATGCGACATGGTTACATTGAGGAGCTGATGACAGAATGTGAGCTCACACTCGCACACACTTACAGATTTCCGTGATATAGATGACAAGATGGAGAAAAGCAAATCTCTAAATAAATCTACACAACCATGAAGAACAGGTGCTTCATTTGTGTTGAGTTTTGTGACTTTTACATGACTTTTCATGACTAAAGGTCAGTGTGGACATCATTTCCAACTGTGGTAGAAATGACACAGACGTCCATCACCTACAGGTACGTGGTGTGATCGGCTGTTATTACAGTTTCCCTGTTGCTGTACTGCTTTGTTATTGTAGATGTTTTAAACATGGAAAATAACACAAGACCTGCTCCTCTTTGTACATGTTGTCCACTGGATTTTAATTCCTGTCACACTACAATTTAAAGTCTTTGGTCCTAATGTGATGTGTAGTTAAGCAATCAAACCTGAAAAAAGCACCGTTTCATCCTTTTTGTACACTGCAGAAAAATTTGGGGCAGATAAATAATGTATTTCTGAAGCATTTAACTTTTTATCAAGTCTCACTTGTGCATGTAAGTCCAGAAGAAACTTACTTTTAGCTGTATCATTATCTTTGCACATCTACATAAGTGCAGCAGACTTTTATATTACACGCAGATCTATAAGGAGTAGGTGGCAATGAGTCACAGCACCACTGCTGAGGGATACATATTATGCTTTTTTCTATTTTTCTTTCCTTCAGTGTCTTACATAGCTTTTGCATGTAAAAGGTCTTGAAAGTTAAAAAGCCAAAAGTCAAACAAACAAGCTCGTCTCTCCCACAGAAGACACTGCTCCTCAAACTTCTCGTCAGTAGTCCTGACCTTGTGAAAGCACACTGTCACCATGTCACTCATTTGCAAAATGTATGCCCATCAGCCAGTTTGGTACAGCTGCTCTGTTGTCGTTAGTGGTGCTGGCTCAGGAGTGAGTGAGCTGACCAATCAGAGACCAATCAGAGGAGACTATTCTGGAGGGGGGCCTTAAAGAGACAGCAACTAAAACGTTTCATATAGAGGGGGAACACAGTTCTGCTGCACTGGACAGTAGAAAGAACTGATATGTTTTTTTTTTAACATCAAAGCATATAAACTATTATATACTACTCTAGCAGTAACCCAAAATAAAATGATGAACCTGAAAATGAGCATAATATGTCTCCTTTAAATAAACTGGTTGCGTTTGTTTCAGACAAACACATGCTTCGTGGATCAGGTGAGAGCCACTTACATTAAGTCTTAATGTCAAAGGCCAAAATTGATTTAATTTCCATCATAACTGGGAGTCAGACAAGAGAAGACGTACCTGTACTTCAGACATGGTGACGGAGATATTTCTTGGCTGAACTGTGAGCTCCACACACTGCTTCTGATCCGAGGCAAACCTCTGGGGTTCTCCTGCTCGTTCACAGCGGTCCTTGCGTGAACAACTGAGGAGCAGCAGCAAAAGAGGAGGATAAAGAGAGGGCACAGGGAAAGAAGAAAGAGACAGCACATGAGGGGGGCGATTAATGGAATGATGAGAAGAGAGATAAGGGGGGAGAGGAGGGAAAGAACAGATGAGTGAGACGAGAGGTGAGAGGAGGAGAGAAGAGACAGAGGATATGAGCAACTGTTAACTAATATGACAATCATATTAAGATGACAAACATACATAGCCATCACCATCACACACAAATGGGAGCAATAATAGAAGACAAATAGGCTAATAGCTTCCCCTGCCATTACAGTAGGCCTTTATATCATTACCTTATTGGCCCTGACATTTGTGCAAGAACTGCTAAGCTATATGAACATCCAGTACCCCTCATCTTTTCAGTTTACAGCCCCGCCCAATTCAAACTTCTTGCAAGATATACAGGCAATCATTAAAGTATCCCTGAACCGTAAAAATGATACAATTCCTACCAGCCACATATCAGTGGGGTCAGCAATTTCCCAGCAATTTCCCCCCGCTTATTACGAGCCAACTGATTGTGCTAAAAATCAGCACACAGCCCCGTATTGTAGCGCCTTTACTAATAGCAATTCATAATGTATTAGCTATCACTTCACCTTCGCACTAACAACAACTGGTCCCGGTGGTGAGAGGAAAGTGCTGAGGCGGCGCTCTGCGAGGCCTTTACAATAAGAGGGGGGCGGGAAAAAAAATGCTAACTGCCTCCTCCGCTCAGAAGCCCCCCTCATCTCCTCGTTTAGTTAGCCTTCGCTCGCGCTCAGCAAGAAAAAGCTGTCGCCAACCACTCCACAGAGACTCACTAACACACACACACCTACATGTGCACTGTGCAGGCATGAGCAGAGATGCACAAAGGTATGTACACATTTTCTCATTATGGACCTCTTTTCCTTCTACGGCTCCTCTGGCGTGTGATTGTGTATATTCGTGTGAATGAAGTGTGCTCATTTGTCTAGAAACACCTGCATGTGTAAGTGTATGTATGTGTGTCTATGTGTGTGTGTGTGTGTGTGTGTGTATTCCCCATTCAATTCCACTGCTGATTGAAACTACCATGGCTCTTAATAAGATGTGGCTAAAAGCACCAGAGGGCTGAAACGTAGCTTATAAATAATTTGCCTATTAATGCTCGCTCATTTTGTCGGAGAGGGCCTCGACCAGATTTGGCAACACTATAAGGTAGAAAAATGAGCGAGCTGCGTTCAAGACACAGGGTCAAAAATGTGCCCAAATGGAAGGTAATCATTGGTTCAAGTCCATCGTAATTTTGCGTGTAATTTCAAAAGATGTGTGTGTTGGCTGAAATGGAAAAACATATGTGTAAATGTGTGTGTGTGTGTGTGTGTGTGTGTGTGTGTGTGTGTATGCCTTGAGGAAAGACAGGATGGTGATATGTTTTGGAAGTTTAATTAACACACAGAGGGATGGCACTGTGCCAGACGCTTCAGGTGTACTTTAACATCATGTGACCTTCCACTAACATGTAACTGTTCTTACACTGTTCACACACACACACACACACACACACACACACACACACACACACACACACACACACACACACACACACACACACACACACACACACACAACACACACACACACACACACACACACACACACACGTGTCCTCAAGTCAAAAGGAAGGAAGTGGGGAGATTAGGGACAAAGTGTTACTGTATATCTTCACACTTATGAGTGATTAGATTTATTTTCTAAACAGATCTACAAATCTCCTTTCTTGCTGTTACATATCTGACACTAAGCAGTGATCTCACAGCAAACATGTGAGTCCATAAACCACACGCATACACTAGAAGTGACTAATCCTTAATTCGTTGCCAGAAAGTTCCCAGGTATTAAAGGGTATGCATGTAGTTAGGCAATGCTCACTACACGCAAAAACAAGTTAAATACCACAAAGACAAATGGGAGTGTCAGTGACGCAGCTGCCTTGTGTTGTATTTATGTGCTATTAACAGGTTTAGCCAGTTGACTCATAATAAATGCATCTCAACCAGCAGGGAGCTCTCAAGTTGTAGAATTTGGATTATTTTCTATGAATCATAATTAGAGTCAATGAATGGAGGCAAGTTTTACTAAAGTAATGACAAAGTGTTAAAGAAAATAGTTTCTGAGAGTCACAGGCACAGTTAATGTAGCCTGTCTAGGTCGTTCACCTTTCAGTTCAGAGCATTTACTTAAATAAACTTGTGATCAACAAGGCTTTACACAGGGTTGTCATTAAAATTGGATATCGGAGAATGGTAGTTCTGAATATCCTGATCTCTCATAATTAAATATATGACTCCTGTTACAACTGATAAAATTAAAAAAAATGAAATGAAACACCTTATCTACTGTCTCCATTTCCTAATGGACCCCCGGAGTGGAAATCAGACCAGTTATTAAATACATTGTGACGCTTCATTCTCGTTAAACAGTACCGCTTGCCTAATTCTCTGTCCATACAGCAGATGTGGTCATTGCTACCTCATGAAATCTCAATTCATTGACTTTTCAGTAGATAATAACTACTGAAAGAGCATTTTTAAGAGTGGACTTTCCCTTTAAAACAATTGAAAGTTGTATGGTGGCAATGTGCTCCTGAGCTTCTTGTTTAACTATTCAGATTGGTCCCACTCCAACTTGATCAGCTGACATGCACCTAAAACACCTAAACGCTTCTTTTACAATAATCCATTACACAATGCAACGGGGCTGCATGTGAGGGCTACCGGGGTCAAGTGTGTTAATGTTTGCATGAGTGTGTGTGTGTGGCACTTACACATTGTGGAGGACACACCATCCACAGTGAGGGTCTCTGGAGCCCAAACACTCCCCGCAAGTGGTGTACTGCTCGCAGCTCTCCACTGGAACTCTCACCACCTAGGAGACAGAGACAGAGACAGACAGAGACAGAGAGACAGAGAGAGAGAGAGAGAGAGAGAGAGAGAGAGAGAGAGAGGAGAGAGAGAGAGAGAGAGAGAGAGAGAGATGAGGAAATAATTAGTATCCTTGTTGTAATCAAACTGGTAAGATGAGCATCACATTCAGCTGGATGGAGCAGTGTGTATGTTTGCGTCTCTGTGTCTCTGTGCATGCGTGTGTTCTGGTGAGCGATTCCAGTCAAGCAGTGTGTGACAGCCTCCGCTGGAGCGTGTAAAGGAAAAGGCCTCGCAAGGCATGCCGGTACACCTGACAGGTGGCCCTGGCAACATTGCTGTGATAGACAGATGACCTCAAAAACCAATGGGACGCAGAGGAGCAGGAGGAAAGACCCCCAAGCTTGTGTCAGTGTGTGTAAAGATTGAATTGAAGTGTCTATACAGAGCCGGCGCAACACAACCTGAGTGGATCTACGTGACAAAACTTGGGGTGTATGTGTTTGTGAGTGTGTGTGTGTGTGTGTGTGTGTGTGTGTGTGTGTGTGTGTGTGTGTGTGTGTGTGTGTGTGTGTGTGTGTGTGTCTCAGTCATTTGCAGCCATACTGGATGTACGAGCTGGGTGACAGGCTACAGATGTTGCCTAAGAAACGAGATCAAGTGTTCAAGTTAGCCCTCCACTCTTGTTAAAGGTGACGACAGATGGTTCACAACATGGCCCCAATGGATCTGAAAGTGTGTGTGTGTGCATCTTTCAAGTTATTCACAAGAGCTTGAGTGTGTTCTAAGTGTGTGAGAGACAGATTGCAAGCATATGCGCAAAAAAATGCTAGTGTGCGACCGAGTAGGTACACGTGTTTGTGCACACAAGTGCCGAATGTGTCAGCAGCACATTTAACTTTTCTTCACCAATGGGCCCCTCGCTGATGAGTCGCTTGATCCCCGTTTCATTGTGTGTGAGTGTATGTGTGCGCGCGCATGTATCAAATTGCCACTTCTAAATCGCGCAGAAGAGAGTGAGGCAGCTGATCAGTATGTAACAGCGTTTAACAACCCTGCCCTTGGGCCACACACACATGCGCGCACACACACACACACACACAGACACACACACACACACACACATACAGTATATCTAACCATGAGAACTGTCTAAGTGCTATGTGGGGACTGAAGTAGTGTCTGGCCCAACAGGGGCCAACTTTTTTATGAGGCCGGGATGGAAGGGGGGAGACACAGAGATGTATGGAGGGATAAGAAAAACGAAAAACACGTTGCAGAGAGAGAGCAGAGGCCTGAGGTAGGAGAGATAAAGCTGGTGAGCTGCGGGATGGAAACCGGGTGGACAAAGGAACGCGGTGCTGAAATATTAAACTGGGGCCCGGCATTCCTCTGTGGGCTTTAAGTACAACAGAGATATGAGAAAGATATGACATGATGGAACTCATTTATGCTCTGAAATGTGTTGTATCAGACTGGCCGTGGGGCTTTTTGGCAGAACAATACTGTTAAATCAGAGGGCAGACAGACAAAAACACTTGACACTGTGCACCACTAATCCCTCTTTTCTTCCTTTTCCACACTATACATTTAGTTATTTCCATTACTCTCCAAGTTCCCTTCTGTTTGCTTCTCTGCCCTGCAATCTTCTCTCCAAGATTCTTCCATCCTCAAGCATCTCATTTATTCGTTTTTACAGACTGAAACACGCTGTTACTCCTCCAATTTAAAGTCAATACAGACTGCAGTACAGTAGCTTTCAAGCTGGCTAGCTGCCCTGAGAGAGAAAGACAAATGAAATGATGCAAACGAGCAATAGTATGGAGAGTAGAGGGAGAGAGGGAGGTGGTCATCTACTGGAAGTGCTGGCTGGATGGATGAATAGAGGAAGAGAGAGGTGTAATGGAAGACGCACTCGAGGTGAATCCGTGAGGACATTGTGCTGAGTAGATGGGATATGGCGGCAGACGGCTGCAATGTGTCATTGTCAGAACAAGTGTGAGTCTAGTTTTCATCTGAAAGGAGAGCTGAAAGAAGGATGGAACAAGGGATTGGTGTGTCTTAGATAATAAAGGGATGACATAGGGGGGGGAAAGGAGTGAGAATGAATGAGCAGATAATGGGTAGACGGATGAGGCAAAAGCAGTTATAGCTGAGAAGATGTGATTGGACACCATCGGGAGAAAAAAATCCTCACAGGATGTCTTTCACATAGTTTATGATTTTTCAAAAAAAAAAAAAAGGGAGAGAAGGAGCCAGAATGGCCTGTTCCTCATCTCATCACTAACACAAACCGATTCCCCCTCTTCTCTTCATATATCATTATGACTGTGATTAAAGACAGTGGTCCACATAAATCATGCTAACGCTATTGGTCCTTGGTGAGCAAGCATAACCTTATCACTGCCCTGTGTAATGACAGATATGGCCTATTGTTCAAAATTGTTCCTGTCCTAGTAGTGGTGAACACACTATGGGCTCTATTCAGTGGGAGTGACGGAGTGGTTGATGTGGTCGGAGGGCTATGATGGTTGTTTTTCCCAGTGGGGATATAAAATGTTTTATAAGAGCCGGGAATGAACTTGTATGACTGCATGTAGATCCAAAAAAATGTGTGCCTGCGTGTGTGTGTGTGTGTGTGTGTGTGTGTGCAAGGGGAATACTGCTTACCCACACACACACATACACATGCCCTCACCGTCTTCCCTCTTTCCGTCTCTCTCGATGGCTCTTTTAATGAAAGCCAATTCCCACAGCGTGCCACATTACTCCTTTAAATGACCTTATAAACCAGGCCCGCCATCTCCTCTCTCTTGCCATCTCCTTATTTACAATAGCATCCAGCGCCGTAACTCAATTCTCCTTCCTCGCGCTCTCTTCCTCTCTTGTCAGCCCTCCACCCTGACCGTATCGCAATGCCATGACATCTCCTTCCTGCTATAAACTTTCCACCTTTCCTCTCCAATCTGTTTTTACAGAGCGCCATCACCTGCCTCTAAACGTCCAGCTAACAGGCTTTGCGACGGTCACCCCCAAAACCCGAAGGACCTGTAAAGCTTTCAGCACCGCTTTTCATTGGTTGTTAAATCCGCAGACATAAAACGATCGGCCTTGTTGCAGCTTTTTTTTTTAACATTCAAACACAAGGGGAGTCTATAGTGGAGGATAAGAGGAGGGGGTGGAGCTGAGACGTCTACCAGAAGAGAGCCTCCTCTCCGGGTTACACTGTCTGGGAGCCAAGAGGAAGAAATCACAGTTTATTTTCAGTTATTTTTAGATATCTGCATGAGACGCCACATCATAAATTAGTAACGCCTGTGCCTCCTTGAACAACTACCACTGAACCTCCTGTGCATTTAACCTCATAGGGCTCTAATCCTGCCATAGTAGAACAATTTGGCTCTGGTTTCATGTATGTTCAATTCAAGGGGAGCGCACATATACACAGGCAGCTTTCCATAGATGCACAGAAGAAAACTGCATGTATCTTGCGGGTGGAGGGAGTCACATGTTCAGTTTCAAGAGAAAGAATTCTCAGAAATCTCTTAAACTTGTGGCTCTTTTTTTGCTTCTCTCTTTTCATCCAAAACCTTATTCTGTAATCCAACTAGCTGTGGCTAGGCAGAGAAGAAATTAGGAGCAAAGAGCCGAATTTAAACTAAAGATTAAATACAAATACATTTTCCCTGCTTCACATTTAACCAGCAGCTGACAGACCGAGCAGACAGCGAGGGCCGGAGGATGAGGACGATGAGGAGAGGTTATCTATCACCTGTCATCATCCCTCCATCATCCCTCTGTCGCCTCCTCTCTGTAAACTGACATTAACAACACCTGCATTATTTCAATAACCGTCAATCATCTTCCATCTTCTTATGTTTACTCTTTCCTGGCAGTTAACAGCCATGTGCATGAAAAAAAATCTATATCTACCAACATATCCGCTAAGTGCCGCAGGACGACAGAGAAATAAAAATAGACAGACACCAGGGACTTGAGTGTTCTACCTCTTTCATATTGGATAACAAAACTAACTTACACCAACTAACATCTGGCTTTTGTCTTCAATATGACTGCAGTCGGGGATTTGAGAGGGGATAAGTGAGGATGCCATCCCTCTCGTTAGCAAGATGATCAAAACGCATTCACCTTGTTGATCTGCCATTCCCTTTTTTGTATTCCTTAGAACAAGAGGGACAGAGGTTGTTTAGCTGAAAATGTGAATCTAGTCTGCCTTACTCACTGATCCTTTTTCTGACTGAGGTTTGTTAGGATTTATTGTTCGCTAGTCGCAGGGAAAATAAACAAACTGGGTTCAGCCCCCCGTTAAAAAATAAAAAAATCAACAAATGGCCTATTGATCAAGGGTATTTGCCAGCTCCAGCTCCAACTACCAGCAGTGACGTAAACATGATACCTGAATTGACACACTCATTGTTATATTGCTACTGGCCTCCGTGCTGCTTTCTCCTGATGCCTGTTTTCCAGCAGGTCTGGGTGATGAATAGGACACACCAGCAAGGGAAAAAGCAAAATGAGGGGAGCCAATTGCCTATTTTCAGGGAATATGCCCTGCATTTAAAAACTTTGCCTGACCACTCTATTTGTGTTGTTAAAATGGAAATTGGATGCAACATAATTCTTCTGCTGTGTCATGCCTGCAGTGGAACATCAGAATTAGGAGGTTGTTCCCGCCCCTGGTAGATTTTCTGGCTATCCCCTAGGCCTAGTGCCAAAACATGGCTCTCAACACAACAGGGTGCCCATGTAAGTGAGCTAGTTCTTCCGGCGCTGGAATACCTGCTCAGGGGGAGTGTTAAAGTGCATCAAAGGCTAGGTTAGCATGTGTGCATTGACTGGATTGTAAGGGGCTTACGAGATCAATGGCTGGCGAGGAGCTCGATGTGTTGACTGATTGGAGATAAGCAGCAAAGCAAACAAGACTAGGTAGAGTTCGGCACTGGAAAGGAAGGAGAGGGTGCTGAAGGACAGGTGAAGACGGGGAGGATGGGCAAAGGCTGTGTAGCATTGAAAAGTAAGAAACAACAAACATGTCATTGTGCTCAAATCGGAAAATCATCTGCTGTCACATTCAATTTGCGGAAAGATGTCCAAATAGTAAATGGTTGTTACACTGCAGAGATGTTATTGACAGATGTGGCCATTGTGGTCAACTCAAATTGTTTGCTGCGGACATGATTTGGTGAATTACATCCTTATGTGCCATAGTGGAGGAAAATAGTGCCCACTGTGATAGCCCTAATCTCCCGTTTTCTCTCTCAAAAGTCACTCCCTGCAGTATTTTGTGTGCCCACTGCCCTTCCTGCCTCCCCCGCTTTATCTTTATCTCTCTCATATTGTGTTTTGTCTGCCTTTCTCCCTCCCGATGAGCTTTCCGTCTCTTGCGCCTCTTTAATTTATCGTTTTATCCTCCTTCTCCTGCGCTGGGCTCAATTACTCATCCGCTCCATTGTTTTTCGCTCTTCTGAAATAACTGTTTTGATCTCCCCTTCTATACTCCATCCCAGCAAAAACAAGAGGCAGATCAAACATCTTATTTATTTGTCATTTGTGTGCGCACATATTGTGAATTCATGGCCAATAAAGATGACAACTCAAATTCTCTTCTCTTGGAGAACTGCTAGAACACGTATACAGTACGTACACAGACACATACAGAGTGCACACAGTAAGACTGAACGGCAGCTTCTCAGAATGTGCTTGAAAGCAGCTTCAAATTAATACAGAAGTACCTTCAAGTAAAATGGCCCTATAACTTTTAAGAACCATTCATCCAACCGCTAATTTAAAAAAAACGTATCGCTTTGATTCCACCAGTAACGTGTATGATTTTCTGTCATCCACTGGCTTCATAATCCACCAGGAACGTCTCAGAAGGGGGCGTTCAACATGCCCAGTTTTATTGATTTAGTTCATTTTCCTTTATGCTTCTATCAGCAGTAAGTAGGCTGCGTAGTAGGTTGTTTCTTTTTATTGTATATCTAAACAGTTAGAAGTCTGCACTGTTTAAGAGTTTGACTTAAATTCAAGCCAATTAAATGTACTGGATGCTCTATGGCACTCCTGTTTCTGACTTCCCACCCTGCCTGATGTGCTTTGTGCAGCTTGATGTGGCTTCCATCAAAAGTAGGCACATATCTTCAGAAACTTGATGATCTTCATTTAAGAGCTGATGCAACACTATCTGCCAAAGTACACATTCAGAAAAAACTCTTTTTCAAACAGAACTAGAAAAAAAAGGTCATGAGAACAAGAGTAAATCAACAATTAGGTCTTCCTACACAAATGAAGAGTAAATAAAGAGAGTCAAAGAAAACTTTGAAAAATAAAGATTGGAGAACTCATCACTCTTCATCACCACCCTGCTGCTCACATGGACGTTCCCATTAACTCTTCCAAAAGGAGCTAATCTCAGACTACAGGTCAATACACTCTCTCACTCTTTGTGTGGCCATTTGTCCATAATACTCTGTCCCTCCTAAGAAAGAGAGACTAATAGAAAGAGAGAAGAGAGAGAACAACAAAGTTGAATGAGAGAGCAAAAGGGGAAAACGGAGACTGAGACAAAGGACAAGACAGAGATTGAAACTGTGGAAAACAAAGAATTGGAAGAAAGAGACTGTAGAGAAAGAGGTAAATGTGACCGGCTAAGGTAGACAGGCCTAGGGGTCTTCTAATTAAGTGAGGATGGGAGAGGCCGGCGGCCTGGTAAATGACTCTGTCACTTTAGTAAATGGACTTGGTGAGGAGTGAGGAGCCACACAGCTGGCATTTCCATTAGCACTGCCAAGCAACCCACCACCATATACGCAGACAGAGAGAAGCAGAAGAGAGAAAGAGGAGAGAGAAAGAGGAAAAATGCTGCTTTTCTTTATTTGCCTTCACAGGAATGTGGAAGTTCTGCCTGGTAGGTGTGTGGATGATAGATAGTGATTGTGGAAAGGTGGTGAGGAACGGAGAGTAAACAAAGACTGTCTGATGGACTTTGTATCCTGTCAGGAGCTTAATATGTACAACCATGATTCATGTCGGAGACAGTTATTTGACTTTGCCCTTATAATTGTTAGTTACTGCTGAAATAATTAGACAATAATCCATAAGAGAGAAAATTAAAGGGGACAGTCCAGCAATTTAGCACTGCAGAATGGTAGAAGTTAATGCAGCAGAGAAAGAGATTCTCTGACTTTAAGGCTCGGGTATTGATCAAGTTCCAAAGATAATTAATCCTACATTTCCAATAATACAACTTAACAGCATCTTTCATTAGACTCTTCTTGCCTGGTTGATGCCCAAGTCATTCAAACCCAGAGCTTCAATAAGAAAATGTAGATCTGGAGATATCATCAGGGTTAGTTGTTTTCATATTTGACAAGAAATAAGAGCCAAAAATTTCCATGTTTAAATCGGTACTGTTCCAGCTTCTCAAATTACAATAACTAGTGCATTGCCCATAGGAAGTATGTATTCCTATAGAAAAGTGGGAGGTTAAGTAGCTTTTTTCATGGATGGCCAAATGAGGCTGTGTTTGAAGGTGGGACGTCAGGGATATTTAGGTTTGTTGTGAAATTCGATATTCCAGGGTATAATTGGCCGTTTATGACTACTTTTGATTTTGCTATTATATTTCACCTTAAAAACTATTTACTTTGCCTTGCTTGGTGTCATTATTTTCAGCACAACCTCACATGTGTGACTGTACAGTTATTTTTTCATTTTGACATATTGTATTAACACAATGGACCTAAAATCACAAAAAAACATAAAATCCAAGTAGGAAAAAGTTAGATTTTTTACTGTGAAAACCACAAATATGTTTAGCGAACCATTTGTATTACTTATAATGCAAATATAAATCGTTGTTTGTAAATTTCAAACAATTATGCACAAATATAGCAAAGTTATGTGTAACTGTTTACATTCAATTGAAGTCACTTTGGGTACAGAACATGTCACAAGAATGAAAAAAAGGACAAATTAAACAATAATTTAAAGTTAAAGCTCACGTTATTAATGCACAAAACGTCTTTCTGAATGTGTTTATCTTTATCATCATCATGTTCATCTTTATCTGACAGTGAACACTGAAAGAAAAAGATTTGCCATTCTGCTTTTCCAGTCCGCTTGTTCCCCCTTTTGATACTTCATAACTAGGTCTGACGAGGCCCGCTGTGCATGAATTTGAAAAGAAATTTGACTCAAATTCAAAACAATTCCCTGTGCTGTCATGCATGAGCGAGACTTCATTGTTCCACCAAGTGGGGCTCATGGTTACAGCGAGGGGCCGAGCAAGAGGATGTGGCGCTCGGAGCGGCTCTGTGGGCCATGCCAGCATTTGATTGGCCTCATCCAACGACAATCAGTCAGAGCCACATCTTTCAGCCCCAATCACTGTCAAGCAACAGGAGGACCGATCGTATGACCGGTGGATAGCGAGTGAGAAGAAAGGGGAGGGGGAGTCAGTGGGAGAGAGAAACCATTAACCTCCCTATCCATCTCGTCCTCTTTTCTAACCCTATCAGTCTGCTCTATCACGCCATCCTTTGGGAAAAGACAGCAGAGTAAAACAGAGAGAGATGAGCGAAAGACAGAGCTATCTAGTGACAGCTAGACTTCCATTAGGACTGATAGCATCATACCCAAGACAAGTGTCTAAGCACACTTTTCTGATGGGACACGCACACACTCAATCAAGTACACACTGTTTTTTTCTAAAAATAAGGGGAAAACCACAAGAGAAAATGATACGACAGGGAAGAAGGAAGTGAGAGAAACAGGAAACTCAATTAAGAGAAAGAGAGAGAAGTGAAGTTTGAGGTATTAAGAGACCATCAGCCTCTAGTTAATGATGGCATCTAGGTCAATCTGCTCACATACTGTATCTGCCACTGTTAGAAGGAATTAGCATAATTTCTCTGTGTTGTTTGTTTCTTTCTCTTCTGTCATCATAACACAGAAAGGAGGGGAGATTAACAATCATTCCAATTGTTCATTTATCTTTTAATTTTCTCAATCAACTTTTCCATTGTATCGTCTATAAAATGTTACATAATTGTGGAAAAGGCCCATCAAAGTTTACTTAGCCCAAAATGATGTCATCAAGTTGCTTGTTTTGTTGGAAATATTCTGTTTACTATCAACAGAAAAAAGAAAAAAGAAATCACATTTGAGAAGATGGGACAAGCAACTGTTGAGTGACTCAAAGGATGTAAATTGTCAAAATAGTTGCTGATCATCTTTCTGTTGAGCAGCTTTTCAATTAATCAACTGATCATTTGTGTTCATGAAGTAGGGGGGAGTCAGATGAAGCAGGTCAACTGTTCAGTTTTGTACTCAATTGTTTTTTTATATCGTGTTCATATATTACAGCCTTTCAGACGATTACACTTCATCCAAAAAGTCTGTCCTAAGATGTAATGCACACCAAATGTTTTCACTTCTCCCACAAATGTGATGGTTTTCATAAACACAGCCAATGTAAGAGAACCCAACTGACTGCAGAGACATTGCCCATTACATAAAAAAGGACATGAGGTATATAAATGTGGAAATTTACATGTGTGCGTGTATGTGCTGAGTAAGGTGCTATAATGGCTTGAACTCTTGTAATTGAGAGCCACATACCTACATGGCTTCACCACCGCCCGCACCAGCACCCCTCGCTTCTACTCACTGTACTCCCGTCTACGCCTCGCTGCACCGGGTCTATTAACATTTACATAACAATGACCACCTCCTTGCTCAAAGTCTGTGTGTGTGTGTGTGTGTGTGTGTGTGTGTGTGTGTGTGTGTGTGTGTATGGGCAGTTCTGATGTGTTGGTGTGTGTGGAATAAGGGACACCCAAGGACTCATTCAAGCTTTACACAGTCAGGGCAGAGGGTGGAAAAGATGAAGCTGGAGCCGTGTTTATGAATCTAAAGGAACAGGTCGGATGCTTGGTGGGCTCAGTTCATGAACCAAACTGAAGAAGAAAAAAAAACCTGCTCAAGCATTTAAGCAAATCACATTTCCTGCGTGCTGCCGTGCTGCACACACACACACACACACACACTCCGAGTGGCTGGTGTTCGAATGCTGCATTATTCACTTGTTCATGTCTAGAGTTGCTCAGTCAGCCAGAGTTTGATGAATTGTGGGAAATTAATCTTTGAGCTACTTAGAACTGACTGATTAGCTGTATCTAGTTCAGTAAAATGTCAGTCTTGATTGATACAACCAGCTGCTTATTATGTGTGTTGATGTCAGTCTGTGCTAATGTGTTTGCTAACGAGATTGGCAGCGAACCAGTAATATGCGAATGTAAACAGATCGACACACACACACACACACACACACACACACACACACACACACACACACGAACACAGAGGATTGATGTCTGATGAAACCCTATGGGTAGGATATTACTTGATGAGGCCTTGTTGAGAGAACCAACCGCACAATACAGACCATTGTTTCATATTGTGGGGCCTCAAACCAACATCTTGTGAATGGCGTAAGAACTTTGCGTCTGTGCGTGCATATGTGCACAAGCAAGAATACAGATTCCTTGGAGGGATGAGAATCTTTGTGAAATGTGGAGGGGTAAATCTCTTTCAGATGCTGAATGGAGAGCGGACAATGGTGTTAGCCCATACATGCAAACACACACTCGCACACACACAAATATATGTTTGAACGCTGTGTGTGTGCAAATGCAGATTCCTAGAAAGTGAGCAGATTTGGCTGAATGTGTGTGCGAACATATGGGCCATCACTGTTAAAAAATGCGATTGAGTTATAAATGTTTTTAAAGCGCTTACAGACACACATGCGCGCGCACACACACACACACACACACACTCACACACACACAGTAGTGCTCAGTGTAGCATGCTTGACACTGAACAAAGGTCGTCTCATGCATACACATAATACATCAGGCACTCCAAGTCCTTCTCTTCTGTTTCCAGGACACTCACACTTGCTCCAAACGCTTCCCACATCAGATGAGATGAATATTCATGCTTTCAGCAATTAGCCAGCACCGCAGACTACGCCGCTATCATATGCATGGCTGCCATCAAACACCCAAGGATGTGTGCATGAGACATCGAAGCTGAGTATGTCTACAAAGACTGCAAGAATGGTAGTAGTGGTGTCAAATTCAGTTGGAGCTTTCTACCTTTTTGGCTATAGAATAGAGAAGGGAAAGATTTGAAGATGTAGAGTCCCAACTGTGCCAAGACACCAAGAGATGATTTCCCACAGCGGCAGTAAACGCTTCAAAAAGTTGGTGCCGAGTCAAAGAGAGACATTGTTCTTAGTGAGGCTTTTCATATGAAAAAACTTTAGCTAACAAGCTGCACTAAGCAAAGTTGCTAAGTTGCTAATGTAAGTCCTCATTTACACCGACAATGAAACTTTGCAGTGAGTGAACGGATCCGTATCAGTAATGTCAAGATAAGCTCATGCACCCAAATTCCAATGTGCAAATGTGGAAAACGCAAACAAGCACACAGTCAGAGACACAAACACACACAACATTTGCTGCAGGCACAAATAAACTGATTTAAATTTCCTGTAATAACATACTGTCTCGTTGAACACACACACACACTGACACACAAGCGCGCACAGAAACACACACACACACATACACACACACAGCACGCCGTCCTCTCCTGCTGTCATATCCTCCATTGATAATAATGACAATGATGAATATAGCTGGAACAGAGCGGGTCATAAATCACTAGGCCTCGCCCCCAACTCTGACTCACCGCATGGGCCTTCGTCAGCGTGTATGTGTGTGTGTGTTTGTGTGTGTGAGAAAGAAGGAAAGAGAAAGACAGAGAGAGAGCGCGCGAGAGAGAGAGAGAGAGAGAGAGAGAGAGAAAGAGAGAGAGAGAGAGAGAGAGAGAGAGAGAGAGAGAGAGAGAGAGAGAGAGAGAGAGAGAAGAAGGGGTGAGGCAAGGGAGGACTTGTCGTGGGCTACGCATCAGTGGATATGTCCAGTGACACCTTAATGTGCTTGGCTTGTCTGAGGGACCCCCGCAGGCAGCCAGCTACACACACACACACACACACTGATGCCGACTCACAGGATGAGAGCAGGGCTGTGTGTATGTAATTCGTGGCAAACGAGGAAAAGAGGGAGCATGGCTGCACTCCTCATGCATTGTGTGTTTTGGTGTAGGTGTACATATGTGTGTGCAGCTAAAACCAGCCTCCTACCACTGTCCCTCAATTCCTCCTCCTTCCATTCATCTCTCCATCCTTTTCTCAATTCCACAATTTTCCACCTCTGCCTCCTTTATGAAAAAGTCTGCGTGTGTGTGTGTGTGAGAGGGAGAGGGAGAGAGAGAGAGAGAGAGAGAGGGGAGAAAAGAGGGCCACAGCAGCGATAGTGAGAGATCATTAAAAACATGGAATGGAATCAGTAGAAGACAGTTGAGAGGGGAGGACTCAATTTGGGCTTAGATGGAAACATGGGAGCATGTGTGTGTGTGTGGCAGCCAAGGCGCGGATTTATAAAAGTATAGATGGGGGGGGGTGAAGCAGGATAGATGGAGGGCAGAGGATAAAGATGAGGGTAGGATGGAGAGCGGCAGAAGGGAATTGCCCCCTCTAGTCATTAGTGCTAGAAAGAGGGTTTAGCTAGGAGGTCTGGCAACCGCAGCCCCTGCACTGCTTAACCCGAGCCTGCTAACCATTAATGGGGATCAAACACACAGCGAGATGAAGGTCTGCGTTAGAGAAAGAGAGAGAAAAGAATGTTAAAGTGTGGTGACTTCTGAAGAAAAAGAGCATGATGGGAGCTGGAAGGAGAATGAGCGTCCTTGAGTGTAAAGGGTGTGTGTGTGTGTGTGTGTACAAGAGGTGTACAGGTGTGTGAGCCCAGTATGTTCTTGTCTTGAGCTAGTGTCTTATAGTAAAAATGTGTATGTGTGCGTGTCCCTCATGTCCTTAGCTGCTCTAGCTGCGATGATAAAGTGGAGCAGGCCACCAAGTCACAAAGACACACTCACAAACTAACACCATCTGTGTATACCTCTATATGATCTTTCACAATAAACAGCCATCGTCTATCAATTTGTTGCTAAAATATGGCTTCAGTCTTCTGTCAGTGTGCTTTGTACCTCCATCGCGTGTATGACCCACCTCGCTTCTGTAATTTCCTGCTTCCCACAATCACATACCTGCTACAAGTGATCTCCATTAATCCCACACTGAAAGAAATGTCAGACTAACTGTGCATCCCGCTACCTGAAAATCTTCACATTAACAGTCAGATTAACAGTTTTCACCTACAGTTGAATAGCCAAATATGCATGTTTCACCTCAAACTATAAATTTAAGATGCAAATTATGTTAGCAGACAATGCTACTTGGAACTAACTCCCCAACTTAGTGTGTCCATGTGCTGATTAATCCACAGGGCCATGCACCCGTACAGTTTTCCTGTAAATTTAAAAAAAAGACGACTCTGACCTAAAAACATATATATTTGACGATGCAACTGTTAAAGTAGAGATTTTAGGGAGAATTCAGGAAGCAGGGTCCAACACACACATAGGTGTGTTGGAGCAGGGAAAACATCTAAAACGTGCAGAGCAGGGGGCACCCATGAGAAGGAATGAAAAGCACTAATGTGTCATATTGGCGTCTGTGTTGAATCATCTCAAACAATACCCAGCCCATTCTGCAACAGTAGTTTATTTTGAATACAAAGAGTGTATCACAGATTACCAGTTTAATTAGTACAATAATGATCCACTGGCCTTTGGCAAAAACAAGAAGAAAAAGGGAAACAAAATGTCATTTTGTGGCCCTGCTTTGGTTTATCAGTGAACAGAATTGACTCGCCTAGCCTCAAACACCAATCACAAAACAGACCTCAGACACATATCTCAACCTTTTTTAATCAGACAATCTTTCCCTAAAGCCCGTTTTAGATCTATTAAATACAGACATATTCACATCATGTACAGCCCAACTTTCTTTCAGCCCCCCCTTCATCTCTGCTTCCTTCACTCAGCGCACTAATGAGACAGAAAAACGAGGGGAGCAGCTGGGCCTGGGGAGCGACAGAGATGCGACATGCTCTGCCCCCCCCCCGAAACCCCCAACTCACCATCAAAGTAGACACAGCACTCACCAGCGGTGGGGCTGGTAATGACCACAGGCGCACACACTCGCACCACATGTGACCTATAACACTCGCTGTATGTTTGTGTGTGCGTAATGTCATGATTGTTAGCGAGTCGTCATGGTGGTAATGTGTGTATCTGGTGTGTGTTAGTGTACGTTTGTGTTCCTGTGCAATTACAGCTGGTGGGGATGAGTCGTGTTGTATGTTGTGTACAGAGGGTGGGAGGGTTAAGATATACAGCAACTAATGGCTAATGGGGGTGAGGTCTGCTCTGGACAATTGGTACTAGACTGCTGCGGTGGAAATTACTGTTGCAACAAGCAACACAACAGAATCGTGTGTGTTTGTGTGTGTCTGTGTGTAGGCTTGTAGCTATAATTGCGTTACCAAGGCATTGTTAGCCCAGTGCCATCACATGTGGTTATTGCTGTACTGAGGATACATGCTAGATATGAAAGCTAATGATGGCAAAATATATCCCTCCCCTTTTTTAATGCATGTATTCTGTGCCATTCAGGTCAAATACAACATCTGAACAAAAAGATGCACTGTGTGTGCGCACTGTGGAGTCTTTGTGTGCATGTGAGCCTTATATTGAGCGTATTTCTGTCACTGAGCTCACCTGTCTTTCCGTCAGTGTGTAGATGTTCTGCTGGTCCTGGCTGAACAGCATGTCTCTCAGTAAGGGGCTTCCTCCCTCACTGACAGTCACCTTCTCGTAGAGCATCGCTGGACGGTTGGGACTCACAGAGTTCACCAAGATCTGCAGGGTAACAGACCAGAAAAAAAGTTAGGAAAAGACTCAAATACTACAAACATACAATTCTTATAAAAGTGTCAATACAAGCATTTTCAAGTAGTCAAAGGGTTCAATACAAATGCAATGATCTTTCCAAAGCAGTGACTGCATCTTGAAAGGGGCAGCAGAGCATTGTACAACAGGGTATTTGCATTATTATTGCAATAACAATTTGCACAAGACTTTTACAAGACATTTATCAATATATTGTTTTTTCCACACCTCATATCCCACTTATAATATCCAACAAATGTCCCTCACATTACATATTTTCCCCTGAACCAAACTTGAAACACACTGTCGCCTTTGTGTACATTTCTCCAGCTGGAGAAATAGACTTCATTTACTTCAGCAGTAACAGGTGGTTATCATTTGAGTGTTAGGCGTCTTGAAATTATCACAATTTTGGGAAAGCGTTGAGAGTGGCTGCATGTCAATGGCTTAATTGAAAGGAGGAATGAACACAGAGGTCGACGCATGGAGAGCAACATTATTGTATGGGTAATGGTGTTATTACAACTGGAGCAAGGACAGCTTTATTCTGCACCTCGCAGGAACTAATGAAAACACTTGTAAAACTGAAATAATGACAAAAAGTGGGTGTGAATGAAAACACTGTGGACCTGGAGAAAGCCACAATGAACACTTTATCACCCGATCCACCTGTATACAACTATTAATCTCACGGTGCGAGAAAGCGGGTGCGTGCCCACACTAGCACGTGCACAACGCTGACATTTCTATCGTGAGCTTTTTTGGCAAATAATTTGCCCAGATATGGAAAGTAATGGCACAGATACAAGATGGGAGATTGGCTGGCTGGGATGGCTGTGAGCCAAAGTCATCTCAGCAGCAAATGAAAAGCGCAGAGCGACAGGGGGGAGGGCAAGTATCAGCTCTCCATTACTGAGCTTTGTCGACTCGCACCACTATCAGCCCTCAGTGACAAGGAAGGGACAGCCGGCAATGACTCGCTGGGAAATGACACTGAACGCACGCACGCACGCACGCACGCACACACGCAAACACACACACACACACACACACACACACACGTTCTCACCCAGATAGATGAAAAATGATATGATGAAAACAGACACATACACACAGAGATGCTGATTGATATGCATACGCTAATATGCGCTCTGATAGATGTATGTACGTGCACACACACACACACACACAGCAAGAGGTTCGCACTAGTGGACGCTGAGCGCACAGGCTTTGCAATGAAATTATTTATTTACAATCTCCCCAAAAGAAACCAGGGGCAACAATCCCATTATCTCCCATTGTGTGTGTGTGTGTGTGTGTGTGTGTGTGTGTGTGTGTGTGTGTGTGTGTGTGTGTGTGTGTGTGTGTGTGCGGCAGAGAGAGAGATAGAGGGAGGCCAAGAAAGATAGAGAGATATATAAGGAGAGAGAGAGAGAAAGAGCTCATAAGGCTGTGATAAACCACTGGAGATGCAAGGAAATATGGATGTTATTATCTAGATAATGGGCCCGTAAACAAAGGATACATTTCATTCACGGATGGCTCGCATCTAGATGAGCAAATACATACACATACATATACACACACAGAACAGTGCACACTGTAATATAGCTTGAGAGCAAAGACAACCAGAATAAGGAAAAATGCTGGCTGAAGCACACACAAGTGAAACAATAGTTTCTGTTCTGTGGGCTCTTGGCTTCATTTTCTCCCTCTCTCAAAAAAAAAGGCTTTTCATTTGGCAGCTACATCTATCTCTGGACCAGACACTGAAGTCCAGTTCACTGGCTAATGACCAGTCCCAGACTTGACTGGGTTTTCCCACACACAAACGCCCAATAATGCAGAGAATGAAAGTCTTTCTCGCTGTCAGCCTTCCCATCTTCTGGTTGGATCCATCTGCTTGTGTCTCTGTGCATCTTCCAGTCGTCAAAATCCCACATGCACAAACAACTGTTGCTTCATAGTTTATCTCCGTTTATCCATTATTGATTTCAATATCTCTTGAAACTCAATCACTTGGCGGTGGTTACCTGACACAGCTGACTTAATGTAACCTCTTCCCTCATGTGTTTTGTTTCCTTTCATGTTTTTGTTTCATCCCCGTCTCTGAAGAAGCGCTTCATATGCAGTGCTAACATTTTATTTTTCTCTCTTTAAACTCGTGGAGAGAGTGAGAAGGATGAGAAAGAGAGAAAACAGAGGGGTGGGTGAGCGAGAGTGGCTGACGTGTGAAAACAACAGGTAATAAATCGTCTCAAATCAATTTATTTCACAGGCGCTGCAGCAAAGACTGGCCAGAGAATACTCAGACCAGGGAGAGAACAAAGGACCATGGAGTATATGAACTGAACAGATTGATGGACGGACGGATGGAATACATACGGAGCATTTGTTTAATTAAAACATCTACCTGGAGCTCATTCGAATAGATCTTAGTGTACAAATATGTGTTCAATCGTGTGTGTGTGTGTGTGTGTGTGTGTGTGTGTGTGTGTGTGCATGCAATACACCTATCTGTGCATATGTCTGTCAGTTTCCACATCGGATTAACATGCACAAATCTGTTTCCTCACACATTTTGAAATTCACAGGTTTATGTTTATATGCATATACATGCACAGATCTATGTAGACGTGTATGTGTGTGAGCCGAGCCAAGAAATCAATGCTACATTCCGTGTTGATGTCAGATGCTGCTGCTGTCTCATTGTCTGCTCTGTATTGGTTAGTTTTCCTGCTAAGTGCTTGATGGATGGACTCATAGAATGATGCTGTGCTTGTGTTTTGAGGATAAGCACATCTCTGCTCTCTTGTCAACATGCATAATGTAACATTAACAGACCTTAAACACATTAGAGGCACTGTCTTAAGTAAGGACGTTGAGAAGCGTTGAGGGAGGGCGGTGAGGACGAAGACAAAGCAGAGAGTTTAAGAGTGGGGAATAATGAGGAGTGAAAGCCACAGGCAAAGAGGAGCAGACACATAAACTACAGTAGGAGAAACTACAGCGTTTGTCTCTGAATGTTTCTGATGTGAAACTGCTAGTTGGAGATCTTTCATGACCTACAATTGTTATTCTTCCCTGGATTGTTAATGGTGTTTGTCAGCTCAGCAAAACAGGAAATAAAGAGAGAGAAAGTATTGACTCAACTACAATTGTGCTCTCTGGAGAGAAGTGACTTGAAAATGTTGAAAACAACAGAAATGTGATATCCAATTCAGTAAATGAGTCAAACATGTTGTAGAATAACAATGTCATCTGGTGTATCCTTATAATATGGCCCATTTCTTGAACAATCCCCCCAAGGATTTTCTTTTTCCCTTTCTGCAACATGCCTCTTGATATCAAGAAACATTGCATAATCCCCTGTATGAGAAAACAGATAACAACCAACACTGCAACATCACCACAATGAGACATTCTCAACTAACTAACTCCCTCCATCTCCTGCAACATCCATATTTTCATTGTAATCTGTTCTCTGTGCATTAACACCTCCCTCAACCCTCCGATTCACCCAAAAGCCCCTAATGCTGTGTTTTATCTGTGCCAGGCAGGCCTGGTTAGCTCTGATAGACACACGGGATAGCTAGCTGGTGATATGAAGGCTGGCGGTATGAGGGTGAGAGTTGGGCGATAAGGCGGTAGCACGTCAATGAGAATGATGCCTGTCAAAGCCATGAGTGACAAATGATGGAGGCCCGTGTACATGAAAGTGAGAGACTTGGAAGCAGACAGGGAGAGAGATCATCAATTGTGTGTGTTCTATTGCATGGATGTGCATCGGGAGGAAAAGTGAAGGGAGTGAAGAGCGAAGCTTTAAGGCACACTCACTCTGAAGAAATACTGCTTTAGCACAGGAACTTTAAATAAAATAAGGAAGTAAAATCAAGAAAGGAGGAGTTAAGGAGGAAGTTCAAAGACTCCCAAGAAAATGAATTAGCAGCTCAAGGAACGCAAGTGAATAACATAGTCCAGGTGTTCACTGGTCTGACTTACAGCCATAACACTCTGAGCTTTAGTAGTCCGGGTAACAGCTCTGACGTTTCAAAGCAGATTTGGAGATGTGTGTGTGACGTGTGTGTGTGAAGATAAAACGCACTTGGCTCACTAAAAGCATGTCGGAACACACACGCACACGCACAGACACTATCTTTATAGAGGGGTAAACCTGACATAACTAGGTCTATCCATGCATAATGGTAGCAGGCCCCACATTCCCGACTTTGATGTGGAGGGGGCCCCCGTGTGCGTGTGTGTGTGCACGAGTGTGTTTAGGGGGTCTTTTTTGAAGACGGGAATTCAGTGTGGCCCTCTTCAGAACAAAAGAAAATGAGGAAAACAGCAAGAGGGTCATGAACAGAGGAGTGAAAAGTGGCAGGGTCTGCCAGTCACTGGACTGTGGGAAGGAGTGAACAGCACATGACTTTGTGTTAGCAAGGCTCAACAATAAGGATTGCCATGGGCAAGTAAATTGCTACGCTGGGCAATTTACCCACTTAAAACAAAACTTAAAGACGATAAGATGATAAAAACTGAAAAGAAAGGCAGCAATTCCTCACATTAAAAGAATGGATACGCCAAACGTTTGACAGTTTTGCTTGAAACGATTGAAATGATTCAAAATAGTTGCCAAATCATTTTCATTTGATTGGCTAATTGATTAATCACCGCTGCTCTTCTGGCCATATTATGTTATTGAGCTCAGTGGAAACAACGTAATGGCACCTTCGTGTAAACGTCCCCTGTATCCTCTGTGTCCCTCTTTACGCTGTGTTTTCTATCAGCAGCAGGGGCGTTCAGATAAAGCGTTGAAATCACTCACTTCCTATCGCACTGCGAGCTTGGCAGAACTTGAACGCAGCAAGACGCAAAACAAATCCATCAACTGTTCTCCAACAGCAAGTGTTTCCATTAGAAACATTAGAGAAAAACAACCCTTTTCCCTCACACTGAGTGTGTGTGGAACAGATATACAGGAGGACAGCGGTACTAGCAATGAGCACTTTAGTGTGAACAGTCATTCTCTGTAAAGCAGCTGTAGCGTATTGTTAGTGAGAAGACAGCATCCTGTCTACATATGAAAACATGTTTTGATGTAATAAGTTGTTTATCTAGCAAAAGTCCCATAGCTCCGGGTTTGTGTGTGTGTGTGTGTGTGTGTGTGTGTGTGTGTGTGTGTGCCTCTGTGTGAGTGAGTTAGAAGCTCGGAGCAGATGGAGCATCACACATGAGTGAGTGATCGCCCCGATACATCTATGGGACAAATCCCCCAACACCATCTCTCTCTCACTCACACACACACGCACACGCACACACACACACACACACACACACACACACACACACACACACACACACACACTATATACAGTCGGCATATAGAAGACCTCAGAGTAAACTTAGACCATATGTGGGTCAGATAGTCAGAGACCACGCAGCCTTTCCTTCAACAGCCCCGACACGGACAAAGAGCGATGGTGACAATGATGGAGGAGGCGTGCATTCAAACACATATATACACTCACACACACTCTGTGGAATGTCATTGTGGCTGCTATCTGAACACAGTGTGCGTCTGGAGCGGGTTATTTTGAGGTCTGGGAAGGAGAGCAGATGCAACCATGAATTTGACTCTCTTTCACTGCCTGTGGGTGTGAAATTTGACAGTATTTGTTGTTTTTTTTGGAGCGAGTGTACACAGGAGGACAGCCTGCTATGGTGAAGAGTCCTTGCTTGTTGAGATTCTTTGTTTATGGTTTCTATAAATAGATATAAGCGCACCAGATAGAGCCATTTAGAAAAGGGAAGGGATGACAAAAATCTTGTCCTCAACATTTTTTTTCTTTTTCTTTCATAAAAAACACACCTATCCACACACCACCCACTGACACTAATAGACACACCTTCAAGTCACCTGTACTTAGAAGCACAAGGAATGATGGGTTCTCAAACTCTCGCCTATAATTATCACTGTTCCATTAAAAGATGATTCGAACTAAAGTCATCTATTTTTATCTTTTCGATGTTTCAAAGCAAGATCAGCTCCTCCTGTCATGAGTAGAGTAGAGCAGCAGCATTAGTAGATTATGATGTTCTGAGGTGTCCAGTGTTAAATTATTCTGATAATATTATTTTGATAATCAGATAATAATTTGAGTCTTTTTTTTTTTAAAGAAAGAAGTCCATATGCTCTGATTTCAGCTTCTTAAGCAGGAAAAAAATTCTGATTTATTTGCTCATCTATGACAAGGAACTGAATATTTTTGGGTTGTGGACAAATTAAGAATTAAGAATTAATCAAGAAAATTACAGAAGAATTGATAATGACAATGGCTGGTTGTTGCAGCTCTAGCCTCAAATACTTTGCCGGGTCATAACAGGTTACTCGCTATGCCAACTCTTATTGACTGGCTTGGGTATTCACCCACATGTCTGCACCATGGTTATTCATGTGTGAGCTTGTGGCCTTTCACCAGCAGAGCTTACAAAAGGTCACATACTCTCACACATGTGCACACACACACATGCTGTGGATGAAGAGGATGCGAGAAAAAACAAAAAGGGGAGAAAAGGAACAAAGGCGGCCGCCACATGTGGTACGATTCTCCCGGCGCAGTTACATGCCTACACTATAGTGTAAACAGGCTGAAAGAAAGTGAGCAAATTAAACCTATTCATCACTGGTGATGCCTTTTAATCCTCATGCTCTCTGAAATTAAAAGACGTCGTAATGGCTCTATTCCTCTATCTCTACCCATGTCTTGCATCCTCAGCCTTCCCCTGCGATGTATTTCTCTCCTTTTCTCTCATTCATCTCCTGTGTATTCACTTTTCTCCCCCCTCCCTCCTCCTTCTTCTCTACCTTTCCCTTCCTCCCTCCTTCTCCCCCTGCAAATTAAATGCCTTTAGCTAGCAGTCGTCAGATAAGTGTGTGTAGCGAGTCGCTAGACATGGCGCGGCGGCGGCATTTCATCTTCCGACCATCACTAAATCACACTAACTCAATCATCTGCATGGAGTTACACACACACACACACACACACACACACACACACACACGAGGCTGCGAGTGTGAAAGCATTGCATCTAGAGAGGTGCTTTACTATGACTGATTTTATCAGCTGTCTTGCAAACGGGAGAAGAAACTGCACCACAACATTATCATATACAATAAGATGAGACTTTAAGATAGAGCTTTCCAATTGAATGCCTTTTTAGTGTTGCCATTCAAATGAGAAAAGACCTCCTCTTACGCTGAGGCGCAACACAAATCCCTTATGGGATATCTCAGCCGAAACAATATTACACATTTACATCAAAGACTGCTGAGAGGAAATTAATGTTAAAGACACAGAATGAATGCACATAAAGACAAGATTTAAAATATATATGGCCATGGGTGCGTGCATGTAAGGACGTCAACCCTGCATGTGATTCCTACAGTGACACACTGGCTACTGCTAACCCTCGGAGCCTCAGCGAAAAAAGCGAGAGCCCTGCTAACAAGCTGCTGGCCTTATCAGACACAGGAAGGTAGGAAACTAAACAAAGATTGGGAAGAGTGCTATATGCAACGAGGTGGACAGATGTTATCATCTGCGGAGTGTGTGCGCGGCTTTGAAGAGAGAAGTGGAGCACATACAAACACAGGAGGAGATCAGCTGGGGAGAGGAGTGTTTGTGTAGTGTGTGAGTGGGGGAGGGTGTGTTTGTATGAAACAAAGTGCGTGTGCATACAAAGTGTGCCAGACAGTCTATCAATTTGCATGTGTAGCGGGGACGCTTGCGTGCAGTGAATGCATGCAAGTGTGCCGAGTTAATCTGAATCAGTCACATTAAAACAGCATCAATTAACAGCTGGAGGAAGTGAGGACCGTAAAACACACTCCCACTCCTGATGTGACACTGTGCAGCACCGCTTGACCCACCATTTACCGACTAGATCGGGCATTTCGCTGGGATTACAGCGAGTAGGACCCAATCTTCAGCTGTAATTACCAAGGTAGGTATGTGTGCGCGCGTGCGTGTGTGTGCGTCTTCCTGTGGGAGAGCCAAAGTGATTACATGGCCACTGGTGCCTCTAATAGCATCTTTTAGAAAGAGAGAGAGGGAGCGATGAGTGATTTCCATCTTTCTTGGGAAGAACCTGAATTATGGTGAGGAATTCCATGGCGGTTAAGATGTGGGTCTGTTTTGACTGTGCTGTCATGTAGGAGTGTGTGTGTGTGTGTGTGTGTGTGTGTGTGTGTGTGTGTGTGTGTGTGTGTGTGTGTGTGTGTGTGTGTGTGTGTGTACGCAGATGTTTGTAATAGATGTAACACAAGAGGCTGATGGGAGCCATGCCAAAACCACACCTCAGTGTAATGTGTGCCAAACCATTCCTGGCCACAAATGCCTGCCTCTCCTCCGCCTCTTTCATTTCTCCTTCTTCCCCTCTGTGCATTTTTATTTCACTCTCCTTCTCAGAGCACCTCTGTTTTTTCTTCACTTCCAAAGTCATTCTCCCCCCTCTTTGTTTTTGTGTTCTCCCTTAATCATCCTCTTTTGCACCAAGCCCTCACCCTTTCCCCTCAAAGTATCTTCCTCCTCCGTCTTTCCATCACACAAGCAGAAAAGAAAAAGCCTTACTCAGCTCTTACACACACCGCAAACATCCATGAAACATCAAGAGAGAGAAAAGAAAGGGAGAAGTTGATGTAAACAAGTTGAGCACAGGGCACAAGATGGCAGGGAACCACAACATCGGTAGTTGGTGACAATGAAGATGTTTTAAATTAAGAGTAAGGTTACTGGTAACAATAGGAAACTTGGTGGCTTAAATGAGAGACGGTTTAGAGGGGAGAAAAGTAATGACAGAACACACACACACACACACACACACACACAAATAACGTCTGGCACTTGTAAAGAACGAGGAATGCAGATGGTGTTTAAAATGAGCTTTTATGGCGTGGTTTAGAGCGATTTACTGCAGTAGTTGGCCTCGTGTGTGCGTGTATGCGTGTGTTTAATCAGTGAGTGGCAGTGTGCATGGTACGATAGTCTGAACATGGTCCTGTGAGTTTAGTGTTCCAGTAAGACAAGCCGCTCCACCCTTAGACGCAAACACACACACACACACACACACACACACACACTGTCCTTCTTTCAACCATCTCTTATTTGTTTGCTGTGATAATTTTTGTTATTCTTGCCGTTCAGTCTATAAAAAGTCAGAAAATAAAGGAAAATTCCCATCACAATTTAACAGAGCTCAAACTGATGTCGTATATTTTTTGACCCACAGTCGCAAAAACAAAGTTATTTAAATTTACAAAAACAAACCACAAAGAAAAGCAGTTAAACATCGAAATTCAACAGCACATCTTTGTTCTAGTGTGCTAGCCGTTAGCATTTCACACAGGCCAGTAGTTAAAATAGCTCTCTGAGCTTCTTCCGATTGTTTTCCCTACTGTGCCGTTAACTCATCCATTTTGTTCTCAGGACTGAAAATACTTTTATTCAACAGTGTTCATCAAGACTTGTTTGAAGGCTTGTTAGCTCCTTGTTCACAGAGTTTATTCAAAAGTATTCGTACTGTTCAGCATTCAAACAATTCCCCACATGTGGAGCAGTTTATAATCAGACACAGGAGTTTAATTATGAGTGGGAAGAGCAAAAAGGCTAATACAGTGACCAATGATATTCCTCCATTCCCTTAAAAGGTCAACACAGTGTACACTTACAGCTCAAATTCAGGTCAAAGTTCACCAAAAGATGTAATCTTCATTTTAAATGCTGGTGTAAACATGCCTTATAAGGGTTTACTCATTTATCAATGGTTGATTATTCAAATTCATAAGATGTCAACAGAATATATGTGGCGATGATTATCTCAATACACATTTCACACATATCATCAATGTATCTTTAAGTGTCTGTTACACGCTGTATAAAGGGGTCAAAAGTGCAAACTCAGGAAAAGATATGGGATGTTGCGTTAAGGGATAGGTCTGTATTGTGCAAGTGGGTGAGTGTATGTCTGTGTTGTTCCTGGTTACTGTAGAAGAGAGGAGGAGGCACATTCCTGACATGACTGCCCTAATCCTGTCCTTCAATGCAATCCTCTACTGCCTCACCAGCTACATTGTATGTGTGTGCTGGTGTATGCCTACAAGTATGTTAATACCTCTCTAAGTGTAAAAACACACCTCAACACACAAGCAAGCACCAGGAGTGTAGTCTTGTCCACCAACACCCTCCACATGCCAAGGGAGAAATGGAAAGATAGTGGCATAGCAACCTCATAACAGTGCAGAGAGGTACCGAGGAAGGGAGAGGAGTGTGTGTGAATTTCTCATATGCTGCATCAATTCCACATAAATGGTGTTATCCAGGAGAAGAGAAAAAGAACAAGGAGGGAAAAATGACCTTTGGGTTTGAGTCAAAAACACCAAAATCTGCGTCTTGCCTTTGAGTTTAATGGTGATGTGGTATGTGTTCTGTAGGTCTGCTGGGGATTCTGCTGTAAGCTTAAAACGGCTGGACACTATTTATGTTTGTCCAGAAGGCAGAACTCTGTTTTCCTTGGCATGTGGCTAAATGTAATACTTTCTGCTGAGAGCTGGGGAGGGATGTTCTGATGGATGAGTTGATGAGAAGTTATCAATGCACCTAACCTGGACAGGAGGAGGGGTGAGTAACTGTTTCAAAATTAAAAACATGCTGTAAGTATCTATCATAGGTGACTGTTTGTGAAATGTTGTTGACTTTTGTGCACACATATCTTCACACAATCAGAAATCCACAAAGAAATAGTACATTTGTAGATTGTGTTGATTAACGATGAATATCTTTGTAACAGTTGCACACACATATGCACTCAATAACTCACTTCCTCCAGTGTGAGTCACCCATTTCTCTCCTCCACCCAAGCAAAGAAAACATAAGTTTCTGTCTGAGACCAAAGGACTGACTTTGCAGTCTGGCAAGACAAAATATAACTGCTTTCCTCTCCTCATCCTTCCATCCCCAGGTGAGGCCACCCACTTTTTTTAGCTAACTCTTTCTTTGGGGAGGAGCCAGAGGAAAGTCCCTGGCTTAGGTTTTGGGGCCTGGTGCCGGGAATTCACCTCTGAAACTGAGGAGGAGAGAAAAAGGAGAACTGGGACTACCACTGACAGGAACACAAGTGAGAGTTGAAGCAGTGTGCCTTTCATGCCCTCCCCTCCACTCCGTCCACCGTTTCTTCTCTGTGATGTTCATTCAGCATTCTTCTCCTCTTTACATTTTTATATCTCACTCCATCTCTCCACTCAGTTCCCATTTCCCCTCCCTCCCTGTCGACTCATACTGCGCTCCTAGTGTGCTGTAATGGTCCACAGGGATGGTCTTGGCTGCTGCCCACCAAACACAACGAGCACGACTGATTCAAGAGCCAAAAGACTGGACTGGACAGGGAGGGAGAGGGAGAAAATGTTGTTCTCCATCTGTGTGTGTGAGTGTGTGAGAGAGACAGAGGGAGAGAAAGTGGAAAGGAGTGAAGTCCAGCACAAGCTGAAGTGAAACAATTAAACAACAGAGGGATGGGAAAGATAGAGTGAGCTGCTACAGTCATCCACAGCGAATAAGAGACCACACATAGCTCTAACTGGACCCTATTAAAACACACTCAACACTGCACCATTTATGCCTCTGTGCCAGTGTGTGTGACAGTGGAAAGGGACAGCTGTGGAGTGTCCATGGTGACATTTAGCAGATGTGCCAGCCATGTGTGCCAGCACATGTAAATGCGCGCACACTAAAACCCAGACATGACCTAGTCCCAATTGCTATTTAAACCCTTATAGTCTTGATATTACTCATCAAATGGCGCCAACAGAAAAGAAGAAATGAGGAAGATACATGTTTGACTTCTTTTGAGCCCTAGCTTTCTTTCTTTGAAATGTTAAAAACATGATCATTGCTCAATATCTGACCTTCCCATTTTTGGAAGAATTTAATAGTCTGAATGAGCTAACTCAGCAACTCCTGTGGTAAACAGGAAATTTCCAACGGAAAGCAACACAAAGGTCTTTATAAATGCTTTAACAGTATGTAGCAGTCATACTATGATTAAATGAAAGGCATCTTTGGTGGTAATAGCAATGGTTTCCCTTCCTGTAAATAGGTAAAACAGGAAGGGAAACCATTGCAGGTGGTTGATAAGACTGTAAAATTATGTGTTGTCTCATGGCCAATGAGCGGAGGGGAATACACAAAACCAGGAAGCGGATGTTGTCCGCCTGCCAATGAGTGGAGCTGAGGAGTAATATATCATTTGCACGCTGCTTTCCAGCCGATGAAAAGCGATGGCGGTTACGCCGAAAAAGAAAGGGGGTTCAGCTTTCCATCCTCTTGGCCGAGCTGAGTAGACACATCGTATGATTCTATATGTGGGCTGCAAGCTTGGCGTGCTACACTCAAATAACGTCTATTAATACCTCTACTGCTCAACTAGAGCCACTTCACACCGCCTTACGCAACTGCAAGGTCACAGAGGGCACGGGTATAGAGATGGACTGTGATTGAGTGAGTGTACAGTATGCACAAACATACAGGGAAACACTCACATATACATGATACCACTCGCTGCCTGCACTGGAGTCGGCATGCAAAGAGACACAGGAACACAGACACACACAAACACACAGACACACAGACACACAGACACACACACAGACACAGACACACACACACACACACACACACACACACACACACACAGAGTCCTGGCATGCCGTAGCAGTGCCTGAGCAGCTGGTACGACCAGGTGGAGGACAGATGCCCCGCCTCTGGTTTGGCCTGTAGCCATAGAAACACAATGGGGCCCGACCAATGGCTGCATTCTCAGGGGAGGAGGTGGGGATGGGTTTGGTTGACACCCAAAAGCAATCCAGATGATACAGCCCACCCACGTTCAACCACATTCCTGTCAAATTACGAGAATTAGAAGCTGTAATCGACGGCCTGTATGTTTCTGCGGGTTCATCCGGGCCTGGGCGGCACTCTCATACAATTGGCACCAACAGACTTGGCAAAATCGAAATCAACAGGGACATCAACAGGAAAACAAGGAAGTGATTGTTGCAAACTCAGTGCATTTCTTTGAATCTCTTGTTTGAAAAACTGTTTGCTCCCATGATTTACAGCACACTAAACCATAACTAAAATATTATGGTGTAATGTGTTGAAATAACTGAACTTCTTGCAGTCCCACAGGCTCAAAGTACAAACAGAGAGAAGGGCAGTGGTGAAAAAAGGGGAAAGGAAAGAAAGAGACCCCAGGAAGGTATAAAAAGAGAAACGCTGAGCAATGAGTGTGAGACCTTTTTAAATCAGACGCTGCTGGCTGCCAATTACAAACAGATAATGTGTGTGCGTGGTTTGTCTGTTTTGAGTGAGAAAGAGAGACGAGGGCAAACACACAGAGGAAGAGAGAGCGCAGTTTGTCTAAAGCGGCGGCCAGCTGGATCAACTCTAGTTTCTCTGTGTCAGCGAGGGAAGACACAGCAGAGGTATGGAGAGAAGGGGAGAAATGAAAGGAGGCCCTAGAAGGACTGAGAAAAAAACAAAACCAGAGGGTGATGGGAGGAAATACGGGCAGTGTAACGGCACCGCTTGATAAGAAATGGCATATGCATCAGGATACTGTGCGCCACCATCAGCATCTAAAGGAAAGGCCTCCAGTAGCTTTGCAGATGTGTGTGTATTTTCCTGACAAAAGCAGCCTCTGACACATGTCACCGAGCATTAAATCCTCTTCCTCCTCACTCCGCTTTCCAACCATCTCACTCATGCTCTTTCTGCAGGGCAACCCGCTTAAAATAAAGTTCAAATCAATTGCTAGTGAGGGGAAAAAAAAGAAAGAAGTGGAAGTGAGTGAATATTGTGTTAGAGTTAATGTATGCCACCTCTTTAAACACACACACACACACACACACACACACACACACACACACACACACACACACACACACACACACACACACACACACACACACACACACACACACACACACACACACACACACACACACACACACACACACACACACACACACACACACACACACACACACACAGAAAATGCTATACTGGTGAGAAGGCTTCCCCTGGACCAAAACAGGCGGGCGCAGAAGAAAGAACAGCAAAAGTTTTCCAGAGAGTCAGCTGAGAACACAGGACTGTCACAAGACTGCTTTTTTAGCAGTGCTCTTTATTGTGTCTCTTTCTGGTGGCCTCTCTCAAACACACTCACACATCTGCCTGCTTATCATGCCCTATCACTTCCTCCCGACCCCCTTTCCACCGCCCCACAGACAGAAACAGGAAGTGTGTATGAGCGGGGTGGAAGTTGTCTGTATAGAAAAGAGAGGAAATCCTTCGTCCTAGATTACTGTCTCTCATACCAACACACACACACACACTCACACACACGCGGATAATTACACCAACATGCAATCAAAGAGATGAAGCCTGATTGGAGGTGGAGTTAATTACACAGACACACATGCTGATGACTCTATTACATATCCGCTGTTACACAGTTGGTGTTGATTCCATACATGTGTGATTCATGTGATCTCATAAGGATTCAAATTACATTCAGTTACACAAAACACACACCGCTTAAAGACAAATAAGATATTCTGTTGGCTACATCAAAAAAAGGCGCAAATAATTAACATGCTACTACAAAAAAAGTATCTACAAGTGAAAAACCATCCTGGTAAGGGAGCAGTATGGGGTTAGTATGGGGCTACGCAGGCAGTGGCTCATGTCTCCTCCTTTGTATTTGTCTCTCATTAGACTCATAATTAGTGGCAATAGCAAAGTATATAAGTAAACGAATGGAATGGAATGTACATACTTCGAATATTGTGTCCAATTGTGGGTATTGGATCCTTTTCATGGATGACATTTTGACTTCTCAATGTAAGACAAGCACAGGTGTAACCAACAAACATGGCTCTATTCTATTTAGTGTCCCAGCAGCGAGTAGGTATTCACAATACCACAGAGCTCACCTAAATGGCAAGCACCGATCATTAATGATACAAACTCCTGCTTTGATAAGTCAACATGTCTGCTGTCTCCTTTAAACAGCCTGCGTTTAAACTGGCTAAAATACAGCCAGGATGAGGCACGAATCCCAGCATGAATGACTCCTACTCTGTCTCACTTCTCCTCTTCCTGACTCAAAATACAATACGCACTAATAGATTCCTCAAAGGGTCACTGCACGTTGCTGTTAGCTCATTATGCACTGAAGGAGCCTGCAGCACGCTCACTCGCTCCCTCTCTCCGGTTACAAGCAGAGCCGCTCGCGTCCCAACAGACCGGACACATGCGTACACAAAACACACACCGCTAAGCAGCAGCATGGGCGCTCAGCAGGATTTAGGGGACAATTAAAAAGCTCAATTAGACTTACATTCTTATTTCCAGATATGAGCGTGTTGCAGATGGTGTGGCTTGAAAAACACACACTTTGCTGGTTTCCTCCCGGGATACAACACAGGGGAGTTTGAGAGATAGAAAGAGGAGGGAGGGTTTTGATGTAAATATGTCTAATGGTGTTGCGTTTGCCAGGCTGTTGAGATAAGTGGCCAATGAAAATGTATCCCACATCCTTAAGATGCAATATCGCTGATAGTGATATGACATTGCGCATACTCAAAAGGCAATTCACTACTTTGGCTTGAAAATCCCTTCAACGTTTGCTCGCTCAGTAGTTGTAGATGGAGAACAGAGAGTGTGGGTGCATGTGTGTGTGTCGTTCTACAGATACATTCACAGCCTTGTTTTGTTTCCCTATCGCCGTCATTTCCTCCCTCCAGCCTCAAAACTATTTACAGTTCTGCCTTCCCAAACCCAGCCCATTCTCTAGCCTTTTCTTCCAAGTTTCCCTCCTGGCCTTTCTTCTCTCCCTCTTCCTCCTCTTCCAGTAAAACTAAGTATCATGGTCCCCATTGTCTTCCTCTCCTGCATCCTCCAAGTTTTCCGATGCCAAGTCTGTTGAGTCAGCCGCTGCATAAATCTACTGTTTGTGTGTGTGTGTGTGTGTGTGTGTGTGTGTGTGTGTGTGTGTGTGTGTGTGTGTGTGTGTGTGTGTGTGTGTGTGTGTGTGTGTGTGTGTGTGTGTGTACTTGGGTAAATTGCTTTTGGCCAGGTCACAATGTTTGAATAGACAATACCTTTCCATTCAGGAAAAAAAAAGAAAGTCACAAGACACATGCACACGCAAACAGCACACATTCAAGAGGCAGATGGTCCAACCTGTAGGTCTTCCACGGCCCATTTGTGGAAGGGGCAATGCCTCACTGTCTGCCTTAACTGGGTACGCACACACACAGAGACACGCGGAAAAACACACGTGCATGTAGAAAGGGCAATAAATTCAAACCGGCACAATACAACCCCCACAACGGACACGGTGGGAGCAACGGGTAAAGCCAGAAAAGCATACAAAGTCCCCGAGTTCATCTGGAGGTAAACTTGATTCACGTTCACAGGAGGGCATGTGGTGCGGTTCTCCAAAGAAGAAGGAATTTGGCAACGTATGAAAGACTTTTTTTTCCCTCTTGCCGTTCAGACTGTCTGCTTCCCCGAGTTTAACTGTTACAACAAGCTGAAACAAAAAAAAACTGATTTCAAACAGCAGCAGGATTATTTGGATTGTTTTACCTGGAGGATTTCTCGTTTTTCATTCAAGTCATTCAAGTTCAGCAGACAATAATAATCCTACAATAATGCTACATTTCAGTCACAAAGACAAACGGGTACGATAAAATGGGAAATCAGCATCAATTAAAAAGTAAAGGAAGATCTTTCGCTGTGTTTGTACATAATGCAGTAAACTACTATTTTGATAATCAATTAATCATTTCAGTCCCGGCCTTGGGGCCCTTTGCTGCATCCCCCCCCCTTGCTCTCATCCTGTTTCCTGTCATCTCTGAAGCTGTCCTCTCAATAAAGCCACACAAAGGCCCAAAAAACTAAAATGTAATTAATTAATTAAAAAATGTAAGGATTTGGTGATTTTCTTTGTCATTTATGATTAAAAAAAAACATAAGACTTAGACAAGAAGCCATTTCAAGACATTACTTTGGGCTCTGGGGAACTGTGATGAGAACTCTTCTGCTCTTCCAGCTGTCGTCTTCACTCCGTCTATACCGACAATCAAATTAAAAGCCAGTCAAACCTTTCTTACGGCTAATTGGTGAGCTCTGACAGAGAGATGCCCTCATTTTCCACCATCGCCTTGCTTGATAAACACACACACTTTCTTTTTCTCTCTCTTTGTACCAGCAATAAATCACATGGAAGATCTGGTCTGTGGCCCACGGCAGCCTGGGAGAAATAGGGATGAAAACACACACGCGCGCAAACACACTCTCATGCACTCAACACATGCAGAACAATTGGCGCCCTCACACCCACAAATGCAAGAGCAAGAATCGAGGCGCACGCACAAACACACAGAGAGAGTGCTAACTCAGAACTGGAGTTGAGAAATCCCAGTGGGAAAAGCCACTTTCCGGAACATTTTACCCAATTTGCATTGCTTCTGGCTTCATCGCTCTCTCCGAGGAGAGGAGATGGGAATGAAGAACAAGTCACGGGGTGTGCGTGTGCGCGAGTGAATCTATGTTTCTCCTAAGAATGTCATAACTGAGGGGTAAGAGAAAACACGTACGTCAGTTAAGTCAGCACTGAGAAAAGTGCACCTTTTAATGTGTGAGAACAAAGAGGGAGCTTCTTTGTGCATTTTAAACGCTGCATATTTCATCCATCTATCCAAGCATCCAGTTATTCAATGCTCCATTTATTTCCTCCCAAACTGTTTCACTGAAAGATGCAAGTCAGGTTTGACTGCTAATGAAATTGGCTCTATATAAATGTGCTCTGAAGACAGTCCCTCCATGATAAATGGCACGCACATATTAACTCTTGCCAACTTAACAGACTACACTGGATGTTAGTGGTGCAACGGATCATCATTGATCCGTGATTCGTTCGGATCAATATCTTCGGTTCGGCACACACGTGATCCGCGGATTGATTTATGAAAAAAAAAAAGTTATGCGCATGTTCAATCCACACACTTGTTAAGGGCAGCGTGGTCATGGCGAGCGGAGGAACGGAGGAACTTGAACGCCCCGCGTCATTTAAATCCCCTGTATGGGAGCATTTTGGCTTACCTGTGAAATATAATGACGAAGGAAAGAGGTTAGTGGATAAAACCTTGATGGTGTGTAGGCACTGTGGCACAAGAAAGCCATATGACAGTGGAAACACATCAAGCATGGCCACGCATTTGAAGCGACACCCCGTGTTTCACTGACAGGAGTGAAAACGAAGGCTGCTCAACAACCGCTTATCACCGCGGCATTTGTCTTTTTTTTTTTTTTTTTTTTTTTGCTGATCCGAAAAATGATCCGATCCGTGACTCTGATCCGTGAAACAATCCGAACCGTGAGTTTTTTGATCCGTCGCACCCCTACTGGATGTGAACCGGAAGGCCGTAAACAAGCAACGCAAACACGCATTCTGGTGAACATCCAAGGTTTCATAATATCAGGACGTGCCCCTTGTGGCTTTTACCAGTCTACTGAGGACCTTGCATTTCTCAGCTGCCACACACACACACACAAAGCAGGAGAGTGATGCAGGACCAATGCATTAGAGAGATGATGCAATGAGAGGAGTCAGAGCCACAAGCAATCACTCTGATTAAGTGAGTGTGTGTGTATGTGTGTGTGTGTGTGTGTGTGTGTGTGTGTGTGTGTGTGTGTGTGTGTGTGTGTGTGTGTGTTTGTGTCGCCTCGCCTCTCCCACTCCTCTGCTACAGCTCTTCTCCGTAATCCCTCACTTGCCTCTTCCTCAGAGGAATCAGGTTGTTTTTCCAAGGTTTGACATTATATCATCTGGTTAGGTACACGCGGAAGCACAAGTGTGACAAAAAATACAGCTGTCAATTCATCAGGGAGCCCAGAGAGGGGGGTGGGTGGATAGGGAGCTGGATGGAGGAATGGATGATGAGAGGGTGTCCATGAGGTTAGTGAGCCATGTGATAAACCATGCACAAACATGGCCGATAGAGTATAAATTTAAGATGTAACCAAGTCTACATAACTATATATAGAGATGATTATATCATGGTTGTAATGCAGCGTTTTGTTGCTTGCCAGATACCACTGGAGGAGACGACAGAGGAGATTCAAGCATTCTTCTCTGTGCAGACACAAAACTTTCAGCAAATAAACAACATTTTCAAAATCAATCCACATTACTGTGGACAATATGTCTCACCTGATCTTTACTTTCTGGTCCTGGAGGTCACTAACAATTACAATCCTACCTCTTTATCAGAAGGCCCAATCGAAAGCTAATTTCCCTTAAAGCCTGCCTCTTAACTCTAATCACCTAGAGGCACAAACAATGGCCAGGAGCTCCCGAGCGCTACCTTCCCCAAGATTAACTCACCTCGGGCCCTTTCCAATAACTCTGAGTGGCTTTGTGACCTCAATGACCTCCTTGATTTCTAGGCATGGAAAAGTGAAAGATACTATGCATGTGTGTGTGAAGCAAACAGATGCCATTTTAACTGCTCGTATAAAAAGCAATGTGTATGGTATATAAGCTCACAAGGAAAGGATGTGTGTAATAAATGGCAATATGTCGTGACCCACAGCACTGTTGTCACATCCTGTTGCGAGGTCCTTGACACGCTCACACAGCGGCGGTGTGGCAGTCTCCGACAGAAGGTGAGCATGGTACAATTGCAGCTGTGCCAGTTACTGCACATGAACTTTATCTGGCTGCTTTTCTCTAACACACTCCATCCCCAGCGGCAGCCTTGACCCTCTCGCCTCCTCTTCACTCCACTGCATCACTAAATGCAGCCATTTTGGCTCCCGTAGGGCTCGTGATAGAGCTTTGGTTGCCTCCCGGCCACATTCATACCACTGGGCCTGTAATGAAACTATGGATTTTCCATCGGAGTCGTGACACTAACTGCCTGTTTGCCGTGCATCCGGTGTCTGCTGCACTATTCCGTACTGTATATATGGAGAAGAGAGGAGAGAAAAGATTCCTCGTGCAATGCCATTTCTGCAATTCTTTCCACATCTTTCTGGCCATGGTAATGGTCTGTCAACTGAACAGCATTAAGCAATGGCTATATATTGACTCAGAGTAAAGAAATGTGAAGACAGCATTCAAATGGTGTTAAAGGAACGTCAAAATGTAGGGAAGAAATCACAGTTTACATAAGGTTATACTCAGGTTGGGTCAAAATATTGACATGGCAATATGCTTTATCACTTACTGTGCTATATATATATATGTGCAAACACTCTAAAAACATTACTCTGTTGTTTTTACTTATCAGGGTCAAACTTCATGACTCCTCATGGTCTAAACTACTGTAAACTACTGTTTACACAGCTTGAGAGGATTATAGTGAGGCATAGAAGCCTTTTTCTGGCAATCTTAAATTGGCACGATAGCACATGGTCAAGTTGCCGTCATTGTGAAAACGCAATGAAATTCCTGCTTTTTGCATTTTTAGGGGTATTTCTTCGTCTTCAGTTAGACAGACATTGTGATGCATGTATGATGATTGTGTTGCAATGTGAGTTACTCTGTGATTCCCATCGCTAGGTCATACTATTCTTACATTTCAAAATACTACAGAATACTCATTGCCTTATTGCAAAGCAGAGACATTTACATCATGTATATAGATTTTCCCTAAAGTTACATTCTATAGTGTAGTTGTAAGCAGATGTAATAACAAAGCAACAGAGAGTGAAGACTGAATCCAGTTCGCAAGCCACTGTGTTGTGCATGGCTGAGCATGTCCTCGCAAACACAGAGCCCATCTGCAAGCGCACAAACACCAAGACAGAGCGAACATGCCGAGGGAGTTAATGAGCGCGTGTGCTGCCTCTGCAGTTTCATCTCTCTCTCTCTCTCACACATGTCTGTCTATCTCTGCCTCACTTTACCCACCCATACCCACACACCCACATACACACACAAAGGGGTAAACATGACCTACAAGCCCACTTATTTCCAACCTCAGTTGAAACTGCATTCCCAGCACTGTGCCGCTGCTGTGTGCAACTCGTGTTGCGTTCAGCAACGTTGCAGCAACCCAGATTCAATGTTGTGACTGTGTTCAAATCCCCTGACTGCACCACAAACATCAATGCTCCCTGTGACACATGCACACACACACACACACACACACACACACACACACACACACACACACACACACACACACACACACACTCTCTCTCTCTCTCTCTTTCACATCCCTCCTCTTCCTCACTATCGCCAGCCGCGGCTGCCCTGACTACTGTTGCCATGGCAACCGAGGAGCAGGCCCGCCACTGGGGGATTTGGAGACAACTTGGAGTAAAGACCCCTATGTTATTGGAGCCTTATTATTGGGTGTGTGCTTGTGCGTGCTCGAGGGTGACCGTGTTTATTGTTGTGTGCTTAAAAACCCTCTGATATCCGCTGCACAATAATAAAACGGGTCTCTCACAGGGGCATCAGTGCAGTCAAAAACCGTATACCCTCACCCCGGCATGGGGAGGACAAATACTAGTCAAAGGTAATGACGAAAGCCAAGCGTATAGTCGTATTAACGTCAGACTCGCCATTGATTGAACTGTAGGAGGATCCGATGAGTGAGAGGCAGAACGCAAACCCATACACCCATCACTTTCCAACCCTCCCCTCTCTTATACACACCCTCTGTGCTGGCCCTATCCATTCCAAGGTTATCAGTAATCTAATAGGTTTCCCTGGAAGCAAGCAGCTTTCCAGAGACACAGCCAATATCCTGAAAGCAGAAACATCCGGAAGGAATTCCTACCAAGTGACACAGCGTTCCCTCTCTTCCTGTCTTTCTCTATGACCGGATGAGTAGTTCTTTCATCTGTTTTTTGGTGTATCTCATCTACGGTTCAGATTGTAGTCACACACGGTACTCGTGAGGACTTGTTCGAGAAAAACACACCTAAAGGCATGAAAGCTCCCACATCGTTCGGCAATCAAGTCTTAAAATCTATCAATCACGAGCACACACAGCCATAAAAACACACAAACCAAGGTTGAAGCTAAAGGGTCTGGTGCTATTTTTGGGCCCGTGGTTCCCTGCCAGTCACCCATAAATAGACGGGGCACCGCTCTTATGGATGATAACACATAGCCAAGAGCCTTCAGGCTGAAGCTTGAAGCGTACAAGGACAGAAGATGACAGAGTTAGTGGGATATGATGCACAACGGGTGGGGTTACATTGACTTAAACTCAGGCCTTCGCTAATGACCAATAATTCAATCTCCGCAGAAATCCATTGATATCCAATGAATGAATGATTATTAGCTTGTTACAGTGCAACAAAGTGGTCCATAAAGTATAAACATTCTTTGACAGAAGCATATAATGACCATCACTGTAATGTATGGTTTCCTTAGTGACTGTGCATATCTGCTCTGTGGTGCACGTCTTTGTATGTACCCGTACGTTCTCATGTTTCCTGCCTGTTTTTTCTATTGTGTGCTCCTGTGTACTTGCATTCATTAATGAGTGTGTGCATGTCAAAATGTATGTGTGTGTGCAGCCTCTCTCTGGGGACCCTGTTTGCAGTGCTTTAATTAGCTTAATCCACTGGCAACACATGGACAGGGTAGCGGAGAAGGAGAGGGGTGTGTGGATGGCTGAAGAGAGAGGTGGCAGAGGAGACTATCTCTGCTCCTGCCATTTGCTGCTGCTGCTGCTGCTGCTCCTCCTCCACCACCACCACCACCACCACACACGCACCCCCTCCATGTTGGGTATTGGCAGTATCTGTAACTGGCCAGGCCATTGTAAAACCCGGAGGGAGGAGGAAACCGTCTCCGAAATGGTCACATGTGCTGTCGGAGGCCAACTAAACCATTTCCAGGGGGACACTGCATTCAAACAGTAGCCAAGCTAAATGACCAATTAAATATAATAATGAGGGCTTAATTGGTGTTAGCCAATTTAGAATGACACCCTGCAATTAATGTTATGGAGAAGGTATGGAGGAGACTGTTGGGAGTGCCTGTGCTCCTTGTTGTGGTAATTCAGCAACCCCAAACCAGCATTTGTGGCCAAGACCACTGTGTGGGAAAAGATGGTGAAAGGAAGCACCGGGGGTGCTGGGAGAAGGTAGGTGAAGTGAGAATAAGATGGGAGGAGAAAGAGAAAGACTGTGTTGGGAGAGAGCGGGTGGGAGGCGAGGGAGGGAGGGAGGGAGAGAAAGAGAGGACTGGAGGTGGGAGGGAAAGAAAGAAAGAAGATGCACAAACAAATGCTAGCCTTGGGAATAGATGCAATCAGCTCAGTCAGTCAGCTAATGACTAATTCCATGGAGAAAAGAGAAGAGCAGAAAGAGAGTAGCAATGGTGTGAGTAAATCAGAGAGAAAAACAAGAGGGGCTGTGTGAAAAAGACTAGAACTGAAGGGGGAACAAGAGACAGACAGGGAGAAGAGAGATAGATGCATACATGACTAATTAAAGACTCCATCAGTTTGAAACATTTGAACCAAAGGAAAGGATGGATAAATATTTTACCACAAAGAGGAGACTATGAGCTCTCTGTATCCTGGACTCTGGATGGGACGAGGAGAAGGAGGAATGCGAGGACACAGAAGGAGAGAGAGGCGGTGAAAAAGAAAAATCCCTGTGAGAGAAAGTGAAGAACACTCTGTGCCCAGTGAGCCGCCTCTTAAATGCCTAATTCTTCATTTTTAAGGGCTTAGCAGATGGAAATGGTAAAGCCACAAGGTCAGCTGCACCCATAATAGAGCCATTAGCTGTTTCTTTGCTAGCTCTGCTAACACTAAAAACAAAAACCTAAGCCGGTGCTGCTACAACTGTTGCTCATCTTAATTAGCACTTAATGAAATCTTAACTCTGTAATTAAAGTGGATTCACTGCCCTGCACACAACTACTATTAAAAAACGAGCCAAAGACATTGAAGTAAGTTCACTTTAGCCAACTGTTACGCTTAAAGATTACCCAGAGGGCATTAGACCAGCATGGGAGATTGGCTTTCCGCTTGGCTATCACCGACTCTTATGCTAACAGGATTAGCCATGGGGTCACTGCAATATGGCCAGCAGTGGTCAGGAGGCAAGCAGGCTAAAAACAGGCAGGCCAGGGGCAAGTTACCAAGCCGGCTAACATTGTGACGAGGCTTCAGGCTGAGGCTTTTCACTCTGGGGGACATGGGGGAGGAGGGGGGTAATTAGTTAGACGGCGGGAGACGCCACCATGCTGTGTGAGAAGCATGAACGTGGGGAGCTGTTGCATTTGGATTTGTTTGTTTGTGTGTGTGTGAGTGTGTGAGTGTGAGTGTGTGTGTGTGTGTGTGTGTGTGTGTGTGTGTGTGTGTGTGTACCTCAAGGGTATTTTAGTGAGTGTATGAGAGAGACAAATAGAGAGCGAACTCTATGCCCGGCTTACATCGTGGCCCTGAAACACTCCCAAAGCATATGAGAGCCACGTGGCGACACACACAAGAAAACAAATCGCAAAGAATTTCAGTAATCGCATTTTTTATAATAAAACACTGTTCGCAAATGTATGCCAGTCCGGGTGAACACAAATGTGTGTTTGTTTCTGTACACACAAACATTAATCATCTTAACGTCACTAAACCAGAGGAACTAATCAAAAACAATCTATTAAAAATCTATTAGCTTGGCAATGGGTAATCTGATAAGAGCGCCACAGTCGCTTCCCATAGGAGAGTGTGTGTGCATGTGTGTGTGTATGCTGTCTGCATTCTTCACAGTAGATTAGCTGATTTGATAGTAACTCACATATTTACACCCATTTACACTCGTCATTTAGTGTAATGGAGATGAAGAAGCCTCCACCATCCTGTTATGTACACAGATTTAAGGGACCCACCGAAGTGTCTTTGTCCTTTATTTGTCAGTCTTCTTTGCACTTGTATCTCTCTATAAACGGTTGATCATTCCTGCCACATGATGGCTGAAGGGTTGTGCAGCTTCCATGTGTTGTCGTTAAGGGCTTGTGGAGAGCTGCACAGCCATCTGAGGACTGCCTCTTCCAAGCCAAGGCGTATACTGCGGGGCTGCTGGGCTTAATTGCAAGGAAATGAGCACGTGAGACTTTGTGCGAGCATGTGTGTTTGTGTGTGTGTGTGGTGTGTGTCTGTTTCTGAGCTACAGCCACTGCGAGCCAAAGGTGATCGGTGCCCGCTGTGCCACTCATGCCGAACCCTCTGGACATGGTGCAGCCATCCAACGTGCCACAGTGTGCGTCCAGGTTTTTATATACCTGCATGAATGTGCTCATTTTTGGCTTGTTAGCTTGAGATATGACATCCCTTCTGGTGTCAGTATACGTGTGTGCATGTGTGTGCGCGTGTGTGTCTTGCCAGAAGTGACTGTGCCCGTGGAGCTTTGGCACCGCGCCATCTACCAGGTGTGCCGCTGGCTGTATCATTTGGCATGGACAGAGCTGTGCCAGGACACTAAAACCCATCCTCTACCCACAACTTCCCAATTTACATGCACAAATAATGTCAAAATCAGTGACAAATGATCACAAGTTTATTTACACTTTGAATATTTACGATATCAATGAGGTGATAATACAAACTGAGAATTAAGTATTTATTCCATAACGGAAAAAAGGAGCTGTTACCTGTGCTACAGATAAGAGGAGAGTCCCTTTAAATTGCATATTTCTCTATATGGCCTTATAGAACACTTGCCAAAATCAACAGAAACACTTAAAAAGTAAAAGGTATGTAACTTTCTGCACATATATGCCATAAAAAGCAGGGATTCTTTGATGTTCTACCCCAAGATGTCTGAAGGAGATGACCTAGAAACAGGGCTAGCCTAGTCCTCTCACTTGGATCATGTGAGCATCCCAGCTTGCATCCAGACTCTTCTAATCTTCCCTTAAAAATGGATTCTAGCATGGTGCATTTATTATTCATCTCCCTCGCTCTTTTCTTTTTTCCCCTTCTGTCTCCCTTTCTCCCGGCTTTTCTCTCCTTCTCTCTCATCTACTCCTCACTTTGCCTCATTAACCCCTGGTAGCAGTGAATTAGGATGTGGGGGGGATGCAGAGGTAGTGAATGAGCGCAGTCACACGCTGTTGGACCGAGCTGAAGTGCATTAGTGCCGAGATTATCAAGGACTGAACTGTTCTCATCAGTGGCATTAGCTAACATCCAAGCTCACTGTAACTTATCCTGCGCTTTACAAGTGATTAGCTTTGAACATTTCGCACAGCGGTGGTGAAATGAGTGAGTAATGGTTGGCACTGAATTTATGAAGAGATATTTGTTAAGATTTGATAAACTTGCAGGAATTCAAAGTGTCTGTTGAGGTCACCGGTGCTTGGGAGAACAGTCGGAAATGGGGATCATTATGCCAGATGAGGTTTTTGCAGGATAAAGGTGTTGAGTTGGAGACACTGGTTTAATGAGACAGCGTGGGTGGATTCACAAGTGTGTGTACGTGTATGCTGTGTGCGTGTGTGTGTGTGTATGTGTATGTTGTGTGTGTGTATGTGTATGTGTATGTGTATGTGTATGTGTATGTGGTGTGTTTGTGTGTGTGTGTGTGTGTGTGTGTGTGTGTGTGTGTGTGTGTGTGTGTGTGTGTGTGTGTGTGTGTGTGTGAAGACCTCTCATTACTGTCTACTCTTACAATGTAAAGTGATACAGCCCATTTACCAAGGCGTGAAAGTGTGGATGTGCATGGTCGTTCACGTACTCTTAGATGCTAACTTCTACCATGTATGTACACTCCAACGTCTATACTCTCCACGTGTGTGCGTTGTCGTTCTCTTTAATGAGAGAAGATTATTAGAGAAAAATTGCCATCGCTACATCTTGACTCGACGCATGCACACACAACGCTCAACTATTATCAGGGAGAGGGATCTTTGATCACAGACAGAGACAGAAAGACAGAGCGGAAAGAGAATATGTGAGCAGCAGATGAAACAGAGAAAATGAGATGCAGTCGGGCGACGTGGAAAAATACGGATGATTCCTTTTACTAATTCATCACTGTGGTTTTACAGTGGCTATCTTAGTTAGAGTGGGAATTATGGATGCCTTTTAGACCTTGTTTAACTTCATAATATCCAACAATCTATATGACTGTTTCTCAGAGTAGCAGTCCCCGACAGCTTGAAGTCACACATATTATATTGACTGTGTGAAATTCTGCGTCTGAGGCTGTCTTTGTGTACAAGTATGTGTGTCTGTGTGGGAGAGCGTGTCCACAGGGAGATGTTGTGTGTGCTTTGTTAGGTTGAGTGTGGCCACGCAGGAGGACATGACGACAGATGGGAGAAAGTCTCGGGCTGGCGATGATGAGCGGTAATTGATATCAGCGCACTTGAGTGTGCACAAGCATACAGAGACGCGTTCATTCTCAAAACCTGACAAAAATGAAGTGTTTCCCACATAAATCCACCGGTGGTAGCCTGAAGTAGGATAATACAGGCAAGACACCATACGTCTCCATTCAGTACAGGAAGCTAGTTCATTTATTGAGCTGATTTCATGCTAGGATGCGTACTAAGGGAGGGTTCTTATGGTGAGGAAGATATACTGTATATGCATGGCTTGTCACACTCACATTATGGCTTAACTGGGCTGTATGTAATTGGAAAGCGCCATTTAAAATCTGTGCCGTCAGGAGAGAGGAGAAACCGCAGCAGAAAATGACACATTTTGCTGTTAATTTGGGAACATTCCTGATAAGATTGGATGACTGATGGCGCTCTGGGAAAGAGCTAAATTAAGTGGAAAAAAACCCAGTGTTAAATGCAAAGTGTAAATTATCTGTTTTTGTCTTGAGCGCCTCGGTCTGAACTTCTCTCCCCTCTACCGTATCTGATCCCTTTCATCTGTCTGTGCATCTCCATTTCTTCCGTCTCTTTCTCATCCGTTCAGAATCTGTCTGTATGTGTGTGTGTGTGTGTGTGTGTGCAGTTGTGTGAACTAATGACCGAGGGCTACCAAACGCCTGCACAAAGCCAGCCTCTGTGCCGTTGCCTGGGCCAAACAACTCGTGGCACGGCTGGTTGAGCCAAATGATGACACAAATCCACACACAAACACACACACACACCCCATCAAACACCCCTACTACATCTACTGGTCAAATGTTACTGGTGTGGTTCCACAGTGTGTTTATTTATTCCGTTTTGGGTGGAGGCCCTCACTGTAAACCCTGGGAGGTGGCCACTGACATTTAAATGCAAACCACGGACACACGTGCTCCCTGTCTTTCACAAACACACACACACACACTGACACACACACACACAACCACACACACACACACACACACAGGGGAGTTTGACAGGGCAGCATTAGAATAACAATCATCAGTCAATCAGGCCGTGACACGGTCTCTTGATGGTGACACCGGCAGTCCCAGTGGAATACATCAGTGACTTCACACAGCAATATACACAGAAACGTCAACCCGTCACTTGTTATTAACATCTACGGTGTCACGTGACCGCGTTTACTAAGAAAACAGATCGAACTTTCACCAAAACATTCAAAAAAACAAACAGTAGTTTTTGTAAATGATGGATGGTTATTTCACAGCAGACACATGTTTTCTATTCACACAAAACATTAGCACACTAGTTAGCATCTGCATCAGCAGGAAATCATAAATCAACGAGCTGAAGCAAGTTTATTATTATATTTTTCAGATTAGTTTATTTTATGGAGGTTCGATTGTTATTTAACGGTATCTTTTAGCTTAATATGATCATTCCAGCTTTGGTAAAGCTCAATTCTCCAGTGCACATAGCATGGATAGGCAGCACTTTTTCCTCTTGAGCATCTTTACTAATAGGTGTCAGCAGCTTTTGATCCAATAAAACCAGCGACTACACTTACAAAATTCAATGCTACTGTTCATTAAACTAACTAGCGATACTGTCTGTAGCAGCTTTCACATATCAGAACACATCTGGAAACTGATGTTTAGATTGCAGCCAATTGGCTGATGTCGTCATCCTCTCATCGTTTATGATGACAGAACTGATAGGGGTTCACGCTCTTTCTCAAGGACAACTCAACAGAACCAATACTAATCAGTTTATGGTAACACTTTGGCTTGTGCAGAGGTCAATCATTATCTTCTGGTTACGAGATATACATGCTACACAGGCACTCTGCTACCCATTTTGATGGAATCTAATCCTCAAACTTCTTTTTAATTTGTATTTGAACAATGGTTTTGCTTTTGTTTTGTTAAATTAGCCTTCAAAACTAGTCTTATTTTGTGACCTTCCCAGCTATTTTTTTTTTTTTACTTTTTATTTTCACTTTCTTCAACAACATAACTGCTTTGTAATACATTCAGTGTGAGGTACAAAAGTTTGCATGATGTCAACTCTTGGGCTAATTACAAACTTCTATTACAAAAACCACAAAGACACATTGTACAGAACTAACGTGTGAAATAAAATAATAATTTAAAAAAAATATCAATAGCCAATCCACATTTTCATTAGTTCTGAGTTGTTAGAAGTTTTGCCTCATTGATGCCTGGATCAGATGAATGGGCCCTGGGCAGCACCTCCCCACCTCGCCCACCTGAGGCTGGCAGGGCCACAATGGGCACATACTGGGCGCTGCTGGGGGCACCTACCACCTGGCACACTGGCCTTGCACACACAGCAGATGGCCCGAGTCGGCCCCCAATGGCGGGCGCAGCTGAGGAATCCTAACACGCGTGTGTGTGCGTGTGTGTAAATGTGTGTGCAGTATCAAAAACAAGCACTTATATTAGGTATTGGATTATCGACCAGGATCCCCTCTTTTGTCCGTGGTCCTTGGGCCACCTATTGAGATTGTGTGAGTGTGAGTGTGTGTGGGTCACAGTGGATGCCCCTTCATTGTCAAAGCTCAACAGTGCCTTAAAGCGCAGAAGTGGCCGAGAGAATTGCTCCAAACCACCAGAGTTTCACACAATGTCCATCTGCTCACTGCTTTGCTGCATATGCAGGGTGTCTTCAGACCGAATACATTAAACAGAGAGAGTGAGGGTAAGATATGGTACAGTATATGTGAAGCTGGCCTGCTGACAGATGAACAGAGGCACACAGTGACCAGTGACAGGCAAAAATTAATGAAACAGTCAAAGGGAAGTGAGGTATTTTATCCTAAACATTAAGTGCAGTGGATGGCCAGTCTGGCGGTGTGTCCTTGACCGCAGCGGTGTCCAGATGACCGCTGGAATGAGTTAATCACACCAGTGAACATCACCTCTCTTCATCACTTCCTTCTCTCCTCCGCCTCCCCTCTATCTGCTTCATATTTCTATCTGTCTTTCTTCCACTCTCTGTATCCTCTCCTATCTTTGTCCCATCAAACCAGGACTCATTAGTAAAAGCTTCCCCTGTGTGTGTGTGTGTGTGTGTGTGTGATAGAGAGAAAGAGAGGGAGAGTTTGTGTGTGGCCAACAGAGCACAGAGGGACTTCATTAGTGCATTAAACATGTTGTTTGTGCCACCGTCTTGTTGCTCGGGACAACCTTGGGCAATAGAGCGGGCTAAAAATAGACTCCAAGTGTAGATAACACAAGATATCAAAGACCTTTAAGTTCACCCAGATAAAGAATGAAGAGATGCTTCAGGTAAAATAATGCTACTTAAAAAAGAAACAGCTTCCATTAACCTAGTCAAGAAGATCCCTTTGTAACAAACTGGCTGTTTATTTTTATCGAAAAAGCCTTGATAACAAAAAAGTTTTGCAATTATCTTTGAAGCACAGCCCTTTGGATTGTTTCATATTCTGTCACTCCGTCCCCTCTTACTCTCGAACGAAGACAGAAAAGCACACTTGATAACTGAATCCGTCTAATGCCATCGCACACCCCATCAGTATTCTCCCTGTTTCTAGCTGTCTCGCCCTTCCACATCCTCAGGCATGGCTATATAAACAGCATTCAACACTAGTGCTCTCCAGAGGAAAGTGTAAGAATAGGAACGCGCTCCGTCTTGGCATCATGGTCTGCATGCACTCCAACAAATCTGTCGGAAGCTACTCCCTCCTATAGAAAACACATGCCAATGACTCAAACACACAAAGAGCTGCATGCATTGTCAATCAATTCATCAATCGCAAGACAAGTAACAGGTGACCATTTTCATAAAATGTGTCGATCAATTGCAGGTTCTAGCTTTTTAAATGTAAGGGTTCACTGCTTTTCTTTGTCATATATGATAGTTGATGAAGAGCATTTGGGTATTGCACTGTTGGTTACACAAGAAAAAGTCATTTGGACTCTGATGTCATTTTGGGCTCTGGGAAAGCATGTTTTGACAATTTATACACTTAACGGTTAATCATGAATAACCGACAATGAAAATAATTGTGAGTTGCAGCCCTAACAGTAACACTGACCCACAAAACACAGCACAAGAGGACGAACGCGTGCCAAATCTGACAGAAAGAATTCGTTTCCACACGCCATTAATGCAGTTGCTCTTTTCACGTTTTTCTTCATCTCTATCACTTTGCCTTTTTTTTCTCCCTTTCTCTCTTACTGTCGTTTTTTTTTCATTGAGTGTTTTTTTCACAGCAGAACTCAAACTGGCACTGCTGCCTGTGAGTCTGCTGTGTGAATGCTCCAATGTCAGGTTTTTAGATATTGTTCCTTCTATGCAAATTGAATATCATCCAAGACCAGATTTCTTGTTGTTTTGGGGGATTTTCTGTCTGAAACAGAAGGCAGCCAAAAGAACTGCAGTCTTTTTGGCTCTGTTGTTCCTCAAACACACACACACACACACACACACGCACACACGCACACACGCACACACGCACACACACACACACACACACACACACACACACACACACACACACACACACACAACGAAAGCAAAAACAACATAATGTCACATGGCCTTCCCAGGTGATGTTCCACAAACACACACACACCTCAAGCGGAGTGCATACCGGCACAGAGGAAAAGACGTGACAATAGCTAAATAAATAAAGGGACCACTGCCAAGCTAAGTGAATGGTTGTCACGTTGACAAATGCACAGTGCTGAATCTTAGTCAACATTGTATTGTTTGTTGTCTCTCACTCCCTTATAAACACACACACTCACACGTGCGCACGCACACACAAATCCATGCCATCACATGCGTGCGCATTATTATACGTACTGTGAGTGACAAACACACAGACACGGCGTGCATACACAAACACGAATTAAAGGCACACAAATACACAAGCTGATTATACATTCATAATATTGAATGGATGACAGGTCTTGAGCAGTGCGGAGGGAAGCGGGGTGAATTCCAATGAGCTACCATTTACCCCGAGAGCTCTGTCCTCCAAAGACTGGATACACACACGCACACACCAAGACGTGACACATAGTAACACCCAGGCTGCACACAAGCACATTACACAGCTAGATTAGTAATGATGGCATGTTGTAAGAGTGTACACCTAACATGCAATCACAGCGAAAGTTATATCCATGTCAACCAAAATATGTTTAACCAAACTGTCCATCCGAAAGTACACAACAGCTGAATCAGTGTAGCCAGAGTTTTTATCTGACGTTGAGAAAAAACCCTGCAAAACAACCAAAATCATCAGGACATCCACTTCTAAACTGTTCTCCGAAATAAAAGTTTCACCAAGCAGAGTTAAACTGAAAGTCAGACAGAGCACAGAAAGTTAAAAACTCCATCCATCCATCACCTCTCCATCCCTCAGTTCTATCCTCTTATCTTCCCGCCTGAATTAATCTCCACTCCACAGCTGACCAGGAAAGAAAAGCCATTCAGCAATCATAGCTGTTGGATTGATTGAAAGAGAGCTCTTAAAATTAGAGGCGAGGCGTTGGGACACAGCAGTAACATTTTATGTCTGACGTGACCACCATGACAATCGATGAGGGAGTGGCCACAGACTTGCTTTAAATTGCTTGTTAAATGAACAGGTTCTAAAGGCACTTGAATGCCCTGCTGGAAATGGCCACAAGTGAGAGAAAAATTGAGTCCTCTGCTTTTAATCTGGGTGTAGGAAAAAAAAGTGCCAGGGAAGTGCTTTTTTTATGACAAAGCACAAGAAATTTGCTGCAGGATTTTGGTTCAAAATGGGAACAACCAACAATACTGGCTAAGAAGCTAATAACCAGCTTAAACTGAGAAAAATTGCATGAGTTGCATCTCTTTATCTAAATGTCCCTAAAATGAAAAGTATTTCCTTTCAATTAAAGCACTCAAGATCAACCAAAAAAAGACAACTGTCATTTTTCCATTAATATAAAAAAAGCCCAAAATGAAATATAAAATCATTCTTACCTTCTTCAGCTTGCCATTCCTTGTGCCAACAAAAGCCACGGTGTTGCCACGGTAGTCGTATGCCGCCACCGAGGTCATGCCATCATCTTTGTCGATGAAGAGAGGGATGCCCTCGATGGTGCTGGTTCCCCCCAGAGGCTGGTTGAAGTCCTGGCCGCAGAAGTTATCGTCTATCTGCAGCGGCTGGAGGAAGGAGAGAAGAAAAAAAATAGTTCAGAAATCAATTCTGTGACTGAGGATGTCTTCTAATGTATTCATTTTGAGTCTTACATGAGGTTTGGTGTGTTTATTGTGCAACTAAGACGATTGCACATGTATATTTTTTATGATTCAGTAAATCCACAACTTCACACAGTACAATTTAAATAATCTCCCTGTTTTGTATTGAAGCATGTATTTTTGAAGAGAAGAAGGACTATGAGAGAGTGAGGAATAAAATATTACAAAGGTCCGGGGGCCCGGATCAAGCTCAACACATCAAGCTATAGCGATTTCCAAGGCGGTCCCTCAAAGAACCATCAAAGCAGCAAAAAAAGCTGTCAAAAAGTCCACTTGTGACTCGTTTCCACATCACAGCAGGAGCACAGACTCCAGGGCTATAGGTGCGTCCTCTAACTTCAGTGCGTTTATTTGATTACGCAACTTATTCAGCAGCCTATTCAAACACGAGCCATTCACGAAAAACACCCTCCTTTCTCCCTAACTGAGTCCCACCATGCAGAAAACTTCAACATATTGTGAAGTGTTCAGTCACGGCAGTAATGCTGGTGACCATGTGACAATATCTGGAGCATTCCTGTGTCACGAGGGGACCATCGCCCCAGGCAACTCATTGACCCATATGATGCCTTAACCAGCCACCACACACACATGCAAACACACACTCCCTCACGGAGTACAAGCATTTGCCTATGAAGTAGTTTTAAAGCGATGTAGACAATGAATGGTTTGTTAAAGTATCACAGTTCATACCTTTGTGCACAGTTTCAGAATCAATCGAAAATCAATGTTGTCTCTTCTGTTGGTTTATATAAGGCTAAGGTGCATGTACTAGACAGAGGGTTAAGGGTTGAAATGATAAGTTTCTAAATCAAATCAATGACTGACATTAAATTGACAACTGATTAATTAGCAGTTTTGACATTATGATGTCTATGGTATTGTATTGCAGAGGTATCTACTAAAGTTAACACCATAACCAGCTAGACCCATCATGTCCTGGTCCGCAGATGCTGTGCTAGCAATGTAAACACCAGGCCGAACAGCTAGCTGGACTTTTATCTGAGCTTACCAGCTATGGGCAGCAATCAGTCAGTACGTTTACATGCACAGCTTAGTCGGATTACAGCCATAGATTGACTATGCTACTCAATCAGACAACTGCAATTGCCGGTGAGAAAATCGGATTATTGGGCCAGAGAATGTCATACCCTGGTACGATAGGTGGCGCAGTACCCATTTCAACTAGTGGTAATAGAGCTACCTCCGGCGGACCTCTTTACATCACAAGCAACAACTGCCTCGGCATTCGAGAAAGATGCGGACGCCACCACCGTCTGTCTACTTCCGGCCCACGGCCCCGGGGAAAAAATCTCGCGCCTGCGCACAACGCAAAATCCGATCCGATAGAACGTATACATGCAGGAGTAATGCGACTATCAATCGAATAATCTAGGTGTTTTAATTCGACTATGAGAAATCTGATCCGGTCCGATTTTAGTCAGACTAAGGAGTTTACATGCATCTTAAAAATCCGATCATAGTCGGACTAACCCAGTAATTCGGTTTTCTTGAGTGTCATGTAAAAGCACTGACACAGCAGTTAGCAGTTACTTTAGTGACAGGGTGCCCCCCATAATCCCTACACATTGCACCTATAATGGCTTTGGGGTTTTGACTATTATCAAGACAACAATTAAAAAATCAATAATAAAATTGTCAGGCATCTTGTAGACTGAAGAATTTATCATATCATATCATAAATAAAAGTGTTATAAATAAAGGCCTACTAATCAAATAATATGAAAAAATGACTACTCATCACTATAACAGAGAAGCGATGCTATAGTGCAAGTGTGTGTATGTGTGTGTGTGTGTGTGTGTGTGCGTGTGTGTGTGCTTAAGTGTGGAACTGAATGGCCGTCAGTGTGTGTCAACCAGAGTTCTCCGACGCATGTGTGAGTAAGCACAGACACACACATACTTGGAGAGTGTGTAAATGGTGGTGTAATCCACAGTCTTATCACTACATCATCTGATTGATTCACGCAGGAGAAAAGATAACACCTCCCTCCCTCCCTCCCTCCCTCCCTCCCTCCCTCTCTCACTCTCTCTCTCCCTCCAGATCTGGCTAAATTGCCCGCAGCTCAGCACATGTCAATAACCCTTTATTCTGCCTTTTTCTACTTTCTCGCTCTTTTTCTCCGGCTCCATCCAGCCGCTACAGTAACTGAGCAAACATCGATATCCCCTCCCTGTTCTTTTCCACCTCCGTTTATCTGTCCCTTCTCGCCCGATCGCCCTGCATCTCTCTCTCCATCCATCCCTCCTCGACAAGTCACTTTCTGCCTCGGTCTTGCCCCCACAACACCTCTTCTGATCTGCATTATGTAGAGTTGTGTGTGCGAGTGCGTGAGTGTGTGTGTGTGTGTGTGTGTGTGTGTGTGTGTGTGTGTGTGTGTGTGTGTGTGTGTGTGCGTGTAAGGTGTCAGGGCAATCGTCTGAGTCAACAAAGAGTGTTCTCCATTTCTTCCTCTCCTCTGCATGGTCATGCCACACAGTAAAAGAAAAAAAGACAGTTTAATTGAAAATTCTGTTTGTGCGTGTATGTGTGTGTGTGTGTACGCGTGTGCGTGCGGGCAAGCACGTGTGTGTGAGAGACAGGAACACACACAGCCATTACCTCAAACAACTTTCTTTTGTGACCACTAATGGCCGTGGGGCAAATGCTCTCTTCGCAACAAAGGCGACTGACAGGCAACACACATGTGAGGACTTGTAAACCAGAGGACACACACACACACACACACACACACACACACACACATACACACACACACACACACACACACATATACAGACACACATTCAACAAAAGCATCCGGTTCATTTTCTGTGTGCACACAGATTTGGCTAGAAGCAACCAAACAATTCCCACCGTCTTCATATGACATACAACTAGGGGCAACAATTTTAAACCATATAGTCATGGGAGAGAAATCCATCAATCTGGACTAAAGTCAGCACCACACACACACACACACACACACATACACACACACACTCACAGAAAAGCTGTTTGGCCGTGAGAGCCGAAGGGAAACAAGTTAAAAGGGTTAATCCATCTTCTATGGAGGAGCCTAACTGTCGAAAAATACCGTACACAGTAGCCCCTTGAGTCCATAAGGGTTAACACACACCACTACACATGCAATGTGCACACTAGCACACACGCAGTAGCCTATATAGGTCTCTCTGGGGCACTCAAGGGTAAAGGTGATATAGCATTGCTGCAGGTCTAGAAGGTTTAAACAGCAGAGATCAGCATGGAATAAAAGGCGGCTCCCTTGAGGTCGGAAAGCATTTTAATGGAGGCTACATTCTGATGTGGGTTCTGCAATTTAAGGCACTAAAAGATTCCCACGTGAATTAGAGCCGACATTCTGTATGGAAATAATATCCCCCCTCTGTGGTCTCTGCAGGGTTATTGGCTGGAGACCGTCTTTAACGTTCTACAGTGTTTTTCAAAGACGCAGAACTCCGCCGAGGATGAAAGAGTTAAGCCAACAACCTTCCGCTGACTTTGGCTGCAGGGCCTAACAAATGCAGAGGAGGGTTTCTTGTTTTGATTTTCACAGAATGCATGTGGCGCTGAATGTATTTTCGGATTTGCAGTTCAATGGGGCTTGGAAGCACAAGTGCAAGTCAAGAGTGAAAACGGTAGATAAAGATAATAATGGATTTACCACTATATCACAAAGAGGTAGGTATTTATTTTTAAAAAAATATTATGTTTGTACAATGCATATGAGGCCTGCAACTACTGATTATTTTCATTAATGATTAACTTACCAGTCAATTGTTGAGGCTCTGCCAGATACCCAGACTGAGCACATGTAAATCCCCTTCAGCTGATCTTTAATGGGAGTTTTTAAAGGGTCAATATACAGGCTGAGTATTAAACCTCTTATTTCTGTATAGAAAGAACATGTGAACTGTCAGTTGATATTCAAGGTCATAGAAAAATGTACGACCAGAACACTGCTGGTATTATATATGAGGACACACACACACGCACACACACACACACACACACACACACACACACACACACACACACATATACATATATCAGCTAGAGGTCACGTGTGTTGCTGGTTTCCCCTTGGTGGAGCTGCTTCACCCAGTTCACACTGTAACGCGATGAAATATAGCCATTCACATGGCACCAAACGTGTGTACACTCAACTCAGGCCACAATAACACAGACTGATTACAGATGTCTAGCGAAAGTAAATGGCTGAATTATCATTCCACCATGATTGCTATTTCTTTAACATATTACGTCAATAAAATATCACTGGGCACACATAACGCCGACCTCAAGGTGGAGAAATGATCAACCACAGCTACAGGAGCAGTTCCTCTGCAACCCTCCACCTTGTTTTCAAATGAGATCATAAAGGTTTTTACGGTGTGCGCGCAGACACACCGTGCGAAAAAGTATGTCAGCAGTTGCAGGTGCTTTTTGTGTGTTTCTGTCTGTGCATGCGGCTGGCTCCAAGCGGACTGAGGGATTCTGGGAGAGAGCAGCTCATAAATTACCCAGAAATCTCAGCAGGAGCCTTGAACTCATGGAGACATTGCTGGAGTGAAGAAGAATAAACACAGGAGATGCTGCAGTTTGTGTGTGTGTGTGTTCTCTCATGATGCACCACTTAATTACTTAATCTCTGGTGGGGAGCCTTTTAAATCATGACGAAAATCCTCTTCCTTCGAACAATTGGTGCATACATCTAGGTTAGCGACCTTATCCAGTGAATACTTTTAACATAACTATTATTGCTTAGCCCACTACACTAATGCTTCTGAAGCCTTGAAAGTGCCAATGGTTCGTCAGCCATTACGATAATACAAATACCTTACAAATACAAATACAGTCGCACATCTCTAAAACAACCTCTATGTTTTGACGAGGTGTAAATGTCTTATTATGTTCCTCACTGACGTCAGCTGTGACACCATTGGCTCCATGGAGACAGAACGCATCTGACGCAACCCAAGATGTTGAGACAGAATTCACGAGGCATTAACAACATCTTCTGGGAGAAGGTTTTGTTTATCCTACCTCAAGTGTTTACACAGGCTGATGATTTAAAACTCAAGCCAAGAAGTGTGTAAGAAAAACAATCTGTCTGAGGAAGAAATTTATTTTTCTGCAAACTAATTACAATCTATGAATTGTATATGCTATAGCCGTTTTCTAGAACATGCTACTGGATCCTCACTGATCAATAATTTAGGAAAAGAGATGACTGCACCAATTCCGTATTCATGGGTTGCAGGGTAGTAATTTCTATGTTGAGTGCACTCCAGGCAGACAGTGAAACCTCAAGGAGTTGGCACCTATTCAGAGAGCTGCTTCCAAAGGCTGTCACCACATGTTCAGACCACAACCCAACTGAATGGGAGAGACGAAGAGGAGAAATAATATACACTGTATGTAAAGGAAGAAAACATACCCAAAATGTATTCAAAGAAGCATACAGTCGTCTTGAAAATGAACAACTAGAAGAGCGCTCGTGATCAAAAGCTCAACTATTCAAATCCCCACACCAGCTGGGGAAATGTGGGTGTGGAAAATGAATGAGTAACACGCTTCCTCCCTCCATCATCAACCACCACAGGTGCCCTTAAGCAAAGTACTTAACCTCCGACTGCTCTGATGGAGCTGCAAGGTGACCAGCGGTTCAGCAAATTTAAGGCTTTCAAAAGATGTTATAAAACATTCAAATGCTACGTTTGACTGAAACCAACACATGTTTATTGGCAGTGGATGTATGTATTTGACGACCTGAAAATGAGACTCAAAAATCAACCTCGCCTTACCATTTTCTCTAAACTAGCAACGTTATCAACTTTCTTTATCGGCAGTAAGTTTTATAAAATTGATCCACAATTGCTCGGCCTGTTGTACTGGGAAGCATCTAAATGTATATTTAGATGAAAAACCATGGTGCTTTTGTGAAAGAGCAGGTATTTGCCTCTAACACGCACATACGCACACAAAGAAAGAAAACACAAAAATAAACCTAAAAAAAATTATGATGGCCATTATGAAGAGTAGACCTGTGCTGCTGACTGTGTGCATTCCGCTCATCTACATGGGACGCAGGCCAATAAAAAAAAACTTAAAGCAAATAAACAAACACAGAGAGACTATTAGCATGCGTAACACAGGCACAACCCCTGCCCCACATTTTCTGATTACTCCTGATAATGATGTATGCAACACACCACCCACACACAGTACAGATCAATACATAATTACACTGACAATTAGTATCATTAGAGTGGTGCTAGAGATGGGGATTTGTTGAGCTAAACACTCCTCAGAGAGAGAGAGAAAGGTCAGGAAAAAAAAAACGGAGAGAAGGAGAATTAAGCAGCTCACACAGTCTGCATGGGGTCTTTTCCAAAAGGTTTCCTATTGTCCTTTAATAATGGGATGAGAGCCACACTTGAGCACAGAGTGGGTGTGTCATTGTTAGCTCCCACACAAGCTCTCCCTCGCGCACACACCCCTGTGATGCAATCAAAAGTCAGATCCTGTACAGAAATGAACAAATTCCTAATCTCAAATCAAATCACCAAATATTAACTGAAACGTGACCCGCGAATACCAATAACGTTTAAGGCAACCCGCCTCAATCGGTGTCTCTAAGCTCAACTCATTTAGACTGTCAATTAACTCTGCTCATCAACTCTGGCTCAATTAATCAGGTCTAATTACTTAAACGCATTTACCGGCACATCCTTTTAGATTAGGTCCGCAGAAATAGGACTGTGTTTTACAAAGACCGCAAGTGAGTTACTTTCATTAGATGATGCTCATAATGACGGATTTAATAAGGTTAGGAGCCAGCCAATTCCACTTTGTCTTTTCTGGAAGGATGTAATGAAAATCTGCAGAGAGACAACTTGATATTACATTGTCAATTTTTGTCTGGCCAAATAAATATTACAGGTTTAAAGAAATTAAACAAAGCCAGAAAACTAAATCCAAGGGCAAATACGGGATCCTGGACACTGTGTGCTGTACTCTAACCGATTCAGGGAGTCAGGTGTAATGCTCTCCTGTAGCTAGTTTTTATCAGCCATAGGGGAAATTATGGGTTATAATATTTGCATCTGTTATACAGCCGTAATCAGTCTCTAGGGTGAAGCACTCCAGCAACCAAATGCACACAAGCTCCAACAGCAGCAACTAAATCATTAGGTGCAGAAATACCAGAGCAATGACAAGTTACCAAAAAACCAATATGACAATGCACAAGTGATCGCTTCAGTATCGATTTCAGGTTCGGCATCAAATCTCACCTTTGACACCGATGGTGATGTGACAGCTGGCCTATGCAGCATAAAGAAAAAATGGAATGTTTGAGATTGGCCTCTTTCTCTGCCACGATTGATACTGCAATTGATTGATGCATTGGCTCATGACAAAGCCAAACCCTGGTCATCCATCTGGCGATCGAGAGAAAGCAGCTTGACATGCTGAATGGCCTTTGGTCAGATGTGAACCTCACGTAGAGACAATACTGTCGGTGTTTCCAATGAGAAGGAATGTCAAGAAATAAAGTTTTGTTTTTTTCAAGTCCCTATTCAAGTTACTTGTCAAGTGAAATCAATTTTCAATTTTCTAGTAAATTAGTCAAAGCAACATTATGTCCCTTTTTTACATTAACATAAAAGCTTTAACATCATTTCGATGGTACAGCAATAGGGTAAATGGTGTCTTGGTATTTAAGACAGTAGTATTGAACTCAGAAATTGTGGGGGGATGTCAAATCGCAAAAAAGGCCAATTTCCACATACTGTTGCTTTAAATCAAGCTTATGTATGATTAGGGCTGTCATGATGAATGTTTAGTTAATAATTAGTTGTAAATAATTGTGAAAAACAATTATTTTTTTCATTAGTTAATGATAAGTTAATAACTGATTAGTGAGTCATCAGACATTGTGTGCAGGCTTGTTCTGAAACAATGTTTCTCATTCTGCACATTAAGAAAGCTAGAAGGAAGAAGAAGGGGGCGCGACAGGATTGCTTTATCATTAATAGAAAGACAGTCAAACCTCCAACCGTGGAAACGACACAGAAATAGTGATGAAATATGGAATTTATCGTAGTTTCATCCAGCTGTTTTTAAACAGGTGACTGGAATGATTCTGTAATTATTATTATGTAAAATGATCGCTGTCAGCTCAAATCATTGTGATCTGGAAATTATGCAATAATTGTGACAGGTCTTTTATACAATTAATAAGGCCAAGGTTGTAGGAAGGCCTGGGCGGAATACGGATGCCTCATCTTCTTTCTCAGCATGAGCTTAATTTGCTATTTCGAACGCAGTTCAACAACAGAACATAAAAGGTGTGTCTAAAAAGTGACTCTTGCGGTTAAAATGAATCTATATGTATTTCTCTGTGATTTAATTTATTCAAACATAGCACTGACAGTGGTTCTTAACAGTTTATGTGTCCAAAGAAAAATGCATTGGAAATGGATCAGGCTTCTTTGACATGCGAAGCTGATCAATTGGAAAGTGCCTTCAGCACCCAAAACCAATATAGGTCATCACAGGACATCCACAGAAAAAGAAACGAGACATTTCAGGAGCTAATATTGCCACAGTTCCCTTCACTGCTCTGGTGTTAAATACTCTGACAGTTCCTTGACTTTCTATAAATAAATAATTGTGTTCTAATAGGCTTAAAGGTGACTGCTGGCTCGATAAGTGTTTTTTTGTTTTTGCTGATGAGGAAAAACAGCTGGAAGTCACAATTGAATATGATAAAGTCAGCAAGTAAGAAAACATAGTTTTGCAAAGTGACCCATGACTTTCTCTCACTGGAGTATAAAACACACACACACCAAAGGATGTGTTCTTGAGTCTTTGTCGTCATTGCACCTAGAACCTTTGTAGGTATACACACTCTGTCAGAGAAGCCAAATCTCACACTCTCACACACACACGCGCGCGCACACACAGTAGAGTTGACATGACAGAGAGGCATGCTGCTGAAGAGGAGAGTGCGGTGGCCAGGTGACGGACACGATATTATTTGTGCGGCAGCCAGCGTTCAATCACCCTCTCCTCTCCTCCCTCTATCTCTCTCCCCTCTTTGTGTCACACGCCCTTTTCGCCCGCTGTTCCTGGCAGTGGCGGCGAAAAGATTTCTGGGGCTATCACTCTTCCTCCCGCCCTCCTCTTCTCTCCGTCCGTGAATCATCGGCTCTCCTTTCGAGCACACCCTGGCTGTAAAAGGCTTGCTCCTCTTTCTCTCTGGCTGTTTGTCCCTCTCTCCGTCTCTGCCTCCAAGACATTTTCTCTTACTCTGTTTATTCCTCTCTCATTAAAACCACCACTCTTGTGTCATTCTCACTTACATCACCGTCTTGCAGTTAGGGTTATGTGTAGGCTGGAAACTTGCATACTTTTTGTTTTTATCTGCACAGATTAGAATCAGGCAGCTTTAGTCAAACCTCAAAAAGAAAATAACACAGCAAATCTGATTTCAAAACATGTTCAAAGACGTTTAGACATTTGAATGAAATCAGTTTCCAGGGATCAGTCTTCCCATTCAAATCCAAATTCAATCCATCATCACACAAAAACTCAAACCAGCCGGCCATGACTGCAGCACAAAACATGGCTCCACGTCAACCTCCTCGTGACTGATGCTGTTTGACATTTTCGTGGACCGACATCTGTAAAAGAGGATATCTGCATACTTCATCTAGTCTGAAGCTCGCTGTTCTGGTTTCCTGGTTTTCAAAACGTAGCATCACTTAGCGTTCATATGCATTCATACAGTAGTCAATGGAGGGTCAACAACATGGCTGCCTTTTCCTTCTGTATTTATGCTCCACCAATCCATTCCCGTTCCCATTCTTGCTCCGGCATCCAACTCTTCCTCCCTCTTATGCTCTCATTTTTATGCCCGCCCACGTCCTCTACCTCTTTCTTTCTCTCATCCCTTATTTACTTCCTCTTCATCCTCTCTTATCTCTTATGCTCACCTCTTGTTTTCCCTCCTGTCTCACTGCACTCTTAATCTCACCTGTATTTTGAATTCATCTCTCTCTCTCTCTCTCTCTCTCTCTCTCTCTCTCTCTCTCTCTCTCTCTCTCTCTCTCTCTCTCTCTCTCGTATTGATCCATTTCCAAACGGGGGAGAAGGTCAGGGGTTCACTAATAAAGCTCACGGATAAAACAGAGACACACACACACACACAGAGTCGACAAATATAGCCAGGTAACAGGACTGAAGCGATGACTGGTGTGGTGTGTGTGTCTGTGTCTGCTTTGTCGACACACGGAGCCGCTTCTAATATTCCCAAACATTAGTGTTTATAGAAAAACAGCCACCATCTCACTGTGCCCATAAACATATCATCCTAATGATGGCCAGAGGCTAGAAATTATGACCCAGTACTAATATGAACTCCACACAGGGACCTGACAGAGCGCCTGGCCATCCATCATGGCTGTGTGGCTAACAGCTGTCCAGGCCGCCCTCCCCCCTCAGACTCACCCTCTCCACTACTCTGTGGCAGGGTCAACCTAAACGTATTCACCCTCCACCCCGACATCACACAGCCTTTCCCACAGTCACATGCAGTGGAGGTAGGCTGGTGCGGCGAGTAAATTCTGGGTGGGGTTGAGTGTCAAACACCAGCAGTTTGAATGAAAGAGAGCTGTGGAGTAAGAGGCTGCCAGTTCATATACCTGGATCAGCTAAAGTAATGTGGACAGGGAAATGGCTCCCAAATGGGCTGTAAGTTTGTCCTTAACTTAAATGGAAGCCTGCCATGTGTTAGCTGTCTAGAACAACGCCACAATGATACAAGGAGGATTTTCAATTTTTCTCATCAAATGATACTTAACTGTTATTCAACCAGGTGCATTTTGTTAAAAATTATACTTTACATGAAACAACACATTTCACTAAATGGATCATTTATTTAAATTCCTTTTTCAGGTTGCTTCCATCGGACAGAATCTGAGAATAATCAAGTGCAACTGTTATGAAAAGGACTTGTGCACGTATTAAATCAAATAATTATAATCAAATCTTCAGATTAAAATATGCTATCCACATTACTTGTAACATAAAATATGTTGTTCTCATGAAATACTGTTTTTCACGCAAAACTGTTTAACTGTTAGATGTAAAGTTCTATGTGTGTTTCACATTCAAAACTGTGAAGAACACACATATCATTAACAATAAGTAACAAATAGTGGCTTCTATGTTTAATACTATCTATACTAGATTGTAAAGGTCCCCAACATAACTTTGGGTAACTAACCAAACAGGAACATAACAAAGTAAACTTAACCCAGAATTGGGTCAGTTTTGACCAAGGGATTATTTTTAGCAAGTTCAGTTAATGATGTTTCACTGTTTGGCATGAGACTAAATCCAGGCCATTCATTAATGTTAAAATATGCATGTTTATATCCCACATGTTCACTTGTTATTTCAGTTCTGTGGTCTACTTCAGCCCCGTCTGTGTCTCTGTGTGCTTGTTATGTTTAGTTATGTTGCCCAGCACCAGCTCCCTCACAAATGATACCAAGCAGTCATCTGAGGTCAGATTTGAGGTCCTGCGGATCACCAACTAGGTTAAGGTCAGTGGTGGGCAGCTGACATGAGGTCACTGCATAGGGGCAGCGTGGCAGGCGTCATTAACCTGAGGCTGACCCCTCCAGCCTTGCTGCTGTCATGGGGTCAGCCACTCTGCCTATCTCTGAGGCTATTACATCATCAATGGTGACAGTCTTTTGAGAGGACTCTTAAGTGGTGATGAATTACGAGTGAATGCAATCCTTATCAAAACTCCAGTAACCATGGTAACTGGCCTGACTGGCAGAATGGGATGGGTGGATGTGGGATGTGTCGGCGTATAAGAGCTTTAAAACTGCAGTGTCATATCTGGAAATACACAGGTTTAAATAATGAGACCATTAATGGCTGCATTCCATTTAGGTGGCTTATTAGTTTGACTTGGGACATTTAAGTGGAAGCCATTTTTGATGTCATTTGTTACACCTGTGCTTTCTGGCAGGGAAAAAGGTCAACAGGTTGTGTTGGTAAGGCCGTTATTAGGCAAAATGTGAACCAGTATGTCTGGTATGGAGTCTTATCAAAAGCCAACACACTGCATGCATGGCATTTTATACACCTCTGAGGCTGTATAGTCGAGGTTCTATTGAGAGTTATCATGATGGCAATACATTTCACCTTGAGCTAAATGCTGATGTGGTGGGCAGCATATCAGCACAGTGCAGTTATCTACCTTGCATGTGCACATAAAGGTATCTGACTGGCTGGCACGTGAGTGATGTTGCACCATATAAACGGTAGAGTCAAATTCTTCACTGTACTAACCTGCGGGTTTCTACAGCAGCACTCTTCACCAAGAGCTCCTGCTGCACCAGTGCAAAGGTCTAAATGAAATAAATTAGATAGCCTGCTTTTTTGCTTCAGAGCTATTGACAATGTGATGGGCCCTAAGAAATAGAAGCACAAAAAAGAATGAAGACAAACCACTGAAGAAGAAATAAGACTACATCTACAGAGGTTGGCAAGAGCGAGGAAGAAAAGGAGGTGAAAGGCGATTTGGATCAGGTCATTCACATCACTTACACAGCCACATAAACACACCTGTGCACTCAAGCTAATGAGGATCCACACAGGAGGAAGGAGTGCTGTTCATATCCCACTCCGTTAGATGCAACACAAGGTGAATGGTTTATGTGTGTGTGTGTGCCACAAAGACACCTGCTGGTAAGAATGGTGTGCACTGACATTTAAAGAGAAAGCTTTCAAAACGGTTCTTTTAATTGAGCTATTTTAACAGAGAGCGAGACGGAGGGGATGGATGGGTGAATTTAAAGAGCGTACAGGATGGAAGATGAGGTCGCTGAGACAGGTGGTCAACTAAGAGTGAGGCACGCTAAACACTAAGAGATGGAACAAAGATATAAGAGCGTTCAATCAGATGCATCCTAAAGAGAGTGGGAGAAAAGGGGTGAAAATAAAGGATGTGAGCAATTATTTAAGTTCACTATAGAAAAAAACTAAGCTGTGCACTGCTGTGTACTACCTTAATGTCTCCAGCGTGAGTGTATGTATGCGTGTCTCTGTAACACATGCAAGGCCATGCACCGTGGATCAGTTAGTAAAAACCAAATCTAGCTCGTGCTATCCCCCAGGATCTCACACTGCAGTGCATCAAACCACACTGTGTATGGGAGTGTGTGGGTGTGGGTGTGCAGGAGAACTACCCCTGAGTGACATTTCACAAATCCAGGGGACTGGGCTAATGATGTCCCCTGTCTGACTAAATCAAAGCACCAAGAGCTTGTGGAGAGAGGGGAAATGGGCAGAATAAAAGTGAAATAGAAGATGGCAAGAGAAAGAAATAAGAGCTTTTCACACTTCATATTGTTAATTACTGCAGGCCTGTAGCAGTGGTCCTTATGAATGAATGTAACATGGGTGGGCCAGTATTCAATTAGCAGGCGGACAAAAAGAAAGGGTAGAGTGGAGGGGAAACAGGAACAGCAGACATACTCAGGGAAAAATTAAGACCAGTCTATAATATCTAAATGACTACTAGTTCATAAAGATAGAACATGAGTAACTTTACACACACATCACGTAAGTGAATGACTATCCAAAAAGAGGGGCTGGCATAGATAGGGATGACAAATAGAGACAAGGAACCATTCACAAAAACATTTGCATTTTTGAGCGAATGACTGTCCGATTAACTTAACATGCACATCTTTGGACTGTGCGCAGAAAGCCATGCTGGGTACCAAACCCAACGCCAGGGTCTCCAACCCAGAACCTTCTTGTTGTGCGGCTACAGCGCTCACCACTGCGCTGCCTAAGCTTCAATGATAAACGGGGAAATGTCTGCACATTTACTCAATGCACAAGAGTTTAAGAACGTTTCGATCTGACTAGGATGTTCAGGTCAGATTCTAAACTGACAAAGATCCAAGTAACATCAACTAGTTCCTAAAGGGCCAACTAATGATAATGCAGTGTGCATCAATGTGAGCACTATCAGAATGTAACGCATGTCTTGACTGACAAGTTAACAGATTCATTAAGATGAAAAGGGCGGTTGTACTTAACAGAACTTAAAAAGCACAAAGAAGAAATTGGGGCTTACCGAGTTGATGCAGGCGAGCTCCTTGTTGAGCAGCCAGGGTAAGGAGAGTTTCCCGTCTCCCTTGTAGCAGGACTGAATTCTTTCTTTGATCTTCTCTTTTATCTTCCTAAGGGTGAACAGGCACAATGCTGACTCTTTGGGTGGTTTGGCCCGATTCTTCTGACCCTGAGAGAAGACTGTGAAGAGGATGTCTTCATTCTCAGAGATCCCCAGAGAGTTGGCCAGCTGCCGGCCCGGCCGAGCCAAGAATGCATCCTGCACCAGGCGGTACTCTACCCCATCTTTTGTGCAGCCAATTGGGAACTCGACATAAGAGTAAAACTTGGGGTCGTCCACACAGAGGCGGACAATTTTGGAGGTGAAGAACTGCTCTCCACTGGCATCAGGTGAGGTCAGTTGGGTATCCAGTTGCATTGTCAGATAATAGACAAACTGCTCACTGCTGAAGCTGTAAACGTAATAGATGTCGAAAGCAGGGAACTTGGACAAAGTGTCCGAGGGGATCTTCAGCTGAGAGGAGACAAACTCATCCTGATAGACAAAGCTGAACATGTCGGCATTTTCTTCATTCTCCATCAGCTTGCGGCTGGACAATGTTGGGAAGTACTCAGACTTGCCATCAATGGGGGTTCCGATGAAAAGCTTGCTGGTTGGACTGTGGGGGGAGCTTATGATGACCCCAGACATGGTGCCCGACTCTGCCACACTGGAGAGGTAGTGCTCCTTGCGGTGGTGAGGCTCGCCAAGCTTAAAGAGATCATCCAGACGTAGGAACTGACAGATCCCCTGCGAAGTGCTGCCACAGGCAATGAGGCGGTTCTGTGCATAGTCTATGAGAAGGAGCTTGTTCACATTGGGGGTCTGGGCCAGGTCATGAGGGCAGGACTGGACACTTGGTGGTGGGTAGCACTTCTCATTGTCCACCACTGGGCCAGTCATGTGGCTGCGAAGTTTGGTCAGGTTGCTAGACAGCTTGAAAATCCAGTTGACAGCTCCCACATAGACCTCTCCAGTTTTGTTGTGGATGGCCAAATGTGTAAGCCCCCAATCAGAAGGGGTAAATCGTTTGAAGGGTGGGGGTTGGCCTCCAGAGAGGGATGAGCTCATGAGAAGTAAAAGTCCCAAAAGGAGAAAAAAGTTCCCCTGGCTAAGGGAAGCTGCTGACCGAGCTAGGGGACACATATCTGGGCTGTCTAGAGGCAAGGCCTAGGGGGGTGGGGAAGGAGAAGAGAGGAGGAGGATAAGGAGTACAAGCTCTGGTGCCAAGTCCCAAGTCAGGATGTTCTTTCGTTTCTGCTCTTCTATCAAGGAATAGGGGAGGACAGTTTGAGGGAGAGAGAGAAGGATGAGGGGAGGGGAAGCAAAACTCCTATTGATGCGCTGTCCTGTTCTCAGCGTTGCAAGCCGTCATCAGGAACATCATCCACAGAGGCACGAGGTGGGAGCCCTGGAAGGCAGAAAAGAGAAACACGGTGAGTGTCCAAGAAACATTTCCTATTGATTATGCATCAAGCAGGCACCGAGGCCTAAAAGGCTCGCGCGTTGCAGAGCCAAAATCAGAAGACATTCAAGCTGACATTTGCCCTGCTGATAAATAAATGATATCAAATCAAGTCTGGAAGGCAAATGTGTGTCTGCATTTAATTATGAGTGAAGATAGCAGGAGAGGCACGGAAGATTATTAAAGGCTCTGTACACATAATGCCAGTGTTGCCAGAAATGAGTTATAGACTCACAATACTGAACTCTTTAATATTTCACAACTTTCCACTTCACTATGGTGGCTTTGGTGGAGGCGTGCGTGTGTGAAAAGATGCCTGTGGGCACTGATACATTGACAGCAAGCAATTTATAGCCAGGTCTGCTCGAAAGCTTTCCTGTCATGGTTTCAACAGTATCAACACACTATCCAGTAACCCCTTATTGTAATTACGCCTGCAGTTCTGGCAAATGTATGCAGACATCAGCCTCTCATTGCAGCATAGCAGGTCACCAAACACACAATGCATTCCCTCTGGGATCTGTGATTACAATATAGACTGTATATATCGGGACAAATATAAGAGAGAGAGCAAAGAGAAATATAAAAACCCTTGATGGTTGCTGCATATACAGCACTATTCTTGTTAACTATTCACTGATGCTTTTTGAAGGGTCCCCATCTTACAACACTCACATAAAGCCAATCCTGCCCCCTCGGCTCGGCCAGTGATGACAGTCAGTACATTTAAAACCAGAATGTCTACCAATATTCAATTACCTATGTAATTAAAGCCATGTGAAGACCGACAACAAAGGCTATGGCGTAGGTTGTGGTAAAGTTGAATGCAATTAAACCTGGTTGAACACAGCATTATCCGGCATTTAAGCACACATACCAAATAAAAAAACCTGGTGACATGGATTGCTCAATTTTGCCGTTCACCCTTAGATTCTCCAGACAGGGGAAAATTGACTGGTATCATTTGGGCTGCAGAATTAATTGCATTTTTTTAATGAAAGTTATAAAGTGTTACAAAACAACATTATAATGAAGTAATAGTGCTGCAGGGATGTCCTGGCCTACAAACCTTGTACTCCAGATTTTCAGAAAACATATTTTTCGGTACAAACTCTAACAAATGTCACGATATCATGATTTTTTTTCAGCGAAAAAATGAAACTTTTCATGCAGAAAAGATAATTCCTACTAACCGTCAGAATGATCACTATTTGATGACTAGTATTTCTCAAAACAGACTTCCTGGGTTTATTTACCTTGTAACCACTTCAGGTGTTTTTTCTTTGCATAGTGCTATTTCAGTCTTTAAATAACACATTTCAGTTTCAGTGTGAATGACACTACTTCTGAATTGTCATTGTCATCTCAATTCAGCTAATTCTGAAGAGGAGAAGAGGAAGAGTCAACAGGAAGAGTATTTGCTCCTTTGGGTGTCCTCCAACGGCAATACAATGAGGATGAGGAGCAGGGTTTGCCGGGCGCATGCTGCTGCTTGACAGCCCAATCATGTTCCTGCAATACTGGGACATTAGTTCTCCTGTAAATGCTGATTATGCAAAACAGGACGCAACTCTTCCACAGACCCCACGCTTCAATTTCACCTTGACTATCAAAGTGCCTGTGCGAAGGGTGTTTTATGACCACACCGAATCGGAAAAGATGAGGGACACTACAGAGAGATGAGTAGGGGAGGAAGCGGAGGGGAGGGAGATGAGGGAGACAAAATATGAGATAGAGGAGAAGGATAGAGAGAGAAAAGAGGCAAGGAGGAATGTGGTTTTTTCCTTTCTTTTTCTCCTTATCTCGATTCCTTTCCCTTCAGCTCCCCATGAGGTCAGCCACTCAGAAGCGAGGCTATCTGTCTATCAATCAGCAGGCAGACCGGTCAGGGAGTGTGGTCAGTATACTAAGCTTAGAGGGATGAATGTGAGTGTTTCAGAACCCCTTTCTTTTGTGTTTCATGCAACTGCCCTGGCAGAAATGTGTGCGAGAGTGGGAAAAGATTGCTTTTGCAAGTATTGAAAGAATTAAACACCTCAGTAAGAGGAGTCATTGAATTGTACATCAATTTTAGTCACTGCTGCTGCAAACAGTGTGTGAGAGAAAAGAAAAGGAGAGGGGGGAGCAGGAGAGAAGAGAAATTGTAGTAGTGATGTTCATGGAATAGCAAACCATAGCTCAGTCGAGACAGAGCTCGCCCGGTTCAGGGAGAGGTGGTGTCATCCAATTTCCGCAAATGAAAAGCCAGCAGAAGACAAATGCACAGGAGAGAGGAAAAAAACAGGGTGAGAAAGAGGGGCAGAACAAGAAAAGAGAAAGAGAGAGTCCAAGGCAGAGAGGAAGAGAAACTGTGAAGACAGAAAGAGAGAGGAGAGGAAAGGAGAGAGTGAGGAGCAGCAACGGGAGCAAAACAAAAGCCAGCACTTCTTCTGCATTTTAATCAGAGCTGTGCTACCCTACCTGTGCTTGAATCAAACACCTGGGGAGCTCTGTGGATCGAGGCACCAGCACACAGAGAGGCCTGAGCTGCAGTCATCTGATATCCCTCCACTCTCCACTCTGAGATTAAAACGACTCGACGCCGATCACAGTCTCTTCAACATAAGCAGCCGCAATAAAGTGACAAGCCGGCCTATAAAAAAAACTAATTTCTTGCTCAATGGTATGGTCGCGCTGCGCGACGAGAGCAGATGTCAATTTAAGGCACTGTGGCACGTAGAGAGGGCCGGCTGCCTCATTTTCCTTTGTCATTTCCAAGTGAGGGAAAGATACAATGAGGCGGAGTGAGTGAGCAAGCAAGCAAATGAGAGAGCCTGATAAAGAACGAGAGACCGCTTGGAAAAAAGACGTCCCTACAGTAATTCCTCGCCATTTAGGCCAGCCGCGGCTTGATGGAAGAGAGTGTGAATCAAACAACAAATTGCATCTGGGGGTCTCCAGCTGTTTGTTATCTATCCTGGTAATAATGCAATGACATCACAACACACACGTGTTCGGGAAAAGACAAGTGGCATAAAGGGCAGATATGGGTAGTCTTCTAAATGGAGGTCTAGGGGTTTAATTCCTGACTGCATATCCTTGGGCAACATACTGAACCCCAAATTCCTCCTGATGGCTGTTTCATCTGTGTGTGAGTTAATATATGAATGCCTGAACATTGAAATACTGTGGGGGCCTTTGGTTAGAAAGCACTGTTTCCTCCTGATGAGCAGGCTGGCACTTTTACATCTGCCATCAGAATATGAATCTGTATATGCACTATGCCTCTTATGCAACTCTTAAGTTTATATTACCATTATATAAACTTCAAAGCTAACAGAAGAGGAAACAGAAACAAAGAACTTCCATCCCACCATGGCAGACATGCTCAACTGTTGAGGATTTAGCAATCACTCAGCTTCTTACACATATTTCTCTTATTTCTCCATTTTTTCACTCTCCTTCCTTATCCTTCCAAACCCTCTTCAATTTCAATTTCCTCCAGAGCAAAAAGTGAAATGGTGGGAAGAGCTCTGGAACAAGGTTGCGAGCCATATCTGGCACCATCAAGGAAAAACATGTCAATCATTTTGGGCTTGAGCGTGTCTGTGGCTTTGGGAATGGGCAGCCACTGTATCGGGGGAGCCGAGGCCGTTATCACATCAGGGGAAAACATTAGAGAGGACGGGCTGTAAGGGGCCAAGTTGATTGGATTTGATATCTCGACACCCTATCAATTGACAGGACTGTACTGCATCCCTATGGACACTGGGAATTAGAATGAGGGTTGGAAAATGAAGTAGAAGACATAACAGACAGGAGAGGTTCTTCCACAGCTTCCCTTCATTTTGTTTATTTAGCTTAACAGTGGCAGGAATCCCGAGAAGAATAGGGGGCTGCTGGCATGTTCTCGTGTCCGTCGTAAGGAAAAAGCCTGTGAAGTGGTGAGCTGTCAGTGACTCTTGTGAGCTGAGCTGGATCAACTCTCCCTCTCTCACCCTCTTCTCCAAAGCAGCTAAACCTGTCCGTTCAGATAATGGTGGCTGTTCAGCCCTAGAGCTGCGCTGATTTATTGCCGGTGGCATATCAATTACAGCACTCGCCACTGGAGGGGAGAAAGAGCGGGAGATGTTGGTGAGGAAGGAGGAAGAGGAGAGGCACTCGGATAAATTCTCTACCCTCTGCACTGCACTGCAACATGTGGGTCACATCTGGGATGAGAGAAAGAGGTGAGCGGGTGGAATTGGGGGTTTGAGAAAAGGATGTGTGTTTCTGAATGAATGCAAATTTTCAAGAAAAACATACTCATGTGCCCACTTAGTCACTCAGTTATTGCAACCTAACCATTGAGTGAATGCAATACGGTTTCTATCGCTAACAACCCACACACACCAACTGCAACTCCCTTCTGTATAAACCCAAGGAATAATACGTTATGCGCATGCAAATCAAAACACACACACACATACAAAAACCTAATGGGTCTCTATCTTAATCTGCCCTCCACCTCTTCACTCAGCAGCCAACACACTCCAGAGATTGGAGATCTGCCCGGAGGAGGAAAAGGGAGGTGGGTGAGGGGTGGGTAGAGAATTGAACAGCACAAGGAGGCGGCAGGAAGCAGGAGTTGGGGGTAGGATGGTTAGAGAAGAGGCTATAAGATAGAAGGGGAGCCAAGCGCTGAAGCCTTAATCCTCTCCCAGGGTCTGCCTAATCTCACCGCCACTATCTGAATATGGGAAGAATGGATTACCATCCCCCGACACACCAACCGAGGGAGGGATGGGTGGCAATCCCCGGGCAGACAACACACTCGCAGATGGACACAAACACAGGAAAAGTCTGAATGACATTATTACAGGGTAGAGAATGTGGGTTGCTCAAACTATTTCAGTGGTCTGGATAAATACACACTTGGACACACAGGTAGGCATTGTGCAGGCTAGTCATTTACGCCTACTTAGCCCAAGAGTCTGACATATGTCCCAATCAGAGGGCTGTCTCGGGGGGGGGGGTCACACCGCCAGTGTTACCCACACTAAAGCTAAACCGTCCTCTTAACACACCAAAAATCTCAACACTCCAACAAAGCAATCACTCTGTCTGCTGAGGATTATCAGAGAATGTCAACATTATTGTAATAAGTCACTGGAATATCATCCCGAAAAAAATATCTCAGCCCATCTGTCACTGTCCATGAAAATGTGCTCATAGTGTTCCTCCTTTTTCAATAACAGCTGAATGACAGCAGAGTATGTGTTAATAACTCCACACGGATAGTACTGCTAGAGTGCCCTTGGGGTTTACATAACTCGAAACAGGCGACCTAAGATCTGATATTCTGTCATTATATCATTAATTTATTATCAAATCATTACTATATTAGCAGGAAAAAAGTGACCAAAAGGCACTTAGTGACGAGTGAAGGATATCCAAACTATGAGCTAGCACTTTCCAGGTGCCAAAAACAACTGTCCCCACATCATATTTGAGTGGTCCAGTCAGCCAAGACAAATTTCAGAGGAGGTAAGAGCAATTTTCAAGAGGTCGGACAACAAAGCGGTATTGTATATTGTGGTATCTTGTATCATTTCCTTCCTGCCTTGGCCGGGGGAACAAGCTGACTGGCAAGTCTTGAGGTGTATAAAAAGCCCTTATGAGTTCTGTTTTAGTGCCAACGTAAATCAGTTTAGTGGAGGACAAGAGCCGGTGCCCTTTCTCTCTCTCCCTCTCTGTGACAGGTGGCCTGCCAAAACAAATGCCTTGTTCCTAAGTACAAAAGTAGTGTGTGTGTGTATGTGAGTGTGTGTTAGGAAGGCAGGCACTGAAACAAATTGAACCCCCTGTCTTAAGAAGCACCTTGCTGGGCTGACTTTCAAGCCATCAGCCCGGCTGGAGTGATAAAACCTGATCCAGACCTGTCTCGCTGCTACCCCTGACGGTCAAGGAGCTGGGAAAAAGCTGTAGAAACACCAGCCTCAGACGTCACCCCCTATTCGCTCAGTATTAGTTTTGCTTAAGTACGTCAGCCAAGAATAAATTCTTTACAGCAGTGGATTTACAAGCTGCTCAGCTCTATCGTTTATAAAATGCTTTTTTGAAGGGAGTACCGTGAGTCACCGGGTCATAAAACACTTCATAATAAACAATCATTAAAAACATGAAAATCACACTTAAAGTCTTTGCATCACGGTCGTTTTTTGTTAGCCTGATCTGCAATAATCTGACTGTTGTCACTCATTGCTGCTGTCCTCCCTGTTTGTTTCCCAGACTTAAATCAGTGGCAAACACAAGGACGAGGGGAAAATATACTCACACATTCGAGAGCTGGAGCAGCAATAAGTGCAAAGACAATTGCTTCTCTGACACCCTGTGTACGCGTGTGTGTGCGTGTGTGTGCGTGTGACAGCTGCCACTCTGAGACAGTAGACAGACTGTGGGCACTACATCACACAAATTCTTCCTTTCCTCGTTCCCTGTGTCAATAAACACTTGTGTTTTCAGAAGTAAATGGGATTATACACCAACAGACGTTAGTTCAGACACACAATGTTGCATGCAAATATGTGCTAGTGTGTGTGTGTGTGTGTGGTGTGTGTGTGTGTGTGTGTGTGTGTGTGTGTTGTGTGTGTCTTAGCTCTGGGGCTACAGTGCACAATTGTCCCTGCTCTGCCTGCAGTTGTTAAATATCAGAGGGAGGGAGAAGGGGTTGCCAGCTACAGTGTGTGTTTATAACAAGGCCATAAGTGCATGAAACACAACCCACACACACACACGGACACACACAGGCACACAGGCACACACACACGACAATCTCTCGGAATCAGACCACTGGCTATCTTACAAGTCTGTTTCAAACTGGAATGCAGGGGGAATGTGATGTGGCCAAACCTCTATGTGGAATTCATCACCTCATCAAACACACTCACACACCATGTGCTGCGTGTTTGCGATTGTGACAGGTGTGTGTGTGCCCAACCTTATCCTCCAAATCTAGTTCTCTAGTTAGCATTATGCTAACATTCTGCATGAGGCGCAGAGTGTAAAAACCACAGTGTTTCATACTAATTAGCTTGAGGTTGTTGGATAGCGAACGGCACCATCTCGGAGCTCTGAACAGTTTATGAACATTGTGTCTGATTTGGCTGGTGAACACAGGGTTGAGCGCCCCGGGGTGTCTCCCAGGCATGCAGCCCTTGTCACTCCAATAACACATGAAGAGCAGACACAGACTCTTTCTGTCTCCATCTCTAAATCTTCCCAAATCTTCTCCATTGAATCGTCTCACTTCAATTCTTTCTTTTCTTTCTTTCAGCTCACATCTGTTCTCTTCCCTTTATGACTCACAGTAGTGCAACACTTAAATAAAATACAAACTGCTCAAACATCTCATTTAAGACGATCACAACAAACCAAACATGAGCTTGGGAGCATATTTTCTCCTCCCCGTTTCTTCTCTCAGGGGTGAAATTCCTGGAAAAACAAAGGCCTTCATTCCAGCTGCTCAGAAAAAATGGTTGCAGCAGCCATCGCATAAAACCTGCCCACATTTGAAAAAAAGGAGCACACACAGACACACAGGCACACAAACACACGGATGCAGGCATCGTCAGATTAGTGGTTTACTCTTAATCTCTCCTCTGTGTTTGTGCGACTGGGTCTTTCTTTCCATGACAAATCCTGTGTGTGTGTCTGTGTGTGTGTCGTGTGTGTGTGTGTGTGTGTGTGTGTGTGTGTGTGTGTGTGTGTGTGTGTGTGTGTGTGTGTGTGTGTGTGTGTGTGTGTGTGTGTGAGAGAAGGTGGGAGAGGTAGGCGAATGTAGGTCAAGGCCACAATGTGCCTGATATGAGTCAAAAGGTAACACAGTAACCATGTAGTAAGTTCAATATTTCACCAGTGGCTCACCAAGGCAATATCACACTAAGCCTGCACTGTTGTCTATAGCATAAAGCTAATACTCCTTCTGTTTGACATTGCCTTGAGAGCACAACAGCTAGGATCAACAATCAGAGCAGGTGATGACTCACAACAGCAGGTTGTTAACTTTACTTGAACTCATCCTCGATATGAAGTTGCGCAAATTCCCCATGTCCAACCAAGTTAGAATCTCGCACACCTAGATTTCTGTCCAGTTTTAAAGAAAGTATCTATGTCAGTCCAACTTTGTGCCATGATCACTTTTATTTGCCTCATGTAACTTGAGTGGGTGGGTACGATCTCCCAGGAGAGGTGCGTCATGCTTTACGGCATTATGTCACAAAATCCCAATGCTGTCAGTAAAACTGGATCATATCTTTAGCAGGAAAATGTTTTCTGGCTGTCCCTCCAATGTGTTCTGGCTGCTCTGCCCCGGCTCTCTGTAATTTACAGTGTTTCCTGAGTGACAGATGGCTTTACTTGTTGCAACAGTAACCGCTAACTGCTGCTAACTGGAGATGCTGTTAGCTAGTTAGGTCATCTGAAACCTGGGATTTGTATTTATGACAGTTGTGTTCGCACAAAATATCCATCTACATTACCTTGCTTTAATTTCAATACATTGCATGATGCCACCAAATTCACATTATCTTTTTAACAACATCCACATTAACTTAGTAAACTGTTATAAGTGCACCCCCTGCACCTCAGTACAATGAAAATATATAATATAATAATATAATTTCTGACAAAGAAATAGACGCAAGCACCAGTTAATTGTGATGACTTAACCCCTTCAAGCAAGTTTTAAATGAAGCACAGCTTTATTGGGGTCTGCATGTCTCAGGGGCACTGGGTTGTGAGCAGCCAAGGCTTGTTGCTCATTAACAAAGATCTGTGTAATTGAGATTTGATAGAGATAAAACCAGGGTTGAGCCTCATGGTCACAGGAAATATCCTGATGACTGATGACTCCTGCAATTTGACCAGAAATAGCTCAAAAGGCAGCACCTGTCCTCTAACATCAACTGTCTACCTGCAATGTGATGGTTCAGGGCGCCTGCTGCATATTTATATCAGCCAAGGGTGTACAGACTAAACAGATTCACCAACAACACAAAATTACAAAACAAAACAAAACTGCACCTGTGGAGACATTTAAGGAAACTACCTCTGGTATTTGTTATTGCTAATCACAAACCCAGCATGCAGCGACATGCCACCCCATGACTTGAATCAACACTGAGTAATGCCACTCGGAATGACGGTCGACCACAAACATCGCCGTGGTTTTCCCGACAGTCGCTCACACCAGTAATCAGGTTGTGTTTTGAGCTTTGGGAGCTGGTTGTACAGGTGCTGATGTCATGAAACCACAGGTGAGGACGGGTTCAGCCTGTGGACTGAGCCAGGTGTTAAACTGGGGAAATGAAGAGACAATCGACAATATATTGTTTTTAAGGGTATAAACAAGCTATTCTGTTTGATTACTAACTGATTACTTATGAAGACATATTTTATAAATCAACTTTTATATTTTTTTTTAGTTTAAGACTGCAGGATAGTTTGTCCTAAACCGTTTCTTATACAACAAAAACCAATGCATTCCTTCATAGGGCTGCTTTATATTCTCCCTGCTGAGTTCACTATAATGGTATGCGGCCTGCTCTGCCCAAAACAGCTTATTACTAACTCCCACTCCCTCCCTCTGCTTTCTCCTCCCCACACCCTCCGTTTATGAGCCTGATTGACCCTCGACACCACAGAGTGCTGGAGCTGGCTTGTGCCGCCGGTTTGTAAAAACTTGCCGGAGAGTGTTGATTGTTGTAAAAACGGGCATGCCATTATAAATCCCCCCTCTAAGGATTTTCAGGACAGCGCTGTTGATGATGCTGGTGGATGGAAGAGGAGTCGCTTCAAGGAGAAAGGTATTAAAAAGAATCACTGTCTCCTTTTGTTTTAATGGCACTATAAAGATAGCCTCCCCCTTCTCGGACTTAATGTTTCCAGAGTGAGCTTATGTGGACCGCCAGCATTGTCACTCTTAGATAAATGGTCAGCATGGGATTGCACAAGTATTCTAACACTATCCTTCTTATGATTTATCAGCTGCAAGCGAACAGCAACAGATGCAGCCAATGAGAAAATATTTCCAACTCTAAATTGGCATTGATCTAAGGCAAGTTTCAGAGTTGATAACTTGAGAATAAAAACAGAGTCCAAAGTACAGTCTGCCCTTGTCTTCAGCATATCAACGGGCCTGCCACGATTATTAAGTCACGACATACCCTGCAAATCTCGTCTTACATATCTGCTCTCATCCACTTATCCATAAGTGGACACGACCCAACAGAAAGTGTCAAAAGCTGGGTTTGGCAGGATATTGCCTGAATCACTATACCCCCGTGCCAAATGTTTAATATTTTTCTGAAAGTGTGTACTTTAATTATTATGCCATATATTTAATCATTATATCAGTGGCGAAAAAACTGTCCTAAAATGACAATAATATCATTTTTCACAATCATTTCCAGGGCAATACATTGTCTAACAAAAGCAGATATTATGACAGGCCTAGGCATCACTTGTATTTGTGTCTGCAGGAAGTATTTGATGAAATATGCATCTCTAGATAAAGTCTATCTGAGTCAGATTGCTTTTTTGATTTTGCTTTTGAGATTACATCATAAACAAGGCCAACATCTGACCTGAGCAGTTCAAAGACTTGACATAAGTCCAAGACTTAATCTAGCTCATATCATCTCAGCTGCGAGTTCTGCCGGTGCCCCATCGCACCAGATATGGTCTCTGCTTATTACGCTTATTGAGAGAGACAGACAACTGACCATCTGCTCTCCTTTTCCCCTTAGTCTGAATCATTACATCATCCAGTTTATACAAATAAATGTCCTTCTTGGTTTTAATGACAGCACAAGAGGAAAAGCACTCGTATGCACACTGTCAGATGAGTACACACACGGCATATCTGGGCTGGGTCACTATTGACTCGGATAGCATCCTTATCCATCCTTGTCCATTAAGGTCCGTATTGTTTCCGGATGTGTGCTGTTGAGGAGTATTAGTAACCATATCATTGGCTATGACCGCATGGCTTTATCCTATGCTCTAAATGCTTTAAGACAGGCATGTGGCTTGTGTCACATGGTGTCTGGCTGATTAATATCCCAAGATGGCTCACAAGACTTCAGGCTGGATGCAGACGTCTCTGCTTGGGGGAATGTGGGTTCAACTCTTTGTCAGGGAGACCACTGAAAACAGTGATAATCCAAGTAAGATTTTGTGAGCCATAGACAGTAGGTCTCCAGCATCTAATGCTGGTCACAGTTTATTTGTAGTTACTTAAAGGAAATGGAAAAGATGTGTCATTGTTCTGCAGAAAAAATCAAGACAAACTGGCCAACAAATGAGCCAATCTTCCAACGTATAACACACCGACCCACGTGGTCAAACTCATCACAATATAGAGGAAGACCTGCAACAGCAACCACACTAAAACAAAGACTCCTGCCATGTGCAGGAACTCAGCAGGACAGGACCGTTCATTTTGTTTAAATGGCACTGTTACATCTGAGTCATGTGAGGCCAACACCAATTATCCTCAGTCGCGCCGTTGTGGAGCTGAAACAAAGGAAAGCTCGTCTACTCCGATTGTTTTTTGCTCTGGAGGCCCAGCTTTAAGCCAGTGGATATTCAAGCCAACAGACAGTGGGTGTGAATGTGGGCGCACACCCGTGCATTGTGTTCAGTAGGAAGAGAATAGGGGTGTGTGAGCTCAGACGACTTCCTGTCTTGTCCCAGATCATCAGCACATACTGTATTCCTGGTGAGGCGCACAGAACAGCACGCATCACTGCTTCACTATAGAGGAGGCGACGAAGGCTGGTGTGCTAATGTGAAAGTGTGTGTGACTAAAAGCGTATTCACCATAAGTAATAACTACAACGTGTCCAGTGACGACAATCTCTCCTCTCTCTGACTAAATAAGAGGCTAAATGTACATTTAATGGTTTCTACAGAGCCAAATCTTCCCGGAAACAGCACCAAAAAATCTAAATTAGATAGCAGGCTGGAGAAGAGAATGAAAAAAACGCAACAGAGAAGAGGGAGAAAGGGTGTAATAATCAGGCGGGAGATGAGGACGCACGAGAGAGAAAAGGTGCAGGTGGAAAGGCGAGATGATGGAAATGGAAAGAAAAGAGGCAGAGATAGAGGGGTGAGATGAGAGGAGCTGACGATACCTTTCCAGATAGCCAGCGAGGCGGAACAAGGAGGAATGGAGGGAGATAAGAGGAGAGCCGTCTGTGCATGTTTAGCTAAAAGGGAAACTTTTTTCCTCATCGAGTGGGCAACTGAGTGCCTGTCACATAACTATGCCCAACAGCACTTCAACTTAGACAAAGTACTTCAAAACAATACTCTGTATGGTGCCTCACTACAACTTCGACGAGGATGTTTTAAGAGGTTTAATCGAATGCTTCAATCGTCGAGCATTTATCACTACACTTTAAATAAACTCTCTGAAACAGAAATTGTCTCTCAGCTAAGTTCGTGTTTCATTAAATTTGTCTTTTTCATTATTCTCCATGTGTAGACAAATTCGGGTCACTCGGCAGGCTTTAGAGAGATGTCACTCAACAATACCTTAGCACACAGCACAGCCTGCAGCTCTACACATTTTTCATCCCCTTAATTTTCAAACCTGTGGGCAGCATCGCCTTAATAAACAAGTGTTATTATTGTCACAATTGAACCTTAGCTGTGATTCTTAGGTGTGAGTTTTCACACTACTCCCACGGGCATTTTTCTTCAACTGTTTTGTTTATGCTAATCAAGAAGCATCTAATGAAAAAAAAACATCATCTTTGTATGAGAATATTTATACTGTATACTCCTCCATCATCATCATAAACAAATGGGCATGATTTAAAACTGTGTAAGATACTATTGTTTATAGCTACATATTGTGTCCAGTAAAACAAAGAACAATTTGGCTGTTTGCAATTTAAGAAAAGATCATACAAACTCATTGTATTTGCTGGTGTATCAGAGTAGCATATAAGAAGCATAAACTAAGGTTTCCTGAAAGAACAACAGATTTGACATGACGAATGAACTGGAAGCAACAATCTACCAACTTTTCTACCAAAATATCCTTCCCCAGGCCAAAAACTTCTGGCACTCAAGTCTAAGCATAAATCCAGTCTTTAGTCCAACACATCCATTTCATGATCAGAGCCTTGTGAAAGGCGCCTGGCTGTTCTTGGATCTCTCCCAAAAAGGAAGGGCCGGGCCTACTGGTCGGTCCAGAAGGACGAGTAACATCAGCCATTGTGAGTCACTGGCAGGGCAGACGAGGGGAGGGAGCGGGGAGATTCAACAGGAGACAAAACACACAGCAACCTCAAGCACACGTTCATTAGGTCATATTACCGAAACTGTCTCTCAACTTGGCAGACAGCACAATTAATAAAGCTGGCGCTGGTGTAAACAGGGCATGTGTGTGTGTGTGTTCTGTGGGTCTGACAGGTTTTGTGTCCGTCTAAGTTTACATTAGATGCTCCCGTGTCTAAAGGTAGCAAGTGACAGAGGGAGGGAAAGGGACTGCGCACAAAGAGAAAGGAGAAAAGGGCGGATGAGAGACAACGCCAAAACGGCGTCCAAAGAGCTTGTCGGTTTTGTTACAGCAACAGAGCCCAGAAGAACTCCGGGGGAGGAGGAGTGTGGGGGGAGGATAAGAACAAGACACAGAGAGAAAGAATAACACAGAGGGAGACGTGTTGGAAAGACAGAAATGTGAGCGCAGAGGAAGAGAGATAAGGAGAGACTGGTGGGAGCGGAGCAAGATGAGAGGAAGAGTGGTGAGTGAGAGGAATGCCGGAGACAAAGAGGGGAGGAGAGGGAAAAGAAAGACGGGAGAGAAGAGGGACAGAATATATCAGCATCTTGTTCAACATAACACCGAGGTAGACATGAAAAATCTTTTTTTGGTATGACTGTGGCTCACAGGACGACCGCTGAACTGGATGTTAAGGGCCCGAAGCTGCACATGTGCCCTCTATGTTGAATGCGCGCCAACTTTTTTGACAAGAGAATTCGGTAAGAAGACAAACTTCTCCTAACAAAGCCCCACACAGAGTGTACCCTACAGAGGAGATGAATGAAACTGGTAATTTCAGTCTCAGGTCTGAATATTGCTGTGCATGACAGAGAAAGCCTCACTGGGGGATGCAATCATTTCAAGATAAGAAACACTCTGCTCCCCGTGGATTTCAATGTGTTTAAATGTTATTTGCCCCGCTCTGATCAAGTCCCCTCTGTTCCTATTACATTCCAGCCTGCTGAATAAGCGCCTCGTCGCCTCCACCTCTCCACCGCCCTCCCTCCACATTCTCAGCCGGCCACCTCGCTGTAGTGTACATATATATCACACCAATACTGGGCAGGCAAATGACCTGCCATGTTCCATGGTCCCCCAGGGAGCTGCTGTCACTCATAACTCCCCAATCTCTTGCTGATTTCAGCCACTCACCGCCACTTTCAAAGCACGTTGGAAATATGGCTGAGGTGTTATTTGAGCGCCATTATCGTACATTGTTTGGGTGTTTATGCTAGCTGGGTCCCTCAGCTTCAAAGTGGAGAAAATGGCATCGGTAATGACTGTTTGGATGTATTTCACGCTGGAAAGTAAAGGTGCAAAACCTGAATGGAGCACAGACATGGGGGCTTTTAGTCATAAAGGACAGGCAGCATAGCAGCACTGTTAGTGTTTGATTTTATTAAGTGCCTGCCATTGTTGACAACCAAGTCATGCAAGTGCATAAAAATAATCAATATCAATATGAACAACTGTGGTCCCAATATAAAGTGAAGTTAAAGCAATACTTGTGCTATGGGGCCTGTAGATATTGCCAGCCTTGTTATCAATGTATTCTCTTCAGCAATGAGCTCAAGCTTTGCCCTCAGCCCAGTGTCTGAACAGATTTGATACAAGAAACCTTTTGTTCTCTACCAAATCGCTTTGCGCAGGGCAACATCAGTTCCACAAAGCTCTGGAATTAAAACCACAACCTAATATGTCTTGGGTACAAGTGGGCCTTGACCTATTATTTGACAAACGCTGTTTGATAATGGGATTCAGCGCTAAGCCGGTCTCCATCGCTGCACTGCAATCCACTTTCCTCTGCAGGTCGGCTGACCCTTCCCTCGGCGTGCTGAAGGATGGCTTGTATGATCTGTTCTGGCTTGTTAAAACTTGTGATTTCACAAGGGGGGGAAAGGTCAGGGCTCGCACAACGAAAAGAAGCTGTCACCAGAGTCGTGCTTGTGACCTCTACCCACAATGCCACCGCAGAGAAAAAGGAGTCATCCTCAGAAGACCCTTGCCTCTGTCTCTCCCGAGGAATACTCAAGTCTCGACCTGCACGCCTCATTTGAATTTCAACGCCTTAAACTCAGCAACACACACACACACACACACACACACACACACACACACACACACACACACACACACACACACACACACACACACAGGGTTTGCAGCTCAATCGTCCAAGAGAAAGCACATTTTCCGACTCGACTGACTCATGAATCGTGAATCTGCGTGTCGGGGAGGTGTCTTGCTATACGGCCTGACCTTTCCGAGGGGAGAATGGAGTGAATCCATTTCTCCTGGCGGTGTTTGTATGAAGCCAGATGCAGCAATTATTAAGGCCTAATGAATAACTGGGACAAAACAAAGCACCGGCAGACTCTAGCCATTTCTGCTCACCCCAAAGGCTACATTAGCATCTTAAATGCAATTGAAACGTACTCAAATGGCAGACAACTCGCTCTATGAGGGGACAAAAACAAAAACATTATTCATTCTCCCAAACCTGTAGTGTCAAACGATGCAACCGCAAGCAACTTTGATTAAAACTAAAGCTTCGTGGTTACTAACACGAGAATGGGCCAGTAAATTAGTGCGTTCGTGAACAGATGCAGACAGTTTAAAGCTCGGATCGGCACTCTTTAGTTTGATCTAATTTTTTGGGTACTCACAGGCGTCACGCTGTCACGAAAGAAGGGATATTGCGCAGCTACATATGGGGCTTAAACACACTGGAACATGGAAGCTCCTCTGTAAGCTGATGCTCGGGGGAAGTAGGAGGAGGGATGAAAATAAGAGACTTGGAGTAAAAGAGATCGGCAGATTATGTAGGCTGACCACAACCGCTTTGACCACCACCGAAAAACCTCTTAAAGCTGTTATCATGTCAAATAAGAGAAATCCTGGAAAGCCTCAACTGCAGCGCCGCACTCTCAGACATTTATTTTACAAGCTCCCGGCTGAGCACACAACCAAATCTCTCACTTCACAATGGATTTCTGAGTCATCCATCAATGTATGCACTGCTGTGGTCGTGTGTGAACGGGCGCTGTTTGGACGACGCTTGAGGTGCTTCGACCGGCGCGCATGACTCTGTGTGGCCTAGATGCAGCCTCGGAGTAAAAGGGGGCTGCGGCGCCGCTAATTTGGGTCACTGTGTTGCTGGTTTGTGGCCTGTGTTCCTCCAGGAGCAGATATGAGTGTGTGTGCATGGAAAGTGTGCATGTGGGGCTAGTTAAAGTTTATCCACTGTCTGTCTCCCAGCTGTGGCGTTTCCTGTGCTGAGCTAAGCTAGCCTTCTCCCCCTCATTCTCTATCTTGCTGTAATGTGGTCTTCATTAGCGGGCCCGTGGCTGTGGTAGTTGGCTGGCAGAGTTGTTCCAGCTATGTGTTCGTACTGAGGAGGGGGTCCTTGGGGAGAAATATGTCAGCTTAATCCACAGCTTGGACGAGACCCTCGCCGCCGCCTCATGACTATGAACATGACAGGACACGTTGAGAGGCAGGAGGGGGGAGAATGTATGGAGTTAGAACACGGGCAGGGAGACAGAAAGAGAACTGCGTGCAATACCGTCTTCGTCTCCTGTGGTCGCTGAAGTACGGCCAAGTATTTAAGCAATAAATACAAGCGAATGTGCACGAAAGCGAACACGCACTCGGCTCTCTTGACAGGCATAAACCTCAACAAGAACAACAGTGTAACCGGATCCTGAAGCCATCTCCTGGAACTGTGAAGTCAACAGTCTGTTACCAAAGCGCTCCCAGATCATCGGAAATGGGGGAAATATAGATTTCCCTGACAGTCTTTGAGTCTCTTTAGCCTCCTGAGCACGTCTACCCTCACGCACTAACTCAATGTGATCTTCAAGAAGTGGCAGTGAAAAAGGCGTTTTTTTGCTCTCCTCTGTGAAGGCAGCTTAGAAGTGGCAGCTCTATTGAGCGGCAACAGAAGAAAGATTGAGTTAAAAGGAGACTTAAGAGACAGAGCATGTGGTACAACAATAGGATGCTCAATACAGCCAAAATCTGTTGAGCAGACACAGCAAAATGTTATCTTTAGTTTGTTTCTGCTTCACCTGTAACACCTCCACGCATACGGAATATCCGATAGAAAGCATGCACACAGCACAACCGTTGCAGCCGATGCACAGAGTAAACAAAGTGAAACCCATCACACACACACACACACACACACACACACACACACACAGACGTGGGGCTGGGGCTTTACCACAGTGGCGCCGGGGCAGGGCAGGCGGCAGCAGCAGCTACTAATTAAGAGTGGTTGGCTGAACAGCTATAGTTAGGGCAGGAGCTGGAGGGCTGAAGAGAATGGAGCGACAGGTCTGACACCGTGTCTGTGTGAGTCCGTGAGTGTGCATGTGTGTGTGTGTGTGTTACAAGCGGCCCCGGGGCTACAGGCTAGGGCCCCAGTTCAAGTCTTGCTGACTCAGATTCAACACTGCCTGTCTGGCTGCAATACTGCCTGTGCAGCTAGCAGGGGGGAAGAGCAATTTGCTCTTTCCCTGTCTCTGTTACTTTCCCGCTTTCCTCTTCACTCCCTCGCTCCTCATCCTCCCGCCCAGCTCTGTGTTTTTACTCTACGTTTCTGCTCATCTTTCAGTTTCACTTCCTCTTTTTTTGCCTTTCATTCCCTCGCTCCACTTTTGCAGCCTATCCTGTCATTTTCTCTCTCTCTCTCTCTCTTTTCCCTACCCGCTTCCGCATACAGTCAATATGATTCAATAAGCTTCATTGGCAGTAAATGTGTTTGCGGAGAAGAGGTGCAGATTACAGTGGGGATCAAAACAGGAAATGCATCTGCTTTTTAATGGTCCTCGACAGTGATAACCTCAAATCAACCTCTCATTCCAAATCTGTTTTAGATTCCACTTGTGGATACTGGATGTTCCTTTTCTGTTGCTGCCGCTGTGGTGAATCAGACTTGTTGTGCAACTTTGGGAATTAACAGCTCCACTCATTTAGTACACGACACTGTGAATTGTATACACAACCAGGAAAGATGGCAGGGACTGTGATATCCTCAATATCCTTCATGACAGCAGTCATTTTGCACATTTAAGGCAAATTATTGTATTAAAATGACTGGTGACCACATTAACATACATCTAAAAGGGTCTTGTGTCAGTATAAGAGGCTTGGCCTGGGCTTTAGTTATTTAGAGTGCCAGCTAATCCTATTGTTGTTGTCTCTGGAGCATAAGTGGCGAGCTTAATGTTAAATCCTTGCCTTTGTCTCTTTGTGTCTCATTTGCTGCCATCGAGCGCCTAAAATAATAGTCCTTAACATTTAAAGGTAAGCTAGTTTTGAAAGTCAAGCACCATTCTTGTGCATACCATGCACAAATACTGTGAAGTCCTCCAAGCTTGACATGACAGAGAATTTAACTGTGGTTACCTATTGGACTGAATCGCTGCCAATCCGCTGGATTCTCAGCGTTTCTGAACCGCCGAGAATGGAAAAGTGACACAGCTGACATTTGGATGCCTCGAACCGTGGGAAGGTTATGGTACGAAATCGGCAAGTTGCCATTCTTCTGCACCAGGTCCCGCACCGCAACTTGACGTTCCTCCTGTTTCTCAGGACTGCAGTTAATGGTGCATTCACACACGCACGCGCGCGCACACACACACACACGCGCACACACACACACTTGCTCTTTTGTGTTTGCAGTCTAAACAGGAGTGTTATGGGAGAGTGTGTCAGTTTATTGTTTGTCTGTTCCTCTCGGTGCTCCCTGATGTTTACCTCTGCAGAACAATGGACTGGCCTGGGAAAACCTGAGCACGGGAGGTCTAATCCTGGGTGTGTGCGTGCGTGTTTTTGTACCCACAAAGTATTGTAATTCTGATTGTACTTCCTTCGTAACAGTTTCCATGATGCACTCAAAAATCACTCTGCACAATATAACTACCACTAAGCCATCTCTGGGCCATGTGAACAATTTCAATTTCTGTCAATGTTCCAACACAGATTTCTTTGCATATATGAGCCAGCAACATGTCTGACCACTGAAGACCCTCATCACCCTGCATCTTAACCCGTAAACGACAACTTCCTGTGTAGAAACAGGAACTGCACAGGATGATCAACCATACCGCAAGAACAATTCAGACTGGGATGTCTTGGTAGAATGATTTTAGATTGTGGTCGATCTTGAAGGTGTTGAATGCATGGGGAATTATAGATCACTAACATGCAGTATAAGGAACCTGCGCCATGTTTTTGCAATATTATGTTTTAATGCTGCAAGGCTGTGTCAGGTTTGGCTATAGTCTATAGGACTCAATTTTGAGAAAAAAGACAGGATTTCAAGTTGTGATAATCGCCCACCACCATTTCTTACATTGTATATATTTTTGCATATAACACCAACATGTCAATCATTTGACCAACTTACCCCCGACATCTGAATATAGGCACTTACATGCGAAATTGGAGAGCGACACAAACACTCAGTGGAGAGGTCAAGAGGGCGTTATCTATAGCTACGGGCTGTTAATTCAGCCAGCCTTACATAAAAACCGCTCTGTTTCAGCGTGGCTGAGATCAGACTGGGCCTCCAGCCAACCAACAGTTGGGCTAAGTGTCTCACGCGGGCTTACCACTGAGGCTTACACTGATATGGCTACGGTGGCTAGTGGACTGGGCCCTAACTTAACAATGGCTTCAATGTTGGCATTAGTGTCGGGAGGGTTACTTCATCTAAAAGTGGCATTATTAGCGCTCGCATCTACTGCAAAAGATGGTAGGATTTCAAATTTCGGAAAAAGATCAAATTCATGCAATTGTGAAATCAGTTTATAAGAGACCTCACTGTGTTTTTTCGAGATGAGAAATTGTATCAAAAGAGTGTCAAAAAGCACAGCACGTTATGGTGAGTAAATGCTGTGTAGCTTTTCATTACGAGTGCTCGACAGAGAGGCAGACAGAGAGAGAGAACAGAGAGAGGCCTGCGCTGTGCCCATCCTCACTTTGGCCCACTGCCAGGCCTGCTCCGACAGAGAAGGAGGGAGAAAGGGAGGGTGTTGTGTGCGCGTGTGGATGTGTGTGTGCACGGGGGGGTGGGCAAACATTCCCCTGGCAGGATCCCCGGGACCTGGCGGAGGGCAGGGTTCAGCCGGTGAAGGAGAGGCTGCGTGCCCGGCAGTCAATTAGCGGCTTGCATTTACACAACAAATGGAGCTCCCACGGTTTCTGCAGCGCGCGCGCACACACACCACTCACGAGTGTATCCACTCAGCGCTCATCAGCACACGCCGACGCAAGGTCAGAGAGACGGGGAGGGAGGAAGAGAAAGAGAGAGGAAGAGGCCAGCTATCTGTTGGAGTGGCACTCTACAAATACTAACTCATCGGCTGTATCAGAAACACGAGCAGGGCTGCGGTGAGCACAGAGTATCAAAATCTCTGCCGCTGAACACTGCAGCTGTGAAACAGACACGGATACCGCTCCTCATCTCCCTGCAGATTTATCAGAGTACACTGTGAAAAAAAGGAGATCTTTATCATGATTAAGGTCTCAAACAATTAGTTAATTGATAGAATATGAGAAGAAAATGTTAATGATTGATTAATTGACTAATTTAACTATTAAGCTGCTCAAAGAAATGTGAGGATCTTCTGCTTCCTTATGTTATATCATTGTGAATTGAACATCCGCGGACTTTTTAAATACTGCTATTTGAAGAAGTTTAATGGCAGACTGACGGTGTTATACCCTCAAAAGGTTAACCGAGTCTGCCTCCAAACCAGTGATGTTGCATCGTCTAAGGCTACTGGCCCACAAGCAGAATAAAAGGTAAAAAAATAATTGATTAAAATTAACGTTTTTCTTATTATTAGCTTAATCTGCTAACCCTGATTACCTGATTTACCCCTGCACAACAGGTTGTCCTTGCCTGTGGAAATCAATGAATTGTAGTACTGTAGTTTCTCTTTGGCACTTTGCAGCATTAAATGTAATTTCTTTGCAAACAACCTCAGCAGGAAGTGCCAGCATCATGCATCAGGGCATAGCAAATGAATGCAAAACAAAAATTTACTTAGCTGGTTGTTAATTTAACTGAGCTGAGTCAGTCAGGCAGAAAATACAGGGCAGGAGTAACAGACGTCCTTTCTAAACATTTAGCGTCACCCAGAAACCGTGTGGAAAATTGCCATGTCAGGGTGATGACTGAACAGAAGCCAAAGTCAATATTGTTGACTCAATAAAGTTTATCAGGCAATACCCCTGTCAGGACCTGGTGGAACTCCTTTCAGTCTTTCTTGTTGATGCTACTGTGAGGGAATACACACAATTTCCGAGCAAGCAAAAGATTACACTACACTTTCATCGAAATAGAGCACACCAATAACAAGACACTCAGGGATTACTTATTTTATACTGTAAGTTCCTTGCTGCAGCATTTGATATGCCAAATTCAAAATGCTAGGAGAATCTCAACAGCGATCAGCCTAAAACAACTATAAGACCATCTGCCACTGACGTGTTGTTACACATTTGTCCTGCATCATTTATCTGTCAAGCGATACCAAAGTATCCGCTCTTGTGAGACTGTAAAACAGATTAAAACAGTAAAACTTTCCTCAGTTTATGACTTGATTATTGTATTCATTAATTTATACATTTTTTAGGGCAGAGGGGTTTTGAGCAGTGCAAAGAGACGTGAACAGCAATTTTGTCATACAATCCTGTGTTGTATGATGATAATTCAATTGGATCTTGAATCGTGAATGCTAACTCTTCAATGACGCACAAGTCAATGCTGTTATGTGTGAATAAGAAAAAAAACTGGGTGACTGCCTCCAGGTACAGAAGTAGTCATTTTTGACATTATAAGGGTGAATGGCGGTCACTACCACAGCTGTACTTTACAACTGAAGGGAATGGCACCAACTTCTAGCCTCTCAGCCATTAATTCTACTTCTTGACACTTCTATCCATTTTACAACTCTTTCAGGGCAGGAGTTGTTGCATTAAGTTTTCATAAGGTGACCACATAAAGAAATACTCTGCCTCATCTGCCCGCACTGTCTGCCTCAGTGAGAACCCCGTGTAAAAACATTGTTGTAACCACTTTAATGACATTGAGACGTGATAATCCTGTTAAGCGCACGGAATTATACAAGCGCCTATAAAATTCTGCTTTGGTGTTAATGTGTGTGAGGCCGAAGCGGAGGACGTACAGGTCTTGTTTGAACGACAACAGAAAGGTAGTTCAGCTGCATGTCTGGTATTAGCAGTCAAACTCAGTTTGAGCCTGTTTACAATATCTATATCATAAATTTAATTTTGAGGGGGAGTGTGTGTGACAGCAGAATGAGACAAGTGACAATCACTGTCTCTGTCTGTCTCAACTTCCCCTGCTCCTCCCAACCATCTGTCATTCTCTCCCATTGACATTCAGGTGAGAACTGCCTTGTCTGCAGACGTCGTGTGTGTTTGTGTGTGTGTGTGTGTGTGTGTGTGTGTGTGTATGTGTTTTGCGGCTACAGTGGAAGCGGCCCGCCAAAGTTAATGGGAGGAAGACGTGGGTCTATATCGCTGTTGATGAGGTCGTGTGAGTTTGGAGTGTGTGTACGTATCTCATCACCGACGGGTCTCCACGCTTAATGTGAGCGTCTCCCTGCCTATCCGCCCGCTACCCACTCCATCCATTCATCTCCTTGCCTATACATCAATCTATCAGGGACAATTATTGGTGAAACGAGACCAGTGGTAAGTGGATGAGAGGTGACCTGCACCATCCAGCAATCAAACCCCAACCCGTCTCTCTCTCTCTCTCCTCTCTCCTCTCTCTCTCTCTCTCTCTCTCTCTCTCTCCTCTCTCTCTCTCTCTCTCTCTCTCTCTCTCTCTCTCTCTCTCTCCCCATCGCCCTCCCTTTCCCTCTCCCTCCAGCTGTGCTCTGAATAGGCCCTTAAATCACTCTGCCCGGGCCCTTTGATTGGTTGACCTCTCTGCATGATTAAACAGCCATTTTCATCACGTCCTCCATAGGAGAGTGACAGAATGAGAAAGAGGGAGAGAGGGGGAGAGACGGATACACTGATAAAGGAGGTGAGCGAGCACGACAAAATGGCATCCCTCTACACTCATGATGACTGACACTTGGATCAGACGAGAGGGAGAGACTTGAAACTCCACCAAGTGCAAGCTGATAAACATGTGAAAGTGAGACACACACTTTTGGAGTTGCACAGAGTTGGATGTAGCTAGCATGCCACAACCCTGACCACGAAGGACATGCTGGGTATCCCATAAAAAAATTGCGATCCCAGTACCAGTACCCCTACAGTGAAACCGATAGCAATATAGAACTTAATACAATACTTTTTTTTCTTCCTCATTCGATATCGGACATGTGAATGGAAGCAATCGGTTGCGTAGAATCCCATCTATGTCAAATACAATTAATGTAATGACAACCCTATTACTGCACAATCATATTTCTATTCTACAGTGACTACCACACTGAACTGTGCAGGGAGCTTACAAGATCAGTGTCAAAATCACCATAGCTCACCAAAAACCTTAACTCTAATTCCCTGAAATCACCCTTCTGAAGAGAAGGTGAGTTTAATTTCCTCCCCTTCCCTGAAACAAAACTTCTCGTTCGATAAAAAAACGCCACCCCCTCATAACATCTGTTCGGCTCCAATATATAAAAAGCTGTTAAGCCAGTGTGGCGGGGTGGCGCAAGCAACAGCAGCTGTTTCAATGCTGCATTTAGTCCTTAATTAAAGTTTGACTCAGCTTCTTCAGAGTTTTTGTCATCCTCTTTTTCCCACACTTTCCTCTCTTCTCCCCCTGCCTTGCACAGAGAGCTTCTCTCCACAACAACATTATTTATAATTCTTTGGTGCGAGCCGCCTTGTTGCTGTTCGGAGTTAGCTAGTGTTGCCAAGTTCCCTCCCTCACCCCTCTGTTGTCTTCTTCTTTTCCCTCAGCCGTTTCTGGCCGAGGTGCACGCTCTGGCATCATTTTGTTCAGATTTCTCCTATCCCGCCCTTTCACAAATCTGAACGCTCAAGGCTTTTATGTTGATGCAGCTACAAGCAGACTGGGAGACGGGCTACTTTTGAAAATGTGTCTGTGCTGTGGCCAAGTTTGACTGCGGCGCTGATTGCCGAGGGCAGGATGAGGTGTGCCTCTTGAATGAGCTAAAAACAGCTTGTGCCATGTTTTGAGAAGAGCACATGTGGCGATGCCTCTCTAATGTGTCTTCCTTAGGAGTTTGTAAAGAAAGGTCACAAAGGACTAATGTTTCAGCTCGATGATATCTTTGGTTGGATAATGTAACCTTTCCTGCCCTGTTTGTCTGCTCTAAAATTAATCATTGGCTTTATGGCATTGTTTTCAAGCTGCACTCAACATTCAGTGTAGCCTCAAGTGCCAGTTGGACAAATACTATCTGTCATGTGTCAGAGGGCAGGCGGAGAGAGTCTACTGGTGCACCGGGGGCCATGTCACGCTGATCTCAAGAGCCAAATGAGGTCACACTCGGGTGAAAATGGAGAGCCAAGCCTATCAACCAGAACAGCCACATTCCTGCACTTGCAATGGAAACCAGGGGAATCATGGATCTTGGTGAGGCAGAGGAGGAGGGGGGCGGTCCCCAGGAGAAAGACTTGGAGAGAAAGGAATCTACTCCTCCCAGCTGCCACGCATCAGCACATCACACCAGTCACAAGTTACACACCCCATTTCATTTGGAATGCGGTGGCCCGACAAGAGCTGAATGGTATCGCTGACGCATTCCTTCATGTTTGCTGGCTGCTTCATCACATGCTCTGCTTCCTTATCTGCTCCAGAAAATCTACCAGCTGAGAGAACAGACTCGCCGGAGCAAAAATAGGCAGACGCAACACTTACAGCCACTCTTCATTACCCTACCTCTCCTCACGTGGGAGGTGGCACACCGCTGACCTGTGTGACAGCTCCCGGTGAGGGGAGTAGAGGCAGGGGTCAGAGGTCACCGAGCACAACTGGGCCATCATGGGATAGCAATGCCTGGCTCGCACTCACACCCACCCAAATGCCCCTCCCCCCGTGATGCAGTAGCAGCTCAGAGGTCCACCCCAGGCTGGGCAAAAAGCAACACGAGGGCCCTGGCAATAAATGCAGCATGGCCCCACTCCACCTTTAAAGTAGGGATCAGTCTAACCTCTAACCTCCCCCTCCGTACCCTCCTCCTCCTGCTCTTCTTCCATTTCTGTGTACAATCAACACCCCACCCCCTTCTAGGAGGTCCCCCATGTCTGGCCTGGAGTACTTATTCCTAGACTCCCCCTGCTCTGCTTGCCTCTCCTCTGCAGGGGGTCGAGGAGGGAGAGGCAACTTAAAAGCACCCCCAGGACTCACGTCGTTGCGGCGCGGAGCTAGCCCAGGTCTGCTAAAAGAATTAGGCTGAGCAGCCGCCGATGTTCTGCACAACATGCTGTCGAGTGGTTTTCCCCTTAACATGCTTTGTAAGGGAGGAAAGGGAGGGAAACGGGGGTTTTATGGTCCTTGAGCACATGTTTCCACTGAGGGACCGGAGAGAAAACAACCGGTCTTTGAGGAGAATCCCAAAACTTTTGTCTAAAGTTGTTGGATGTTAGTAGGACGGTCTCCAAGCTGTTTAGCAGTGCCTCCAAGAAGGTTGTAGGCCAAGAGAGAAGCAATGATATGTAAAATTAAAGTTTTAAAACCTTATTTGAGGCCCTTTTGCATTGAGCTTCCTATAATATGTGTCATTAGCTTGCCAATGTCACTAGCCTTCAAAAAGCATTTGCATGGATTTGCACAAGGTACGGGTAGTGTTACTGGGTAACTGTAGCACCTGTGAATAGAGAAAAGTCCCTTGTACATGTGTCTTTAGTCGGCATGCTATGCAGTGGCACAATGCCAATGCACAATGAAGGCCAGACTCGGCGGGCTACTCATCACCCTCTTTAACCCTTTGAGAGGAGCACAAAAGAGGGAGCTGACAAAGAGGTGGTGTAAAGAAAAGGAGGTAGAAATAAGAGGAGGAGGTGTAGGATATTCCATGCCGCTTCAGCTCAGTTTTAAGGGGAGTTTCAGACTACATTTGTTGTTTGACAACTTGATTTTGGCTCCACCATAAGCAAGGAGTGATGGCTGCCAGGAATCCAAACTATTTCTCAGAGAAGGACACTGTGATTAGGGTAGAGTAAGTAGCCATGTGCCTCTTACGAACCCTTACAGGCTTGCACTATTATTTATGTTCCAGTTTTCTTCAAAATAACATTTCTGTGGTTCTCTTGGGCGTCCGTTACTAACAGAAATCATTTGTCATCTGTGCTACAGTTTTAAAATAAGCTAATCCTTCTTTCAGTCAGGGCTTAGAAAAATTTGGAGCTGGCCACAAAACCTGACAGATCCCTCTTGGCCCTGCTGTGGAAAAGTGGCTACTGCGAGGTAAACGCGGGGAGGTGAGAGGCTGGGAAGTGCTCCAAAGTGATTTAGGGCTAAAGCTACTCAAAATCTACCCTTCTTTTTGCAGCTGAAGTGGGATCGCGTGGAGGATTTAAGAAGGCTAACTGCCTGTTACTTTACGCCGAAAAACTTCAAGGTTTTTTCCCTTTATTTACTGATTTCTGTTTTTTCTGTTTTCTGTGAAGTGAGTCTGTCTCTCTCTCTCTCACACACACACACACACACACACACACAACTAGCCAGCAGAAGCACCAGCCCATATCTGAACAGTGCCAGGCACTCATGGGAAAAACAAGTGTGTGGTTTATGAGCCACGGAGTGTATGTCCATATAAGCCAGAATGCAAATAAGGAAGAAAAGAGAAAGAGTGCGTGATCCTACATGTGTCCTACATGCATGTGCACCTACTTTCTCAGTGTCGCCACCACTGCCTCAGGGGCGACACAATCACACTGCTGACCTCTCTGGAATAAGCCGCCCCTTTCTTCCGCTAACATGGGGCCTGTTGTTGGCTAGTTCACAACACGCAGCCACAGTAAAAGGGGCCAGACAGGCGGCTCGCTGATTTATAGGCTCGCCCTCGGCCATGCTTTCCCTGGGCAAGTGGCTCTCTTCAAAGGCCCGCCTTGTATTAGTCTTATTTACAGGGCTGGGGAGAGCAGACCTAAATTATTTAAGATTCCCCTTGGTAAATACAACAGAAACCAGGAGGGTGTGTGTGTGTGCAGGAAGGGTGGACGGAGGATGGAAGACAGTAATGAAGAAGTGGGAGATGCAGAGGCCGAGATGGTGGGAAAAAAACAAGTGAGCAATTATGAGTTGCTGCCCCATTAACATTAATCACAACAATAAATGGCTATGTGCCTGTGTAAACTCTTCCCTGTTCATCTCTCTTTACACTGCACAGAGTAACCTTACATTAAACATGAGGAGTGCCCATACTCGCTCACACACAAACACATTCAGATAGCGTCCTGTATACCATCCGTCTGCATGCCATGTGTGCACATCAACAAACGCATCCTGATGATGCACTGCTTATCTCAATGCAAATACATGCGCAGGCACACACCCACAGTGCGCAGGCTCCTCTCTCACACAGTGGTTCTCATTAACAAGCCAAACATGCCTGAAGAGGCAGACAGACTCTGGTGAGCACGGTAAACAACCAGTAGGCTCCCTCATCTAAACTGAGACTATCTCAGCATCAGCAACACACACTTTCTGCCAGTGATGCTGACAGGCTGGGCCAGATACAATCCACTAGAAGAGCTGCCTTTTTTGCAGTGAATCCAGAGGGATTTGGTGTTCTTTGCTCAGGGGGAACTTAGGAAGGCAAACATTAGCCGTTTTTATACAGAGCAGCAAGCCGCCAATTTGGCCGTCCTTTTTGCGGCTAGGTGCGCGGATTTAGACAGAGGGCAGCAAATTGGGGGTCTGTTTTGGTTCCGCTGATTTGCCGCCTCGGAGAGTAAACCTTTTTCCACCTCGACTGCTATCTAAAACCGAGGCGTCAATGTGCCGGCCACTGCGTGAGAAGGACGTTGTTGATGACGTGCACTGTTGTGTGACCCACACCTGGGGAGCTTTAAAACCAGGAAACAGCTGATCACAGCAGTCAGTCCATCACTTCATCCGCAGACGTCAAGATGAGCAACTGGAAAGCCGCTGAGATCCAAGAGATGCCAGCGTCTCCTCGGTCTCTGTAGGTGTTTGGTTGTATCAGCTTGTTGTTGTAGCGGCAAGCTACAAACAGTCGCTACTTTCAAATTAAAAGCCCCCCGCTAAGAACCCAGTTCTAAACTCCAATGGGGTGCAATGTAAAGCTCTTATTTTGAAGACAAATTCATTGTCACTGTTCACTGCCCAACTTCGCGCTTCACGTCACGTCACATGTTTACGCCTACCCCAGTGGTGGCCAAGTGGTGGCTTTTGGAAAAGGAGGAATATTACGCCTCCGTTTTAGAAAGACAGGGCGGCACATTGCCGTCCTTACCTTGGAGCAAATGTGCCGCCTTTTCTATCTAAAAAGGGCTATTGGGTAAGGTGATGGCCCCCGACAACATTTTGGGGGCATTCATAACAGAAAAATAGTGTTGTACTTAAATCACTTATTGTCAATTGTACGTGTCCACTGCCTATTGGTCTTTTTAGGGGATGTTTTGGGAGATTTTTGCCATTTTATTTTGCTATCTTAATTGTCTACTTACCTAAGAATGAGGGAGAGCTGCTGCTCAGCGACAGGCTAGTTCAACACCTGCGCAAATTTATCTGCAATCTACTTGTTTTGGGCTGACCGTGGTTGTTGTTCATTACCATAGTTTACAGTAAATTACAACATCATCTTCAGAGGAGCAGAGCCTAGAACCTCTACTAGACTAATAGAGTTCAAAACCACAATTGAGGCATGTAGAGAAACCACAAATGCAAGTACAAACAGAGAAGAAGTGGTGACACCACTGAGTAGTCGCATTGCAAACGGTCCAATCTTTACAAATTCTCCTCGCAGAGCTTTAAAATGTTACAATAAAATAATGAGCACCAGTTATAGTGATCCATTCAACAGCTGTCTGTGGATTCCAAATAAATTAAATGTGGAAGCAATCTGAAGCCATATTTAACCCCTGGCACGATTCTTACTAGTTAGTGGGGAGGTTTCAAGACTGACCTGGGAACAGAAATTATACAGGAATAACTAGAACAAATGCAATCTGTCTGACCAGATGTGCACCTTAGCAATAAAATCAGAAAGTACAGATGGCTGGTATAGTTGTTGTCTTGTGTTACAGAAAGGAACTGTGATTTCCTGGTCGATAGCAGGCCCCAGCTCTTCTTCACAGGAGGAAATGCAACAAGAGGAGCCATTTTTAAGCCCACGCAAATCGGGGGCCGGAGCTGCTTGCCTGAGTCAATGTCTGAGGGGAGATGGACAGAATGCTGACGAGAGCATTAGCATGCCGGGGGGGAAACCTCATATGCTGAGGCTGTGCCCGCTAGCTGCGGGGGTGGAGGGATTTCTACACAAGGCCACTGGGTCAGGAGTGGAACCGGGGTCAATACTGCGTCTTTGGACCTTCAGGCAGAAGCTTCAGGGTGACTGTAACTCAATCTCAGTTGTAACGTACCAGTGGCTGAGGGTCAAATTCAACCAACGACAGTGTCTCTATGGTTTGGATCAAAGCCCATGTCACAAATTTCCCAAGACTGTCATTTTGGTATTTACAAGAAATTAAATCCAACGCAGTGCTCCTGTCAATAAAATGAAGTGCCTGCAAACTGATGAACAAGAGAACTTCTCTGTGCCCTACTTAAGTCAATCTCATTGCTCTGCTTTCCATTTCAACCAAACTAATCAACAACTCTTTGAACAAAAGGAGACCATGTAAATTCTGTACCCCAACAGGCGGGACAGACTACAGTGGAGACGAAGCTTATTTTCAATTTGGAGCCAGATTAGCAGGCATGTGTTTGATACTGTCAGAGCGACGGAGATTTTTCTATTGCAAGTTGTCTTGAGTGAGTGGCCTTTTTAGTGCCTGCTTCAAAAAGCATCCCCCGTACGCGAGCAGCTGTCACTTTCAGCAGGCACTGTGGAGGACGGACGCGGGGGAGGGGTCCTTTGAAGGAATGGTTAAAAGTGGGCGATAAAAATAAACTGGGAGAGAGGAGAAAATTAATTATACATAACAGACAGTTCACTTGGATGAGCACGACAGAGAAAGAGAAACTAAGGCTGCTTCCCTCAAAGAAAAAAAAAGCCATTTTCTGGCTGAGGAGATTTCTGTTCTGCCACCACAGTGTTCATATTTATTTGGCTACATCTGAAGTGAGGGATGCAACAAGGAATCTTTTTTTAAGAGGGTCAAAGCGTCAAACAATACAGACCAAGCTTTCATTTCAAATTCTCCATGCTGGCGCTCACTTCGTGCATCCTCTCTAATTCTGGCAGTTTCCTGGGACCAAAATAAAACTGCCTGCCCCCAGCGTGCACCCTCCTTCTTAAAAATGTGATGAAGCTTGCAGATAGCTCAGTCTGCCTTCAAATTCAGCTCTGATTGGCACTGATGAGGGTTTATGCTGCTGGCTCACCTGCAAACTCACCTCTTGATATGATTCGTAATGCGGCGGCACTTTTGCGGTTCAACACACCGCCCACTGACTCTCTATCCCAGCTTCTTATTTGGGCCAAATGGAGGTCATTCCTATTTGAGCAGTCAGTCAAGACAGGCCCGCCAGGTATTGGCGAGTGAGTTTATTTCATATTAAGGCTTGTCGGCTGGAGAGGTGTTAGCACCATGAGAGCTGTGTGTGTGTGTCTGTGGATGTGTGTGTGTACGACAGGGCCCTCGGGTAGAGCCCTGCTGCTGGTCCCTCTTTAGTGCGTTTTAATATTGCTGCTGCTGTGCGGCTCCTCGCCCCGGGGCGCCACACAAACCCCAGAGAGACACAGTAAAAACACTTCCATAGAGAGAAATAGGGAGGATGGGACGGGGCTCGGGCGTCGACGGAGAAGCAGGAGAGGAAGTGACAGAAGATGAAGACGAGAAAACTGCGGAGCTACAAAAGAGCAAAAAGACAGACGAGCACAGATCGAATGAAGCGCGCTCAGAGCACAGCGCCAGCAACACGGCTAACCTCTTTAGCAAGACTGACACAAATGAAAACTTATGTAATAAAAACACACCATCTCCACCGGCTACAATATGAAAGCAGATATTGCATTACAGCTCTGCTCTGCCAAGGAAGCCCTCCATCACACATGGGAGAGAGAGTTTAGACCAATGGCGTACCCGCCGCTCTCTGACATAACCCGTGTACCGATCTGAGGGGAGATCCTCTTCCAGTGGTATTAAATTCTTCGTCATGCACTGAGCCAAGGAGCAGCAACGAGTGGACACTGACGTATCATCTCACTATAAATGTACTACAAAATTGTGCCAGGGGGTCTTGAAAGAGAGAGAGATGAGATCGAGGTTAAGGATGGAAGAATTGGCTAGTTACGTGTGCAATAGGGCTGCAACTGCCGATTAATAGACTAATCCACTTTAGTCCATAAATTTGTGAAAATCGCTGGTTGCAATTCTCCAGAGTCCAAAGCGACCTCTTCAGATTGCTTCTAATGTCCAAACAACTGCCCCAAACCCAAAGACTCGTCATGTACTCCATAAATGATGAAGAAAAGCAGCAAAATCCTCACATTGAAGAAGCTGTATTCAGCAAATGATTAAGTGATCATCGAAATATTTGGCAATTCATTTTGTTTCTATTGACACATTGATTTACCGACCGATGGTTGCAGCTCCACATGTGCAAGGTCTCTTATCCTTAAAGAGGATGAGGGAGATGGAGGACAAAGAGACAAAGAGTGAAGAGCGCAGGAGAGAGGATGGGGGAATTGGGAGACGGATCTGAAAAAAATGGGAGTAGGAAAAAGTCAGAGAGAGACGGAGGTGGTGGGGAAGGACGGAGGTAAAAGCAGATGACAATGGACTCCTGTCAGGAAGAGAAGGAGCGAGAAGGGAGGAAAACTGGGGATCAAAGCCTGAGTGGCAGCAGAGGTCTGAAGGCAGGAAGAACGGCAGAGGAGCAGGCAGAGGGAGAGGAGGAAATGCCTAAAGATGAGGTTGTCACACCGGTTTAAAATGTCCAACAGTAAGGGAAACTGGAAAAGGAGCTGGATTTTGCAGTCTAGCAACACATAGACACGCAGACAGCGCACACTGTGAGCGTGAACACAGTCCATATAATATATCGGCTAGCCACAAGAAAGCAATGAATCACAGCACAGTATACCCTGAAGAATACAGTTATGCACTGAAAATCCTTTCACATATATAAACAATTTCAATGACCCAGTGAAGTAGTTTTTCACTCCGACTGAGGAAGTCCCGTGTGAGCTTGATGGAATTTCATTCAAATCCTCTCCCTTAATTCCTTTTTCATCAATATGTGCACTAAAACGAAACACATTTAGGTGCCAGATCGCGATTCAGTTCTCACTCGAGCACAGCTCTTCTGCTTTGTCATCCATCTCCAATCTAATTAGACTTTAAATATGCCGCTCACTGAAAAGTCCAGAGGAATGTGACGCAGGGGGGGGCGAGCCACACAAAGGCAGGAGCAGAGGGGTGCAAAGTGCACATGTCAGCTCGAATTCCAAAGTTTGGACATCACAGATTTACCCTTCACGCCAGCGGCAGCCAGACCGGACAGGGCAGACTTTCAAAATTCATGACACCGCTGCTCTATTGTGGGGCAGATCTGTATCATAATTAGGGAAGATTGAGGCAAATTGCTCGTGATTTTCTGGCTGGCTTGCCGGCTTTCATGTAAAATGCCGTGCAAGGTCGCAGTTTTGCCAAAATAATAAAGAATTTCTGACATCGGCAGCATGTGGTGGGAACTTTTTGAATAATGGTCCAGGTGAGATTGCTGCTTTTAGATTAAAAGGTGCACTATATAGTTTTAGGGCAAAAATCTTAATCAGAAGAGGAAGATCTTCAATAACTTGTTATGCTTAAACAAGATTAATAAACAACCTCCCTTCCTTTTCATGACTGAATAAACAGATTGACCTTAAAGGACAACACAGACACATACTGCTTTGCACTGTTGATATTTGGCGGACCCTGCCACCTTTCTAGCTCAAACAGTGTTCCGGGGACCTTGATTTCCTCAGAGAATGGCTTGTTTATTCAGTTATGGTTATGAGTTTGTATCATTACTAGTATTGTATATATCGAAATTATCAGTTTGAATTTCTTCTCCAAACCTACACAGAGCCCCTTTAAGTCAGAACAGAATGGGTGGTGGTCTGGACACGCATAATACAAATAACTGTATAATCCACATGTCTACTCTGGATTATCAGGGGTTTTCTTTACCGTTTTGTCATTTCCAGACAAGTGTCAGCTACAAACACGGGTCCTGTGTGTTTTCCCAAGTCAGATTTAAGCACTCTAAGCTTTTACAAGCCACATTTCTAAAGTTTTTCGAGCACCTTACAGCTGTAAGTAAAGCACATATTTATGTACTTTTACTACAGCCAAGGATTATTTTCATGTTGGACAATTAGTCGATCCTTTTCTCGATTGACTGATTAGCTGTTTGGTCTATTAAATGTCAAAAAAAACCTGCGGCCGTGTGCTTGCACAAAGAGAGTCATCACTACGTTATGGTACATTACTGCCACTCATGTAAAGCGACGCTTGTTTAGGTACACTGGTGTTGTGTGGCTAGGTCGGTTGGCTGTGATGTGGTTGAATGATTTAGAGCTGTGACTGGGCACCACCTCTTAAACAAACACGCATGTCACGGTTCAAACCCCGCGTCATTTACATGTGAATGCCGGTGGTCACCGCACTGAGCTGTCAATAAGGAGCTGCTGCTTGACTGGAAAACTGGGTCACGTCACTTCTGATAAAGAGCTATCACACAGCGACCGTGTCTTAGGAGGACGTTCAAGTGGTGGCACAGGAGACAGAACGCACCAGTCAGTTACCAATAGGTTTATTGTGATGTTTTTGTTAAATCCACTTCAGGTGTCCTGCTTCCACATTGCAGTGATTTTTTTTTTTTTTTTGGAGGTGGGGGGTGACAGGCTGTTGTCTGGTCCCACTTCCCCCTCCTTTTTTTCCTCCTCCTTAAAAAAAAATGCCTCAGCCCTTGCTCATCTAATATGTTTCATGAATCCATTTTTTTTTTAATGGGGTTCCAAATGAATTCACGCAGCGGTGCGGGGGTCGGGGGTGGGTAGTCTAATTTGGTTAACCAGGATTTGATTTAAAAAAAAAAAATTAGAGCTGAGGAGAATCCGATGGAGCACTGAGAGCAATTTCTATAGCTGACAACCCGATGCGCACTCCACACACACCCACAGACAGCCCTCACCACTCTCCATCCCTGCTCGGTGGGGGAGAGATTCAATTGCTTGCTGTCGAATAACAAAGCTCACAAATTGCCCTCCCGTTCGTTAGCAGATTAACGCTCCTTTTCACGCCACACCAATACAATTTCTAATTATTTCAAAGCTAATAGGTGGATCGATTGTGTGTGTGTGTGTGTGTGTGTGTGTGTGTGTGTGTGTGTGTGTGTGTGTGTGTGTGTGGAGGCGAGCAGCAACGGTTCACCCTGGAGACACCCAACTCCTCCCTGAGGTCCGTTTAAGAAAAAGCCAGCGGCAGGATGAAGTCAAAAGGTATGTGTGAAGAATAATAACAATACTAGTAATAATAAACAAGCATGGGAGCTAACGTGAAGCCACGCTGCAGCCTCCTCCAGGCTCCCCGGACTACTTATCCAGGCGACAGTGAGTGTGAGCTCTGTGAATACCTGTAATTATACATGGCGGTGGAGGCATTCCTCCTCCGAGGCAATGCAACAGACAGATACAGCCCGCCGGCCTCTCCAAAACAAAAAACAACACGATATCACAGCAAGAAGCTTTACACACCAAGAAAAGTCTTTTTTTCTTCTTCTTTTCTTTACCGCAGCCGACTTCCCTCCAACTCAGCTCACACTGCACCAAACCCGGGCTGACTTACAAGCCTCTTTTTTTTTTTTTTTAGTTTCGAGCGCCAGGTGTTCAGCGAAAAAACGACAAAAGGGAAACAAATGTGAGAATTAATTAAAGTTAGCTAGGCGGAGACTCGTTCGGCGCCCGATTTAATCTGCAGTTTTGCAGGTTTTTGTTTTTTTTTTGGTGCGAACAAATCCCGACTGGTGGTCACACCGGGGCGCACATTGAAACACAGCGCTGACACCAACACAAGGCTGCCCTCTCCACACACACCGACACACGGATACACGGACTGCGCTCTCTCCCCCGCGTTTGGCGGCTGGAGCCTCCTGCTCTTCAGAAAGAACTCGTGGAGGAACCGAACCCGAAGCAGAGGAGGGGGGAAAACACGACAAACTCGCCAGCACAAGGAGCAATGGAGAGGAGAGGAGGAGGGGGGGAGAAAAATGTAACCTAAATATTTCAGCCGGCTCCACCATCCAAAAAAAAAAAACCCGCTCCTTCCTTCACTCCCTTCCGCACGGTTATAAAAAAAATTCAACTAAAAAAAAAAAAAAAGGAAGAAAAGCACAGCCCTGCGGAGTCCGGAGTTTTCCCGGTACTTACAGATTCAAGTGATCCTTCTTTCAGATATCCTCGCCATGGTTTTAAATTCCAAAACTTGGGGACATTCCACTCTGGTCACGGAGCGGCGGTGCTCTCTCTCCGGCGGCTCCCTGCGTGTGAATGGTGAGGAGGGGAGAGGAATGCAACTCCGGCTCCAGGAGGGAGGAGGAGGGGGAGGGGGGAAGAGAGGAGGCGCCCCTGCTGCTGCAGTACCTCCCTGAGCCCATAGAGGGCGCCCCCGGGCCGACTCCAGGTGTGACAGAGACAAGTGTGGGAGTCCTCTACAGTACATCCATATTTAACGTGGCCGCCTTCACAGCACTTATTCACACGCTTTGCTGTATACACGCACATAATCCATCCACCCCATGTACTCATATTTATTCAGCGGCTGTTTATTATTTCTTTGCACCACACAACAGTTAACTCCTTGGTGTACACTGTCAGTGGTGTTGACCGTTGACAGTGTACAGTACTGTATATAAACATACTTCCAATTTGTATTCCTTACTTGTAACTTATTTGCTTGGTTCTCGTTGTTTCAAGCTGCATGTCTGTTTCTGTGTAAGCATCACTATGAGTCAGACTCCTTGTACGTTTACTAGGGTTGGACCGATTATCAACCCTGGCCGATTATAAGGCCGATATTCAGCATTTTCTGTGATTTTTCTCTTGCTGACAAAATAAGCCATGTTAAAAAATGTGCTCCTTTGTCTCTGACACATCCTCTCAGACATAATCTGATTGATAGCCTCTAAACACTGAGTAATCTGAATCTGCAAAGTAACTAAAAGTGTCAAATACATGCAGCGGAGAGGAAGTATAAAGTAACAGAAAATGGAAATACTCAAATTAGGTACCTGAAAATTGTTCCTAAGGACAGTGCTTGAGTAAACTGTACGTAGGTTAGTTGCATCACGGGTTGTTTTATAAGCAAAGAATTACATTTTTACTGCAAATTAATTCGGTCCGAGATATCAGATTTCCGTCTCCTTGAATTTTAATAATTGATATTGGCCCTGAAAAAGCCACATGGGTCTACCCCTAGTGGGTGCTTGGGATGTCGAGATATATTAATACTGACGATAACCGTGATATTAAATAATGAAATGTTATAGATTAATAATACACATCTGATAACGACGTGCGATCAATCCAGTGCAGGTTTTAGGACTTGTGGATCTTTTGGTTATCGGTTCATCTGGTTGCTTTTTCACTATTCACTCATTACAGTTATGATAACAGACTCTGTAACTCTCTTATATAATTCTTTTAGATTCTATGTATTAACTCTTTTCATTAGATGTTACTTAGTCATTAATGTATAGTTATGTTTTATATTTAACTTTTTTCTGGCAGAAATGGTTTTTTGTCTCATACTCAACATATCCTAACACTGTGCATTTAAATGCTTTGTCGTCTTGTACTTGACCTAATAAAATATATATTTTGAAAATACAAAACATACAGCAATAGATACGTGGATTACATATGGTGGAAATATATAATCAGAATCTAGTTCACTTCCAAGTAGTTGTTTACGTAGCCTAGAAGGAATTTGTCTTGTTTTTTTGTGCATAACAATGAGCGCAGTATGAGACCATTAAAAAAATAACACATAAGTGCTGCAAAAGAGAATAAGAAACTAGAAAAAATGACGTTTTTCAGGTTCTCCGTTGTATTAAAATGTGTTAATGTCATGTTCTGATCTTCCGATTTGAACTTTTGTATGCACACTTTTCTAGCAAAAAAAAAAAAAGCTCCCTTGTCAGTCTGAGGAAAAGAAATGATTACTGAAACCCAGCATTATGCTGTACATATTGTAATGACTGCTTTCATTGTCTTTGTCATATTTGTGCTGTAACCTGACACAGAAGGGAAAGTGGCAAAAGACCAGAAATAAAGCTTTTTAACGGATGAATGAGCAATATTTCCTCAGAGGTAGATTTTGCCAGGGAACACCTGACACATGTTTAAAAGTCCTTCTGGGAGTCTCACATTCACGGTACAAATACTCCCAGAAGACCTCATTTAATTTTATACAGAAGTCTGTCACCACATTGTTCACACTGTACTATATAAGTACGGTGACGTGAAGAGAATTCAACTCTAGCTTAGGACAGGACTAAAAGGTGAAAAATCATATGCATTGCCCATGTGCATCACTCCATAAACTAATCATTAAAATATCATGAGAGTGTTCACTGTCATCATCAAAATGAATTTCAAAGCACCTTTCTGACTCAAAGTTTGGACCAACGGTTACATAAGAACAGAAGCAGAGGTGGCATCGTGCAGGGTTCACAGGGTGTAAATATTTCCAGTCACATTGATATTGATTTAAAGGCACAGTTAAGCCTCGATGTGGTGCAGAACACTGGAGACTTGCATCTTACATCTGTAGCAGAAAACATCTCAGCTAAATTTACAGTGAGCGGTTTTTAAAATAGAAAAACGCCCGGGGAGATGACGGGAGACAAGTTTGGTTGTGAGATCCACAAAACAAGGCGAGCTCCTAATTAAATGAGGAGGCCCCGGGCATGCCTGTCGCGTCCCATCAGCCGACACATTCACACCGACTAACTTACACCGAGTGACACCCCGACGACAGATTTTGGATACAAAGCTGCGCCCGTGAGGCGATCCGTGCAGCCAACTTTTAATTCTGCTCTTTTTCTTCTCATCCGCAACGTCAAGACAGTGAAAGTGACTTTGAAAGCTGAATTTCAGTATTCATCAAGGAAGTCAGTGAATATCGGGAGCTTAGACAAAGTGTGTTTTGGGCAGCGGTCCATGATGGTGTCCCTGCAGCGAGGAAGCTTCTGGGGTAACTGAGTTATTCAAACAGGCATCTCAGGTTACCAATTGCACTCAGGAGAGCAGAGAGCAAGATCTGGCACTAACCACACCACCTGGTACCGTATACAGCGAGTGTGTGTGTAGGGGGAATGTGTATTTTTTTTGATTGAGAAAGATAAAGACATTTGGTGTGTGTGGGTGTGGGTGTGTGTGTGTTATGTGAAGAAAAGAGCAGCTGAATTTCAGTGCTTGCCAGAAAATTTCCCCTGAGTGTATCACACCACCCAGCTTTCAATAGTTTTCAAAAGCCCACTGTCTGCCATTAGAAATGGTTGGTTTGGCCGCAGTAATACTAAGAGATTAGCCTCACTTACCATGTGAAAGGCCTCTGGACAAAGCCATTCCCTATCACACACTTAAACACTAACACATTGATTAGCTCTGAGTGAGTCGGGTTCACGTCCGTCCAGTTCCACTTCAGGCCCGCTGTAAGTTCTCATGGGAATATTTTCATTGAGTATTAAGGACATCGGTCTGAGCACAAAGTTAGCCCTGTGCGAACCGAGATCAAAAAGATGCCTGCATGTCAAATGGGCGGTCGCTTCGGCCTTGTGTGATAATGCAGTTGAAATAAAGATACAGCACCTTAAAAGGGCTTAAATAAAACACTTTTCTCTGTATGTAATTTCACAAAAAAGTAGTTTTGCATACAGCGATGTATTCTTTTAAAGAGCCAGTTTAATCATGCCTGTCGTGATTTAAACTAGAAAGATCGCAGGCCCAAGTTGCTTGGGCTGAAAGCACAGAGAATATTAAATATATTTACACATGGCTGTTTGCCGCTGTTTTGCTCTCTATTTGCTTTTTTTTCTTCTTATTTTATTCATGCACTATTAATGGGCCTGTGTTTTGGCAAGAGGAACAAACGTTTTAAAGTGAGCAGAGAGATACAAGAACTGACTGATCAGAGAGAGTCCCAGTTGTCCTTGAAAAAACACGCACGCACACAGGACACACTAACCTGCATTTGTTCAGACACACATACGTACGATTCTGTGCAAACAGAGAGAAAGGATGTGTGCATTGGTATTGTGCTCAAAACAAAGAAGCACAGATCCATGCACAGGATCTGCAGCTTTATTATTTACACTGAATGAATAAAATTAGAAAAACAAAAAACAAAAGACTGTATTCATGGAGGGACCACATTCAAATGATCACAGCCTTGTGCACTGACACTAGCTTGTGTTTCCAGCCATCCCCGATAAGAAGATAAAATATCAATGGATAGTAATGAGCTCTAAAAACAAACAACCCCAAAGCTGATCGCTGTTTGTCCCTCACCAGTATTCCACGAAACTCAATCCGGGAAACATCTGAGCCGTGCCACTTAGGTGCAACTAATCAGATTTGAGTCAGCGGGTGAAGTGCAGGTTTGGTGGCCTTGTAACCTGAGGTGGCACAGCTAGCGCTGCCTAAACAGGTAATGAGCCATTAATTGGCTAACAACAGGATGGCTGGCTGCTAGGTAGAATGGTTACAGGATATCATCCGGCTAAACCTGTCTGATCTGTTTGCACAGTCTCTCCAATCCCATTTCAGCTCTCAGGATCCTCAAACTGTTATGGAACCGCGCCATCTGTACACACCGGCCGGACAGATCGGAACAGATAAAAAGTTCTTGAAATACCTGTTGGGAGCAAAAGCACACTAGAGGTCAAATACCAAAGTTTTCTCTTCTGTTTGTCTCAAGACAATTGTTTGGGTAAACTGCCTTCAAGATCATCGTTTTTCTTCTTCTTTGTGGGCATTTATTTGGTGTTTTCTATCATTAATCAGGTTCCAACTTAACATGCTGTTGTAACATGGAGACATTTATGTGGACCATTCACTGGGTCTGTTGTTTAGTGTAAATAGTAGTATGCATGTGTCAGTTTGGGCAATGTTTGTATTTTAACAAACAGGACTGGGAGGCTCTACAGCGGGTGATAAAAAATAGTTCTAATTGTATGAATTAATTCAACCTGATGACAGGCACTGATAATAACTCTAATAACTACTCAGAAACTCCCAGTCATTACATTTACTTGCATAGGACATGTAGAGACATCAGCATTAAATCGTTTCATAACATGTTAAAAAGTTGTTTGAGTACGTTGGAGTATGAACCTCATGGTTTTCAACAACAAGGCAGGGTGATTGGCAACCTTACTTAAACACATATGTCATCCTACATGAATGACCAAATGTGTTTTTGGTGAGCAGAAGTACAGTCACGATGAAAAGTTAACACGTGCTTGTGAAGGACATGTATATCATGAGCGCATTACTCATTTGAGCAAAGTCAGGAAAGTCACTTGGAGCCATTGCAAAGGGTTTCAAAGGTTACAGGTCCCCAGATCAACTGTACAAACATTTGTTTGTAAGGACACCTGTTGCTGAGAGAGAACTGGTCAGGATGGTTGAGACTCAACCGGAAACCAGACCTTAAAGTTTGACGGAAGTTAGCCGCTGATCACACAAACACATATCAAAAGCGATAAAGGAATGGATAAGCCTGTTGACATATCTGATTTAGTGGCCAGATTAAGATACATACGACATACATGAATAACAGCTTCCTTTGCACCTGGAAAGAGATATTGAATATGGGAAATTGAAAAGCCTTCATGAATCTCTATGATATGGTATCAGTGGGCGGCAAAGAGCAGCAGAACATACAATCACTTACGTGCAACATATCGCAGATTGTTAATGTTAGAAAGGACAAAACAATACGCTTAAGTAAATAACAGAAACACATGCCAACACATGGGCTCATTAGGAGAGGCACTGATCTAACAGTAACATAAGGAGGCATCAAGGAAGTCATTAGAGAATCGTGCAACCTGGAGTTGGCGGAGGTGAAAGTGTTTGTGAGTTTCAACATCATGCATATGCTGCATGTTTGAAATAGCAACGTCTTAAGTAAGGAAATATGAGTAAAGAATATTTCCGCTTTAATTATTCATCTAGAGTGCATTTCAGTTGTGGGAAACCTTAAGAGACTCTGGAGACTTGTTCTTTAAATTGCTGCAACCTTATAGGCAGGCTCAGTGGCCATGATTTAATGTGCATCTTTTCATAGACCTCAATTATCAATTAGCTGTAAGTGAACACCACTGGGAATATCCTCAGTCGTGTCCACAGCATTAACATCCATTAGAAGTGAATCACCTGTCTTCGCTCGAGTTCCCCGGCTGCTGAATATCTTTCCTCTGGGCTGCAATCTGTCATAGTGGGGAAGAAAAAAAAAGACGGGCAAGATCATAATTTGCAATTGCTCATGAATCATTTTAAGATGCTCGCAAAACCTCAAAATGAACAGTTTGCACCAAAGCGAACAATTGCCGAGCCACGAAGACTGATTCCTCTCATTTTGACTGTGGCAGGAGAGCAGGGCCGCCATGAAACTACAGCAGATTTGTGACCTCATTAAGTGTTAAAACATATGTGTGTAAATTTAAGAACACCCAAGATCTTCATAATCAAAAAGTAGGCTGTGTAACTGCGGGAGGAAACAGGAGTTTGCCGTACCAAGATGCTTTTCCGTCAATTAGCAGTAAAAGTTTTACGATGTACATAATTGCAATCAAAAGCGGAAAAGACTTTGATATAACAACATCATTAGAAGCATGTTGTGCCAGAAAGCACACCTCATCAGGCGTCACGCTTCAAACATAACGCTATTAATTTCGTGGGGCGCCGTGTGCCGATGGCAGGCTACTTTATGCTAAGCTAGTTAGCGGCCCTGCCTTCCACTCCCCCTGTCC